>CM016626.1:50638444-51260301 GCA_005393395.2 Gossypium australe
CCCAAGTCACCCTTGTAGCTAAATTTTTGTTACAAGTTTGCCCTAATTTACTACTATATAAACCCCTTTTTACCACCATATTTTTCACAACCATTCAAGCAATTAGCTTAAACCTTAGCCACTTATTCTTTTTTCTCTTAGCCATCGACCTTAAATCCTTAAGAATCTTCCAAATTTCCTTCCCTTGTCTCAAAACCCTCATTATTTCCGCTGTAAGTCTTTTTTCGGAGCCTTACTATTGTCGTTGTATAGCTCTTGCTGGAGCAATCTTATCATCACTACAAGCCTTTCGCCACCGTAATCTTGTTACTATTTTAAGCCTATCGGCATCGCAAACCTCTTGCTACCATCCATTACTGATTTCTTTTCCTTCCCTTTTGTCAAAATTTTGCCTATTTTTCGAGAAACTCACCATGTCTCGTAAAAGAACTAAATCTTCCAAGACCTCTACCGAAAATCTTATCATGATTGAAGATGAGAAAGCGAAATAAAGGATTGATTCCATCTTCAAAAATCAACCTATGATGCAAGAAAAAGGTTTCAATTTGGAGAGCAATGACAAGTTGGTGGTGCCCCTTCCAATTCGGAAAACAATTAATACCTTTAATTGGAACTATTTCTGTGATGCGCGATCACTACCTAAAAAAGAGTTAGTTCAAGAATTCTATGCCAACTTAACCGTGGCAGATGCTACTAAAGTTCTTGTTCGCAAAAAGATGGTACTCCTTACTTCTAAGTTCATTAATGATTTGTTTAATCAGCCTGATGTTGAAAAATATGAGTACTTTTCCATGATGACAAATATAAATTGGGATTTTCTTCAACAAGTGCTTGTTGTTACAAATTCGGGATCGCAATGGATTATAAGAAAGTATGGTAGTCATTCTTGCCGAAGGGAATATCTAAAATCAGTTCCTAAGGTATGTTTCTACTTTGTTCGACATAATTTCATGCCTATCTCACATAGTTCCACCATCTCGATGGAATGAATGCTTTTGTTGTATGCAATTATGACAGAAAGGTCAATCAATGTTGGGAAATTTATTCTTAAGGAGATCCACGATTGTGCTAGAAAGAAAGCAAAAAGTGCCTACTTTCCATCATTGATTACTTCACTTTACTTAAAGGCCAAAGTTAAATCAAAAGCAAACTTGAAGGGCAAGTATGTTCAGGGTTGCATCACAGCCCATGATCTTGAAAGGTTAGGGGAGAATGTCCATGAGTTGAACCAACCGGACCAGAAACTGACGAGTCATTCATGAAATCTGGACTGCAAGTTAACTCAGTTGAAGAGACAGAAGAAGTAGAATCTGAGGAAGAACCAAACAATCTTGAACCGAAGGTGGAACCTAAGTTGTTGAACTAGTAGAGCCGAGTTTTAGTCCTAAGTTTACCATGCCAATGCCTACTTCTTCAAATACTATGAAGAAACCATAATTTTCAACTATGACAGATATGTGGAAATTCAGGCATAACCAACAATAGGACTATTTGAATATGCAAAAGTTAGAGATGATTATACTTGAAATAATTTTAAGAATATCTCTAACACTTTTGTTCCTGAGTTCCCAGATCATATCTTTAAGACATGGCAAGAAGAGCTTTTGGAATCAAGTGCGACCAAGAAGGGAAAGGAGAAAGACTTAAATGACGATTCAAATTAAAAAAAAAGGGGGGGATTTCTTTTTCTTAGTAGTTTTAGTTAGTTACTTTCAAGGTAGTATTTTGTTTTCACACAATAAAATTGCAAGCTTTAATAAAATAAAGTTAAACGCCTCTACCCTAATAAAAGAAAAAGCTAAGTAGTGTGGTAATGTGAATGAACATGTCTAGGATTGGATTGTTGAGAGAGACTTGGTACTTAAGCAGTCTTCATGACTCACCTCTCTTTCTTGCTATCATACGTGGTATTCAATTCTCATTCATTACTTTCCTTACACAATAAGGACATAGTTTCTTTTTATGGTGGGGGTAGGGCAATATTAGCATGAAATTATAGTAGTTAGCATGAATTTTGAATTTTTTTCTTAAGTATGTTTCAATAATTACACATAAGTAAGCGAAAATAAAAGGATGTTTAGATAAAAAAAATTCATAAGTTAGCTCAAATGCAAGTATGATTTTTGATGTTATCATCAGTTATGGAATGCTTGTATGTTCTTAGGTCGTATGTAGCCTTTTGCCATGAAAATTGAACTTCTTTTGAAATAGACATACATGAAGGCTTAATCCTTAGAATAGACTTAGTAACTTTCTTGAGGTGAAATCTTAAGAGGCATAAGAATCTAAACATGATTTAGGCATATTTTCTTTGGATCATTTGAGCCTTTCAAGCCTACCATATGAATGTGACCCTTGAAACCTTAATTTGATCCTTAAAGCCTATGTTTGTTGTTTACCTACATAATAAGCCATGTTACCATCTTTTTTTATTTTTTTCTTATTTTTGCACCTATCTTAACTATACTTGTCTTGGTGAGCAAAGATCGAGAAAAAAATCAAATAGATGTACATGTTCTCCAAATGTTCAGAGGTGTTTTAAAAGATGGAGAGAGAGAGCTCTATTCGGATGTCAAGCAAAAAGAACAAAATAAAAAGTTCAAAGTATTAAGAAATATTGGGCATGTACTTCAAAATTAAGCTTGGGGGGTGAAAAACCCATTAGTTGGAGAGATGTTCCTCGAACTGATCCAAGTTAAAGCTAGGGTTAAAATTACTGAACCTAAAAATTCACTTCTCTTTTATCCTTACCTTGAGCCTAGTCCCATTACAACTGGATAAAAGAGCTATTGATTTTGATGATTATGTTGACTACATTAAAAGAGAGAAATTGCTAAGTTTAACATATGAGGACCATTAATTAAACATTGTAATTGTTCTGTTTGATTGATAAGAAATTTTGATTGAATGGTGAATGGTATGTATGATCTTGAAAAGCATGCACTCTATGACTTATGCTAGCATATTTCCACAGAATAAAAATTTTGAAATATTGTTTGCATATGAGCGACTTATCAATAAAAAGATTTTGTGAGCATGATTTTGTTGATTCGTGATTATGTGCAAAGATTGATGTTGCTTAATCATATTGCAAAATTGCCTTAGCAAAATTTTTTACTGTGCCTGAGCATTACTCGGGACGAACAATGGTTTAAACAATGGTTTAAGTTTGGGGAGTGTAAACTCAAAATTATATAGGAATTTTCTAGTAATTTTTACCACCTTTTTACCTAAAAATAATATTAATCTTGAGTATTTTTTAATTAATTAAGTGAATTTTACTTAAACATTAATAATGGACATGAATTATAAAGTATGCAATTTTTTTCTTTTTATATGATTTTGTGCAAAAAATTAAAGTATTTCATGTTATTTATTAACATGTTAAATTTACTTATGTAGTGAGACCATAGAGTTGAGTTTATTATAATGTTTGATCGTGTCTGAAAGTCTTAATATTTATATAATGAATGATCGAGCCTAGAACTAACTTACCACAACGATTGAGGCAAGCGCACCTATCGAACAGTAGTATAGTTTAGTGGCAAGACCGAGATGTCGAACCCAAGGGAACCAAAAGTACTAATACTGACTTTCTTTTTACTATTTAGCCTAAGAATTAAGGGAATCGTTGTTTAACCTAAAATTAATTAACTACTAAGCTGAAGGTGCTAAGACATAGAGAAGGAATTGGGGAAAATACTTTTGGGAAAAACCAATTGATAAAGACAATACCCGAGGAAGAATCCACCTAGACTTCACTTGTTATTTAACTCTGAACCAGACGATTTATTCACTTGACTTGATTCGTAGGATTCCCTAATTTATTTTAATACCTCTCTCGAGGCTACTAGCGTCTAACCCTAGATTGATTAATTGAAATCTCTTTCTAATTAAACCCCTAGAATTGCATTAATTCGATATGTGGACTCCCATGTTAGGTTTGACCCTAATCCGGTAGATTTTCATCATCCTATCTCTAGGGTTGCGATCAACTCCGCTTAACTATGCTAGATTTACTCTTAAACAGGGAATATTCCTCCAGTGCTTAAGCACATCAATACTTGAATCAATATCCTAAAATATCAAAACAAGAATTAAGAACAATAATTAAGAACAAATCAAGTATTTATCATATAGTTCAGAAAACAATAACAAGATTCGTCTTAGGTTTCATCCCCCTCAGGTATTTGAGGGGTTTAGTTCGTAATTATAAAAGAATACATCTCAGAAGAAAGTATAAAAAAAAACATAAGAAAAACCCTAAAACCCTTGAAGGAAATTGAAGGGAAGATCTTTCGTCTTGAGTATGATTCCGGCTTCTTGAGATGAATCAACTGGCTTTCTTCGAGTAAATCCCACAATTCGGCTTCTCTGGCTCGGCTCCTCGGCCTACCTGAACCGCCCCCTTTTAGGTCGCACTTAGGGTGTTTATATAGGCTTTTAGAATGTCTTTTTTGCCCCTAAGTATCCTAATCAGAGTGGAATTAAAATAGGTTACGATAGGGACAAGCCCGTGTGGCACGCCCGTGTAAATCGAGTCCAGGTTGTATTCGGGTCTGCTAAAGAGGCACGACCGTGTGGCTTAGGCCAAGGTTGTGTGGATTTTGTACTTTGGCCCATTTTATCCATTTTTGGCCTATTTTTCGTTCTTTTCACCCTCCGATGCTCTCCTAAGTATAAAACATGAAAGTAAAGGATTAAGAGCACCAAATTCCACAATTCAGGGGATAAATCATCCAAAAGTATGCTAAATGTGGGATTAAAATATGAACATATTACGGTTTATCAATGCTGCATGGACATGAGCTATTATTCTCATCTGTTGGCCAGAAAGACCAAGCTTAATGGGTTATCAAGATGCCACCTTAAACCAATAAAAAAATATGATACATGTTGGTCAAGTCTACGAGCTAGTTAGGTCATTAACCGTCCAGTTCAAGAGAAGAGAGGCCCAATTCAGCAATCAAAATTGGGCAGCCAAGAAATCAATTTTGGGACAATTATTTGAAGGTCCTCACACTTGGAAGAACATTGGAAATAAACACACAAGATTTTCTTGAGAAACCGTCCACCCCTTGTATGATTCAAGCATGATTTCATGCTTGAATCAAGCAACCAAACCACCTTCTCTTCCAAATATCATGGCCGGCCATAGGACGGAGAAGTCCAAGGGATTTTTGTTTCTATTTTTTGTAAACTCTCCCACATACTTCAAGTATAAATACCACACCTATCTCGCCTTTTTAAGTCATCCCTTACTCATCCCTTCATTCCTCATTTTCACAACATTTTTCATTCTCTCTCTTGCTCTCTTCATCCACCACGCCTATCATTCCATTTTCCCTTAGTTTTTAGCCACCAAGAGCCTTGAAAAGATCATCTCTTGGCTGGCCACCTTGAAGAGCCATTAGCAAAGGTACAACAGGAGGAGCAGAGGAAAACACCTTCAATCAGAGTCTGCGAGACTACCAACTTGAAATAGAGATTATTCTTCCCTTACTTGTTGATTTAAATTAATTATATTTGCAGTGTGTTATGTGATCTTGACATCAACAATGGTAGCTTAAATTTGTTTAGCTAGGTTAATTGCATTCATTCAGTGAGATTCATTTGATTCATGTTTAAAGTGTTTGTGCCTCAATTAATCATGTTTTCAATAAAATTTAATTATGTATTTTATTCATAAGTGATTGGATGTATTAGAATTAGCTGAGTGATCCTAACCAAACAATGACTAGTGAATGCAATAATTGAAAAGGGCATGCTTAGATCTTAACCCGACTAAATTGAAGGTTCATAATAACTTTAATGAGCTCCATATCTTGCATAGTTTTTAGGCTTATGTGATTAAACAGTTTCAAACATAACCCGCCCCTATTACTTTACATAAATACTAAGAAACCATTAGTTTAATATGATCAATAAAATGCTTGTTTCACTAAGTAAAAGATTCCAAAAAGACTTAATTTGGTTTCCAAACTCATGAAAGATCGAGTTCCCATGGAATGTTTTCCGAACACTGTTAAGCATGATGAAAATGAATCAAGTTTATTAATAGTTATCCTAGCCTATTCATGTTATTGATTGATGAAGTTGTGTTTTTCCTGCTAATTTCATCTAAAAGAAAGATAATTTGCATACTTAGATTAAAATTACATTAGGGATCAATTTTGCATCTAGTTAAATTAATATAGTTTAGTCATCATCACTCAAATTATTTGTGTTTTTTTTACCAAATTGTTAACTTATAATTTTACAATGATCGATTAACCTATACAGTCTCTGTGGAGACGATAACTCATTTACTTACTTATTACTTGAACGACTGTGTACACTTGCACAAATTGAGCATTACAGGGTTCCCCAAAAATTAAAAGACACGTGAAGCTTACTATTCCCATAGAGATAGGGAGCATTTATTTTAATATATTTCTATGTGACTTAGGAACTCGTAGTAGTTTGATGTATTTATCTGTTTTTGAAAAACTCAAGTTGGGGAATCTTAAAAATACACATATAACACTACAGTTGGTCCAACCCATTTGTGCAACCCGGCGGCCTAACCCTTAATTTACCCAATTTTAAACCCCTAAAACACCTATTTCTTAACCTATAAGTGCTGCCTAAATGAATATCATGTATGATTAATTTATTTATTTAGTTTCCATATTGTTTAGTGAAAGTAAGTGATTCTAGGATGATATGTTTATATGAAAGTTTGAAACGAAAGATGAATTACAGAATGATTATATGTAATGTGTAAGTGTTATGGTAAAATGAAATGTCTAAGTGAAACGGTTATACGAAATGCTTATAAGGAAAAATGTATATATATGTACATGTAAGGCTACACCAATTTCTATGAGTGACGTGGTGAATAAAATGAAAGTTAGCTTTTGATATAATGAAAATATTGCTTTGATGTTTATTCTAAAATGTCCAATAGTTAAGTTGCCTTTATACAAAATTACTAAGCATTATTGTTTACATTAGTTGTTTTCTTTTCCTGTAGATCATCGGAAGGCTCGATTTGGTTGGAAGCACGACACAGACCTATCACACTATCCAATAGTCAATTAGGTAGTTTTTGAGTATTTTTTGCCAAGGTTAATAATGGCATGTATAGGTCTTTTGTACTGATGGTTTGTAACACCCCAAACCCGGCCCAAACATTATGGTCGAATTCGGGAATGTCACATCAAAGGCACAGTTCAAAACAATTTTGCTAAGTTAAAATTTAAGGCCTAAAAGCCCAAAATCCTTGAATCTTGTTAGGTAATAATAAAAGCCCATTTTATCATTTTAAGTATTTCAGAAACCATGTTTAAATATAAGAAATTTACTCAGGTTTAGTAACTAAGTAAACAGTTGAAACAATAATAACAAAACTCAAAATCTAAAGTCAAATCCGAGTATAAGGCCTTATCACATCCAACAAAAATAAAGCAATTAAATCATGTCTTTTGAAACAAATAAACAAAAATTTAAACATCTTGTAGTGTGGCCATCTCTGAGTCCTCTCCCACGTCGAGCCATTTATTGAGGATCAACTGAAACATTAAACGAAGGGTGTGAGTTTCGAAACTCAGTGTGTACAACCCTTGGCATTCAATTCAATATATAATTATCACATTGGCCTGAGCCCTATCAAAATCAGTGGTCTTGGGCATTGGCCCACAATGACCTCATATCACATCATATGCAAAACAAGGTAATGCAAAACCCTTCCCAAAAATCCATCCACTACACACCATTTCCCTTCCAATCCTACACACTTGTGGGGATTTCTAAATCGACCCACCCATCCTCTACACACCAAAGGTAGCACTCACAGCGGCACTACTCAACGTTGCAGCAAAGCTGCGAATCACATAATGGGCTTAAAGCCACAGGTGGATCCATGGTCGTCAAGTGACTATGCGATCCTCAAATCTTCTTCTGTACCATAATTCCCACCCATATGCATCCTAAGCAGAATATCATATGAATGCAACATGCACATTAGTAACATCCACAAAACTCATACTCATCACATAGGGTTATTTTTGTCATTTCACAACCCAAGGATATTTCTGTAAATCTACTCTACAGGGGATTTAGGTAATTTTGCAAAACAGAGGTACTTTGGAAATTTTGTAAATCAGGGATGTTTTGGTAATTCAGCAAACCAAGGGTATTCTGGTAATTTCACAATTTAGGGCTATTTTAGTGATTTTGCAAATCTAAGGATGTTTTGGTAATTTTTTTTAAACAAAGGGTATTTTGGTTATTTTCAAATCAGGGGTATTTTAGTCCCTCATTTATACATCTAGGGGTATTTGGTCCCTCTCGGGTTTTAGTTATGATCTTTGGCCCACTAACAAGTCGTTGCGGCTAAAGTGAGCAGACACCATGCACCAGGTAGGATTCCATAGAAGAGGAGGTGGGCTGCTAGGGCCACTTAAGTACCAAGCTCTCCCTAGATCCAATCCTAGACCTGGATATGCCCGTTACCACACTCTAACCTAGCGACTTGTCCATGGACATGTTTAATTATGAGAAAGTCTTATGCGGTTTAAGAGTTGTTCAGTACTAAGCCTAAAGCCCATAAAACCCAAGCATACTAATCTACGTCCCCATAAAGCCCATCAACCCATTTCACATTCATATAACCCATAATGGCCACATCACATTCTTATGGCCAATTAGGCCCAAAACAAATCCAGATCATGTAAACATGCATGCCTAACCCAATTCATATAATCAAATTAATCCATTTCATCAAACTTAGCCTCAGGGTCCACCAGGCCCATTTAGCCACTTTCGGCTTTTTGGCTTTTCGGCATTGCCGATTTCGTGTGTGCATAGTGTTTGTACACATCTGGTTACAACGCGTGCTATAAACCCCTTAATCATGAACCTATAATAGTCACCACTTAACGATTAATCTTGGCTTAATACACACTTTATCAAAAACCGAAACCTCACCATAACCTTACCGTGTGCCACACGTTCTAGTAGCCCTACATTAGCTACTATTCGCGAATATCCCTAGATCTGCACCCAAACATATATGATAAACTGTAAAAGTAACATATTTTAATCCCACATTTACCATACTTTTGGATGATTTATCCCTTGATTTTTGTAAAAATGTGCTCTTAATCCTTTCTTTTCATGTTTTATACTCAGGAGAGCACCCAAAGACGGAAAGAATGGAAAACGGGCCCAAAATTGAGTAAATGGGCCATATCACAAAATCCACACGGCCTGGCCCAAATCCACACGGCCGTGCCTCATTCAATAGGCTCAAACACGGCCTGGCCACGACTTACACGAACGTGTGCCATGGTCGTGCCCCTATCGCTGGAAAGAAGAGTTTCACTCGAAAAAGGATACCTAGGGGCAAAGAAACCTATTTCGAAAGCCTATATAAACCCCCTAAGTATTACCTAAAGGAGGGCGGTTAGCTAGGCCAAGGAGCCAAGCCGAAAAGGTCAGATTTATGGGAAATACTCGAAGATAGCCAATTGATCCATCTCAAGAAGTCAGAGTTCTACTCAAGACGGCAGATCTCTCTTTTAATTCCTTCAGGGGGTTTTAGGGATTTCTTATGTTTTGTTTTATCTTTTCTTTTGAGATGTTTTCTTTTATTGTTATGAACTAAACCCTTCAGATACCTGAAGGGGATGAAACCTAAAATGGATCTTATTATTGTTTACTGAACTATATGATAAATACTTGATTTGTTCTTAATTATGTGTGCTTAATTCTTGTGTTAATATTTCTGGGATATTGATTCAAGTTGGATGTGCTTAGATGGAGGAGCAAAAGTCCCTGCTTAAGAGTAAATCTAGCATAATTAAGCGGAGTTGATCACACGCCTAGAGATAAGGTGACAAGATTTTGTCGGATTAGGGTGAAACCTAATATGGGAGTCCATAGATCGAGTTAATGCGATTCTAGGGGTTTTAATTAGAAAGAGATTTCAATTAATCAACCTACGGTTAGACGTTATTCACCTCGAGAGAGGGTTTAATATAACTTAGGGAATCTTACGGATCAAGTCAAGTGAATAAATCGTTTGGTTCAATGTTAGATAATAATTGAAGTCTAGGTGGATTCTTCCCAAGGGTATCGTCTTAATCAACTGAGTTTTTCCAACAGTATTTCCCCAATTCATTCTTTTTGTCTTTGCGTCTTTAGCTTAGTAGTTAGTTAAATTTAGATTAAATAACAACTTCATTTATTTTAGGCTAGTTAATAGAAAGAGAGTTAGTATTAGTACTTTTGGTTCCTTTGGGTTCGACATTCCGGTCTTGCCTTAACTATACTACTGTTCGATAGGTGCGCTTGCCTCAAATCGTTGTCAGAGTAAGTTTCCAGGTTCGATCATTCTCATTATAAATTTAAAACTTTGAAATCGACGATCAAGTTTTTGGCGCCGTTCCGGGGAACTAAAATATTAGGAAAGCTCTATTTTTATTACTTTAGCCATTATTTTTATTTTCCGCAATTTACTTTTATTTTAGGTTAAATTTTGATTTTTCTAAATTTTCTTTCTTTCTTTTCCCTAGTAGGTACCTCTAGTTTATGACTAGAAGGAACCCAAAAGAACCATTAGTATACGACAGTGAAATTAAAGCTACCGCTCATAGGAATTGCAGAGAAATTAGGCGAGCCCTAAATTACACAGAAGAAGAGCGAGAAGGCAGATCAAATCCTACTAAAGGGATGGACGAGAATAATCCACCACCACAAGATGTGGCAGAAAATAATGCTCCGCGTACTATGTATGATTATGCTAAACCTCATTTAATAGGAGCAGGATCGAGTATTGTTAGGCCTGCTATAGCTGCTAATAATTTTGAATTAAAGCCTAACACTATACAAATGATTCAACAATTTGTTCAATTTGATGGTTTACCGGACGAAGACCCAAATACTCATATAGCTAATTTTTTTAGAGTTCTGTGATACCTTCAAAATAAATGGTGTTTCTGATGATGCCATACGTCTTCGGTTATTTTCCTTTTCATTAAAGAATAAAACCAAACAGCGGTTAAACTCGTTACCACGAGGGTCAATCACTACATGGGATCAACTGACCAAAAAATTTTTATTAAAATATTTCCCACCGGCCAAAACGGCCAAATTACGGAATGATATCTCTTCTTTTGTGCAGATGGATTTAGAGACATTATACGACGCATGGGAGAGATACAAGGATCTCTTGAGAAGGTGTCCACACCATGGTTTACCCTTGTGGCTCCAAGTCCAAACTTTCTATAACGGTGTGAACCCCTCAACGAGGCAACTAATTGATTCAACCGCCGGTGCAACCTTGAACAACAAAACTCCTGAAGCAACCTACGAGTTTATTGAAGAGATGTCACTGAATAACTATCAGTGGCAGGTTACAATGACAAAACCAACAAAATCAGCCGGAGCTTTCAACCTCGACACAGTAACCATGCTATCAACACAGGTAGAGATGATGAATAAAAAGCTTGATAGTCTGTGTTCTTCGCAGGTACATTGTAACATCCTAGATTAGGGGTTATGCGTTCGTGCATAATTCGAGTGATAATAGGCTTGGAGTATGTTTGGATATGTTTTAAGGGTTTTGGGAACTTTAAAAATATAAGGGAATGCTTTGGAAAAATTTTGGATTTAAGTGTAAAAAGAGGAAATTAGGCTGAGGAGGCCTTAAGAATAATTTCTGGGCATTTTGGGTCATAAAAAGGGGCTTGGTAGAGTGGCTTAAGGACGCCACTTAAGGCCTGGGAATGACGCCAACAAGGGTCTGGAGTTCGAGTCTTGAGGGCAGCATGGGAGTGTTTTCTTTTTGTATTTTGCGTCAAGAAGGGAGGTTGGACTGAAGACGGCTTTAAGGAAATATGCAGTGGTCTTTGGACATAAAGCAGGCCTTGGTAAAGTGGCTGCAAGGCGCCACTTAAGGGCCTGGAGGTGACGCCTGGCGCAGGTCTTGGGTTCGAGTAGCGTGGAAAGCAAATGGGTGTTTTATTATTGCTTTTGGCGTTAAGAGGGGAGCAAGATAAAGAGGCTTTAAAATTAGTTGTGGTGAGTTTATGTCATAAAAAAGGCCATGGCAGAGTGGCTTGGAGCGCTATATGCGGCTTGCGGCAACGAGGGCCTTGGTTCAAATCCCGTTGGCGGCATGGGGCGTGTTTTTATTTTGTTTTGGCGTTAGGACAAGGCGGAGCTAGGGAAAGAGGTGTTAAAAGAAGTTCAGGGTGAATTATATCACCATCAGTGCCTTGGCAAAGTGGCAGGGATGTTACCTGCAGTTAAGGGTTCCAATAGGTCCCGGGTTCAAGGCGTGGGAGCAGCAGTATTTTGGTGTTTTATTTTGCATCTGATGCCAAGGCAAGGGAGAAGAAAGTGGACGACACTTGGGACTTCCAATTGGAGAAGGATTCTAATTCTCCTATTAAATTCGGCTAAAAATAAGATAATTGTTAATTTATTTATTTTTAGTTTAGATTAGTAGATATAAGATTATTATTGTTTTATTTTATTAATTTGGATTATAAGGTGATAAGCTAAGAGATTAAAGGAGGGATTAATGATGGATAATTTTTATTCTATTAATTAAGGTGATAAAGGTGGATTTATTTTAAGTTGATAAATAGAAGATAATTATAGATTTATTTTATATATTTTGAAAATGTGTTCAAGAGTTATTATAGGAGAAGGAAGTGGAATTTGAGAGGAGGTAGGAGTGCCGAATTTGAGTAGTATAAATAGGGGTGACCATCCTTTAGCTATTCTTTTCTTCATTATATTTTCCTTGGCCGAAAATTTTTTGTAACACCCTAAACCCGGTCAAAACGCCATGACCGAATCTGGCATGCCACAGAGGAAAACGTTTTGAAGAAAATCGAGTTAACGATTAAATTTTAGAAAACAGGAGCATAATTAGTTAAAAATCGATGGTTTACTTTTAAAATCCCGTAAGTAAATCTTTAAAACTTAGTTGCATTTTAAAAGATCCCGAATGGTTAATTTGAAAACCATTTCTATTTGAGTTTGGAAACCTAAGTTTGGAAACTGTTTGAGTTGTCGAAAACAATTAAGTTGTTATATACTTATCAAGTGATTTAAAATACCCGATGGTAAAGTTTTGAAAATCCTTTGCGTTTTGTAGTTTAGAAAACTTTGAGCTCATATTATTAAATTAATCAAGTGATGTACTTAATCATGTTTAGAATAAATCCAAAACATATAAATAATCCAAAAACGTAATTTAAATGGCCTTATTACAAACCCAAAATAAATATGAAACCAAATTTAAATAAAATAAAGTACCCAAATGGAAGTTTATGTAAAACCAAGTTTTTAATTGCATGGCCTCCTCGAGCTCATCCGGCTCCTCATCCGCGATCTACGAGTCACCTGAAAATATAAGGGAGAAGGTGAGTCACCAAGACTCAGTGCATAAATCCTTCCCCCGTTTGATACAACATTCTTACACAATTTTATAACCAAGCAATGTATATATTTATATATATAAAATGCACCCAACCTAGCCATCCATAACTCCTTTTCTACCCCGTGTGGTACCAAACCACCGGTGGTGCCAAACCACTAGTGACCCAAAGTCACGATATCCAATAATGTGATACCAAATCACTGGTGACTCGAAGTCACGAATAATCAAGTTGTGGGGCCAACCCACGTGTGATACCAAATCAATGGCGACGATCCCATATCTCAAAAGTGGGGCCAACCCACGGTGGTGCTAGACCACAGGGACGAGTCGCTATGAGGTGCCAAACCTCTGGTGTCCCAAAGACACAAAATATCAACGATCCAAGTGTGGGGCCAACCCACGTGTGATACCAAATCACTGGCGACAATCCCAATATATCAAATGTGGGGCCAACCCACGGTGGTGCAAAACCACTGGGACGAGTCGCTATGAGGTGCCAAACCTCTGGTGTCCCAAAGACACAAAATATATTGTGGTACCAAACCTCTGGTGTCCAAAGACACGGATATCAAATCCTTCCCCCTCCTCTCATATCACCCATACCAATGCAATAGATATACAAATCATGTCAACATGCTTTATTAGGAATCTCATAACAAATATATCATAAATCGTATCATCATACATCGTTTTGCAAGAGTCGTATCGAAACGGACTTACCCGAATCCTTGCTTATACCCATCATGGTATCATATCAAGATCTTATAATTTTCCACTTTAATAATATGATTAGTTATTCATAAATAATATACATAACCCGAATTATAAAGTGTGTAAGGTACACACCTGTCGCTAACGCAAGTACTAAAATCTGAAGACCCGATTTACCGTGCTAGATCACCTTGTCCTACATTCGGCCAAACCACAACTATAAGCAATACCATTCGGCCAACATCACACCTTATTCCCAAAAGCCTTTGGTTTTTCAACCACAAAAGAATAATGAATCGACATGAGTCCTTACCACTTGACTTACCAACTTTGTTTGCTAGGAATATATGGCTTAGATCAATTGCTTCCAAAGTCCCAAGAGCCTAAAAGAATAATCGGTTCCTAAAATAGTTAGAACCTTGCAAACAATGCCCAAAAATTCAGCCTTTGCCCACAAGAAAACGGCATAGAAAAGGGAAAAGAAATATAGGAAATTCGGCCATGAACACTTACCTATCTTCCAAAACCGATTGAAGAAAACCAAATGAAATCCTACCCTTGATGATATTCGGCCAAGACAAAATAAAAAAGATATGAGAAGTTTCGGCTATGGTTTTTTTGAATGAAGAAAACAATTGATATTCGGCTCAAAAGAGATGAAGAACTAGTTTGGCAAGGAAAAATGAAAAGGGAAGAAGGATGATTCGGCTTTAGCAACCAATGAAAGAAAAATCAAGAGGAATGGGGAAGAAAGAGATTCGGTCAAGAAGAAAGTAAAAGAAATGTGGTTTTGAACAATATCGAAAGAAAGAAAAGAGAGAAATGGGAGAAAGAAGTTCGGCCAACACCTAGTTTACCCAAGAAGAAAGTGTACAAAGTTCAAATGTAGTTTCGGTTTCAAGAGGATAAATAAAAGAAAGAAAAATAGGATTTGGTTCCAACAAAATAAGAGCTAAAACATAAAAAAAATTGCACCTGAAGATCAAGGTACATTCGGCTAAGGAGGTAAGCTTTGGAGAGGAAAAGAAAAAGCAAAATGATGCACAAAATGCAAAAATACCAACCAATTCCCCCAAACTTCCTATCAACATTCGGCCACCCCCTAGCCACACATGCCATCCACAATCATGGAATAATGGCCTAAGAATAGTTTCCAAAACACTCCCCATCATCCAAGCCTTTTGTCCCCCCATCCTACCATAAATCTTAAGATTCTTATCCCCAAATACATGCTTTCCTAAACTAATATTCAACTTGCCATAAAAACTGAAAGTCCAACCTACCATAATTAGAGCTTGACCGACACTTAATGCTAGGATACATAAAAATAAAGTCTTCCCAATGTAATCCATGCAACTCGAACCACTTCCCTCAAGCAACCTTCCATGCGTCCTAACCATCTTGCCACTAGCTCCTCATGTGCTAAGTTTAACACTTAAATTAACTTAAGTGTCAAGTTCACCTAATCCACTTCATTAAATATACAATACTAAGAATTATTCTAGCTTCCTAAATAAAATTAGGCCTTCACAAAACTAGGCTAAACACACAAAATTCATACCCGAGCCAACACAAATAATAAAAATAATACTCTAATTTTTCCTAAAACCCAATTAAACCCAAGAATTCATAAAAACCTCGTAACCTTCCAAATCCACTTAACTAATAAATCCAATTTGCAAAAACACCATTCTCTTAATCCTGAAGATTTTAAACACTCCTAAGCCCAAGCCCAATCCTACTAGGCCCAATTTCAGGATGTTACATTGTTCCTCTAATTCTCTCTTTGAGCCGAATTGCTTCTCACTTCTTCTCCCTATTCTTTCTTTTTTTTTTCTTCAACTTTGATTCTACATATTTTCTTGGATAGTCGAATAACCCCTTGCCATTTAGAAGCCATAGCCGAATCCCATTGTGGCCTCATTCTCTCTTCTTTGTTGCAAGTTTTAGAAGCTAGAGGTGCCATTGGTGGTAAGTAGAGTGCTCTCCTAATCATTCTTTTTATTCTTTTAAGTGTGCCGAAAGCAAGTGAGTAAGGCTTTGATTTCTAAGGTTGGCCGAATGAGTATAGTGGCATAACTTTGTATTTCTTTTTGTATGTGTTAGCGTCAAGGTGCATTGAAGGAGGTCTTTTCGGGATTTGATTTAAGCAAGGTAAGTCAAGGTGATAATTCGGCCATAGGCCATATATTTGGGTATAAGTGTGACCGATTTTGGCTATGTGTATTTAGGGCCAAATCGACAGGAATAAGAGGAAGTTCCGGGATCGTGTTGGATCCAAGTAGCTAAGGTGTAGTTAGTCTACCGTTTTTCGGGTATGTGATATGTATGTTATACTTGCATGTGTAACTTATGTGCTAACCAGTGCAGTGGCAGTTATGTGGTGATTACCCTAAAAAGGGGTATATCGATAATCAGGTTAGTATTATCTATTGATAAGAATGTGAAAGTGCCGATGTGAATGTGACTATGCCTATGGAAATATGATTGTCTGCCTTAATAACGTGTGCATGCATTTATTATTATTATGCCATTATTACATGTGCATGTGCATGGGATGGGATATGAAAGAAGGACAGGGTGTACTTCGAGTACGTGGTTTGATGTTAGCCTTGAGCTACATCGTGGATTGACGTTGACTGAGGTCACGTTGTGGATTAATTGCGATTTAGTTCGCGTGGCTTGATGAGTAGCTCTGTGCCTCATCGTGGTTGATATCGGCTATGTGCCATATCGTGGTTGATGATTGACTATGTGTCCCATCGTGGTTTTGGTGTTAGCTATGGCTACATCGTGGATTGGCGCTGACTGAGGTCGTGTTGTGGATTTTTGTGCTTAATTGCACGTGGACGGCATTGATTGCCTTGTGGAGTGAAAAGGAGAGGGTGATTTGATAATCCCCTGGTGTGTGGTAGGCTGGATACGGGGGTGTGTAGAGGATGGACCCTAGGTTTGGGTTGGGTGCACTTTGCATAATTATGTCTGATATGTGAATTTAATGTGAAAATGGGCCCAGCCCAGTGATATGTGGTTTAATGTGAAAATGGGCCAAGCCCAATATGTGAATGTGGATTTGAATAAGAAATGGGCTAAGCCCAATATGTGGAGATTATGTGGTTAATTACCCTGTTACCTGATAAGTGTTATGAATATGGGCCAAGCCCAGAATGTGTTATTATATGAATAGTTATCTTGTTATTTTATAAATGGGTTAATATGTGGTTAACATGTGGGTGGAATTCAGTGGATTAATTACACACTGAGTCTTTATGACTCACCCAAATATTTTATCAAACATAGCAGGTGATATGATGATCGGACCGGGTTGGAGTGGATACGAGGTGGCCCATGCAGAAGATATTTTAATTAATTAAGTATTTATAGTTTCAGTATTTTGGTTAAGTGTTTATTGTAATAAGGCCCATTAAAGTATTTAAGTATTTTTATTAAGTATCTTTATTATTATGTTCTATTATGGATTGACAAGTTAAATGTTGATTGCAAATGATTTTATTTTCTTAAGTATGTATAATAAAGCTTGAATCCGGTATTTTTATAACAAACTTTAATTCTTACTTAGAATATTTTAGGTCACGAAAATGTTTTCTTAAAGGAAACAAATTTTTAACGGTACTCTTAAGTAAGAATATTTTCGAACGTGTTCCTCAGTGGCATTTCAAATTCGGTCGTAGTGAATGGGTCGGGTTTAGGGTGTTACATACATCCAGTAATGCAGTGTGACGCAACTGGAACTGTGGCGAATCCTGAGTACCCACCCTACCAACCGGGCACAAAAAGCGAACAGATGAACTATATAGGTAATAATTTCAGATCTAATAATAACCCGTATAGTAATACTTATAATCCAGGTTGGAGGAACCACCCAAATTTTTCATGGGGAGGTCAAGGAAATCAAGGAAATCAAAGACAACAACCTCCTCAAAATTTCCAAAATCAGCCCTATCCACAGGAAAAGAGGCCGAACCTTGAAGAGATGCTGACAAAATTCATGGCAGCCACAGATACCCGTCTCCAACAAACTGAGACGACACTCGATAATCAAAAGGCATCAATCAAAGGGATCGAGAGCCAAGTTGGGGAACTTACTAAGGTAGTTTTTGAAATTTGATCAGAGATTTCTGAACGACCGCAAGGGCATCTACCAAGCAACACTGAAATAAACCCAAAAGAGCAAATCAAAGCCATCACAGCTCATGATAGTATAGGGTTAGATGAACCCAATCCAATATAAGAAAACGAGGTAAAGAAAGGTAAAGTTGAGGTAACAAAAGAAAAGCCAAAATAGGTAATCAAGAAGTACCAACCTCGCATTCCTTATCCCGGAGCGATGAAAAGAGACGATACAGAGGAACAGTTCGGTAAGTATCTTAAAATTTTAAAGAAATTACATATCAACTTACCTCTTCTTGAAGCTCTTTCACAGATGCCAGATTCGAGGAAATTTTTAAAACAACTCTTGACAAACAAGCGTAAGTTAGACGAGGAGCCACATGTCGAATTAAACGCAGTATGCTCAGCAATGTTACAGAATAGACTACACGAAAGCTAAAAGATCCAGGGAGTTTTACAATTCCATGTTTAATTTGTAGTTTAACTATTAATAATGCCTTAGCTGATTTAGGGCAAGCATAAATGTCATGCCTTATAAATTGTTTAAACAGCTAGGTCTAGGGAAACCCAAACAAACTAGAATGAGCATTCAATTAGCTGATGAAACTGTTAGAATTCCTAGGGGTATTATCGAAGATGTTCTTGTAAAAATTGATAAATTCGTATTCCCAGTAGACTTCATCGTTTTAGACATGGATGAGGACAACACGATCCCCCTAATTTTAGGAAGACCATTCTTAGCAACTGCCAGAACTAAAATCGATGTTGATGCAGGCGAACTTATACTTTGTGTAGGCAAGGAGACAGTCACTCTTCAAGCCCTCGACTCAGCTAGAACATCAAGTAACCAAGGTGAGAATGTAAATTCTATTAATAACCATTCAGTTATCCCTTCTTTTCAGGAAACACCACAAGGTTACAAACCTGAGCCGAATCATGGACCTCGTGCCAACGAGGAAGAATTATATGAGGAACGAAGCCTTAAGGTCGATAAATTAGAAGAGTGGAAGACACACTTTAAAGAGGAAGCGGAACCACACGAAGTAAAATCGAAGGAGTCCCTAGAAGAGCTCATAGGAACAACAAACCACTTCAAAATAGGAGACCAAGTACTGTTCGATAAAGTAGATCCTCGCATCATCACATCAGACCTGAACACGAACAAAGAAATTCCTCTTGAGGTACGCAATATCTTCCCATACGAAACAATCGAGGTAAGCAATTCAACATTCAGCACTTTTAAGGTAAACGCTTCTCGACTTAAACTTTATAGTGAGAATAGAACTAATAGCATGAGGGAAGATATTCAAACTTTTAAACCACCCTGATTTTTGCAAATACGAGGAAAGTCTAGCTTAAGACTTTAAACGAGCACTTCTCGAGAGGCAACCCGAGCACTAACCCTATTTACTTTCGCAATTGTTCTCATTTTATTTTCTTTTATCCTCTTAGTCTTAAACACCTAGCTTTAAACTAACCAAAAGTGCAGATTCCCAGGCCACATGGCCTTACACACGGCCATGGCCGTGGCCATGTGGACCTCAAGAATCTCCGTACTGACATGGCAGGGATGGTATGAGTCAAAAACAAATAAATTTTCAGAGTCACAGACTCAAACCACCACCCCACGGGCACCGACAAAACCCCACGGCAGTGCGATGCGGCCGTGGTCGACACTGTTAAATTATACACGGGCGTGGTGACCTGAGCATGGGCGTGGGAGAAACGAACGAAGCCCACCACGGCCGTGCGACATGGCCGTGTGAGATGCCACGCCCACGAGACATGGGCGTGTGAATGTACCTGACTTGAAAATCTATATAAACCACCCCTCCCTCCCTCTTCTCAACCACTTTCTCCCATTCCATCCTTCAGAATTTTCCCCCTCCATATTTCTCTTCTTCAATCCTTCCCTAATTCCCGATCCTCAAAAGCTCAATGTCGAAGAAACGGCAGAATCAAAGCACAGTCTCCCTCATGGAGACCAAACTACATAAGTTCATGCCGGCCGCTTCATCCATTCGACAAGCCAATGGTCTTTGAGACCATTTATCTTTTGCTTTACTTTTATCTTCTCCTTTATTTTCCTTCTCTTTGACAATTTTATGCTTAATTTAGTCTATTTTACTTTAGTTTCTTAGTGTCAGGTTCAAAAGGCTACTTGGGAATCACGCCACTTCCGCCACCGCCAGCACCTCTGTAGCCTTAGAAGTCACACCCACCTCGCGAACCATCTACCAATAAGGATTGTTAAGCCCCTTTATCTTTTAGCCTTAGTTTATTTACATTTTTATCTTCTTTCTCTTTATCTTTCTTGTCTTTCATTATATATTTTATTTTAAATGTGTCTTAATAATCCCTGGCTAATTCTCTACGAGCTCCCCAATTTCTTCATCTAGCGCAGAGCTCGGTAGCAGCAACCACCCCTATCGACTTCCAACTCCGGGAAAACATCCAAATTCAGGAAGTTTCACCTCTCCCTCTCTCTTAAATTACATATCCATGTTTGTACATTGAGGGCAATGTACATCTTAACTGTGGGGGGTAAAAGTGCCTAACTTTTTTCATTATTCTCAAATCCCTGAATTATATCTTGTTCTTAAGTAAATTTCTTATATTACTAATTAGGATGAAATTTCTGATGATTTATGATTTTTATTGATATGTTTTTAAAGTAAGCCATAGTTAATTATGGATTGATGATTTAAATTTTAAGATACTAGAGAATCAAGCATGATAAGTCTATTTTTCAGAATCAAAATTTTTGCTAGGTTGTTAACCTAAATTTGAATATTTCTTTGAAATTTGAAATTTACAAGGTTGATATCAAACACCCATAATTGTCTGTGAGATTTTGAACCTTATAGAGCATATATTCTTTTTCATGCTCACTTTATTGATTATGAGTGTGTCAACATTGAATTGTTATTCTAGAACTTGCTTTGATTATACATGTCAAGACCACACCTTTGATTTGATATACAGAGATGATAAGAGCACCTAGGTTTTAATCCACTCACCCCACTAAAAACCTACCTTCACAATTAACCCCTAGTGAACCTCGTTTAATCCTAACAACCCTTTTTATTGACTCACCCATTAATATTAACCCAAAACCCTTTGTATTTGTTATCACCATTCCTTTTTGACTACCCTTATATCGAGATTTGATTTGATTAGTTACCTAATTATATTATTTCAGTAGCTGAATTTATCCTTTATTATTTGATTTGTTCTTAAAAAAATCGAAGTATATTCAGTATTGTATTATGAAAAGTGAGCTTATACAGTTAAACTCTATTTATCAAAAGAAAAGCTCGTATTATTAGGGTTATTACTTTCCACTTGATATTATTGTCTCAATATTTCTAGATAGGTAACTTGTCAATTCAATCTCGATTCTAACCTTCTATTTCAGCCTTTACCCACACCTTTAACCCTAGCCCCGTTACAACCCTGTTAAAGACCTTTTGATCTGTTTATCATCTCATTTTACAGTGGTGGAGATTTGATTTTCAGGCAAGCCTATGGCATTAACTTTTCAGGTTCGACTAATGAGTGCTCTTTTCCCTGAACCTTAAACACTTTTTGAGTGATTTGAGTGAATCTTTTGTGAAGATGTCAATCCTTGTTGGTTTTGAATTAAAGGAAATTATTTAGATAATGGGAGACACCTACGTTTTCGTGATACAAATGTATGACTTATATTGATTGAATCTTTAGGACTCTTGGAGTTAAATTATCCATGTATAAATTATCTATGAATTATGATGAGACATTGCTAATAGGAATATTGAATCATGGAAAGTTCGTTTTAAAATTGAGAATTTTGCTTGAGGACAAGCAAAAGCTTAAGTGTGGGGGTATGTGATAAATCGTAAAAGTAACATATTTTAATTCCACATTTAGCATACTTTTGGATGATTTATCCCTTGATTTATGTAAAAAGGTGCTCTTAATCCTTTCTTTTCATGTTTTATACTCAGGAGAGCACCCAAGGACGGAAAGAATGGAAAACGGGCCCAAAATGGAGTAAATGGGTCATATCACAAAATCCACACGGCCTGGCCCAAATCCACACGGCCATGCCTCATTCGACAGGCTCGAACACGGTCTGGCCACGACTTACACGGGCGTGTGCCATGGTCGTGCCCCTGTCGCTAGAAAGAAGAGTTTCACTCAGAAAAGGATACTTAGGGGAAAAGAAACCTATTTCAAAAGCCTATATAAACCCCCTAAGTATTACCGAAAGGAGGGCGGTTAGCTAGGCTAAGGAGCCAAGCCGAAAAGGTCAGATTTATGGGAAACACTCGAAGATAGCCAGTTGATCCATCTCAAGAAGTCAGAATTCTACTCAAGACGGTGGATCTCTCCTTTAATTCCTTTAGGGGGTTTTAGGGATTTCTTATGTTTTGTTTTATCTTATCTTTTGAGATGTTTTCTTTTATTGTTATAAACTAAACCCTTCAGATACCTGAAGGGGATGAAACCTGAGACGGATCTTGTTATTGTTTTCTGAACTATATGATAAATACTTGATTTTTTCTTAATTACGTGTGCTTAATTCTTGTGTTAATATTTCTGGGATATTGATTCAAGTTGGATGTGCTTAGGTGGAGGAGTAAAAGTCCCTGCTTAAGAGTAGATCTAGCATAATTAAGCGGAGTTGATCGCACGCCTAGAGATAGGGTGACGAGATTTTGCCGGATTAGGGTGAAACCTAATATGAGAGTCCATAGATCGAGTTAATGCGATTCTAGGGGTTTTAATTAGAAAGAGATTTAAATTAATCAACCTAGGGTTAGACGTTATTTGCCTCGAGAGAGGGTTTAATATAACTTAGGGAATCTTACGGATCAAGTCAAGTGAATAAATCGTTTGGTTCAATGTTAGATAACAAGTGAAGTCAAGGTGGATTCTTCCTAAGGGTGTCGTCTTAATCAACTGAGTTTTTCCAACAGTATTTCCCCAATTCATTCTTTTTGTCTTTGCGTCTTTAGCTTAGTAGTTAGTTAAATTTAGATTAAATAACAACTTCACTTATTTTAGGCTAGATAATAGAAAGAGAGTTAGTATTAGTACTTTTTGGTTCCTTTGGGTTCGACATTCCGGTCTTGCCTTAACTATACTATTGTTCGATCGGTGCGCTTGCCTCAAATCGTTGGCAGAGTTAGTTTCCAGGTTCGATCATTCTCATTATAAATTTAAAACTCTAAAATTGACGATCAATATATCATCAAAATCGAGTGACTCACTTTTCACGTAAGTCACCCTTATAAGCCATACCTACATTCGGCCATCCATTAATCCATAACTGAGACGAGTACACTTACCCTTGCTAACGATCCTACCACACTTGCGATCTTTGAACCTTATCCTTGTTATCACAGAATTAACAACAGGTCAGTTAGATAGCCTTTCGGCTTTTAACAAATTGTACAAGAGAGGTTAACTGTACACTTACCAAATCTACTTTCGATCCTACGGCCTAAATTCGACTTTTGAGATTAGTATGGTGACAAAGACAATTCGGCACCAATAGGGAGAAAAAGAGGAGAAGTGATCGGCTAGAAATAAAGCTGAACAAGAGAAGGAATTTAAGAATAGAAGGTATGGGGAATTCAGCTAGAGAGAAAACCAAAATTTCAGCAAAGGAATGATGGGTTTTTTCGGCAAATGGAAGAATTCGGCTAAGGGGGAGAAAAAGAAATGTAATGGAACCCAGGGAACCTCTCAAAGGAATTTGGCACCTCCTTTTATAGCCAATAGCCGAATCCTACCTTTCCCCACAGTCCAATTCGGCACGAACTCTTCACACCTCTCATCTCCTAATTTTCCTCCATGATATCTCCCTTATCTCATCCGAAATTCCCTCCTTTATTAGCTCACAAGACCAATTCAAACACTTTAACAAAAGAGTCCAAATTCCACACAACTCTGGCCATCCACTATGCAAAATAAACACTCCAAAAACACCTACCACTACTCGAACCTTGAACCTCTTCACGCCACCTTGTAGCTCCCCCAGTGACGCCACCTTGCCACTGGACCACAAGCCCATTTGTGTCCTATTTTCCCCTTAATCTGCTTAAGAGGCCTAATGCTTGAGACTAGGGTCCACTAAAGCAAGAAAAAATATTTTTTCCCTATAGTCATCCCTATCTCTAAGACTTCAAATAATCTCGATAATACCTTAAAATTAATATTCTAAGTGCTACTTATACATACCAACCTCAGTGCACAAAAATTTAAAGTTTCAGGATTTTTGGGGCGTTACAACCCAATAGGCCCAACTCTACTAGGCCCAAATTCGAGGCGTTACAATTCTACCCTCCTCAAAGAAATTTTGTTCTCGAAATTTCCAACTAACTATCAATCATACTACCCAAGTCTCACCACTATGCTTTCGTTGCGCACTCTAATTCTAAAGCCAAAATAAACACTCAGTATACTACGGTAGGGTACGCACAATTATTCGTATCTGGAGCGTCTTCGTCCCCTTGGCGACTTGCTGCATAGACCAAAGCTGGCTGCCTCACCTCAGCATAACCTGCACCTCTACCTGGTGCTCCACGATCGCGTTCATTACCATTATCCCCCCTGGCTTGTCCATGGCTCCTTGGTGGTTGTTGACCACCCCTCTGTGGCTAAAAATTACCTCTGCCATCAACTCGCTCCTGATTTGGCCTTCTCGGGCACTCTCTAATCCTATGTTCCTGATAAACCGTAAAAATAACATTTTAATCCCATATTTAGCATATTTTCGGATGATTTATTCCTAGATTCATGTAAAAAGGTGCTTTTAATCCTTTCTTTTCATGTCTTATACTCAGGAAAGCACCCGAGGATGAAAAGAACGTAAAACGAGCCCAAAACGGAGTAAATGGGCCATATCACGAAATCCACACGGCCTGGGCCAAAGTCCACACGGTCGTGCCTCATTGATCTACTAGAACACGGCCTAATCATGATCCACACAGCTGTGCCCCATTCAACAGGTTCGAACATGGCCTAGCCACGATTCACACGTGCGTGTGCCATGGCCGTGTCCCTATCGTCAGGAAGTATAATTTCACTCAGAAAAGGATACTTAGGGGTGAAGAAACCTATTTCAAAAGCCTATATAAACACCTTTAGTATAACCTTGAGGGGGTGGTTAGCTAGGCCAAAGAGCCGAGCCAGAAAGGTCAAGATTTGTGGGAATCACTCGAAGATAGCCAGTTGATCCATCTCAAGAAGCTGGAATTCTACTCAAGACGGCGAATCTCTCCTTCAATTCCTTTAGGGGGTTTTAGGGATTTCTTATGTTTTGTTTTATCTTTTCTTTTGAGATGTTTTCTTTTATGAACTAAACCCTTCAGATACCTGAAGGGGATGAAACCTAATATGGATCTTGTTATTGTTTTTTGAACTATATGATAAATATTTGATTTGTTCTTAATTATGTGTGTTTAATTCTTGTGTTAATATTTTCGGGATATTGATTCAAGTTGGATGTGCTTAGGTGGAGAAGTAAAAGTCCCTGCTTAAGAGTAGATCTAGCATAGTTAAGCGGAGTTGATCGCGCGCCTAAAGATAGGGTGACGACATTTTGGCAGATTAAGGTGAAACCTAATATGGGAGTCCATAGATTGAGTTAATGCGATTCTAGGGGTTTTAATTAGAAAGAGATTTCAATTAATCAACCTACGGTTAGACGTTATTCACCTCGAGAGAGGGTTTAATATAACTTAGGGAATCTTACGGGTCAAGTCAAGTGAATAAATCGTCTGGTTCGATATTAGATAACAAGAGAAGTCTAGGTGGATTTTTCCTAAGGGTATCATCTTAATCAACTGAGCTTTCCCAACAGTATTTCCCCAATTCATTCTTTTTGTCTTTGCGTCTTTAGCTTAGTAGAAAGTTAAATTTAGATTAGATAACAACTTCACTTATTTTAGGCTAGATAATAAAAAGAAAGTTAGTATTAGTACTTTTAGTTCCTTTGGGTTCGACAATCCGGTCTTGCCTAAGCTATACTATTGTTTGATAGGTGCACTTGCCTCAATCGTTGTCAGAGTTAGTTTCCAGATTCGATCATTATCTTTATAAATTTTAAAACTCGACAAAACAACGATCAGTTCCCTAGATCCACAGCTCAAACAAGCTCCTATTCTCCTCCAGCATTCACTCGTATGCCCTTTTCCACACACAATACAAGGTGGTATCCCAGTATTAGCAATAGCAACAGGGGCCTCAGCTCTAACAGGCCCATTCACTCTGGTCCTCCTTGTAGGCCTCTGTTCAATCCCCATAGCTTCCACATTCTGTTTGTTCTTGCCCTTCTCCTTTTCTCGGTGGAGGTGCTCCATGTGCTTTACTTCCTCCGCTATCTTTGCTTTCTCCACCAAGACTGCAAAGTCTCACTCCCTCTGGGGAGCTATAAGCACCCTAAGGTTGTCTCTTAACCCATCCTCGAACTGTGCACATCTCTCATGCTCTGTTGCGACTATCCCCTTGGCATGTCGACTGAGGCGCAAAAACTCAGCCTCATACTCTGCTACCGACTTATCTCCCTGAGTCAGATTCAAAAACTCCTTCCTTCGGGCATCCACATAGGCCGCTCCAATGTACTTCCCCTGGAATGTCGACTTGAAGAACTCCTAGGCGATCTGCTCCAGTTGGTTTCCCTCCTTTACGGCCAACCACCACTGATAGGCTTCCTCCCTAAATAAGGATATCGCCCCTTTTAACTTTTGTTCAGCCGTACAATCCAGATCGTCCATTATTCTTTCAATAGCCTCCAACCAAAACTCCACCACACTCAGGGCCACCCTCGCTACTTCTTTCAAAATCTCTGCCCCATCAGCTCGGAGTCGCTCTACGATCGACCCACGACTCCCCGTACCATTACTGGCCCAACAACCTTTTCTAAGATCCTTAACATGGCCTGCGATATGGCATCTTCCGTAGTATCAGCCCGTTCATATGGTCCCCTTTCAGCTATTTGTGAGGCCGAAGCCTCCCCTACATATGGCCCGACTCCGATGACCTGGCCCTAACACTTCCACGGCCTCGGCAGTGACCTCTTGCACCTCTTCCAGCGCTCATCGTTGCGTATTTCTGAATTAAAAATTTTATGAAATTAGTACATAGTTCCACTTGTTTAGGGAACATGTCTTATGCGAGTAACCATTTTTTTTTAAGTTATTACGCGGTCGAGAATCCACTATAGGCTTAAGTTTCCTACGGGCTTTAATCTCTAAAAGCCTATTTTTAAGTAGCCCATTATCTATATAGTTTCGTAATTTAAACAAATGTAGTACAGAGAACTTACTTGGCTCGACGTCGAGGGCTCGGTGAACCACACTTCAAGAATCCTACAAAAACTTTTTAAAACCCAAAATCTAAGGCCCATTTCACAGCTCGAGCTTTACAATCGGGCTCTAATACCACTAAATGTAACACCCTAAACTCGGCCCAGACGTTATGGCCGAATCCGAAATGTCACATCAAGGCACAATTCAAAACAATTTTACTAAGTTAAAATTTAAGGCCTAAAAGCCCAAAATCCTTGAATCTTGTTAGGTAATAATAAAAGCCCATTTTATAGCCAATAGTTGAATCCTACCTTCCCCCACAGTCCAATTCGGCGCCAACTCTTTCCACCTCTCATCCCCTAATTTTCCTCCATGATATCTCCATTATCTTATCCGAAGTTACCTCTTTTATCGGCTCACAAGACCAATTCAAACACTTCAACAAAAGAGTCCAAATTCCACACAACTCTGGCTGTCCACTATGCAAAATAAACACTCCAAAAACACCTTACTACTACTCGAACCTTGGACCTCTTCATGCCACCTTGTAGCTCCCCTAGTGACACCACCTTGCCACTGGACACAAGCCCATTTGTGTCCTATTTTCCCCTTAATCTGCTTAAGAGGCCTAATGCCTGAGACTAGGGTCCACTAAAGCAAGAAAAAATATTTTTTCCCCTATGGTCATCCCTATCTCTAAGACTTCAAATAATCCCGATAATACCTTAAAATTAATATTCTAAGTGCTACTCACACATACTAACCTCAGTGCACAAAAATTTAAAGTTTCAGGATTTTTGGGGCGTTACAACCCAATAGGCCCAACTCTACTAGGCCCAAATTCGGGGCATTACATGGTTCATAGATGTATTAAATGGTTGATTTAGTATGCTTGTGGCTTAAAGTTTATGTTTACATGATGGACTTGTATTGCTTGTTAAGTAATGTCATCTTGATCACTTTTAATGATTGAAAAGAATTATCTTTTGGTATGTTTGTGATGGTTTGAGAATGGTATTTTGATGAAAGTGTTAATAATGTTTTTGGTATGTATAAGTTTTGAAAGTTATGTTGGTTTGGTACATTTTGATGCCTTGTCAAGTTAGGTCATTTGGTTACCTTATTATGCTTGTATATAAGACTCTTATGGTATGTTTTGTATAGTTTGAAAATGATTATAAGTGGTATGCTTTGGTACCTAGTTGAATTAGGTTAGCATGTGTGAAGTGGTAAATTTTTGGCATGTGTTGATAGTTGTTGAATTAGTATAATGTGGTGCCTTTGAATGGCATATTGATTAGTTGATATGAGATTTTGAAATGGCATTTTGATTTGTGTTTAGGTGATGTTTAGGTCCCTTTAAAGTATGCATGAATGGTTGAATAGTTATGCATGGAATGGATTTGGAATGGCTTGATTTTAGGTAATTTTGGGTTCACACAGCCTAAGACATGGGCGTGTGACTCAGTTGTGAGAGTCACACGGCCTAGCGACACGGCTTTGTGTCATTTGAGAGTTCTTAAATATTCAAGTCAGTGAGTTACACAGTGGAACGGTGGAAATGTGCAACTGTACACAATCGTAACAAGTAATAAAGTGACAAGTAAATGTCGAGTTATCGTACCCACAGGGACTGTAAAAGAATTATTTATGAAAATAATTTCAAACACTTTGGTGACGGAAAAATATTTGGTTTTGAGAAATACTTAAAAAACTAAAGAAAAACAAAGTAAAAGAAAATAAAAAAAGTTCTAATGCACGATTTCAAAAACTGATTTTAATCAAGATGATATAATTGTGTTGGATCAATCGCATTTCTTAACTTAGAATTATTAGGCTTGTGTTTATACTTGTTAAAACATGGCAACTCGGTAATTTGCTAACTTGTGAACATACTTACAAATAACAATCCATTCATCTCTTGTACATATTTCTATGCAAATTTGAACGATTAAACAGACTCTAAAAGTAAACATGTTATCGCACATACATACTTATTAAATTAAACAATCTCTCGCATATTCCTATGTTGATTCAAACAATTAATTCAACCTAATAAGCATATAAAAGATCATGTGAAGTAACAAAGTATTTTTACCTTGAAACAATTTAATCACAAAATCCTGCAAGTTATGCAAGGCATATGTATTATCAAATACAATGCTAATTTAATCTTCAGCTACCTTAGAAGAATTAAACATGCACAGATCAAGTATTGTGTCCATTAATTATAATTTCAATGCATTTAAATAATTAATTCATTAGTTATCTAAACAATTATAATGACAGATAACTTAACATGATTTTACTTAATCAAACATTTTACCGAGGCCTTTAACAGCATAAACACAATTTTAACAATTTAAGAAATCGAAATGCAATCAACCCAACACGAACTAAATTCAAGATAAATTGATTAAATTGAAATTTCCAACAGCATAAATATTCATAAACATGTTTGTCAAAACAACAAAGAAATTTAAAGAGATAGGGAACAAGAAGCAAATCCGATGTTTCTCTGTGGCTTGACTGATTACTCCGTTCTTTGTTCTTCATTGGCCTCGGCTATCATGGTGGCTTATGAACACTCTAATTGCTGCTCTGAATGGCTGGAAAAACACCTCTTTTCCAAGAGGAGAAATCGGCACAAGAACACACAAAGGGAAAATGGAACAAAGGAAATTGAGAGAAAGTGAGAGAGGAGAATGTTGGATGCTTCAGGTGTGCTTTGAATGAGCAGCAAGGGGGTGTATTTATATCTGATCAAGGCTGCTAAAAATAGCAATTAGCAGCAGCAAAAGAGGCCTCCCTTGGCCAGCCATCCCATGTGGCAAAGTTGAAGAATTCAACTTTACTAAATATAGCATGGGGCAAATCTACAAAGCCATAATATTTGGAGGGGTTTGAATGCAATTTTGAAAGGTCTTTAAGGACTTCTTTGCAAGCTTAATTAGTCAGCTAATAAGCTGATTTGGGCCGTCATTATGGACGGTTTGGGCTGCCCAATTGGTGGCTGGTTCGGTTCAATCAATTCGGTTCAACCAGTGCGGTTTAACTAGACCATTTTGCCATAATAAATTAATAATAATTTATTTAGCCCAAATTAAATTGGGAATAAATTAAAATTAATTATATTATGATTAAATATTCATAATTGGACCGTCTTGGGCTGGAAATAAATTCGCCTTGATACTTTAAATTGCTTCTCGGGTTTATTCTTCGAGCAGTGTCTGCCGAGCCGATTTTCGCCCTTTGTGCGAATCTGTCGAAAATAGTCAAAATTAAACAAAATTAACTATAAAATTAATTAAAATTCATCATGTTCATATTTTTAACACACTTTAATTATTTTATAATATTTAATTATTTTTCGACAAGAATTTACTCGAAGCTGCATGAATTTGGGTCAAAAAGGGCATGGAAAAGTATATAAATTTCTGTGTTTCCACACCCCCAAACTTAATTCATTACTCGTCCCCGAGTAATGCAAAAATTTGAAAAGAATTTTCTCGTAAACACCTTTGAAAAACTCCTTCAGAACAACTCTCTTCTCAAAATTATGAATTGAATATACTTAGGCTCAAAGATAAGAAATTTGATAGTTATGTTACTTAAGCATTCACATCGTTCAAATTACCTCCAACAATTATTATACCAGCAAAATTAGACTAAATGTTTCTTAATAAAGACATGTTACTCGCTACCAATTTGATTTTAATTCCTTATTCAAAAAGTAAACTGCAATCATTAAGCTTAACTAATGTCTTCATATGTTGAACAGAGCAATTTCTCTCCACTAATGTAGGTAACATTGGAATTTTGAATCAATAGGTTTTTAATCAGGTTGTAACGTGGCTGGGCTTAGGGGTAGGTAAAAGATAGACAATTTTTTGGCTTAAAAACCCTAGACTCAGCTTAAAATCGAACCTTCGGAATTTTCACCCTTGATACCCAACTTATGCTCTTTCGACTACTTATTTCATTTTGAGTACATGTTTTTTTTTAATTCAAGCTCAAACTCGAGCACTTGCTTCATGTACTACAATTTTTCGAGCAATTGATACTTCTTTTCAACTCCCCCAAACTTATTTTCAAATGATCTTCTGAATAGTACCGAGTCTAGTGTTTGGGACAATTTTAGAAGTAATGAAGAGAAAATTGATGGCTAAATATTGCACAGGTCCAAATAAAATTAGGTCATATAGTCTCAAAATTGGGTTTTAAAGGATAATTTTATCAGGGTCGGCTTGAAAGGCTCAAACGGTCCAAACAACAGTTGCCTAAATCATTTTCAACATTCCATGCTTCCTAGGATTTCGCCTCAAGAAATTACTAAGTCAATTCTAAAGACTTAAACTTTCATGCATGCCTAATTTTTTCGTAGGGAACTAAAAATTTTATGGTACGAATTTGCATGATTTATTAAAAATACATTCATATCATTATTGAGCTAACATAATAACTTATTGAAATAATAGAACTTTATTAATACTGAAGTTCAGCATACTTAACAAAATTTAATTTATTGAACAGAAATATATCCTAATCATAACTAAAAGAAAATTTTATTCTGAATTCAAATTTTCGGTCCCCCTACTTAAAGTGAACAATGTCCTCATTGTTTAAAGTGAATAGATACTATACACCAGGTAGGATATTTAGACAAGAGGAGGTAAGTCAAATTGACTGCTTAAGTACCAGGCTCTTTCTAAAATCCAATCCTAGACATGTATATATCTATTACCACACTTTAGCCTTTGTGACTTGTTCAGATTTTATTCATGATTCCTATCTCTTGTTTTATTGTGCAAAAATAAAAATTCCTAATTAACCTAATCATAAAATACTTAAGAAAGAAATAAACGAAAGTTGAAGTCCTCCCCTTTTTTATTTGTTCGCCGATCCTTCCGAATTTGACTCATCTTTTGCTCAATTAGACTTGCCTCTGCATGAATCGCCTTGCCCCTTCTTTAATGGTGAAATCCATGGCTCAAATATGAAATCTGGAAACTCAAGCACAAAAATAAATGGGTCGTTATAAATTTTCTTGAGGGCGCTTCTCATCGAGTCATCCCTTATTTTTGCATATCTCTAGTAAGCTTGTTGCTACCATTGCATGTGTTGTATTAAGTCCATCAGCTTCAACAGCTCATTACGATGATCTGGGCTAGGCGGTGGAGCTCTAAACATTAAGGGCTCGACATCAGGTTCAGCTTCTAGTTCCATTGGTTCTGCCTCATTAGCGACTTCGGTTGATTACTCTGGCGGGATTTCTGTGGGTTCATCTTCTACTTCTTCGGGATCCTTGCTTTCTTCAATTTGTTGCTGAAGAACAGAATCTCTGGCCACTCAATAAAGGTCCCAGTCAGTGATTGTGCCTTGACTATACTCTGTCTTCTTTACATCCGCAAGGAGTTTCGCTTTTAAGCACAAAATTGTGATCGTAAAGGGGAAATAGGCAGGGCCAGACCGTCTAACGGCACAATTTTGCATTTCTCTCAGGATGATTTTGCCCACATCAATGGTCTTTCCAGTTAGAATCGACTATAATAGGACAATTCGCTCTAATGAAATTGTAGTCCCATGTGAACTAGGCATAAGGCTGAAACGGACGAAATAAAACCATACCTTCCCAAGTGGTGTCAAATACTCTCTTTGGCACGTGTGGATTCCTTGGTTTGACACAGTCCACTTAGAACCTGGAACTGTGAGTTCTTCGAGGATTTCTAGTAGATTTTCAGGCTTAATATTGCTCAACAGAGAGGAATATTCATCGTTGTCAAAATCAGGTAATTCAAAGAACTCATTAATAGCATTAGAATTTATTGGTACCTTGATTCTACAGACTGGAACTTCAGTCAATTCGCTTGAGGTTAAGTTCACGTAAAATTCACGAACTAATTCCTCATCCACACTTGGTCTCTTTTCACAAAAAAATTCCCAATTGAGGGCTTCAGCAACTTGTTGAATACGTGCCATAAAGTCTCTGTAGTTGCTTTCCTTCATTGTGAAGCCTTTCTCTGGATGCATCTGTTGATTTTTGAAGATACTTTCGTATCTTACTTTAGCTTCTTCACAGTGAAATTTGCTTTGTTTTTGTCAATTTGAGTGGAGGCACGAGTTCTTTTGCGAGTCATAATTAACCTTAACAAAAGATGGAAAGAAAAGTAAAAAATTAGTTTCTTAAAAATTTAACTAATACAAATTATTAATATTTAAATAATTGAAAAATTAAAAAAATTGTGTAGAAATTAAATTTTAAGGAGAAAAATTTTCTTACCACCTTGCTCGTAAAAATTAAGAACTCTTAAAATAAAATAACTAATGAACACAAGATGGAAAATTAAAGAAGGTTTTTGGCTTAGGTTGGGTGAAGGAGAAGTGTGCGCATAGGCGCACAAGGCAGCAAGGTGCGAGGGCTATGAGCAAGTGGCGCGCAAGGCCTTGCGGCAGGTAGGCCACGGGCTGGTCGGCGTGGGGCGATGGTGTGCGACAAGCAGACGGGCTGAAGGCAGCAGACTTGAAGGCCACGACCTGGGCAGCTGCTGGCACTGGCGTGCGGCGTGTGCTGGAGCAAGCTGCTGGCCGAATGGTGGCTATGGCTAGGGGCTTGCGGCACTTTGGGGGGTTTGTGATAGGGGATTTGAGTGATGAGAGAATGGGCAAAACAAGGGTGCAATTTATAGTAGGAGTAGTATGAATCAGAGTAGAACTCTTAGAACAATTAAAGAATTAAAAATAAGAGTCCCATTCTAATTTTACTCATGATAAACAACAATTAGTAATTAAATAAACACATATAAAATTATCAATTGATATTTAATTGCCAAGATAAATATAAAATAAAATTAATTCTAATCCTAAGCTAAGTTGATAAAAGTTAATATATAAATTATAAAGAATATATTAAAGTTTATCAATAATTTATAAGTATGAAATTAAATAAAAATATTTATTCTAGATGCCTTTTAAAAATATTTACAAAAAGAGGCACCTAGTTTCTATTATTTACGAAAATAGCAACCAAATTTTGGAAATAATTCAATTAAGTCCTTGGACTTAATGAAAATTTGAAATTGAGTTGCAATTTAAGACTTGGGTCAAAATTGACCTTTCTATTTGAAAAACTAAAAATTTATTTTGTCATTTAGGGCCTAATTTCTTGGAAATTTATGTAAAAATCAATTCCTAGGAAAGATTGGAGGGGTCACAAGCAGTCCCGCTTAAGTTCCAATCTCCTAGACAGAATTTATTTGAACATAATAAGCCCAAAAATATACCCTAAATAACTTATTGAAAGCAAGAAAATCTAAGGATCAGATAAACTAAACAAGAATTGATCCCGTTCAGTTTTTTCTCCGTAGTAGTGTTTCAAATGCTGAGCATTGACTTGAAATTACCCCTCTTACCTTGGAGTTCAACAACTCCATACGGATAGACGCGATGAATCGTAACTGGACCGGACCAACGTGATTTTAACTTACCTGGGAAGAACTTCAATCTGGAATTAAATAACAAGACTTGCTGACCTGCTTCAAACTCTCGAACTCGAATATGCTTGTCATGCCATTTCTTGAGTCTTTCTTTAAGTAATTTGGCATTTTCTTATGAGAATATTCGAAATTCCTCTAGCTCGTTGAGTTGGAGCTTTCATTTCTCTTTAGCAAGCTTGAGATCCAAATTGAGTTGTCGAATAGCCCAGTAAGCTCTATGCTCTAACTCCAGAGGTAGATGACATGATTTCCCAAAGACCAACCTGCAGGGTGACATTCCTAAGGGTGTCTTGTATGCTGTTCTGTAAGCCCATAAAGCCTCATCTAGTCTCTTAGACCAATCTCGTCGGTTCAGGCAAACTACCTTCTCGAGTATGCCTTTGATCTCCTTATTTGCTAGCTCAGCTTACCCATTTGTCTGTGGATGGTAAGCTGTAGCAACCTTATGCTTCACTCCATGTTTATCTAGCAACCATTTTAACCACTTGTTCACAAAGTGGGTCCCTTCATCGCTGATAATAGTTCTTGGGGTACCGAACCTTGTGAACGCATGTTTCTACAAGAACTTTGTCAGGACTTTGGCATCGTTTGTCAGATAAGCTTCAGCCTCGACCCACTTGGACACATAATTTACTGCTACCAATATATACTTGTGACCAAAAGATGGAGGGAAAGGACCAAGGAAGTCAATACCCCAAACATCGAACAATTCTACCTCAATGATATTCGTTCGAGGCATTTCATTTCTGTTGGTGACGTTTCCAACCCTCTGGCATTGATCACAACTCTTTACGTAGGCGTATGCATCCTTAAATAGTGTTGGCCAAAAGAATCCGGCTTGCAATACTTTGGCCGCTGACGAGTACCTCCGAAGTGTCCCCCACTCAGTGCTGAATGACAATGGTATAAAATCTTCAGTATTTCATCTTCTGCCACACATCTCCTAATCATCTGATCTGCACACTTTTTAAACAGATATGGCTCTTCCCAGAAATATTACTTCACATCGTGAAGAAACTTTTTTCTTTGTTGATAAGTTTTATCAATCAGCATCAAACCACAAGCTAAATAGTTAGCAAAATCAGCAAACCAAGGAATATTATGGACATGATTTACCTTCAGTATATGTTCATCTGGAAATGTCTCCTGGATCAGTACAAGTGGAGAATTTCCCTCTTGCGGCTCCAATCTGGATAAGTGATCTGCTACTTGGTTTTCTACTCCCCTTCGATCTTGAATTTCTAGATCGAACTCTTGAAGTAGAAGCACCCACCGGATCAATCTCGGCTTAGCATCTTTCTTGGCTAATAAGTACTTAATTGCAGAGTGGTCCGTATAGACAATCACTTTGGTACCTATAAGATAAGATTGAAACTTGTCGAAAGCAAACACAATAGCAAGTAACTCTTTTTCTGTTACCGTATAGTTCAGTTGAGCTCCGGTTAGAGTTCTACTTGCATAGTAGATGAGATGAAAAACTTTGTTCCTTCACTGGCCCAAGACAGCTCCAATGGCGAAGTCACTTGCGTTACACATCAACACGAATGGAAAATCCCAGTCTGGTGTGACGATTACAGGTGCTATGACTAATCGACTCTTCAAATCGTCGTCAAACTTGAATATTGAGTCTTTCTCCAATAGATTGCATAAGGGTTTAGCCACTTTGGAGAAGTCCCTGATAAATCTTCGATAGAAACCGGCGTGGCCCAAAAAGCTCCTAGCACCTTTTACAAATGTTGGAGGTGGGATTTTCTCAATAACGTCTACTTTTGCTTTGTCCACCTCGATCCCATGTCTCGTTATCCTATGACCTATAACAATTCCTTCTCTTACTATAAAATGACATTTTTCCCAGTTGAGTAAGAGATTTGTTTCTTTGCATCGCCTCAGTACCTTAGCTAGATTGGCTAAGCAATCCTTGTAAGTATCTCCAAATACTGAGAAATCGTCCATGAAAACTTCCAAATACTTCTCAACCATGTCAGTAAAAATAGACATCATACATCTTTGAAATGTAGCTGGTGCATTACATAAACCAAATGGCATGCCTCTAAATGCGAATGTACCGTACGAGCAGGTGAATGTCATTTTGTGTTGATCTTCTGGTTGTACTGTAATCTGATTATACCCTGAGTATCCATCGAGAAAACAGTAATAGTCTCATCCTGCGAGTCTATCCAGCATTTGGTCCAAAAACGGCAAAGGGAAGTGATCTTTCCTAGTCGCCTTGTTCAGCTTCCGATAATCGATACAGATTCTCCATTCCGTAACTATTCTCGTTGGTATCAACTCATTGTTTTTGTTCTCCACGATTGTGATACCTCCTTTCTTCGGCACGCACTGGACTGGACTCACCCATGAACTGTCTGAGATGAGGTAAATTATACCTTCATCTAACCACTTGATAATTTCCTTTTTCACTACATCTTTCATGATAGGGTTCAGTCTCTGTTGTCCATCAATCGTTCCTCTGTCGCCATCTTCTAATATGATCTTGTGCATGCATACAGATGGGCTAATACCGCGAATATCAGCTATGGTCCATCCAATAGCCTTCTTGAATTGTTTCAACACTATGATAAGTTTCTCTTCTTGTTCAGTAGTTAATTCTACTGAAACAATCACAGGCAGAGTAGAGGCGTTACCTAAATAAACATATTTCAAGTGTGAAGGTAATACCTTGAGTTCTAACTTAGGTGGCTCCTCGATTGATGCTTTTGGGTGCATGTAATCTCTTTTCTCTAATTCCAAAGATTCAAAATGGGATTGTGGATTAAATCCCTTTTGATTAGCTTCTAGCAAAGCTAAGTATTCGTCCTCCTCTTCATCATTTGGGGGATCCGATGTCAAAATTCTTTCCAATGGGTCATCAACGCAGTTAAGTTCCTTCTCTACTATTAATTCCTCTAAATCGGATACTGCAGAACAATCATCCATTGTGTCAGGAAATCGCATTGACTTAAAAACATTAAATGTTACCTGGTCATCCTGAACATGCATAGTCAGCTCGCCCTTTTGCACATCAATAAGGGTCCTTCCAGTTGCTAAGAATGGTCTTCTTAGGATAATTGGCACTTCTTTGTCTGCTTCAGAATCTTGAATTACAAAGTAAGCAGGAAAGATAAACTTATCTACACGTACCAATATGTCCTCGATTTTTCCTTCTGGATGTGCTAAGGATCGATCTGCTAGTTGAAGTGTAACCGTAGTTGGTCTAACTTCTCCTATCCCCAACTTCCTAAATAATGACATAGGCATCAAGTTGATATTTGCACCTAAGTAACATAATGCTTTACCATAATATGTTGATCCAATATTGCATGGTATGGTAAACCATCCAGGATCCTTCAATTTTGGGGGTAGTTTGTTCTGAAGATATGCAATGCATTCCTTTGTCAGAGCTACTGTCTCAAATTCTCCAAGTCTTCGTTTCTTTGACAAGATATCTTTCATGAACTTGATGTAGTTCGGCATTTGCTCAAGTGCTTCAACCAACGGAATGTTGATGTGAAGTTGCTTGAGTATGTCAAGGAACTTCTTGAATTGAATCTCCTACTTCGGCTTCTGAAGTCTTTGAGGTTAGAGTGGTGGTGGTTTCATTACTAGAACTGATTCTGGTTGATTCGCCATTGGCAGTAATTCTACATCTAACGACATTGTTGGTTGATCAGAATTAATTGGTCCTGAGGCTACTTTGCATGGTTTTGCAGATTTCGATTCTGGTGAAACTGGGGTTTCAACACTTGGTTGAACTTCTTCTGAGTCTTGAGCATCAGCTTGCTCCTTTTCAGCTTCGACAGTGTCGGGCTCTACTATCTTTCCGCTCCTCAATCGCAACACTTTGCAATGCTCCTTTCCCAGATTTCTCAGATTTTTTGTGTCACTAGGTAGAGCACCTTGTGGTCGGTTCCTGAGTTCAGTTGCAAGCTGGCCCACTTGATTCTCCAAATTCTTCAATGTAGCTGCTTGGCTCTGGATTAAAGCATCATTCTTTGCTAGGTATGTCTTTAGTAAACTCTCCAAGCTATTGGACGCTTCAGCTTGAACTGGTTTCTGAACTTGTTGCGGAAAATTAGGCAGCTGGGTTGGTCTGGGTTGGGTGTAAGTGGTACTGGTTCCAGCCCCTTGGTTACTCCAGGAAAAATTCGAGTGGTTTCTCCATGATGGTTATAAAAGTTGGATTGCAGCCCTTGCCTTCCTCGATTTTAGTTATGATTGCCCATGTAGTACACAGATTCTGGGTTCGACGGGCATTCTTCAAACAAATGTACCTCCCCACAATAGACACAGGCTATATTTTCGAATTGATTAGGCGGTTGTGCTGCAAAACTATTAGACCCATTAGTAGTAAGATTTTTAAGCATTGAGGATATCGATGATACCTGAGATGCGAGTGAAGTAAGAGCGTCTACTTCATGTATTCCAGCGACTCGTCTTCCTGACGCTGCTCTACTGGTTGGCCATTGTAACACCCCAAACCCGGACAGGACACCACGCCCGGATCTGGTATGTTACGGGGGAAAACGGTTTTTGAAAGGTTAAATTTTTCGTTTAAAAGCCGTGAGGAAACACAGTGTATTTTTGAAGACAATTTGAGTGGACTTGTTTGAAATCAGATGGTGTATTTGAAACCCGGAGATTTTGAAAACTTAACCAAAATGTGTAGTTAAAACGAGTTTAAACCATTTAAAACCTCAACAGTTTCTTAATGCTACTTAAAACATTTTTAAACTTAGGAGGAAAACAAGTTTGAATTGAAAACCATTTGTATTTGTTTAACATACAGACTTAGTGTGATACCCGATGGTATGGTTTAAAAACACATTGCGTTATGATTTTGAAATTATTATCCTTCCAAGTTTTAGTAAAATTCATACCAACTTATTTTGTTAAGGCATATTAAAATCTAATTAAAACATCAAACATCATAAAACATAAATTAAAGGCCTTTTACAAATCCAATTTAAATCCCAAATGAAAGTAAATAAGCTAAAGTACCCAAATTCTATAGTCCGAGCAAAACTTTTATTAAAGCATGGCATGTGCACCCCGAGTCCATCCCGGCTCCATGTCCGCGTCTACGAGTCACCTGAAATGTTAAAGGAGAGGGTGAGTCGAGTGACTCAGTGTGTAAATCCCGCTCCCGAAGAAACAACATGCTAACACATATCATACATAGCAACATAATTAATGCAACCCGATCCTAACCATCCATATCGCCTTTTCTACCCCGTGTGGTACCAAACCACTGGTGGTGCCAAACCACTGGTGACATATAGTCACAATGTGTTACCAAAACACTGGTGTCCCAAAGACACAATATCCGTCAATGTGGTACCAAACCACTGGTGTCCCAAAGACACAATTGTGCTACCAAAGCACTGGTGACCGAAGTCACAAATCCAATGATGGGGCCAACCCATCGTGTGATACCAAATCACTAGCAGACGATCCCATATCTCAAGTGGGGCCAACCCACGGTGGTCAAACCACAGGGACAAGTCGCAATGAGGTGCCAAACCTCTGGTGTCCCAAAGACACAATGTGCTACCAAAGCACTGGTGACCGTAGTCACAAATCTGGTGATGGGGCCAACCCATCGTGTGATACAAAATCACTGGCGTCAATCTCGTATCTCACAAGTGGGGCCAACCCACGGAGGTGTTAACCACAGGGATGAGACGCTGAGGTACCAAACCTCTGGAGGTGCCAAACCTCTGGTGACCCAAAGTCACAAAGTGTGTTACCAAAACACTGGTGCTCGTCAGCAGAAAATATCACTGCTCCCTCTACTCGTATCACCCATCAACATACCATACTCATGTAATCATGCACATCATACAATCATGCATATCATGCTAACATGTCTAATCTCATATCCCATGTCACATATGTCCACAGCCATGGTATCATGTAAATCATCAGTAAATTTATAACAATAATGATACTGACTTACCCGAGTCCAGAATCATACCCATTAGGGTATCATAACAATCATCACTGTTACAGTAATTGTCACACAGGTTATCAATCATATTACTACACAGAAGTGTGTTAGTTTACACACCTGATAATACCAGTCTAAAAATCCCAACGAATCGATCTAAGGCCCCTTGATGACTAGCTCCTACAATCGGCCAACATAGGGGTTAGGCATCACTAACATTCGGCCAACAACCATTAACCAAGGGATCAACATTAAGCCATTACCTTACACTTGCGAATGGTTTGGTTCCCAACCAACCCCGAACCAATAGTGGTTCTCTTTGACAATCGGCCTCCACCTAGAAATAGAACCATTAATCCCTAATTAACTTGGCTTAATGAGATAAAGGAATCAACTAATAGTACTGACCCTTACCAATACTTACCCCACTTGGCTGATCAGAGAACGAAGGCTCCACTTGATCGTATCCAAAATCCAAATGGCCTATAATGCAATCGGTTTCAATACCAAGGGTTAACTCTCAACAACAAGGCCACATTCGGCTCTTAACCAATCCAAACGATCAAGAACAGAAAAAAAAAAGGAGAAATGGCCATTCGGCCAAGAGCTTACCAACACCAACCGATTGAAGCAAGGCCTCCAATACACCACTGATATTCGGCCAAAAGAGACTACTAGGAGAAGGAGAGAATATTCGGCTATGTTGGAAACAATAGAAAGAAGAAATCGGCACTAGGTGCTTAACTCTTCTTTTTTTCGGCTTTGAGAGAAAACAATGTGAAATGGGAGCAGAGTTTCGGCAATTAAGCTTAGGAAAAGAAAATGAAATTTGAGAAGTAAGATGATGGTAGTTTCGGCACAAAAGAAATGGGGAGAACAGATGGGTGATTCGGCTATCACGGTTTCAAGAAGAAAAAGAGAGTTGGAGTAAGGGAGAAACTAGTTTCGGTTTACCTACATGAAAAGAAAAGGGGAAGAAATGGGAAGGGATATTCGGCTATCAAGTAGTCTAAGAAACAACAATACAACTTTCGGCAGCCCTTGGACACTTAGTCTTTCGGTTTCAAAAGATGCAAACAAAGCAAAGAAAATGGAACCACCCTTAGCACATTCGGCTACCAAAAGACCCAAAGAAGAGACTTTTCTCTTGACAAAAAGATGACCGAAAATTACCTAGGTTGCTAAGATGAATTTCGGCCAACAAGCTCCCACACCAAACACATGCAATATCATGCAGCAACAAAATAACCCCTAACCCGGGATATTACAGTTCTACCCCCCTTAAAAATAATTTCGACCTCGAAATTACCTGGTCAAAAGAGTTGCGGGTATTGCTGTCTCATCGTATCCTCGGGTTCCCACGTGGCTTCTTCCACGCCATGATTCCGCCAAAGTACCTTAACCAAAGGCATAGACTTCCTACGCAGAACCTTCACATCCCGATCAAGAATCTGCACCGGTTCTTCTTCCATAGTCAAGTCTGGATTTACCTCGATCTCTTCCACTGCTACCACATGTGACGGATCTGAACGATAACGCCGAAGCATCGAAACGTGAAATACGTCATGGATCTGACTAAGCTCTGCTGGCAACTCCAGCTGATACGCCACTGGTCCCACTCGCCTCAATACCTTATACGGCCCAATGAACCTCGGACTTAGCTTACCTTTCCTTCCGAACCTCAACACCTTTTTCCACGGCGAGACCTTCAGAAAAACCTTATCCCCAACAGCAAACTCTATATCTCTTCGCTTAAGATCGGCATAAGACTTTTGCCGGTCCGAAGCTTCCTTCAAACGAGACTGAATCAACTTAACCTTGTCTTCGGTCTCAGCCACCAACTCGGGTCCCAACAACTGACGTTCACCTAACTCCGTCCAACACGTAGGTGAGCGACACTTCCTACCATACAACGCCTCATATGGTGCCATCTTGATGCTCGCTTGGTAACTGTTGTTGTAGGCAAACTCAGCTAATGGTAGAAACTCCTCCCAACTACCCCTGAAATCCAGAACACAACCTCTCAACATGTCTTCTAAGATCTGAATAACCCTTTCTGATTGACCGTCAGACTGCGGGTGAAAAGCCGTGCTAAAATCCAAACGAGTACCCAATGCTTGATGCAATGCTTTCCAGAACCTTGACGTAAATCTGGGGTCCCTATCCGAGATTATCGAAACTGGCACACCGTGCAACCTCACTATCTCTAACACATACAGCTTCGCTAGCTTCTGAAGTGAGTAGTCAACCCTCACCGGAATAAAGTGAGCTGATTTAGTCAGACGATCCACCACTACCCAAACTGAATCCTTCTTGCTTGGCGTAAGCGGTAATCCACTGACAAAATCCATGGTTATCCTTTCCCACTTCCACTGAGGAATCTTTACAGGCTGAAGCAAACCTGACGGCAACTGGTGTTCAGCCTTGACCTGCTGACAAGTTAGACACTTCCCAACAAACTCTGTCACTTCCTTCTTCAAACCAGGCCACCAAAACTGCTCCCTGAGATCCTTATACATCTTGCTACCTCCAGGATGCATAGCATGAGGACTACTATGTGCGTCCTGAAGAATCTTCTGCCTCAGCTCAACATCCTTAGGCATACAAGCCTTACCCTGAAAACACAGAACCCCGTCACTAGACAGACTGTAACCATCCACACCACCATTCTGCACTTGCAACCTTCGTGCACTCAGAACCTCATCCAATAACTGTTTCTCTCTGATCTGCTCAACCCAAGTAGGCTTAACCTGCAGCTCTGCCAAAATACTTCCATCGTCGTACAAGCTCAAATGGGCAAACATAGCTCTTAAGTCCGCAACAACCTTACGGCTCAACGCGTCTGCCACCACGTTAGCCTTGCCCGGATGATACTCAATAGAACAGTCATAATCCTTCAGCAACTCAACCCATCTACGCTGCCTCAAATTCAAATCCTTCTGAGTCAGTAGATACTTCAGACTCTTGTGATCGGTGTAGACTATTGATCTCTCTCCATACAAGTAGTGCCTCCACATCTTTAAGGCGAAAACTACAGCCGCTAGCTCCAAATCGTGCGTCGGATAGTTGACCTCGTGTGGCCTCAGCTGTCGAGAAGCGTAAGCCACAACCTTACCTTCTTGCATCAGCACACAACCCAGACCCGTATGTGATGCATCGCAGTAGACCGTGTATTCCTTACCAGCCTCAGGTTGAATTAAAACCGGAGCCTCAGTCAAGATCTTCTTTAACTTATCGAAGCTTTCCTGCTGTTTCTCAGTCCAAATAAATGGAACCTCTTTCCTTAACAACTTAGTCATCGGCGCCGCTATCAACGAGAAACCCTCAACAAACCTTCGGTAGTATCCGGCCAAACCCAGAAAACTCCGAATCTCAGCCACTGACCTAGGCGGCTTCCAATCCAAAACTGCCTCAATCTTACGAGGATCTACTCAATCCCCCCAGCCGACACTACATGACCCAAAAACGTCACTTCTCTAAGCCAGAACTCGCACTTACTAAACTTAGCATAAAGCTGCTTTTCCCTCAGAATCTGCAGCACCACCCTCAAATGCGCATCATGCTCTTCCTCTGTCCTTGAGTACACCAAGATGTCGTCTATGAAAACCACAACGAACTGATCCAGATACTGCTGAAACACCCTATTCATCATATCCATAAACGCTGCCGGTGCGTTAGTTAACCCGAACGGCATTACCAGAAATTCGTAGTGCCCATACCGAGTCCGAAACGCTGTTTTATGGATATCAGCCTCCTTAACCCTTAACTGGTGATACCCAGACCTCAAGTCGATTTTCGAAAATACCGCAGCACCCTTCAGCTGATCAAACAAGTCATCTATCCGTGGCAACGGATACTTGTTTTTAATCGTCAGCTTGTTCAACTGGCGGTAGTCTATACACATCCGCATCGTACCATCTTTCTTCTTAACGAAAAGTACCGGCGCACCCCACGGCGAAACACTTGGCCTGATAAAACCTCGATCCAATAACTCCTGGATCTGAGCCTTAAGCTCCACCAATTCCTTTGGTGCCATCCTATACGGAGCAATAGACACTGGCGCAGTCCCGGGTAACAGATCTATCCCGAACTCTACCTCTCGATCTGGCGGCAAGCCCGGAAGCTCCTCAGGAAAAACATCAACAAATTCCCTAACAGTACGAACCTTCTCAACAGCAGACTCTTTAGCCTCCAAGGCATACACATGAACCACATACGCTTCACAGCCCTTTCTGACCATCTTCTCCGTTTTCAAAGCAGATACCACATTTGATAAGTAATCTCTCCTATTACCTATCATAGCCACCTCATCACCCTCAACCGTCTTAAGAACCATGCGCTTGGCCGCGCAATCCAACTTCGCCTGGTACTTGACCAACCAATCCATCCCAAGAATCAGATCGAACTCCCCAAACGGCAGTTCCATCAGATCAGCAGCAAACACTACCCCTTGGAGTTCTAGGGGTACCTCTCTAAACAGTTTATCTACTACTACAGAGTGACCTAGAGGGCTAATCACAGTCATCTGCCTAGAAGATATCTCAGAGTCTAAATCCATGGTCTCTACTATACTACTAGCAACATAAGAGTGCGTCGAACCCACATCAATTAAAGCAGTATAAGGAGAACCAAAAATCAAAAACGTACCGGTTATGACGTCCGGTGCGTCGCCCTCCTCTCGGCGCCTCGCAGCATACACTAAGCCAGGCTGCCTAGCCTCAGAACTACCTGCACCTCTGCCCGGTGCTCCACGGCCCCGACCAGAACCATTACCACCTCTGCCATTACCACGGCCCCTCTGCGGTGGCGGTCCATTACCTCTGAACTGATTACGGCCCTGACTCTCAGACTGAATCCTGGCCATCCTACGCGGACAGTCCCTTATGCGATGCTCCAGAGAACCACACTCGAAGCAACCTTTTCCACCAGTCCAACAACCACCCCAATGAGATTTCCCACACTGATTACACTGCGGCGGTCCCTGTCTAGCAGCAACAAACCTAACAGACTGACTCGGCCCACTCGGTCTAGCCCTCTTCTGCGAATTACTCGACGATCCAGAAGACCCAAAACTCCTCTTAAGCCTACTCCTGTCCATGCCCTGCCTCACTGACTCCTTAACACCCTCGGCTACCTTAGCCTTCTCAACTAAGACAGCAAACTCGCGCTCCTGCTGTGGAGCAATCAGCAGCCTCAACTCGTCTCGCAGCCCATCCTCGAAACGAACACACCTCTCATGCTCCGTGGCCACAATGCCCCTGGCATACCTACTCAGCTTCAGGAACTCAGCCTCATACTCAGAAACAGACTTACTCCCCTGAACAAGCCTCAGAAATGCCTTTCGCTGGGAGTCGATATAACTAGCCCCGATGTACTTCTTTTGATATGCAGCCCGAAAATAATCCCATGTCAAATCCTCTGCGGCCACACTATCCCGAACCGTGAGCCACCACTGATATGACTCATCCCGTAGAAGCGATACGATACCCTTCAGCTTCTCTTCAGCCGTCAAGTCCAGATCATCCATGATCCGCTCAGTTGCCTCCAGCCAATATTCAGCAGTGCTAGGAGCAACACCAGATACACCTCGGAGGAATTCGGCCCCGTTTGCCCGGAGTCGCTCAGGAACTGATTTCCTAACTCCTGCACCACCACCTGCACCAGCTACTCTTTCCAACACTCGCAGCATCGCCTGTGACACTGCATCGTCCCCAGTCTGATCTTGGAACTCACCACCTCCAGCTGGTGGCGGAACCGGTATCTCATCTTTTGAACCCTGCCCAGATCCTACGGGCTCAGAAACCGTCATTCTACCCCTACCTCTACCACGAGTATTACGACCACGTCCGCCTCGAGTGCTCATGTCTAATCTTTCTACGTATCTGATTAAAGAATTTTATGCATCAGTATTTATTCCACTTGTTTTTAAAAGCAAGTCTTATGAATATTTAAAGAGGATTTGTTCTGGCGAGTTCACAGAATCCTATCAGTTTCAATCTCTAAAGTAGTATACTATTGCTATTTATCAAATCATATCACATCCAATCAATTCACAAAGAATAGTTCGGGGTACTTACCTGGGCGAACTGGTGCCGGAGACTCGGTGCCATGCCTTTCAAACCATATATTTAAACCCAAAACACTTAAGACAACTTTTTGAAAACATTTTGGGCCTTAGGCCCACAGCCGAGCCTTTGAACTTGGCTCTGATACCACAATTGTAACACCCCAAACCCGGACAGGACACCATGCCCGGATCTGGTATGTTACGGGGGAAAACAGTTTTTGAAAGGTTAAATTTTTCGTTTAAAAGCCGTGAGGAAACACAGTGTATTTTTGAAGACAATTTGAGTGGACTTGTTTGAAATCAGATGGTGTATTTGAAACCCGGAGATTTTGAAAACTTAACCAAAATGTGTAGTTAAAACGAGTTTAAACCATTTAAAACCTCAACAGTTTCTTAATGCTACTTAAAACATTTTTAAACTTAGGAGGAATACAAGTTTGAATTGAAAACCATTTGTATTTGTTTAACATACAGACTTAGTGTGATACCCGATGGTATGGTTTAAAAACACATTGCGTTATGATTTTGAAATTATTATCTTTCCAAGTTTTAGTAAAATTCATACCAACTTATTTTGTTAAGGCATATTAAAATCTAATTAAAACATCAAACATCATAAAACATAAATTAAAGGCCTTTTATAAACCCAATTTAAATCCCAAATGAAAGTAAATAAGCTAAAGTACCCAAATTCTATAGTCCGAGCAAAACTTTTATTAAAGCATGGCATGTGCACCCCGAGTCCATCCCGGCTCCATGTCCGCGTCTACGAGTCACCTGAAATGTTAAAGGAGAGGGTGAGTCGAGTGACTCAGTGTGTAAATCCCGCTCCCGAAGAAACAACATGCTAACACATATCATACATAGCAACATAATTAATGCAACCCGATCCTAACCATCCATATCGCCTTTTCTACCCCGTGTGGTACCAAACCACTGGTGGTGCCAAACCACTGGTGACATATAGTCACAATGTGTTACCAAAACACTGGTGTCCCAAAGACACAATATCCGTCAATGTGGTACCAAACCACTGGTGTCCCAAAGACACAATTGTGCTACCAAAGCACTGGTGACCGAAGTCACAAATCCAATGATGGGGCCAACCCATCGTGTGATACCAAATCACTAGCAGACGATCCCATATCTCAAGTGGGGCCAACCCACGGTGGTCAAACCACAGGGACAAGTCGCAATGAGGTGCCAAACCTCTGGTGTCCCAAAGACACAATGTGCTACCAAAGCACTGGTGACCGTAGTCACAAATCTGGTGATGGGGCCAACCCATCGTGTGATACCAAATCACTGGCGTCAATCTCGTATCTCACAAGTGGGGCCAACCCACGGTGGTGTTAACCACAGGGATGAGACGCTGAGGTACCAAACCTCTGGAGGTGCCAAACCTCTGGTGACCCAAAGTCACAAAGTGTGTTACCAAAACACTGGTGCTCGTCAGCACAAAATATCACTGCTCCCTCCACTCGTATCACCCATCAACATACCATACTCATGTAATCATGCACATCATACAATCATGCATATCATGCTAACATGTCTAATCTCATATCCCATGTCACATATGTCCACAGCCATGGTATCATGTAAATCATCAGTAAATTTATAACAATAATGATACTGACTTACCCGAGTCCAGAATCATACCCATTAGGGTATCATAACAATCATCACTGTTACAGTAATTGTCACACAGGTTATCAATCATATTACTACACAGAAGTGTGTTAGTTTACACACCTGATAATACCAGTCTAAAAATCCCAACGAATCGATCTAAGGCCCCTTGATGACTAGCTCCTACAATCGGCCAACATAGGGGTTAGGCATCACTAACATTCGGCCAACAACCATTAACCAAGGGATCAACATTAAGCCATTACCTTACACTTGCGAATGGTTTGGTTCCCAACCAACCCCGAACCAATAGTGGTTCTCTTTGACAATCAGCCTCCACCTAGAAATAGAACCATTAATCCCTAATTAACTTGGCTTAATGAGATAAAGGAATCAACTAATAGTACTGACCCTTACCAATACTTACCCCACTTGGCTGATCAGAGAACGAAGGCTCCACTTGATCGTATCCAAATCCAAATGGCCTATAATGCAATCGGTTTCAATACCAAGGGTTAACTCTCAACAACAAGGCCACATTCGGCTCTTAACCAATCCAAACGATCAAGAACAGAAAAAGAAAAGGAGAAATGGCCATTCGGCCAAGAGCTTACCAACACCAACCGATTGAAGCAAGGCCTCCAATACACCACTGATATTCGGCCAAAAGAGACTACTAGGAGAAGGAGAGAATATTCGGCTATGTTGGAAACAATAGAAAGAAGAAATCGGCACTAGGTGTTTAACTCTTCTTTTTTTCGGCTTTGAGAGAAAACAATGTGAAATGGGAGCAGAGTTTCGGCAATTAAGCTTAGGAAAAGAAAATGAAATTTGAGAAGTAAGATGATGGTAGTTTCGGCACAAAAGAAATGGGGAGAACAGATGGGTGATTCGGCTATCACGGTTTCAAGAAAAAGAGAGTTGGAGTAAGGGAGAAACTAGTTTCGGTTTACCTACATGAAAAGAAAAGGGGAAGAAATGGGAAGGGATATTCGGCTATCAAGTAGTCTAAGAAACAACAATACAACTTTCGGCAGCCCTTGGACACTTAGTCTTTCGGTTTCAAAAGATGCAAACAAAGCAAAGAAAATGGAACCACCCTTAGCACATTCGGCTACCAAAAGACCCAAAGAAGAGACTTTTCTCTTGACAAGAAGATGACCGAAAATTACCTAGGTTGCTAAGATGAATTTCGGCCAACAAGCTCCCACACCAAACACATGCAATATCATGCAGCAACAAAATAACCCCTAACCCGGGATATTACAGCCATTGATAGTTGTTGCTGGAAATCCTCTCGATAATTTCATAAGCCTCGTTATACGACTTAGAAAGGAGAGCACCATTAGTAGAGGCGTCCACTACCATCCTTGTGTGGGCGTTGAGACCATTATAAAATGTCTCAAGTTGAATGCAATGAGGGATTCCATGATGAGGGCATTTTTGTAATAACTCTTTAAATCTTTCACATGCCTCATACAAGGACTCGTCATCCATTTGGTGGAAAGCAGTGATCTCATTCCTCAGCTTAGTATTCTTGCTTGGCAAAAAATACTTCATGAGGAATCTCTCGGCTAACTCTTGCCATGTAGAAATGGAGTTCGGTGGCAATGAATTCAACCAGGCACGAGCTCTGTCCCTTAACAAATATGGGAACAACTTCAATCGTAAGGCATCTTCGGGTACCCAGCTAACTTGAAAGAATCGCTCACTTCCATAAATAGTCTTAAGTGAAGATGAGAATCTTCAGTAGGCATTCCACTGAATTGGCCCACTGTCTGAAGCATCTGGAACATGACTGGCTTCAGCTCGAATTGTTGTGCCTCAATTTCGGGTCTCCTAATACCCGGATTAAGATCGTTAAATACTGGCACGACATATTGTCTTAAGGCTCTGTCCCTATCATCAGCAATACGGATAGGATTCTGAGCAGGGTTTGCTCCGTTTCCTTGGTTCATATTCTCGAAATTCATTTCTTCGGTCCTTCTCTGGTTTGCTTGTCTTCTTCGTTGTCGAAAGGTTCGTTCTATTTCAGGGTCCACAGAGAGTAAGTCAATAATCTGGTCAATACTCATAAACACCTGAAATATTCACAGAAAAAATAATTAAGTAAAATTCCAATACAAAAATAAATAAACCAAAATGTAAACAAAAATTCACAAAAATAGTCCCCGGCAACGACGCCAAAAACTTGGAACGGTGGAAATGTGCAAGTGTACACAATCGTAACAAGTAATAATGTGACAAGTAAATGTCGAGTTATCGTACCCACAGGGACTGTAAAAGAATTATTTATGAAAATAATTTCAAACATTTTGGCGACGAAAAAATATTTGGTTTTGAGAAATACTTAAAAAACTAAAGAAAAACAAAGTAAAAGAAAATAAACAAAGTTCTAATGCACGATTTCAAAAACTGATTTTAATCAAGATGATATAATTGTGTCGGGGCAATCACATTTCTTAACTTAGAATTATTAAGCTCGTGTGTAACACCCCAAACCCGGCCTAGACGTTACGACCGGATCTGGCATGTCACATGAAAGGAATGTCTAAAAAACTGTGCGTTCGTTAAAAAGTTCGTATTCTTTATAGTTGTTGTGAAAAAATCGAGTTTAAGTAATTTTGAATAAGAAACGGTTTATTATCATCTTAGGAAAATCCCATATTGATCATTTAATAATAAACAGTAAACAAATCAAAAGCTAAACCAAATAAAATACCAAAAATACAGTTAAAGTGGCCCTATTACATAACAAAAATCCCAGTTACAAATAAGTTTAACTAAGAGAACGAGTTTACGAGAAAAACATTGTATGGCCACCATAAGTCTGCCTCGGCTCCCAAATCCGCGATCTAACGATTACCTGCAAAATTAACTAAAGGGTGAGTCACCGAGACTCAGTGTGTAAATCCCCATCCAAAAGATGTTAAGCTCGTACACAAATTCATATGCAAATATGCATGTCATGCAACCCATCCAACCTATCCATCCGAAACTCCCAGATCTACCCCGTGTGGTACCAAACCACTGGTGGTGCCAAACCACTGGTGACCCAAAGTCACTGATATCAATATAATTGTGGTGCCAAACCACTGGTGACCCAAAGTCACGAATAATCCATATGTGGGGCCAACCCACATTGTGATACCAAATCACTGGCGACAATCCCGTTATATCAAATGTGGGGCCAACCCACTGTGGTGCTAAGCCACTGGGACGAGTCGCTATGAGATGCCAAACCTCTGGTGACCCAAAGTCACGAACATCAATAATCCAAGTGTGGGGCCAACCCACATTGTGATACCAAATCACTGGCGACAATCCCGATATCAACTGTGGGGCCATCCCACTGTGGTGTTAAACCACTAGGACGAGTCGCTATGAGGTGCCAAACCTCTGGTGACCCAAAGTCACGAAATTAACTGTGGTACCAAACCACTGGTGGTGCCAAACCACTGGTGACCCAAAGTCACGGATATCAATCTTCCCCCTCCTCTCATCATACCCATGTCCATGCCATGTTCATCAGTCATAATAATTCGTGTATGCAGTATGCCAAGTATGCAAATCATTTATCAAAGATAACGCATGAAACGTATGACCATCATAATCAGAACAACAAATACGATATAACCAAGCTAATCAACCTCTAAAGGGTATAACAGTAATTTTTACCTACCAAGGGCATTTTCGTAATTTACCTCTCAGGGGTATTTTGATAATTTACCCACTAAGGGTATTTCAGTAATTTCGTACCTGAAATGGCCTTTCCGAAGGCCCAATGTCGCCACTAGCGACTCAGCTACCATTTCTGGTCCTTACCGGACTATATGGCCTAAAACCCGATTTCGACCCATTCGGGCCCACACGCTTGTGTGGCCCACCTAGCACAAATCTAGCCACGTATATAAGTTCCACCTAGTCTAGTTCACTATATACTATATCATCATACAATTTACTCATATGGGCCCACGGGCCCATTGGGCCCACTTCGGCCCATCGTGGCCCAAGCAGCCCAACCCACAAGAATACTACTGATGGCCTCAACTATCGCGTCGAAGCCCCACACATGCGCTCGTACGCTCGTGTGGCTACTATTGCCGTGACCGGCACTTCGGCATTTGCCGCTCTACAACTAGAGTAGATAGAGTTACACACCTGATAGGACTCTGGTATTAAACCGCGCTGCGCCCACTGTTGTGCCCAAACGCCCACCAAGGTATGTTAACTCTCCTCCTGGAATGCTCTTTATATAGCTAACTCTTCACCCTTCTTCTTTGTGTCTTTCCGATGTGGGATCCCTTCGTCAGTAGAGTTTAAATTCAACTGAAACTCTTGCCGTCCAATCCGCAAAATAAATACTCCCTTGCTTCTCATGAGATTCGAACCCAGGCTCCGTTGTAGCATAATCCACGCCGCTAACCACTTGGCCACAAGCTCCTCTTGTGTCTTAAACCATGCGCAACTAAATATAAACTATGACCCAAATTCTAAGATCCAAGTAAAAAGAAACCAAAATGCAAAAGCCAAGACTTGAACCTTAGACCTCCTTCCTTCCTTGTGGCGTCACCCCTTTGTCTCTTATGTGGCGTCACTTTGCCACTACACCACACTCCACTTGTGTCATTTTCTCCATATTTTATTCTTAAGGCCTACCTGCCAACTTCCAGGGTTTTTTTCGCCTAAAACCAAAATTTCCCCAAAGCCAATATTTGATCCCGGGACTTCATAGAAGCCCTCTAATCTTCCAAAATCACTTACCTAATAAGTCTAACTTGCATTAATACCGTTCTCTAAAATTTTAAACGCTACTACTCCTAAGGCCCATCGGGCTCAATCCTACTAGGCCCAATTTCAGTATGTTACAAATCTACCCTCCTTAAAGAAATTTTGTCCTCGAAATTTCCAACTATAGGTACAGTCACACATCCTAAGCTACAACACTACGCTCACGCTGCGCACTCTGATCTTATTAAAACTAATATACTTTCTATCTAAATCTTGGAACCCGTCACATAACCAACTATCTAACACCGAAGCAAACAGATATTTTCCACACATACATACAATTCCTATATTCAAGCATCACATCCACACATCACATAATAATACAATCATTCTGCATATAATAGAATAAAGTAAAAAGGAACTTACGGATTTGGTGCCGGAGACTCGGGTGCCACACTTCCAGAAAAGAGATATATATTTTTCTAAACCACCCTTTGAAAACATTTTTGAACCCAAACCCACAGCCAAGTTTTTGAACCTAGGCTCTGATACCATAATTGTAACACCCCAAACCCGGCCTAGACATTACGACCGGATCTGGCATGTCACATGAAAGGAATGTCTAAAAAACTGTGCGTTCGTTAAAAAGTTCGTATTCTTTATAGTTGTTGTGAAAAAATCGAGTTTAAGTAATTTTGAATAAGAAACGGTTTATTATCATCTTAGGAAAATCCCATATTGATCATTTAATAATAAACAGTAAACAAATCAAAAGCTAAACCAAATAAAATACCAAAAATACAGTTAAAGTGGCCCTATTACATAACAAAAATCCCAGTTACAAATAAGTTTAACTAAGAGAACGAGTTTACGAGAAAAACATTATATGGCCACCACAAGTCTGCCTCGGCTCCCAAATTCGCGATCTAACGATTACTTACAAAATTAACTAAGGGGTGAGTCACCGAGACTCAGTGTGTAAATCCCCATCCAAAAGATGTTAAGCTCGTACACAAATTCATATGCAAATATGCATGTCATGCAACCCATCCAACCTATCCATCCGAAACTCCCAGATCTACCCCGTGTGGTACCAAACCACTGGTGGTGCCAAACCACTGGTGACCCAAAGTCACTAATATCAATATAATTGTGGTGCCAAACCACTGGTGACCCAAAGTCACGAATAATCCATATGTGGGGCCAACCCACGTTGTGATACCAAATCACTGGCGACAATCCCGTTATATCAAATGTGGGGCCAACCCACTGTGGTGCTAAGCCACTGGGACGAGTCGCTATGAGGTGCCAAACCTCTGGTGACCCAAAGTCACGAACATCAATAATCCAAGTGTGGGGCCAACCCACATTGTGATACCAAATCACTGGCGACAATCCCGATATCAACTGTGGGGCCAACCCACTGTGGTGTTAAACCACTAGGACGAGTCGCTATGAGGTGCCAAACCTCTGGTGACCCAAAGTCACGAAATTAACTGTGGTACCAAGCCACTGGTGGTGCCAAACCACTGGTGACCCAAAGTCACGGATATCAATCTTCCCCCTCCTCTCATCATACCCATGTCCATGCCATGTTCATCAGTCATAATAATTCGTGTATGCAGTATGCCAAGTATGCAAATCATATATCAAAGATAACGCATGAAACGTATGACCATCATAATCAGAACAACAAATACGATATAACCAAGCTAATCAACCTCTAAAGGGTATAACAGTAATTTTTACCTACCAAGGGCATTTTCGTAATTTACCTCTCAGGGGTATTTTGATAATTTACCCACTAAGGGTATTTCAGTAATTTCGTACCTGAAATGGCCTTTCCGGAGGCCCAATGTCGCCACTAGCGACTCAGCTACCATTTCTGGTCCTTACCGGACTATATGGCCTAAAACCCGATTTCGACCCATTCGGGCCCACACGCTTGTGTGGCCCACCTAGCACAAATCTAGCCACGTATATAAGTTCCACCTAATCTAGTTCACTATATACTATATCATCATACAATTTACTCATATGGGCCCACGGGCCCATTGGGCCCACTTCGGCCCATCGTGGCCCAAGCAGCCCAACCCACAAGAATACTACTGATGGCCTCAACTATCGCGTCGAAGCCCCACACGTGCGCTCGCACGCTCGTGTGGCTACTATTGCCGTGACCGGCACTTCGGCATTTGCCGCTCTACAACTAGAGTAGATAGAGTTACACACCTGATAGGACTCTGGTATTAAACCGCGCTGCGCCCACTGCTGTGCCCAAACGCCCACCAAGGTATGTTAACTCTCCTCCTGGAATGCTCTTTATATAGCTAACTCTTCACCCTTCTTCTTTGTGTCTTTCCGATGTGGGATCCCTTCGTCAGTAGAGTTTAAATTCAACTGAAACTCTTACCGTCCAATCCGCAAAATAAATACTCCCTTGCTTCTCATGAGATTCGAACCCAGGCTCCGTTCTAGCATAATCCATGCCGCTAACCACTTGGCCACAAGCTCCTCTTGTGTCTTAAACCATGCGCAACTAAATATAAACTATGACCCAAATTCTAAGATCCAAGTAAAAAGAAACCAAAATGCAAAAGCCAAGACTTGAACCTTGGACCTCCTTCCTTCGTTGTGGCGTCACCCCCTTGTCTCTTATGTGGCGTCACTTTGCCACTACACCACACACTCCACTTGTGTCATTTTCTCCATATTTTATTCTTAAGGCCTACCTGCCAACTTCCAGGGTTTTTTTCACCTAAAACCAAAATTTCCCCAAAGCCAATATTTGATCCCGGGACTTCATAGAAGCCCTCTAATCTTCCAAAATCACTTACCTAATAAGTCTAACTTGCATTAATACCGTTCTCTAAAATTTTAAACGGTACTACTCCTAAGGCCCATTGGGCTCAATCCTACTAGGCCCAATTTCAGTATGTTACATCGTGTTTATACTTGTTAAAACATGGCAACTCGGTAATTTGCTAACTTATGAACATACTTACAAACAAAAATCCATTCATCTATTGTATATATTTCTATGCAAATTCGAACGATTAAACAGACTCTAAAAGTAAACATGTTATCGCACATACATACTTATTAAATTAAACAATCTCTCGCATATTCCTATGTCGATTCAAACAATTAATTCAACCGAATAAGCATATAAAAGATCATGTGAAGTAACAAAATATTTTTACCTTGAAACAATTTAATCACAAAATCCTGCAAGTTATGCAAGGCATTTGTATCGTCAAATACACTACTAATTTAATCTTCAGCTACCTTAGAAGAATTAAACATGCACAGATCAAGTATTGAGTCCATTAATTATAATTTCAATGCGTTTAAATAATTAATTCATTAGTTATCTAAACAATTATAATGCCAGATAACTTAACATGATTTTACTTAATCAAACATTTTACCGAGGCCTTTAACAGCATAAACACAATTTTAACAATTTAAGAAATCGAAATGCAATCAACCCAACATGAATTAAATTCAAGATAAATTGATTAAATTAAACATTCCAACAGCATAAATATTCATAAACATGTTTATCAAAAAAACAACAAAATTTAAAGAGATAGGGAACAAGAAGCAAATCCAGTGTTTCTCCGTGGCTTGACTGATTGCTCCGTTCTTCGTTCTTCGTTGCCCTCGGCTATCAAGGTGGCTTATGAATACTCTAATTGCTGCTCTGAATGGCTGGAAAAACACCTCTTTTCCAAGAGGATAAATCGGCACAAGAACACACAAAGGGAAAATGGAACAAAGGAAATTGAGAGAAAGTGAGAGAGGTGAATGTTGGATGCTTCAGGTGTGCTTTGAATGAGCAGCAAGGGGGTGTATTTATAGCTGATCAAGGCTGCTAAAAATAGAAATTAGCATCAGCAAAAGAGGCCTCCCTTGGCCGGCCATCCCATGTGGCAAAGTTGAAGAATTCAACTTTTCTAAATATAGCGTGGGGCAAATCTACAAAGCCATAATATTTGGAGGGGTTTGAATGCAATTTTGAAAGGTCTTTAAGGACTTCTTTGCAAGATTAATTAGTCAGCTAATAAGCTGATTTGGGCCATCATTATGGACGGTTTGGGCTGCCCAATTGGTGGCTGGTTCGGTTCAATCGGTTCGGTTCAACCAGTGCGGTTTAACTGGACCCTTTTTCCATAATTAATTAATAATAATTTATTTAGCCCAAATTAAATTGGGAATAAATTAAAATTAATTATATTATGATTAAATCTTCATAATTGGACCGTCTTGGGCTGGAAATAAATTCGCCTTGATACTTCAAATTGCTTCTCGGGTTTATTCTTCGAGTAGTGTCTACCGAGCCGATTTTCGCCCTTTGTGCGAATCTGTCGAAAATAGTCAAAATTAAAAAAAAATTAACTATAAAATTAATTAAAATTCATCATGTTCATATTTTTAGCACAATTTAATTATTTTATAATATTTAATTATTTTCCGACAAGAATTTACTCGAAACTGCATGAATTTGGGTCAAAAAGGGTATGAAAAAGTATATAAATTTCTGTGTTTCCACATAGCCTGGCACACGGGCATGTGACACGGCCGTGTGGCCCTACTCAGAGAGTTACACGGGTTGGGACACGCCCATGTGTCCCTTGTTCGAAAGTTACATGGCCTTGGAGGTTCCACACGACCGTGTGACCCCTGTTTTCCATTTTTTTCATGTTTTTCCTAAACTTTCCATTTTATTTCAAATTAGTCATGAATTACTTCTTAACTATTTTTAGGGCCTCGAAGGCTTAATTTAGGGACAAATTGATTATGAATGAACGATTTTTAATATGTTTAGTTTATTAAATGTTGTGATGTTATATGATTTTTGATTGATCGGTAATGCTCTGTAACCCTAATCTGGCGATGAAAACGAGTTAGGGGTGTTACACTACATTTGGAGAATCATTGGAAATTAGCACACAAAGATTGCCCTTGAAACCGTCCAACCCATGCCTAAATTTAGCATGATTCTATGCTCAAATAAAAGAATCATCATCCACCGTCTTCCACAAAATGTGTTCGACCAAGAAATGGAGAAAATGGAGGGATTCCAATCCCTATTTTTAGCAAACTCTACCATCTACTTCAAGTATAAATACCCCCACTCATTCCCCATTTCAATCATCCATCATCCCTACATCTCTCATTCTTCACATTTCTCAATCATCATTCATCCTCTCATTTCTTCTCTTCATTTCCACACATAGCATCTCATATTTTCTTTCATAGCCAAAAACCTTGATAAGATTATCTCTTGGCCAGCCACCTTGAGGAGCCATTAGCAAAAGAGCAACACAAGGATCGAAGGAATACATCTTCAATCATAGTTCACGAGATTGTTAATTCGACAGAGTTTCTTCTTCCTTTACTTTGTTACTTTGATTTTTAATCATGTTTGCAATTTGCTTTATTATCTTTTTATCAACAATGACAGCTTAATTTTGTTTAGCTATGTAACAACCCGTTTTTCATTGGTGTCGAAAATAGTCGTTTCGGGCCCACCAAATTCAACGAGTAAGTTTGTAAATATTATTATTTAATATTTATGAGTCAAATGTGATTTTAAAAAGGTTTTTGATTTGATAATTTATGTTATTTAAGTGATTTATTAAGTTCAAGTGGTAAGACTCTAAGGTCAAGTGGTTTTAGAAAATAAGGTATCGAGACCTCGTTTTTATAAACCAAACTGTAAATATTTTTATAAATATTTACAGAGTGTCATTAAGGTGGTATTAAAGTTTCATTGAAAAATTTTAACGTCTCGATAGTTAATTAATTAAAAAGGACTAAATCGTAAAAGATGTAAAATTTGATCACTATTTGATTTGAGTGATTAAATGGTTTATTGAAAAAAGGAAAAGGGACTTAAATGGTAATTAAACCATTTAAGGAATTAGTGGACATATGTGGACATGGATTTGGTGATTTATTTAATAATTAACCAAGGATAAAAATGGTAATTTGATAAATTAAATTAAAAATAAAATAAAAACAAAAGGCTAAATTATCATCATCTTTTTGGTTTCTTCTTCAACAATCGAAAACACCATGGAATAAGGATCAAGCTTTCAGCCACGGTGGTTTCCTCTTGCATGGTAAGTAATTCTTACCCATTTTTAATGATTTTTCTGTTTTTGAGATCATTGCAACTAGGTCCAGCTAGCCCGTACCTTCGATTTTGAAACTGTTAAAGATTTTGAAGGTTGCCATGTAACGCCCCGAATTCTAGAACTAGAAGTTTTGAGTTTTAAGCGTAGGGACAGTGGGGAGGTAGCACATATGTGTGTGGATGTGCAGTTTAGCGTCAGTATGGGCCTGCTGGTTTGGTGGTTGAGAGAGTGTTAGGGAACCTCATGGTTCCAGGTTCGAGTCTTAGTGTGAATGTTTGGTAGGTATTTTATTTTATTTTTAGTTAATAATTATAATTATTTATAATTATTAAATTATTAGTTTATGACTAAACTTGCTTTTATTTTTCTCTTTTATTTTATTTTCAGATTTTCTGTTTTCATGTTCTCCTCTCCTCCACTCTCTTCTGCTTTCTAAATATTTCTCAAAATGGTTGATTGGTGGATTCGGGAATTTTGCGCCTCTATCGTCTTTTCCAATCGCAAACAGGTGTGGGATTCAAACTTTTACTACACTATTTTATTCTTTGCAAAGTTTATGTCGGTTTCTATTGATAGTAGGCTAAACCATTGGATTTGGGGTTTTAGTCGATGGAAGTGATGGAAAATCGTCACTTTCTGATATATGTTTATAAGGCGAAGGTTAGGGACGGTTCTAGTGGCTGAAACGACAATTCTGGGGCTATTGTAGGGTGGTTTCGTGATTACCCCGATGGCCACACAGGCGTGTGCCTCTGTCACACGGTCGTGTGCTACCCTTCACACGGGTGTTTGGACCCCCACACGGCCAGAGCACGCGTGTAACACCCCTAACCCGTATCCGTCACCAGATTAGGGTTACGAGGCATTACCGAAGAAGACACAACTCAAAAAAGGCATATAATAATAATAATAATTTTTAAAAAAATTTATATATGTATTGAATCATCTGAACAGAGTAAGTTGCATATTTTGCCAATATAAATTTCATATCTCAATAACAAAGCCAAAATCATTTACATTACAACTAAACACCTATCTCAAATTTATAACATAATCAATCATTCATAATTAACATCATTAATCTAACCATTTATTAAAGTCTTAATAAATAAACATCACTTTAAAACACACACACACACACACACATATATATATATATATGGTATTCGAACATTGTAACATTAAAACCAAATGGCATCAACCATATTATGTATAACATTTGGCCATACTTAATATATCCCATACAAATAATTCGAATATATTCATCATCACTTTAATTTACAAATTTAAGTCCATGACATATCATAAACAAATCTTTAAATAAACATACCAATATATTATTAATATACATCCGAATATATATATATGCAAATATATTTATAATCTTTTAGTTAAATTTCTAAGCCAAATGCATAAACATATACTTGCATGGTTCTTCTATTCGAATAGCTGACTCATATAACCAATTTAATCATTAATATGTCCATCATTTCACAAACCACAAATACATATAATTTTCACAAATTCATAAACAAATCATAAAACCAAATTCATATGTATTACATGCATTCATCCATTATAATATCACAACATTGCTGAATACATATATATATATACATTAACCTTTTCAATTTATAAAAAAACATAACAATTACATATATTCATTTGATCGTGTGTCAGAGTCTTAAAAATTTATAAAAAGAATGATCAAACCTAGAAACTAACTATGACAACGATGTGAGGCAAGCGCACCTATCGAACAGTAGTATAGTTAAGGCAAGACCGGAATGTCGAATCCCAAAGGAACCAAAAGTACTAATACTAACTTTCTTTTTATTATCTAACCTGAGAATTAAGGGAATTGTTTATCTAATCTAAAATTAACTATCAACTAATCTAAAAACTCTAAGACAAAGAAGAATGAAATTGAGAAAATAACTTTAGGAAAAACCAATTGATTAAGACGACACCCAAGGAAGAATCCACCTAGACTTCACTTGTTATCTAACTCTGAACCAGACGATTTATTCACTTGACTTGATCCGTAAGATTCCCTAAGTTATATTAATCCCTCTCTCGAGGCGACTAATGTCTAACCCTAGGTTGATTAATTGAAATCTCTTTCTAATTAAAACCCCTAGAATTGCATTAACTCGATCTATGGACTCCCATATTAGGTTTCACCCTAATCCGGCAAAATCTTGTCACTCTATCTCTAGGCGCGCGATCAACTCCGCTTAATTATGCTAGATCTATTCTTAGGCAGGGACTTTTGCTCCTCCACCTAAGCACATCATACTTGAATTAATATCCCGGAAATATCAACACAAGAATTAAGAACACATAATTAAGAGCAAGGTATTTATCATATAGTTTAGCAAAAGATAACAAGATTCATCTTAGGTTTCATCCCCCTCAGGTATCTGAGGGTTTAGTTCATAATAATAAAAGAAAACATCTCAAAAGAAAAGATAAAACAAAACATAAGAAATCCCTAAAACCCCATGAAGGAATTGAAAGAGAGATCCTCCGTCTTGAGTATAACTCCGGCTTCTTGAGATGGATCAACTGTCTCTCTTTGAGTAAATCTCCACAAATCTACCTCCTCTGGCCTAGTCGAACACCCCCTGACTAAAGCATCGGGTTCCCCGGCTTCTACCGAACTCCCTTCAAGTTGCCCCTTTGGATGTTTATATAGACTTTGAGATGCCTTACTTGGCCCCTAAGTATCCTAATTCAAGTAGAATTCCTACTAGGGTGTTTGGATAGGCTTTGAAATGTGTTTCTTTGCCTCCAAGTATCCTACTCCGAGTAAAACTCCTCTTGGCCGCGGCAGGGACACGCCCATAGCACATGCCCGTGTAAATCGTGGCCAGGTCATGTTCGAGACTATTGAGTGAGGCATGGGCGTGTGGTCTTGGGCCCAGGCCGTGTGGATTTCGTGATATGGCCCATTTACTCTGTTTTGGGCCCGTTTCTTGTTCTTTTCATCATCCGATGCTTTCTTGAGTATAAAACATGAAAACAAAGGATTAAGAGCACCAAATTACATAATTTAAGGCTTAAATCATCCAAAAGCATGCTAAATGTGGGCTTAAAATATGTTACTTTTACGGTTTATCAAATACCCCCACACTTAAACTTTTGCTTGTCCTCAAGCAAAATTCTCAACTTATAATTAAAACAAACTTCCTTGATTCATAATATTTATCAATAATGTTTCATCATAATTCAAAGATAATTCATACATGGATAATTCAACTCAAAGAGTCTTAAAGATTCAAACAATCAAAGTCATAGTTTTTATAGTATGAAAACATAGGTGTTTCCCCTTACCGGAATAATTACATCTGATTCGAAATCGACAAGAGTTGACATCCTCACTAAAGATTCACTCAAACCACTCGAAGTGTTTAAGGTTCAGAATTAAGCACTCAAAAGTCGAACATGAAAAGTTAATCCCATAGGCTTGCATGTAAATCAAATCTCCACCACTAAAATATGAGACGATACACAAATCAAAAGGTCTTTACAGGGTTGTAATGGGGCTTAGGTTCAAGGGTATAGGCCGAATTAGAGGGTTAGAATCGAGATTAACCTGACAAATTACCTAACTAGAAATAACGAACTAATAATGAATAGTTACATCAATTGAAAACTTGTTATACTAATAATACCCTAATACGAGCTTTCTTCTTCAATAATTGGCATTCAAACATGTAATACCCCAAACCCGGCCAAGAAGTTAGGCCCGAATCTAGCGTGCCACATGGAAGTGTTTTTCAAAAACCATCTTTACCATATTGTTAAAAACTTGTTTTAGAATTACAGCCTCTTTGTTAAAAACCAAAACACTTAAGCAATTGTGTCTACGTGAAAACATAATTATCTTTAATAAACCTTTTCGGTTGCAAAAGCATATTTGAAATAACAATTTACGAAAATGTGACGTTTGAAATAGAGTTGCAAAAACATTTTGAAACATTGCGGAAACTTAGATAAAATACAAGTATTTTTGAGAGATTGATTGATGAATCACAAATCAAGGAATTGAACTTTAATTTCGTGACTTTTGAGAATGTCGTTGATAATTTGAAAGAAAGTTCGAGTTAAATCATATTTGTAAAAGTTTATTTTGAAATCCATTTGTTAATCAATTTTGGAAAACCTTTATTTATTTTTTCTAGAAAAATTCTCGTTTTAAACAATTTAAGAAAAATAATAAAAACATCCCAACCATAAAGCAAAAATAAAAATAGTTCAGAGGCCTTATTACAACTTAAACCAAAATAGCAAAATAATAAAATAAACGGAAATAGAAATTTAAAATTTAATAACACCATTTCTGAAGTATGGCCTCCACGGAGTCATCCATGGCCCAAGTCCACGTCACTGAGCATTACCTGAAAGGGTTAAGAGAAAGGGGGTGAGTTACAAGAACTCAGTGTGTAACCCACTTACCGTTGACCACTGGGCCAAAATCCATTAAGCCATTATTTGGGCCAAAGCTCGTTTACAATAATATGAATGTATCATATATATATATATATAATATGCAAATGATATGCAATTCCCAAACCAAACCTAGTTTTCCATCCGCCACACACCACTCGTACCAACCAACACACCTGTGGGGAGCTTTAGTCACCCACCCCGCCAACACACCAAACTGGGCATTGAGCCATATATCAAACTGGGCATTAAGCCATATATCAAACTGGGCATTAAGCTATATATCAAACTTGTGGATAAGCCACCAAATTAACATAATTTACATGGCATTGCCATTTTTTTAGATTTGTGACAGAGTCCCCAGATTTATGTAGCAGAGCTACCAGAACTTCTCTTCATCATTATCCCATCCCATGCAAATCATGTATATAATGCATAACAAATCTGAAACACCCCAAACCCGGCCCACGAGCCTTGACCGGATCTGGTATGTTCCTCGATGTAAACCGGTTCGAATTTCTTTTGTTACTTAGGAAAAACTTGTGTGTTTTGAAGGAAAGTTTGTTTTGGGTTGGGCTTGAGTTGAAAACGAGTTTATTTTATATTGAAAACCCATTTATTTCAGGTGACACAATATTTAGAGTTTATTTTAAATAAATTTACTTAATCTTATAACCATTAAAAATTCGTAACAAAATAAATAAAAGAAAAATAAAGTAGTACAACTATGGCCTTATTACGTCAAAATAATTCCCAAAAATAAATTAAAATGCTTAAATAGAATAAAAGTCCAAATAATAAAATTTTCCTTGCTGTGCATGGCCACCTTTAAGCTCCTGCCGACTCGGTCCATTACTGATCATCACCTGAAAAAGGTTCCCACAATGGGGTGAGTCAAACAGACTCAATGTGTAACCAACACTATAACTTAACAATTCAGGCATACAATGTCATATCACATACTTATTCATATAACAGATATAAAGTAATGATGCAAACCCGAACCCAAACCTATAAGCCATCCGCTACACATCACCCCTACCAACCTACACACCGTGGGGACTAATAAGTCAACCCTCCATCCGCTACACACCATCGAAGGCAGTTGCTGCAGTCGACGTGCTCATCGCCCTTATAAAATTCGTGGTCTTAGGTCACCACATTCAGATATCGTGGTCTTAGGCCACCACATTCAGATATCGTGGTCTTAGGTCACCGCATTTAGATATCGTGGTCTTAGGTCACCATATTCACTTCCCCTTTCATATAACCCGTATGCCCATATCATACATATCATGCACATCATGCCTTAATTCACATTCTTATCACTTTTCACATGTTAAAAATAACATATATTCATAATCCTAGTAGGAGTAGGAAACGTACCTGAGTACTTTTGTACCATAGCATGGTACCTTAGCCATATTCATATTCTTATAAACATGCATATATTAATTATTGCCATAAATGTATCAAGAAATAGTGTGAGGTACACACCTGATTCGCTTAAGGTTTCTAATCCAAATCCCGAAAAGCTAAGATCTAAGGCTACTTAGTAAAGAGCCATTCGGCCATAAATCCAAATCCTAGTAGGATTAGTATACTAAATCTTACCTTGTTGCCGATTGACTTAAGAATCAAGTCCCGAAACTTTGTTGTATTCCTTCTTGTATTCGGCCAAACATTAAATCACATCCCAGGTTAGTTTCGGCTTTTTAAACAATTATGAAATAGATCTAGATATCAAAATAAGCCTTGGCCGAATGCTATAGACACTTACCTTGTGGATTTTAAATCCCGAAACTCACCGAATAACTAGGGAACACGCAGCCTATGGTGTACCTTCGGGAAAAGAACTTCTCCTTCCTTGTAGTCAACACTTAGTAAGTCCCAAAAGATCTCTTCAAAGTTTCGGCAACAAGATGTTAAAGGTATTAGAATCTTAATTTGGACAGCCTTAAAAGAAATAGAATGAGAACCTAACCTAATCTTACCCTTACTGAAGAATTCGATGGAACTCTTGCTTGAACCCTTAGCAGTATTCGGCTATGGCTTTGATGTGGATAACAATTTCGGCTCTTGAGGCTTAGTGAGAAATCGGCTAGGGCTATTGGCATCTTCAGCTTTTGATTGTGTTTGTAATAGAAGAAGAAAAGAAAAGAGAAAAAGAGAATAATGGCAGAGAGAATTCGGCAGAGAGAAGAGGAGAAACTTTAGAGAATTTCGGCAGAGGTTTTCTTGAAGAGAAAAGAATGAATGAAGAATAGCCTTACTCTTCCTTTTATAGCTGAAATTACTAGGCTAGAGTCCCTTACTTGGCCACCACTCTTCTATTTTGATAGCTTTATCCCTTGAATTATCACTTTTAAAAGAATTAATCCAACAATTATCTCTTGAAAATAATGATAAATAAATCTATTATTTATCTCCTATTTAGCCGAAATTTAAAGAGAATAAAACTCCTCTTTTAAAAGCCTTATTGCCGTCCATCTCTCTGCTCTTTGTAGCAAAAATAAAAATTTTTATTTTGCTTCCTAAGTGACTCGAACTCAGGCCCTCTTGCATAGCTTGTGGCGTCACTCACCTGGGCCTTAAGTGGTATCTCCAGGCCACTTTTCCAAGCCTGTTTGTGTGTCATATTTCACCCATAAATTTTCTTAAGGCCACCCTGCTTTACTTCCCTCTCTTAACCTCAGAACTTAACTTTTCCTAAAACGTTTCCTTACATTTCCTTACATTTCCTTACATTTCCTTACATTTCCAAGTTTCTAAAAATGTTTGTTTGCCTCCTTTAAACTTAACATTTCTAAAGCATTTCCTTACATTTCCAAGACATTTCCCTACATTTCCAAGACAAGACATTTCCTTACATTTCCAGGACATTTCCTTACATTTCCAAGGTTCTAAAAATGCACACAACACATCCATATCACCATAAACATGCTATTTCATAAAATTAAGCAAAAATGCATAGGCCCATTTTCAGGATGTTACAAAATCACAATAATTTATTCGGATATTTATTACAAGATTATGGCCCATTATCTCAATTAATCAAAAGGCCCATCAAGCAAAATATTAAATTTGGCCCATTTAGCAAAATATCATATTGGCCCATTTAGCAAAATATCAGATTGGCCCGTTAGCAAAATATCAATCGGCCCATATAGCAAATATCAAACGACCAATATAGCAAATTATCAATCGGCCCATATAGCAAAAATATCAAACGGCCCATATAGCGAATTATCAATCGGCCCATATAGCAAATATCAAACGGCCCATATAGCAACATATTTCAATTTGGCCCATAAAGGGTATTTTCGTAATTCGGTCCATAGGAACATTTAGTAATTCGACCCACTAGGGGCATTTTTGTAACTCGGCCCGTAAGGGCATTTTCATAATTCGGTAATTGTACCCACTAAGGGTAATTCGGTAATTTACCCTCTAAGGGTATGCTGGTAATTTCGCAACCTAGGCTTAATTACTAATTTGGGGCATAAAATCGAAACTATCCATCTGCGTCACACTCACTAAACTGACTATAACTCGAGCTAGGAAACTTGAAATCTAAATCCGTAAATTTTCCTTGAAACTAGACTCGTTTATATTTCTACTATAATTTTTCCAAAATTTTTAGCTTAACCATTTAGTACAGTTTATTCCTTAAAGTTTCCCTTGTTTCACTATCCAATGATTCTGACCTCTCTTACCTTAATCACAAATATCTTACTGTACGCTTTTCATCTACTACTCCCACTTGTTTTTATTGAAAATAGGTTCACTAAGGAATTCATACATACCAATTATAACTCTTAATTCACTTTTTATAATTTTATACAATTTTTCCAAAATAGAACAGAATACCCCGAAGTCATTCAGAACCAGTCTCACTAAAATTAACATATCTCAGATAAAATTCCTTTTCTTCTCCGTCTCTTCCATATTAAAATAGACACAGTAAGCTTTAATCTGATATCTTATTCACTTCGTAATTCCTTTTATCCTATTTTTCGTGATTTTTCAAATACACAACACTGTTTCCCACTGAAACTATTTTATTTCAAACATATGATTTCCACTACGATCATAAGCACTTCCGAGTGATCACGGATGCCGGTTTTCAGTTTTATTCGGTATTTTGACTGATTCACAAAATATCATACAAAATTTCAGAGAAGTGTGAGATTACACACCATTTCAGATACATATACTGAAGGTACAGGATTACACACCTTATTCGGAATCCGTAACACGATACTCTCCGCAGCACCTAAAGTTACAACCGGTCAACTATTAGTCCAAAACCCAATTTACAACTTCAACCAAATATTGCGATTGATTAACAATATATCACTTACCAACAATCCGAGTCTCTTATTACGAGGGATAGGTGTTCGATTGGCCCTCTGATAAAGTACTTCGAGTCCTTAGAAGTGATTAACACAAAAACAATGTTAGCCACACCTTCTTCGGCTTGAGAAAGAATCACCACAATACACCCCCTTTACCTATATACGGTTTGGAAGAAAAAGAAAAAGAAATGAAAAGAGGAATATATGATCACTTACCGATTTGATTAAGAAGAGATTGTCCAACACGAAAGGAAAAGAAATGGTGAAGAAGTAGGGTGGTAATAGGTTCGGTTATGGAGAGAATCGAACAATGATATTCGGCTATCAAGGAAGGTGGAAAGCAAATGAGTATGTGACCAAACAAAAGAGAAAAGTAGTGCACTATTGTGCTAATATGTTTCGGCAATGAGGGTTGCAAAATTGGGAGAAATGACACAAAGTTGCCAAAGGGAATTTTTGCCAAAACACTACTAAGTCTTAACTAAATGCCAAAATAAAAAAATTCAGCTACCTATTCTCCCCAAAATCGTCCATATGCATCCCCCCTAGGAAAAGAGTTTGGCCACCCAAGCTTTCCAAAACATCACCCACGAAATAAGCCTCATGTCCCCCTTTCTTTCCTATTTCTTGTAACATCCTGAATTATTGGGCCTATGCGTTTAGTGTGGGGATATGTTTAATGTGTTAATTTAAGTGTTAGGGGTCCAAATTGGGCTCAGGTTTGGGCCGAGGCTGTAGTTAAAATTCTTGTTTGAACACTTTAGTGGAAAGCTTGTTAAGTTGGGGCATAATAGATATTAGCTGTGTTTTAAAAACACAAATGGGCTTGTGGCCCAGTGGAAAAATGGCAAAATGGCACCACTAAGAGGGAAAGGAGTTAGCGTCAATTGAAGGTCCAAGGTTCGAGTCGCCTGGTACCTTTTAATTTAAATATTTTCGGCATTTATAAGAGCAGTAGTGGAGTTCAGCAATGATGCTTAAATTTAGGAATTTATTTAATGTGATAATAAGGTGGATAATGTGCTGATAAAGGAAGGAAGAGGTAGTGTTATCCATGACACTGTGGATGAGTAGTCAGATGAGGATAAGGAAAGAATCAAGGAGTTATCAGCAAGGCTAGGTGTTGGCCGAAATTCCATCACCTAGAGGAGGGAAGAAATCAGTTTCTTTATGGCAAAGGGGTGCCGAAATTTCCCCAACTATTTGATTAACTGTTAGTTATCAGGAAGGGCACTTTCGGGTTTTGATAGGTAAGTGCCGAAAGTATCTATAAATAGGGGTGGTATCTCTTCAATTCCGGCATTTGAACCCTATTCTTTTCTTCATTCTCTGTGCTGAAACTCTCAATCATTCTCTGTAATTTCTATTCTTCTGATTTCTTCAAAAGCCGAAACCTCCCAATTTTTCTCAACATCTTTTCTTTCAAATGCCGAAACCCTAAACTCTCTTCTCATCTCCATAGCCGAATACTTCCTATTCCTTTTTGCCGATTTCTTCACTAAAGCCAAATCTACATAGACTTCTTCCTATCATCTTTTCTTCTGATTTACTCAAAAAGCTGGAATCTCTAAGGGGTAGTCGAATTCTTTGTGTTAAGGTGAGTGCCGATTTTCCTATCTCTTCACTTTCTCTTTCGGGTTTTGGAAGACAAAGCTGAAAAGCTAATGGTTTAATGGTTTTATGTATTCTCTTGTTGGGCGACATTCGGGAATTGAAGTAGATCTCTTAGATCTAAAAGCCGGAAACGCTAGTCCCTGAATCTCATATCACTTTTCGGGAATTTCAAGGTAAGGGATTCTCTCTAGGTTCTCGTTAGATTCGATATCGAAATCACAATTTTAACCATATGTTATGATTAATAAGGCCTTTTTAATGGAATTAAATGTCGATCAGGCAAAGGAGGGGATTGGATCTGTAAACCCAGTCCCTAAGTTTAAGAAACGAGTAGTGTCAGTAGTTCGAGATTGGCCACCGGGTTGTGGACCGGCGTCAGAACAAAATCTTAGACAGTTAGCAGTCGTATCAGCTTCTGATAGTGTCGACATAGAAGGTCTTGTCTTGACTGTAATCAGGTGTGTAGATCTCTAACACACTAATTAATCTGTACTAAATATATATTATGGGCTAAAAGCTGGAAAAAGGCTGTATAGTAATCTGTACTAAATATATGTTATGGGCTAAAAGACGGAAAAAAAGGCTGTATGAACAGTCGTTTTACCCAAAAAGGGGTAGGCAAGGGATGCCAGGTACGTAATTATAGAAACTTCTCTATGTGTATCGATGTATGTGATAGACTGTGAACTTTTAGGTAGTATATTGTTTTGATTCTGCATGGATGTATGCATGGGATGGGGTTAATATGATGAAGGGGAAGAGCATGTTAATAGGTCACTTGGTAATCGGTGGTTAAACCACGAATTGTAAAATTAGGTCACAATAGTGATCGGTGGCTAAGCCACATTCAATTTATTCCTGATTGATAGGAATAGGCAGCATGACTGTCGGTATGGTGTGTAGCAGTTGGTGGGTTCATTGTAGAAATCCCCAAGGTGTGTTGGCTGGTACGGGCTGGTGTGTAGAGGATGGACTATTAGGTTTGGGTTGGGCCATGATGCATGAAAATATTTTGTTGCCATTATCTATGGGCCAAGGCCCATAATGCGTTTATGGGCCTCACGCCTTTTATGTATTTTCGGGATTTGCACACTGAGTCTTGGTGACTCACCCTTTATTTTCCTAACTTTTCAGATGAGCAGTAGATCGTGGACATGGGAGCCGAGGCGGACTCGAGGGGCCATCAAGTTTTATTTCCATAAATTATTTTTTGGTTTTTCTTTAAGTTTTAATTTTGAGAATGTTATGTAATAAGGCCCCATACCATAGGTTATCAATTTATATTTGTTAATGTCTTCATTCATTATAAACTTATGTTCTAAGGCTTATTTATAAGAAGAAATAAAAATGAAATTTTCAAACAAGTCGTTTTTAAAAAGAAAAACTTCAGAGGTTTTCTACAAATAACACTTATTTAACGAATACCTACTTAAACAAACCGAGATTTCAAATCCCTTCAATGAGAAGTTTTCAACCATTAATCCATAGCATACCAGATCTGGTCGTGACGTTTGGGCCGGGTTTGGGGTTTTACATTTTGGTATCAGAGCCAAGGTTCAAAAACTCGGCTGTGGGTATGAGGTCCAAAAAACTCAGCTGTGGGTATGAGGTCCAAAAACACAAATGGGCTTATGGCCCAGTGGCAAAATGGCGCCACTAAGACGGAAGGGAGTTGGCGTCAATTGAAGGTCCAAGGTTCGAGTCGCCTGGTACCTTTTAATTTAAATATTTTTGGCATTTATAAGAGCAGTAGTGGAGTTCGGCAATGATGCTTAAATTTAGGAATTTATTTAATGTGATAATAAGGTGGATAATGTGCTGATAAAGGAAGGAAGACGTAGTGTTATCCATGACACGTGGATGAGTAGTCAGATGAGGATAAGGAAAGAATCAATGAGTTATCTGCAAGGCTAGGTGTTGGCCAAAATTCCATCACCTAGAGGAGGGAAGAAATCGGTTTCTTTATGGCAAAGGGGTGCCGAAATTTTCCCAACTATTTGATTAACTGTTAGTTATCAGGAAGGGCACTTTCGGGTTTTGATAGGTAAGTGCCGAAAGTCTCTATAAATAGGGGTGGTATCCCTTCAATTCCGGCATTTGAACCCTATTCTTTTCTTCATCCTCTGTGCCGAAACTCTCAATCATTCTCTGCAATTTCTTTTCTTTTGATTTCTTCAAAAGCCGAAACCTCCCAATTTTTCTCAATATATTTTCTTTCAAAAGCTGAAACCCTGAACTCTCTTCTTATCTCCTTAGCCGAATACTTCCTATTCCTTTTTGCCAATTTCTTCACTAAAGTCGAATCTACATAGACTTCTTCCTATCATCTTTTCTTCTGATCTTCTCAAAAAGTTGGAATCTCTAAGGGGTAGTCGAATTCTTTGTGTTAAGGTGAGTGCCGATTTTCCTATCTCTTCACTTTCTCTTTTGGGTTTTGGAAGACAAAGCTGAAAAGCTAATGGTTTAATGGTTTTATGTATTCTCTTGTTGGGCGACATTTAGGAATTGAAGTAGATCTTTTAGATCTAAAAGCCGGAAACGCTAGTCCCTGAATCTCATATCACTTTTCAAGAATTTCAAGGTAAGGGATTCTCTCTAGGTTCTCGTTAGATTTGATACCGAAATCACAATTTTAACCATATGTTATAATTAATAAGGCCTTTTTAATGGAATCAAATGTCGATCAGGCGAAGGAGGGGATTGGAACAATAAACCCAATCCCTAAGTTTAAGAAACGAGCAGTGTCAGCAGTTCGAGATTGGCCACCGGGTTGTGGACCACCGTCAAAACAAAATCTTAGACAGTTAGCAGTCGTATCGGCTTCTGATAGTGTCGACATAGAAGGTCTTGTCTTGACTGTAATCAGGTGTGTAGATCTCTAACACACTAATTAATCTGTACTAAATATATGTTAGGGGCTAAAGGTCAAAAAAAGGCTATATAGTAATCCGTACTAAATATATGTTATGGGTTAAAAGCCAGAAAAAAAGGCTGTATGAACAGTCGTTTTACCCAAAAAGGGGTAGGCAAGGGATACCAGGTACGTAATCATAGAAACTTCTCTATCTGTATCGATGTATGTGATAGACTGTGAACTTTTAGGTAGTATATTGTTTTGATTCTGCATGGATGTATGCATGGGATGGGGTTAATATGGTGAAGGGGAAGAGCATGTTAATAGGTCGCTTGGTGATCGGTGGTTAAACCACGAATTGTAAAATTAGGTCACAATAGTGATCGGTGGCTGAGCCACGTTATATTATGAGGTCACATAGTGATCGGTGGCTAAGCCACGTTAAATTTATTCCTGATTGATAGGAATAAGCAGCATGACTGTTGATATGGTGTGTAGCGGTTGGTGGGTTGACTGTAGAAATCCCCAAGGTGTGTTGGCTGGTACGGGCTGGTGTGTAGAGGATGGAATATTAGGTTTGGGTTGGGCCATGCTGCAGGAAACTTTTTTGTTGCCATTATGTGTGGGCCAAGGCCCATAATGTGTTTATGGGCCTCGCGTCTTTTATGTGTTTTCGGGATTTGCACACTGAGTCTTGGTGACTCACCCTTTATTTTCCTAACTTTTCAGATGAGCAGTAGATCATGGACATGGGAGCCAAGGCAGACTCGAGGGGCCATCAAGTTTTATTTCCATAAATTATTTTTTGGTTTTTTTTTTTTAAGTTTTAATTTTGGGAATGTTTATGTAATAAGTCCCCATACCATAGGTTATCAATTTATATTTGTTAATGTCTTCATTCATTATAAACTTATGTTCTAAGGCTTATTTATAAGAAGAAATAAAAATGAAATTTTCAAACAAGTCGTTTTTAAAAAGAAAAACTTCAAAGGTTTTCTACAAATAACACTTATTTAATGAATACCTACTTAAACAAAACGAGATTTCAAATCCCTTCAATGAGAAGTTTTCAACTATTAATCCGTAGCATACCAGATCTGGTCGTGACGTTTGGGCCGGGTTTGGGGTGTTACATTTCTCTTGATTCCTTTCCCCAACTTCCACCTTGCCTTATTTCTTTAGCCCCCATTCCAAAAATAAAGAAGTCAAACTTGCCATAAATACCTCTTGGCTGACAATTAAGGAAAGAGTGCAAAAATATTAGTCAAAATATGCACACAAAGTGATTCGAACCTCTTCCCTTCAAGTCCATCATGTGGCATCATATCCTTCTTACCAATAGCTCATTTATGCAAGTACTGTACTCATTTATTTCTATAAGTCTTGAAGCTACTTACCATCTCTCCTTAAAGTGCTAAAATACCAAAATTTTCCTAAGGCCTAATTAAACCCGAGACTTCATAGAAACCTCGTAACCTTCCAAATTCACTTAACTAATAAGTCCAATTTGCAATAACACCATTCTCATATTCTCAAAAATTTTAAACACTCCTAAGCCCAAGGCCCAATGGGCCTAATCCTACTAGGCCCTATTTCGGGATGTTACAATTCTACCCAACTTAAAGAAATTCCGTCCTCGAAATTTCCAACCAACTACTAAACGCACCATTCAAAACACACCAAATATGCTTTTACTGCGCACTCTGATCTGAATAACACTAATGTACTTTTTAACATAATCTTGAATCCTTTTTCACACAACCAAACATCTAACCACAGTAGCAAACTGTTATCTACCACTTATACCAAAACTTTTCTTACATTCAATCATCACTTCCAACCAAAACATACCTGACTTGATGGTGATGAAACAATCCCGAGCCTTATGCTGCTTAGACCCACATCTCAAGCATGCTCCTAACCTCCTCCAGCATTCTCCCGGATGACGCCTCTTGCAAAAATCATAAGCCAGAAAGTTCGGTCGTGCCTTGACATGCTTTACAGAATGAGATTGCGACCCAAAAGAACCGCGATCTATTTTCTTACAATCCGCACACCCAAGTCGCTGTGCTTCACTGATTCCTTTAACCTCCTCCAATATTTCCTTGACTATCTGAGTCAGCTCGACAACCCCATCTCGATCATGAGATTCCGTCTCAACCACCGGCGATGCCAACGCCTCCCTCTTGGAAACATGCCTCGGTGCCGAAGATCTAGCCCTAGCACCTCGGCCTCAACCACGTCCACGTCTACCGCGTCCACGTCTACCGCGTCCACGTCTACTAGCGTTCATGTTTGCTAAGTCGATATAATCTGATTAAGAGTTTTATGAATCATTATGCTATTTCAGTGTTTATTAAACAATGTTTTATGGAGTACAAGAAGTAAAGTTGTTTTCGCAAAACGCATCCTAAAGTCTCAATCTCTATAGTTTCCACATCTAAAACTAAAAGTTCTAGAGTGTTCCTATAGTCATATCACAATAATCATAAAACGAAAACAAATACTTACTTGACTTGATGCTGGATACCCGTGGTGCTATACTTCTATCAGAACATGCATTTATAATTTAAAATTCAAAACAATTTTGGAAACGTTTTTGAACCCAAACCACAGCCGAGTTTTGAAACTAGGCTCTGATACCATTAAATGTAACACCCCAAACCCGGCCTAGAAGTTAGGCCCGAATCTGGCGTGCCACACGGAAGTGTTTTTCAAAAACCATCTTTACCATATTGTTAAAAATTTGTTTGAGAATTATAGCCTCTTTGTTAAAACCCAAAACACTTAAGCAATTGTGTCTACGTGAAAGCATAATTATCTTTAATAAACCTTTTCGGTTGCAAAAGCATATTTGAAATAACAATTTACGAAAATGTGACGTTTGAAATAGAGTTGCAAAAACATTTTGAAACATTGTGAAAATGTAGATAAAATACAAGTATTTTTGAGAGATTGATTGATGAATCACAAATCAAGGAATTGAACTTTAATTCCGTGACTTTTGAAAATGTCGTTGATAATTTGAAAGAAAGTTCGAGTTAAATCATATTTGTAAAAGTTTATTTTGAAATCCATTTGTTAATCAATTTTGGAAAACCTTTATTTATTTTTTCTAGAAAAATTCTCGTTTTAAACAATTTAAGAAAAATAATAAAAACATCCCAACCATAAAGCAAAAATAAAAATAGTTCAGATGCCTTATTACAACTTAAACCAAAATAGCAAAATAATAAAATAAACGGAAATAGAAATTTAAAATTTAATAATACCATTTCTGAAGTATGGCCTCCACCGAGTCATCCATGGCCCAAGTCCACATCACTGAGCATTACCTGAAAGGGTTAAGAGAAAGGGGGTGAGTTACAAGAACTCAGTGTGTAACCCACTTACCGTTGACCACTGGGCCAAAATCCATTAAGCCATTATTTGGGCCAAAGCCCGTTTACAATAATATGAATGTATCATATATATTATATATATATATATATATATAATATACAAATGATATGCAATTCCCAAACTAAACCTAGTTTTCCATCCGCTACACACCACTCGTACCAACCAACACACCTGTGGGGAGCTTTAGTCACCCGCCTCGCCAACACACCAAACTGGGCATTAAGCCATATATCAAACTGGGCATTAAGCCATATATCAAACTTGTGGACAAGCCACCAGATTAACAAAATTTACATGGCATTGCCATTTTTTCAGATTTGTGACAGAGTCACCAGATTTATGTAGCAGAGCTACCAGAACTTCTATTTATCATTATCCCATCCCATGCAAATCATGTATATAATGCATAACAAATCACAATAATTTATTCGGATATTTATTACAAGATTATGGCCCATTATCTCAATTAATCAAAAGGCCCATCAAGCAAAATATCAAATTTGGCCCATTTAGCAAAATATCATATTGGCCCATTTAGCAAAATATCAGATTGGCCCGTTAGCAAAATATCAATCGGCCCATATAGCAAATATCAAATGGCCCATATAGCAAATTATCAATCGGCCCATATAGCAAAAATATCAAATGGCCCATATAGTAAATTATCAATCGGCCCATATGGCAAATATCAAACAGTCCATATAACAACATATTTCAATTTGGCCCATAAAAGGTATTTTCGTAATTCAGTCCATAGGGACATTTCGTAATTCGGCCCATTAGGGGCATTTTCGTAACTCGGCCCGTAAGGGCATTTTCATAATTCGATAATTGTACCCACTAAGGGTAATTCGGTAATTTACCTTCTAAGGGTATGATGGTAATTTTGCAACCTAGGCTTAATTACTAATTTGGGGCATAAAATCAAAACTGTCCATCTGCGTCATACTGACTAAACTGACTATAATTTGAGTTAGGAAACTCGAAATCTAAATCCGTAAATTTTTTCTTGAAACTAGACTTGTATATATTTCTACTATAATTTTTCCAGAATTTTTAGCTTAACCATTTAGTACAGTTTATTCCTTAAAGTTTCCCTTGTCTCACTGACCAATGATTCTGGCCTCTCTTACCTTAATCACAAATATCTTACTGTACGCTTTTCATCTACTACTCCCACTTGTTTCTATTGAAAATAAGTTCACTAAGGAATCCATACATATCAATTATAACTATTAATTCACTTTGTATAATTTTATATGATTTTTCCAAGACAGAACAGAATACCCCGAAGTCATTCAGAACCAGTCTCACTAAAATTAACATATCTCAGAATATAAAATTCGTTTTCTTCTCCGTTTCTTCCATATTAAAATAGACACAGTAAGCTTTAATCTGATATCTGATATCTTATTCACTTTGTAATTCCTTTTATCCTATTTTTCGTGATTTCTCAAATACACGACACTGTTTCCGACCGAAACTGTTTTATTACAAAAATACGATTTCCACTACGATCATACGCACTTTCGAGTGATCACGGATGCCGGTTTTCGGTTTTATTCGGTTTTTCGATCGGTTCACAGAATATTTCATACAAACTTTCAGAGAAGTGTGAGATTACACACCATTTCAGATACGTATACGGAAGGTACGGGATTACACACCTTATTCGGAATCCATAACACGATACTCTCCGCGGCACCTGAAGTTACAATCGGTCAACTATTAGTCCAAAACCCAATTTACAACTTCAACCAAATATTGTGATTGATTAACAATCTATCACTTACCAACAATCCGAGTCTCTTATTACGAGGGATAGGTGTTCGATTGGCCCTCCGATAAAGTACTTCGAGTCCTTAGAAGTGATTAACACAGAAACAATGTTAGCTACACCCTATTCGACTTGAGAAAGAATCACCACAATACATCCCCTTCACCTATATACGGTTTGGAAGAAAAAGAAAAGGAAATGAAAAGAGGAATATATGATCACTTACGGATTTGATTAAGAAGAGATTGTCCAACACGAAAGGAAAAGAAATGGTGAAGAAGTAAGGTGGTAATAGGTTCGGCTATGGAGAGAATCGAACAATGATATTCGACTATCAAGGAAGGTGGAAAGAAAATGAGTATGTGACCAAACAAAAGAGAAAAGTAGTGCACTATTGTGCTAATATGTTTCGGCAATGAGGGTTGCAAAATTGGGAGTAATGACACAAAGTTGCCAAAGGGAATTTTTGCCAAAACACTACTAAGTCCTAACCAAATGCCAAAATAAAAAAATTCAGCTACCTATTCTCCCCAAAACCGTCCACATGCATCCCCCCTAGGATAAGAGTTTGGCCACCCAAGCTTTCCAAAACTTCACCCACGAAATAAGCCTCATGTCCCCCTTTCTTTCCTATTCTCTTGATTCCTTTCCCCAACTTCCACCTTGCCTTATTTCTTTAGCCCCCATTCCAAAAATAAAGAAGTCAAACTTGCCATAAATACCTCTTGGCCGACACTTAAGGAAAGAGTGCAAAAATATTAGTCAAAATTTGCACACAAAGTGATTCGAACCTCTTCCCTTCAAGTCCATCATGTGGCATCATATCCTTCTTACCAATAGCTCATTTATGCAAGCACTTTACTCATTTATTTCTATAAGTCTTGAAGCTACTTACCATCTCTCCTTAAAGTGCTAAAATACCAAATTTTTCCTAAGGCCTAATTAAACCCGATACTTCATAGAAATCTCGTAACCTTCCAAATTCACTTAACTAATAAGTCCAATTTGCAATAACACCATTCTCATATTCTCGAAAATTTTAAACACTCCTAAGCCCAAGGGCCAACAGGCCCAATCCTACTAGGCCCAATTTCGGGATGTTACAAAACATATAAGCTCATTCAATCACACAACTAATAATGAATATAATTCGATTTTTTTTAAGAACAAGTCAAATAATAGGAAAGAACTTTTACAACTAAAATATAGAACATAATTAGGCAACTATTCAAAATCAAATCTCGACAAAAAGGGAGTCAAGGAATGGTGATAACAAATACAAAGGGTTTTGGGTTAATATTAGTGGGTGTGTAACACCCTGGTTCTAGGGGTTATGCATTTAGTGCATATCTCAGGTGTTGGTAGTCTTTTTATGTGTTTGGGCAAGTTTTAAGGGGTTTGGAGAGCCCCGGGAAGGTAGGTGATGGCTTAAGGAATTTTGAAATTCTGAGTATTAAGAAAGGGAGCTTGGATGGAGGAGGCCTTAAGAGATTTTTTGGGGAGGTCTAGACACAAGATTTCCTTTGGAAGAGTGGCAAGGAGGCGCCACTTAAGGCATGGAGAAGTGACGCCTCAAGGGGGCTTTGGGGTCTCAGGATCAAGCTGCAAAGGCAGCATTTTCTTTTGTTTTTGCGTCATGAGCAAGGGGGAGAGTTGGTTTCGGTTTTGGCACCTTAAAAGAGGGATTTTGACTTGTTCAAAATGTTTTGAATGGATGGCTAGGAGAAGAGATGAGTTGGAGTTTATTTTGAATTTTTGAAGGGTTGGTATAGAGTGAAAGTAGGAGGAATTTTTGGGATTTTGTGGGGGTTGAGTTGTTGGCCGAATTTAGTAGTATAAATAGGGGAGAGCTCACCTTTGGCCACACTTTGGTTCCATTTGCTTTCTTGCCGAAATTGCTTCACCATTTCTTTTGGCCGAAATTTCAAGACTTAGCCAAATTCTCCATTTATTCTTTCCATTTCACCTGAGCCGAAACCTCCATTGCATCTTATACTTTCTTCTTTTCGATCCTTAGCCGAATCACTCACCCTTTCATCTTTCTTTGCTTCCATTTTGTGCTAAACCGAAAGTACACCCCCATACCTTTCTCTCCTCTTCTCAAACCTTTTTGGCCGAAACTCCTATCTCCTTTCCATTGATTTTCTTTTGTTAGCCGAATCTACTCCCCACCTTTGTGCCGTGTTTCCTTTCTTTTAATTGGTAGCACCTTGACCGAATATTAGAAATAGTATAGAGCTCTTCGGGATTTCTTTGTAATCGTTTAGTGGAGGTACTCTGGGATTTTGAGGAATTCAGCCAAGCCCTAGTTGGTTAGCAATCGACGTTGGTAAGTGGTGTTGGTAAGGAATATTTATTAAGATTTGTTACTTAGTTTATGATTTGGAGGTTTAACGGGTTTACCTGATTAAGCGTTTTGATGGAGGCAACCAATCAAGGTGGGCAAGGGAAAGCCCCTATCCCGAAGTTTAAGAAGAGAGCTGTCTCGGCAGTTCGAGATTGGCCATCGGGGTGTGGGCCAGCAGCAGGTGATAGCTATAGGCAAATAGCAGTTGTTTCGCTAAGCGATAGCATCGGGATTGAAAGTTTAGAACTGCAAGTGTTAAGGTGCGTAATCATCGCACTATTTCTTCGGTTAATTGCTTGCTAATGCTTATGTATATGAATGATGTGGGGTTAGGTGGTGAATACCACATTTTGGGAAATCGGATATCAGGTGAGTAAGCCTTTGGTATTATGTTATTATGATGCATATGTAAATATATGATGTGGTAATGATATGAGATGTATACTCATTTTATATGATGACTTAACATGTAGCATTTACATATTTGCATGGGACTTGGGTTTGATTCGATGAAGGAAGAGGGTGTACATATGATGTACGTGGTCTAATGATAACTTCGGGCTACATTAGCGCTTGATGAGTTGCTGTGTGCATCATCAAGGGAGATGTTGGCTTGGTGCCCATCTCGGCAGTTGATAGCTAAGTGCATCACCGTAGATGGATTACTGTTGGGATCACGATGTGATCGGTGGCTCAGCCACGACCTTGAGCAGCGAGCTTGCCAAGGTAGAATGCTGTGGATCATGATGGGATCAGTGGTGGACTAGCCACGGCCTTAGGCAGGGGGTCTGCTAAGGTTGGTGTTACGGTTGGAAGGTAGGTTGGGCTGAGATGCATATTTGCATGATTTGCTATGAGAATAGTATGGTATTGTTTCAAGCTCGTACGTGTGGAAATACGTGTTATGATTATGCACTGAGTCTGTGGACTCACCCCATTTTCTTAACCATTTCAGGTGATGCGCAGAATTGGACCGGGATCGGAGAGGACACATGGTGGCCCATGCAGAAGGAATAGTTTAAATATTTTAAGCTTATTTATATTAAGTATTTGGTTTTAAATATTGATTGTAATAAGGGCCTTTTTATTTATTTTTGGAATCATTTTATTATCATTTTAATTATGGTTTGATTAATTTGAATTACTATGTGAAAATGGTTTTATTTTAGCAACCTATTTGTTCAATAAATATAAGTTAATAAAGTTTTTAATTTGGACATCTTATAATGTCAAGTTTACTTATACTTTTAAATAAACACTTTCAAAAGTTGTCAAATTTTTATGTTTAATGCTAAAGTCAAAAGATTTTCAACCGTCTTTCCGCAGTGACATAACCAGATCCGGTCAGGGCTCGTGGGCCGGGTTTGGGGATGTTACAGGGTGAGTCAATAAAAGGGTTGTTAGGATCAACGGGGTTCACTAAAGGTTAATTATGAAGGTAGGCTTTTAGTGGAGTAAGTGGGTTAAAACCTAGGTGCATTTATCATCTCTGTATATCAAATCGAAAGTGTGGTCTCGACATGTATCATCAATGCAAGTTCTAGAATAACAAATCAATGTTGACACACTCATAATCAATAAAGTGAGCACGTAAAGGAATGTATGCTCTAAAAGGCTCAAAGGCTCACAAAAATTATGGGTATTTGATATCAACCTCATAATTTTCAAATTTCAAGGTAACATTCAGATTCAGGTAGACAACCTAACAAACTTTTTAATTTTTGAAAAATAGATTATCATGCTTGATTCTCTAGTATCCTTCAAATTTAATCATCAATGCACAATTATCAATGACTTAACCTAAAAGATATCAATAAAAATCATAAATCAAAGGAAATTTCATTCAAATCATAATATGAAAAACTTACTTCAAGACAAGATAATATTCATGGCATAATTCAAGGATTTTCAAATAATACTATAGTTAACCCCCCACACTTAAGATGTACATTGCCCTCAATGTACAAAGTTAGATAAAATGACAATATAGTGAGAAAATATAAAGATAGGAAGAGAAGTGAAACTTCCTGAATTTTGGATGAAGTTAATGAAAAGAAACCGGATAGGATTGGAGGTGAACGTGGGGAAGCGCCTCGAACCGTGTGAAATTAAATCCTCGAAGCAGCCTTCCTGATTTTATTGTATCATAAGCTAAATCTAAATGACATGAAGAAAAAGAAGAAAATAATAAAGAAAAAAGTAAATAAATAGATAGGTAAAAATAAAAGTAAATAATGGAAAATGAAAGAAGAAAGACAACTGGAAAAGAAAAAAGAAGAAGGGGGCCTAAATAGAGACGCAGCCCGTGTCCATATTCCTACTTGTGGCACCCACACGGCCACGGCCACGGCCGTGTGTAAGGCCATGTGGGTATGGAGAACCTTCGCCTAAACATGAAAAGAAATAAACTAAACTAATTAGTAAGGTTAGTGCTCGGGTTGCCTCCCGAGAAGTGCTCGTTTAAAGTCTTGAGCTAGACTTACCTGTTATTTGCATTATCATGGTGGTTTGAGAAGGTGAAAATCCTTTCTCATGTGATCAATTCGGTTATTGATATAAAGTTTAAGTCGAGTAGTGTTTACCTTAAAAGTGCTAAATTTAGGATTAGTTACCTCGACTGTTCCGTCTGGGAAGATTTTGAGTACCTGATCTCCTATCTTAAGCTGGGTTGTCCCATCATTAAGTTTCTCGTGGAGTTGCCTCATTTTTGTTTCGTGTGTTTTTAGTTTCTCTTTGAAGTGTGTCTTCCACTCATCTAGTTCATCGATCCGAAGCTTTCGTTCCTCATGAATTTCTTCTTTATCGACACAATGTTTAGGATCTTGCATCTGCGAAAAAGCTTCAAGAAATGGCAAGTTACTATGAAATTTCCTTGAAAGTTTAAGAGACTTACCGAGTTGTTCCTCTGTGTGGTCTTTCTTTGTCGCATCGGGGTATGGCACACGGAATTGGTACTGTGTAATTACCAGGGTTGGTAAATCATGGCTTACCTCAACCTTACCTTCACTTACCACAGGCTCTTGCCTTGGGTCAAATTCCACTAACCTGTCACTGTCTTGAGCTGTTATGGCTTGAATTTGCTCATTTGGGTTAGTCTCGGTGTTGCTTGGTAGGCTTCTTTGTGGTCTTTCAGAGATCTGCTTAGCAAGTTGCCCGATTTGATCTTTGAGCTCCTATGTCAATGCCTCAAGTTTTGTTTCTATATTTTGGAAACGTGTTTCTGTATTTTGGAAATGTATTTCTGAGGCTTCTATGAATTTTGTCATCATATCTTCAAGGTTCGACTCCTCCTCCTGTAGGTGAGGTGGTTGTTGAAAATCTGGAGAAAGCTCTAGTCTTTGGCTACTTTGATCATCCCACGAGAAATTGGGGTGGTACCTCCAACCTGCATTATAAGTGTCAATATAAAAATTATTTTGAGGTCTAGAATAGGTACCTATATAGTGTACTTGTTCGTTCTCTATGCCATATCCGTAGGGTGCGTACTCAGGATTCGCCACGCCTCCTAGATTTGAGCCATATTGCATTATTGGGTGTACCTGCGAGAGACTATACAAACCATCAAACTTTTTATTCATCATCTCTAGCTGGTTAGATAACCTGGTGACCACGTCGAGGTTGAAGACACTGGCTGCTTTAGTAGGAATTGTCCTCATGACTTGCCACTGATAATTATTCAGTGCCATCTTCTCTATAAACTAAAATTATCTACCAAAAGCAAATAGAGGAAAAATTAGCAAAGTAAAAAATAAAAATAAAAAATAATATTGAAAATAAATTGTAATAAAAATAAAAAAATGGCTAAAGTAATAAAAATTAAGCGTTCTTAATATTTTAGTTCCCCAGCAACGGCGCCAAAAACTTGATCGCATGTCAGAGTCTTAAAAATTTATAAAAAAAATGATCAAACCTGGAAACTAACTATGACAACGATGTGAGGCAAGCGCACCTATCGAATAGTAGTATAGTTAAGGCAAGACCGGAATGTCGAATCCCAAAGGAACCAAAAGTACTAATACTAACTCTCTTTTTATTATCTAACCTAAGAATTAAGGGAATTGTTTATCTAATCTAAAATTAACTATCAACTAATCTAAAAACTCTAAGACAAAGAAGAATGAAATTGAGAAAATAACTTTAGGAAAAACCAATTGATTAAGACGACACCCAAGCAAGAATCCACCTAGACTTCACTTGTTATCTAACTCTGAACCAAACGATTTATTCACTTGACTCGATCCGTAAGATTCCCTAAATTATATTAATCCCTCTCTCGAGGCGACTAACGTCTAACCCTAGGTTGATTAATTGAAATCTCTTTCTAATTAAAACCCCTAGAATTGCATTAACTCGATCTATGGACTCCCATATTAGGTTTCACCCTAATATGGCAAAATCTCGTCACCCTATCTCTAGGTGCGCGATCAACTCCGTTTAATTATGCTAGATCTATTCTTAGGCAGGGACTTTTGCTCCTCCACCTAAGCACATCATACTTGAATTAATATCCCAGAAATACCAACACAAGAATTAAGAACACATAATTAAGAGCATGTCAAATATTTATCATATAGTTTAGCAAATGATAACAAGATTCATCTTAGGTTTCATCCCCATTAGGTATCTGAGGGTTTAGTCCATAATAATAAAAGAAAACATCTCAAAAGAAAAGATAAAACAAAACATAAGAAATCCCTAAAACCCCCTGAAGGAATTGAAGGAGAGATCCTCCGTCTTGAGTATAACTCCGGCTTCTTGAGATGGATCAACTGGCTCTCTTCGAGTAAATCTCCACAAATCTACCCCCTTTGGCCTAGTCGGATGCCCCCGACTAGAGCCTCGGGTTCCCCGGCTTCTGCCGAACTCCCTTCAAGTTGCCCCCTTGGGTGTTTATATAGATTTTGAGATGCCTTACTTGGCCCTTAAGTATCCTAATTCAAGTAGAATTCCTACTAGGGTGTTTGAATAGGCTTTGGAATGTGTTTCTTTGCCTCGAAGTATCCTATTCCGAGTAAAAATCCACTTGGCAGCGGCAGGGACACACCCATAGCACACGCCCGTGTAAATCGTAGCCAGGTCGTGTTCAAGACTGTTGAATGAGGCACGGCCGTGTGGTCTTGGGCCCAGGCCATGTAGATTTCGTGATATGGCACATTTACTCCATTTTGGGCCCGTTTCTCGTTCTTTTCATCATCCGGTGCTCTCCTGAGTATAAAACATGAAAACAAAGGATTAAGAGCACCAAATTACATAATTCGAGGCTTAAATCATCCAAAAGCATGCTAAATGTGGGCTTAAAATATGCTACTTTTACGGTTTATCATCATTATATTTAGCTTATTAACTTAAACTACTTATAATGCAAATTAAATTTTTACAATACATCAATATAAAGCCACAACCGAAATATATTTGTCTCTAATTAATCATCATTCAATTCACTACTAAAATACATAACTAATCACCTCAATATATATATCCTCAAATGTCGAACTATCAATCAAATACATATATAATATAACCTTTCAACTTTTATTCAAATGTACTCATCAACTAATTATAAACCATTGCTAACACAGATAAAACATAATCAAATCATTTCAGCAATGGTAGCATAACAAACATAATTCATACTATTATATATATATCATAGTTAAATCACTCATACCACATCCAAAATCACTATCTAACTTCCATGCAAAAAAAAAAAAAACACAATCACAAATACCATTTATCATAGCACATAACAATTTAACCAAAATGAACTTAAACCATAATCAAACATAACTAAATTCAAGCAAAGAAGTTAAGCCATCTTTGCATGGCTATCAATTACATACATAGGTACTTAATTCATATTCAACCTTTTTCTATGTTATACATGCCATATATTCATAATTAACATAGCCAAAATACCAAAGAAAGCTGTCGATAGTGTGATAGTCCTATTGACGATCCCCGAGCTCGTAACGTATCCAAAATCTATAAAACGGAAATAGGCAAAGAAACACAAGGTAAGCTATTTAAGCTTAGTAAGTCAATAGCAAGGTAAAGTCAATTAACTTAGCTAAATCATATATACAAAATTATATCAAGTATTGATTTATACACAATCACAAGTAATTACTCAAATCTCAATATCAAAGTCACATAATATACCATTTTGGCTGAATACACATAGTTAAAGCTTATACACAATTCACATGTTTACACATTAACTTCTGTACAATGTAATAAACATATAACTTACCTTCCATTTGTTAACATAGTGTTTATATGTACCTGAGTACTTTTAATTCACATATCACATTAGCCTTCACTTACACATGCCCGTTGAACCATTCGGAATTCAAAAGGATACGCGGATAGTTGGAAGCTCGTATAATGCCAACTCCCAGACGTGGTCTTACATGTAATCACATATCGATGCCACTGTCTCAGACAGGGTCTTACACGTAAACACAAATCGATGCCAATGTCCCAGACATGGTCTTACACGATAACACATAACGAATATCCTATGTCATGACATATGTATCCTATCTATTCCTAAGGTCCATACAGGGCTTACGAACGTCGAATCTCGGTCGAATCAAACTCGAAAGTTAGCCAAATCACAATACCCACATTCGGCCATAGCATATATAAATTCAAATAATTCATTTTAATACATAACAAGTACATATGCATGGTTATTTCAACATTTAAATGCTTATTGACTTACCTCGGATGTCGTCGACTATTAAATCGGCTACTCGACCACTTTTGTCTTTCCCCTATCCAAATCTGATTTCTTTAATTCTTGATCTAAACATATTCAAATTAAGCTTATTTACACACCATTACATTCAATTTAGCCTAAAAACACTAAATGGGCAAATTATAATTTTGCCCCTAACATTTTACACTTTTTACAATTTAGTCCTTTTTTGCACAAAACACAAAATACACAAAATTTAACTATACTCCTTAAGGGTCGAATATTCCTAGTGTCCATACAAACCCACACATTTCATTTATTTCACATTTTAGTCCCTCAAAAATTTATTTTTGCAATTTAGTCCAAACTTCTCAATTTCATAAAAATTCAAAGACAAAACTTGTTAATCTAACACATATATTTCATATTTCATCATCAAACATCAAAAACCACAAAGTACCATCAATGGAAAAACACAAAATCATCATCACAATTAAAAATTAAGACATGGGTTTTGTACATCTCTAAACAACGATCTCAAAAACATAAAAATTATCAAAAACCGAACAAAAACGAACGTTTAATCAAGCTTCAAAGTGTCGAACTCTAGCTTATTTTCTTTCTTCTTCTCTTGTTCACTTTCGCCCAAGCTAATAATAAAGATGATAACATCTTTTTTTTCTATTTTATTATAACATATATTATGTTATTACCAAGTCACTTAATTAACCTTTTAACTAAAATAATATTAACATATAAATTAAGGGTATTTGTGACCTTAACCGTCCACTATCTCTTTAAATGGGCTAATTGCCTTTTAAGGACCTCATATTAAAAAGCCACTATCAAATAAGCACTTTACACTTTAATTTGTAACTTTTACATTTTACGCGATTAAGTTCTTTTATATAATCGGGCACCTAAACGACAAAATTAAGTCACAAAAATTTAACACCAACACAATCACACATAATAAACACAAAAAATAATTTTAAAATATTCTTTAGACTCGAATTTGTGGTCCCGAAACCACTTTTTCGACTAGGGTAAAAATCGGGCTGTTACAACACGGGCGTGTGGACCTATCTCGCCAAATAATGGTTTTAGGTCAAATTTAAGTGTAATTGCAACTCTGTGTGTTCCAACCCTCGGCTGAGCTTTACTGAGGGTAATTATGACTCTGACCTGGGCTTGATGTATGTGTTATTTATGATTGGTTGTGCGATAAGCTTGATACTGAACTTGAGTTATGACTGCACACATGTCTGATTCTGTAACTAATTGATTGGATGTGAGTGTCTATTTCTGATTACCTATTTAAAACTGGTATTCTGACTGTGTACATCTGACTGCATACATACATATGCATATACTATTTTTGGGTGGGATTTTGAAGAGAATGAAGATTGACTGAATTGGCAGCTGTTCTGTTGGTTATTGATAGCCTCTAATACCTAGAGAGTCGAGGGCGGTTCCAATACCTTGAGGGTCATGGACTTTACTGATAACTATATAGCGGATTACCACATTGCATTGTACCGCATGTACGTTAGCTATGCTATGTACCATTGACTGAACTGGCAGTTTCACTGCAACCTAACAGTATAGCGGATTATCACATTGTACTGTACCGCATGTACGTTAGCTACGCTACGTACCACTATCTGATCTGGCAGTTCATACTGCATGTCTATACCGTGGTTTACCGCGTTACACAATACAGCTTATAAGCTAGCTTTGTTGCGTAATATCGTGACTGGCAATCTATCTGCATACTGTTAGCCCCAATACCCAGAGTATCGAGGGAAGTCCCAATACCCGGAGGGTCGTGGACAATACTGATGGCCATCATTGCCAGGCAACCTAGGATGACATCATATGGAGTGTAGGGTTGGATGGGCTTTTTCAGGTCCTATATGGAGTGATTAGTTGGACGAGCTTAATAGCTCTATTGAAAAGTGATGGGGGACGAAGATGTGTGTTAGCTGGATGGGTGGGTTTTCTTTAACTCATCTGCATTCATATGCATCTTATTGTCTGTTTTGTGAGGGCAACTATCTATTTTACGGTTCGACTAAAAAGCATTTACGACACTGTGAAATTGTTAAACTCTGATTGTAACTGACTGACTGAATTGAGACTAGTGACTATCGACAATTTTGTTACTAGACTGAGTAATATTTGCGATTGTGTAACTAAGTGTGATTTTGATATGCTTTAAATATTGCTATCTACCGGTACATCTGTTTTGAACGTACCAACAGTTTCTGTACAACTCTGTAAGTATGTTTCATTTCAGGACTACTATTGGTTTTCTGTGCCTGATTCTGTAGTTAATTGGTTTTGATCTCACACTGAGCTCGAGTAGCTCACCCCCTTTTTTGTTTCCCCTTACAGGTACATTTCAGAACTTTGGACACTAGACTTAGTACGTGGAGGTCTCAGACAGGCTTGTGAATAACAATTATGCACTTTTTGTTTAATGATACTATCTTGGTATTTGTTTCTTTTTGAAATGTATGGTTTATAAACTGTGGTAGAGTTACTATTTTAAAATTCTGACTCATACATTTATTCCTGTTAGACTTGTGAACAAAATTTTAACGATTGAGCATTTTGTTTGGTTTTGAAAATAGAAATTTTTGAACGACTTGTTTTTGTAGAAATCTTCTCACGATCACTTCGGTGATCAATGTAGCATCCCAGATTCGGTCTAGACTTCTAGGCCAGGTATGGGGTGTTACATGCCAGTACTGAATCTATGTGATTTTAGTTGTTAAATGATGAATTTGAAATATTAGTTGTTATTAAAAAGTATTTTGTTAAGTGATATTGTTGAATTTTCTGATTATGGACTAAATTATTGAAATAGTAAAAGTACAGGGATTTGATGTAAAATTATTGCAAATGTGGGTTGTTTTGTGTGCCATGAATATTCGGTTGGTGTGAATTGGCATTAAAAATGGTTAATTTGCATGTTTTAGGCTTAGGGACTAAATTGAATAAAAGTAATATGTTAGGGGCAATTTTGTAAAAATGTCAAAATGACTAAATTGCATAAAATACATTGTTTTACTGTCTAAATTAATAGATTGAATACAATTTGTAATTCAGATCAAGATCGAGTGGAAAATCGAGGAGAATAGTAAATTACCAAAATGCCCCTGTACTTTGTCATTTCAGCAACTTAGCCAGGTAAGTTGGTACATTTAAATAGTGCTTTAAATTGTTGTTTTAAATGCTATCATGTTATATTATCATATCATGTTTTGATAGAAAATCCAACGAAGTATCGACGCCCATCTAATATGAAAATGGATGGTTTCGACCATCGAATATAAAAAGGGATGGTGACAACATCGAATATGAAAAGGGATGGCTTTGACCATCGATTAAAGAAAATGGATGGTTTCAACCATCAAATATGAAATGGGATGGCTTCAACCATCGAATATGAAAAAGGATGGCTTGAACCATCGATTAAAAAAAAGATGGTTTCGACTATCGTTTAGCACACTTGTGTGAGCTCCGGTAAGGGTTCCGATTGACTTCACAATGACAAATATGGAAAGGTATGATGTTCCAATGATCAAAGTATGAATATTCATGATTATGACAGGTATGATTTAAGTGATGCTATGTTTATGTACCATATCTTAGCATGTGATGGTATTGCTAAGTTATGTGTTCAATCACTAGCTTGTGACTATGGTAAATGTTATGTTTATGTCTTTTATGTTATGCAAATGAAATGGTAAGTGTTCAGTATGAACCAAGCCATGTATGTATGAAACTTATTGAAATGGTGGTACATGGAAAACATGATTTGTTATGAAGGATGATAAATTCAATTGGATCATGCTCAAGTATAATGGTTATCTATGTTAAGTTCACATGAATTCTATTCAATTATGGTAACATGTTTTTTTGTTGGTGCTTAGGCTTGTCCCAAGTTTATGATTGAATTTATCATGTTTAATTTTAATGAAATACATTGAAACGATAAGTACTCAATTGGTAATGTGCTTATGTCCATGAAAAAGGTGGAATAAAATAAAGTATGTAATTTCTTATGCAATGGTTGATTATTTAGTTGATTCCAAAAGAGCTATGTTTAAATGCACTAGCTTGTAGTCATGGTTGGTGTTATGTTTATAACTTGTGTGTTGTGCATATGAAACGAGAGAGGAAAGGTAATGAAATGGTAAATTCATAGTTGAAATGAAATTTTAAGAAAAGGGAGTATTGAGTTTGAATGATGTATTACATGTGAGAAATTTACGTATGCTACGGACAAATATACCTATATCATGGATAAATACACTAAGTCGGGAATTGATAATGTTGTTTAGGCTTATGGTAAGCATTGGGAACAGAATGAAAAAGAAGTAGATAGAAAAGTGTATAATCTTATAGAAAGGTTGATGATTATCTATTAAGTCCCATAAAATCCTATCATGTTATTAATGATAAATATATGCGACATTAATGAACTTACTCATTTGTGAGTTGATGATCATATCGATTTATGATTCTTATGAGATTGGCATAGATTTATTTTTATTTTATACAGTTTATTATTGAAATAGAGTATTATACTTTAAGTTTATACAAGCTTACTAAGCATTCATTGCTTACGTTGTAACACCCCAAACCCGGCCCACAAGCCCTGACCGGATCTGGCATGTCACTACGGAAAAACGGTTGAAAAATCTGTTTTGACTTAAAATATAACTTTAAATCTGTGATCTTTTGGAAACCATGTCCAATTAAAATCTATTAAATAATATAAGCGAATTAAAACTTTATTATATGTTTTAAGATATAGTTTGCCAAAAATAAACTGATTTCAAAATAATAATTTGATCGTCATTTGCTTTAACATAATATAAATACTCAAATAATTTAATTGGGCCTTATTACAATAAAAACTTATTCAAATACTTAAAGTATTGAAAATGACAAATTCTATTAAATAAGGAAAAACAACTTCTGTATGAAAATCTGCTTCTGCATGGCCACCTATGTATCCACTCCAACCCAGTCCAATAATCACGAATCACCTGCGATGTTTAAAAAGTTGGGTGAGTCACACAGACTCAGTGTGTAATTAACCACTGAATTCCACCCACATGCTAACCACATAACAACCCATGCATTAAATATCATATATCATATTCAGATCATATCGCATGCTGGGCTTGGCCCAAACTCATAACACTTATCAAGTAACCGGGTAATTAGCCACATACCCTCCACATACTGGGCTTAGCCCATCTCTTTTTCAAGTCCACAATCACATGTATTCACATACCACAATTATGCAATAATGAATCCCGACCCAAGCCTAAGGTCCATCCTCTACACACCCCCTTACCCAGCCTGCCACACACCAGGGGATTTAAATCACCCTCTCCTTTTAACTCCACAAAGGCATTCAATGCCATCCACGTGCAATTAAGCACACAAAATCCACAACGCAACCTCAGTCAGCGCCAATCCACGATGTAGCCGTAGCTAACACCAAAATCACGATGGGACACATAGTCACTCATCAATCCACGATATGGCACGTAGCCGATATCAATCACGATGAGGCACACAGCTACTCATCAACCACGTACTCGAAGTACACCCGTACCTTCTTTCATAGCCCACCCATGCACATGCAACATAAAATACAGTCATGATAATGCATGCACATGTTTACTCATAATCATCGGCATACACGCATACAAGCTAACAATCATATTTCAACAGCTTTGATACTAACCTGATCATCGTCATACCCTTGAAGGGTATCAATATCACACTTATTAATGCACTTGTTAGTAATCACATCACACATGCAAATATAAATCCCGGAAATAGTAGGCTAGCTACACACCTTATAACCTGAAGCTCTAGACCCTCGATCCCGACGCTATCGCTAAGCGAGACTACGGCTATCTGCCTAACCTGCTGCTCAGATGCTGGCCCACACCCCGGTGGCCAATCTCGAACCGCCGAGACAGCTCTTTTCTTAAACTTCGGGATAGGGACTTTCCCTTGCCCTGCTTGACTGGTATTCGCATCCATCGACGGCATTTAATCAGAACACTTCGTCAATTATCAATATACGCAAGCTTAAACCAATTATCTAAAACTTAACCTACTTACCGAAAAAGTCTTGAAATCCCGGAAGCTCCTTAATCACTGCCAAAACTCTTAAATGGTCACAGTCCGAAACAGCAATCAAATATACCCAATATGGCCTTGTGGCCGAATATCACAAGTCCCTTTACCTTACTTACCGAAATCCCGAAAGCTGCACTTGCTCCTGAACCGTCGTAACCCCTGTTATACAACTATTAGAATCGGCTACTACTAAAAAAAATATAAGTATAGCCCCCCTTGGCTGAATACTTACCACCACCTTACCTTGATGAGTAGCCGAATTCAAACAGCCCCCAAGTGCTCCCTCACGCTGGCTTAACAATAGATCCCTTCGGCTAACAAGGATTCGGCCCACACTAAAATTGAGATTTGGCTTCAATGACTTGCAAAATAGTGGAGAGGATGAAAGACTGAAAGGTTCGGCAATGGGGATCAAAAGGAATATTTCGGCTTTAGCAAGCAAATAGAAAAAAGAGAAAAGAAGCACTTACCACTTTCGATTTTAAACAAGTCACGAGAAGAATAGGTGAATGTTATAGTGGTTCGGCTAAAATAAAAAGGAGAAAGGGAAGCAAAACAAAAGGAAAACTTTAGAACTTAAGAGAGCATTCGGCTAGGTGCAATTAACAAAAGAAATTCGGCACCCACCAAGTGAAGTTTTGGCTTTGGTATTTAGACAAAAGGCTAGTCTGACCGAAAAAAAAATGCACTATAACACCTTAAGAAGTTTGGCACTCCTCCTACATGAAGAATCCAAGATTCGGCCATCACTTATGGCCACTAATTCAAACCAATTTGAATTAGCCAAATCCCTTACTTTACTCCTCCCAATCCACTCAAATAAATAAAAAAAAAACCCAACTATTATCCAATATCACCTCTTCCATTTAAAAATACAAAAATAAAATACTAAAAGACCACCCTTCCACCGAATTTAAACACCACCAACTACCTTTGGCCGGCCACTATTTCTTCACTCAAAAAAAAAAATCTCATATTACTCTCCTAAATTCACTCTACACCCACCAATTCAAATTAAAAAAAAAAATAAAATAAAACCCACCTTTATCCAATATCACCTCTTCAATTTAAAAAAAAAACAAAAAGGATAAACTAATAATTATTCCCTCATCCAGCCGAATTTAAGCACAAAATTAACTTAATCTTTATCCCACTTGAAGGCCCCATGTGCCGTCCAACACCTTCAAATCTGCTGCCAAAAAGAATAAAAATTAAACTCCAAAAGCAACTCCCTTGGTTCGAACCTAGAACCTCATTGCTGCAGCCCTCTCCCCCAACGCCCCAAGCCACTCGGCCACATTGAATTTCATGCCATAAAGCCCCCAACATTAACTTTAAAGCCTTCCTACTTAAGTCCATCACCGCATATAAAAATAAAATACGCAAAATGCTGCTCCAGCCACTCGAACCTGCGCCCATCTTCACCTCCAGCTCCTAAGTGGCGCAAGGAACCACTTTGCCAAGGTGCCGCTTGTGTCATAGACTCGCCCCAGCTCCTTTTAAGGCCTCCTTCCTTGTAATGCCAAAACCCAAAAATTAAAACCACTTTGCTGCCTTCTTGATTCGAACATGAGACCCCCCTCAGCCCCTTGAGGCGTCATCTTCCCAAAGCCCCAAGTAGCGCCTCCATGCCACTCCACCAAAGACATTCTTGTGTCATAACCTTCCAAACAAATCTCTTAAGACCTCTAAAGCCAAGCTCTTCCTTCTTAACCCTAGAAATCAAAAATTTTCTAAGGCATCCCTTACCTTCTAGGGTTCTCCAAACCCCTTAAAATTCGTCCAACTTGACCATAAGCCTGCTAAACACTCGGGTTATGCTCCAAACGCATAACCCTTAAACCAGGGTGTTACATACGTAGTTATTTTCCTTTTCTTTACAGATTATCGGAAGCTCAATCGGGTTGGAAGCTAGTCGGATATCCATCATGCTATCCATCAATTTTATCGATAGAATTTGATGCTTTGGTCATGGTTATAATGGCATGTACAGGTGGACTATGTCTAATGTTAGTTAATGATATTTCCATGTAATGTTGCTTTGAATTTTTGAAACTTATGTTATTTTGATGCCTTGATGGTTGGTGTGCTTTTGGCACTTTGATGCTTAATGATTAGTGTTTATATGATCAAATTGATGCATGGTTTTATGGCCAAAGTGGTATGTGTTGTCATGTTTGCAAAGTGATCATTTAGGGCATGTTTTGATATGAAATTTAATCAAGTATGTTCGGTTGAATTGTGAAAATTTGGACCTAAATTTGTTATGTATATATATTGGATGTAGGAACCATTCGGTAATGGCTAGTTTTGTGTCATTTATATGGTTTTGATACATGAGAGAAGTGGTTTGTAACAGCCCGATTTTAGCTAAATCAGAATAGTGGTTTTGGAACCACAAATCCGATGTCAGAAAATCATTTTAATATTATTTTTGGCATTTACAGCATGATAGCATGTATGTGTGAAAATTTCGTGAACTAATTTTATCGTTTAATTGCTCAATTTGAGAAAAAGGACTTAATCGCGTAAAATGCAAAAGTTGCATTCTACTTGTTAAAGGTGTCAAATAGCTTTGGCTTTTAAATATGATGGCCTTAAATGGTAACTAGAGCATTTTAAATGATAGTGGACTTTTATAGACAACGTTTATGTGTTATTAAATGATTTATAATAAGGTTAGTTTTGTAATTTGATAATAAAGGTTAGTAAAATAAAAACAAATGAAATTTATGTTCATCTTTCTCACTTACAATCGAAAATTAGAAAAGAAGGAAAGGGTTGAAGCTTTTTAGGGTTCGACACTCTCCTAGCTTGATTAATGTACGAATTTAGCTCGATTTTTGATGATTTCTATATTTTTGTAATCATTGCAGCTCAATCTAGCTAGGCCGTACCTTTAATTTTGAAACTGTTAAAGCTTTTCAGAGTTTCCATTGATGAGCTTATGTGTTCTTTAGTGTTTAAAGATGAAATATGTATTTTTTATGATTGGTTTTCATGTTTTGTAAAGTGATTTTTGATGAAATTGCATAATAGGGATTAAATTGTGAAATATACAAATTGAGTGGTTGAAATGTGAAATAAATGAAAGTTTTAGACTGCTAGGGACTTATATGTAATTCGGCCATGCTTGGGTTTATTGAAAATATGTGAATTTTGTGTATTTGTGACATAAGGACTAAATTGTTAAAAGTGTAAAAATTTAGTGGCTTAAGTGCAAATAGGCCTAAATGTATGTTTTAAACTAAATTGAATGAGTGGTTGATTAAAAAAGTTAATTTTGAATATATTTAGACCAAGAAAAGAGGAATCCGTAATTAGATTGGGGGAAAGGCAATATTATCGAGTAATTGACTCATTTCGTCGTTTTCGTACTCGAGGTAAGTTCGTATGTGGTAATTTCATTATAAATATATATTAAATGCTTTGATATCGTACAAATTGTGTTTATGAGATACAGCTAATATTTGAATTGTGAATATGTCTCTACGAATATGTTCGACAATGAAATCGACAAGTGTAAATTTTTGGTTGAACCTTAGGTGTAACATCCTGAAAATGGGCCTATGCATTTTTGCTTAATTTTATGAAATAGCATGTTTATGGTGATATGGATGTGTTGTGTGCATTTTTAGAACCTTGGAAATGTAAGGAAATGTCCTGGAAATGTAAGGAAATGTCTTGTCTTGGAAATGTAGGGAAATGTCTTGGAAATGTAAGGAAATGCTTTAGAAATGTTAAGTTTAAAGGAGGCAACGAACATTTTTGGAAACTTAGAAATGTAAGGAAATGTAAGGAAATGTAAGGAAATGTAAGGAAACGTTTTAGGAAAAGTTAAGTTCTGAAGTTAAGAGAGGGAAGTAAAGCAGGGTGGCCTTAAGAAAATTTATGGGTGAAATATGACACACAAACAGGCTTGGAAAAGTGGCCTGGAGATACCACTTAAGGCCCAAGTGAGTGACGCCACAAGCTATGAAAGTGGGCCTGAGTTCGAGTCACTTAGGAAGCAAAATAAAAATTTTTATTTTTGCTACAAGGAGCAGAGAGATGGACGGCAATAAGGCTTTTAAAAAAGGAGTTTTATTCTCTTTAAATTTTGGCTAAATAGGAGATAAATAATAGATTTATTTATCATTATTTTCAAGAGATAATTGTTGGATTAATTCTTTTAAAAGTGATAATTCAAGGGATAAAGCTATCAAAATAGAAGAGTGGTGGCCAAGTAAGGGACTCTAGCCTAGTAATTTCGGCTATAAAAAGAAGAGTAAGGCTATTCTTCATTCATTCTTTTCTCTTCAAGAAAACCTCTGCCGAAATTCTCTAAAGTTTCTTCTCTTCTCTCTGCCGAATTCTCTCTGCCATTATTCTCTTTTTCTCTTTTCTTTTCTTCTTCTATTACAAACACAATCAAAAGCCGAAGATGCCAATAGCCCTAGCCGATTTCTCACTAAGCCTCAAGAGCTGAAATTGTTATCCACATCAAAGCCATAGCCAAATACTGCTAAGGGTTCAAGCAAGAGTTCCATCGAATTCTTCAGTAAGGGTGAGATTAGGTTAGATTCTCATTCTATTTCTTTTAAGGCTATCGAAATTAAGATTCTAATACCCTTAATATCTTGTTGCCGAAACTTTGAAGAGATCTTTTGGGATTTATTAAGTGTCGACTACAAGGAAGGAGAAGTTCTTTTCCCGAAGGTACACCATAGGCCGCGTGTTCCCTAGTTATTCGGTGAGTTTCGGGATTTAAAATCCACAAGGTAAGTGTCTATAGCATTCGGCCAAGGCTTATTTTGATATCTAGATCTATTTCATAACTGTTTAAAAAGCCGAAACTAACCTGGGATGTGATTTAATGTTTGGCCAAATACAAGAAGGAATACAACAAAGTTTCGATACTTGATTCTTAAGTCAATCGGCAACAAGGTAAGTTCTAGTGTACTAATCCTACTAGGATTTGGATTTATGGCCGAATGGCTCTTTACTAAGTATTAAATGATTGATTAAATGTAGAGATCTAAGATCTAAGGCATTAGATCAAGCTTTTCGGGATTTGGATTGGAAACCTTAAGGGAATCAGGTGTGTACCCCACACTAATTCTTAATATGTTTTATGGCATGTTTAATAAATATATGTATGTGATATTAAGAATATGAAAGTGTAAGAATGTGGCTAAGGTAGCATGTTATGGTACAAAGTACTCAGGTACGTTTCCTACTCCTACTAGGATTACGAAATATGTTATATTTAACATGAGAATAATGATAAGAATGTGAACTTTGGCATGTTAATGCGTAATATGATATGGGGCATATGGGTTATTAAAAAGGGGAAGTGAATGTGGTGACCTAAGACCACGAAATCTGAATGCGGTGACCTAAGATCGCGATATCTGAATGTGGTGACCTAAGACCACGATATCTGAATGTGGTGACCTAAGACCACGAATTTTATAAGGGCGATGAGCACGTCGACTATAGCGACTGCCTTCGATGGAGTGTAACGGAAGGAGGGTCGACTTAGTAGTCCCCACGGTGTGCAGGTTGGTACGGGGAAGTGTAGCGGATGGCTATCTAGGTTTGGGTTTGGGTTGCATCATTATTTTTACCTGTTATATGAATTTGTATGTGATATGATAAAAAAATGCCTGAATTTGTGAAGACTTAGTGTTTGTGTACACATTGAGTCTGTTTGACTCATCCCGTTGTGCGAACCTTTTTCAGGTGACGAACAGTAATGGACCGGGTCGGTAGGAGCTTAAAGGTGTCCATGCACAGCAAGGAAAATTTTTACTATTTGGGACTTTTATGTTAATCAAGTACTTTAATTTAATTTTGGGATTATTTGATGTAATAAGGCCATAGTTGAATTTCTTTATTTTTACTTTTATTTTTTTATGATTACGAACTATTATTAATTAATGGATTAAATAAATTTATTTTAAAACAAACCCTAAACGTTTTGTCACCAAAAGTAAGGAATTTTTAATGAAATAAACTTGTTTTCAATTCAAGCCCAACCCAAAACAATCTTTCTTTCAAAACACACAAGTTTTCCTAAGTAACAAAAGACTTTTGAACCGGTTTACTTCGAGGAACATACCAGATCCGGTCAAGGCTCGTGGGCCGGGTTTGGGGTGTTTCATTAGGAATAGTTTAGGATGCTAGTGACATGTCATTAGGTTATTGTGTTGGCTTCAGGCCACGATATTGACACTTCGGGTGCAAGTGATACCTTGATTTGGCTACGGGCCATGGTATAAATACTCCAAGATAAGTTACCTTGATTTGGCTTCGGGCCATGGTATAGGTACTTATCGATTGAGATTCTTGAGTATCTGACTTCTATTCCAAATGGTCCAGCGGGTAAAGGAATGATGTGGTTGAGATGAGGTTAGTACGAGGCGATACAGGTACGTACAGAACCTATTCGAGTATTAAATTGAGAAAGTTCGATGAGATGGTATTTGATCATGTTTTGAGACATGAGAAAGGTTTGTAGTTAACGTGTATATGGTGATGTTGTGTAAAATTGGTTTATTTACAGTTAGTTGATGAATTAAGTTATTCATATATGAGTTTACTAAGCTATGAAGCTTACTTTGTGTTATTTTTCTATGTTTTATAGTGAATCAAGGCTAGCTCGGATCCGGGAGTCGTCGGGAACATCATCGCACTATCAAGCATCTGATTGGTACTTTTCAGTTGTATAATTATGGTATATGGCATGTATAGGCTACTTGTGGTATTTTGGTTGTGAATATCCATGAGAGTTGGCTTGTAAATGATGTTAATATGGTTATATGTTTAGCTATTAGAAATGGCTTGTAAATGCTTATGTTTTGGTTGTATATATATGGCCATGAGTGATGGCTTATTTTGGTATGTTTAGTATGAAAATGGTTATGGTTTTATAGTTGCAAATGGTTAAATTTATTTATAGAGTTTAATGCTTGAGAAATGCTTTGATGAAGTATAATTTTAGTAGTTGAGCTGATAAGTATTTGAATAGGTAATTGGTATTGAACTGAGTATTGAATTTGGTTGAAATGGATATGGTATGATTTGTGCATTTGGATGATGATTTTGACTGCTTAGTTGTGTGATGAATTGGTGTTATTTGAGATTTGATAGGTATGTGCATAATGGGTGGCAAATTGGCCTTGCAAATGGCCTATTTTTGTCCAAACGGCAGAGACACGAGCCTGTGTCTCATCCGTGTCCGACACACGGTCATGTTACACGGCCATGTGTCCCCTGGTGTTGATATTAAATGAAGTCAGTATGCTCCACACGGTCTGACACACGGGCGTGTGACCGGCAATGTGGCACAAGTCAATATACCCCTAAATGGCACACGGCCTAGCATACAGGCGTTTGACATGGCCGTGTTGCATAAGTCAGTATACCCTACATGTTTGACATGGCCTAGTACACGGCCTAGCACACAGGCGTGTGTGGCCACTTCGAAGGGCACACAGGCTAGACACACGGGCTTGTGGTCGGCTGTGTGACCCAAGTCAATATGTATGCCCTGTTTCCACACGGCCTGTGACACAGGCGTGTCTGAAGTCATGTGAGGCACACGGCCTGTTCACACGGGCGTGTGACCCCTGAATGATTGAAAATTTTCTTAGTTTTCTAAGAATTTTGTATGTTATTGGTTTTGTTGCGAACCACTTCTAAAGTATATTTAAGGCCTCATAGGCCCTTATAAAGGACAATGTGATTGTATTAAACTATTTATGAGAATGAATGCTTTATGTTTGATAAATGTAAGCTATATGTTATGAATTGATCGGTAATTACATGGTTCAAATAGTAAAGTTATTTTGCTATGGCATGAATCAAATATGGTAAGGTTGGTATTTGTCAATTGTGGTATGTTTTGGTATGAAAACAAGTTAGTTGCTAAATGGTTAAATATGCACTAGTTTAGGTATGATTAATGTATGTGTTTGAGTTGCCTTTATGGCATATTGGTTGAATGGAATTTGGTCATTTGAAATTGGTCATTTGGAATTGGTCATTTTATGCATGTTTGAACATGTTTTAATACCTTGGTCATATGTGCAAATGGCTTGTAAGGATGTGCTTGAATTGGGTGAAAGAAATGGCTTGAATTTGGCCTATTTCTTGTCCACATGGCCTAGGACATGGGTGTGTGTCTCAACCGTGTGCAACACAGGGCCAAGCGACATGGTCATGTGTCCTCTGTAGGTTTTTGAAGGTTGCATTTCGATAGTTACACGGCTTAGCACACGGGCGTGTGGCTTGGCCGTGTGACCCAATTTAAAGAGTTACACGGGCACGAACACGGGCTGGGACATGGTCGTGTGTCCCTACTTCAAATGTCCACACAGCCTAAGACACGTGCATGTGTCTCAGCCGTGTGAGTAACACGGCCTGGCCACACAGAGTGTGAATTTTTCCATGTTTTTCCATGAAGTTTTAAATGTTTTTGATTTACTCTCGAATTGTTTCTAAAGTGTTTCTGAGGCCCCGATGGCTCAAATTAGGGACGTTATGCATATGTTTGATTGGATTTTTCAATGATTATGAAAAGTTGAGAATGAATGGTTTGAGTTATGTTTTTGCGGTAGTGCTCTGTAACCCTATTCTGGCGACGAATATGGGTTAGGGTGTTACAAGCTAGGATGATTGCCTTTATTTAATGAAGTTTGTTTAAATCTTATCTATAGTGTTTGTGCCTCAGTCGATCATGTTTTCAATTAAATTCAAGTATGTATTTCATTCATACGTTATTGGATGCATTAGCATTAGCTGAGCAATCTTAACCAGACGATAACTAGTGGACACAATAACTGAAATGTGCATGCTTAATTTAGATCCTAACCCGACTAAATTAAAGGTTCATAATAAATTTAACGAAATCTATTATCTTGCATAGTGTAAAAGTCTGGTTTAGACCCTAGTCGGAATAGTGGTTTCGGGACCACAAACCCGAGTCATAAAAATATTTTAATATTATTTTCTGTGTCTGCAGTATATGACTAAGCATGTGTGAAAGTTTCGTGATTTAATTTGATCATTTGTGTGCTTAATTAGAGAAAAGGACTAAATTGCATTCAATGCAAATTTAGCATGTCATATGAGTAAGTATCTATTTGCTATGGCTTTCCTTATATGAAGTCATTATATTGTTATTAAACCATATGATTATTTGATGGACAAAAATGCCTTAAAATAGTGGAATTCTAATGATAATAAAAAGGCTAAATTTGGAATTTGATAATTAAGCTAATTTAATGAAACAAAAGCATGAAAATAGCCATAGTTGTCATCTTCTAGCCGAAAATAAAAAGAAAAAGAAACCATGGATGAGTTTTAAGTTTTGGCTAGCTTTGAGCTTGATTAAAGTATGTAATTTGTTCGGTTTTTTGATAATTTCTACGTTTTCGTAATCGTTGCTTCGAGTACTTTGAAACCCATGCTTCAATTTTGTGAATTGATGAATATTTTGAAATGTGTCATTGATGAACAGATGAGTTTTGTAATGTTTGATGGTGAATTATGAAAGATATGTGATTGATTATCATAGTTTGTCTTTGAATTTTTGATGAATTTGAGTAGTTTGGATTAAATTGAGATAATAATATTTTGAGGGACTAAATTGTGAAATAAATGAAATGTGAGGACTTGTATGAGCATGGGTAATATTCGGCCAAGCATAGGATGTATTCAATTATGTGTATTTTGTGATTTTGTGAAATAAGGACTAAAATGTCAAAATGTGAAAATGTGAGGGCTAATTTGTAAATTGCCCTAAATATGTGTCTTTGGATTGAATTGAATGATTTAGTGAATAAATGGGTTAAATTTGAATATGTATAGATCGAGAATCGAAGAAAACAGATTTAGATCACGGAAAGTCGAAAGTGATTGAATAGCCGAATCTGTTCGTTTACTCAAGTCCGAGGTAAGTTGATATACAAATAAATGTATTTAAATTGAGTTATTTATGTATCTATGAGATATATATTGTACGGTAAATGCTCGAAATGGAGTGTATATGAAATCTGAAAATATGTCGACAAGTTATCAAGGTCTGAGAAGTCTCGTATGAACTTAGAAATAGATAGGATAACGTATGTCATGACATAGGTTCCGAAATGAGATATCATGTAAGACCACGTCTGGGACGTTGGCATTGATTCGAGATTTCATGTAAGACCACGTATGAGATGCTGGCATCGATTTGAGATTTATGTGTAAGACCATGTCTGGGACATTGGCATCGTATTTGATTCCTGTAAGACCCTGTCTGGGACAGTGGCATCGATATTTGAGTACATGTAAGACCTCGTCTGGGACGTTGGAATTGTACGACTATTCTGAGCACTCTGAGTATCCTATTAGATTCCGAACGGTTTAACGAGAAAATCCGAGATGTGAAAGGCTTCGCGAAATGTATAACGATCCAGGTATGTTTGGAAAGTACACCATGTATGTGTACAAAAAGGTGAGTATATAAATATGAACTTATCAAGATGAATATGTGTATATATATGATAAAATGTGACAAATGCTTGAAGGTGATATAAGCAAATGTGATATATTTGAGTTACGAAATGTTGAAAGTAATGGCTAGACACATGAGCCAACGTTCATGTTATGAAATTTGCAAATGAGAATCATTAATGTCATTGTATCAATGTGGTTATGTGCATTTTATGCTAAATTTATTTGTATATGACTTACTAAGCTTTTGAAAGCTTACTTTGTGTGTGTTTGCTCTGTTTATAGATTGTCAAAGCTACTGAAGGCTCGGGGAATAGTCGAGGATCGTCATCACACTACTCAATCATATTTTGGTACTTCGAAAATGTGTATATAGCTAAATATGGCATGTATAGGCTAGTTGTTTTGAAGTATATTTGAGATAAGAATGTTGTCATGTGATATGGCTATATGAATTGTTGTGTTATGGATGAGTAGACATGTTTTATAATGCTTGGTTTTGGTATGGTATGATGACTATTGAGATGATTAAAATTGTGTTATGTTATATGAAGCAAGGTTGGTACGATTGTGGATGAAACTTGCTTGGAAATCTTGGTCATTTAGTTGAGCTATAGGTTATATAAGATGGTGTGTTTGTAATGCCTTTGTATGCTTGGAAAAGTTGGTTAATTTGGCATGAATTGAATTGGTAAATTGCTTGTAGGGATTGCCCAATGTGTGGGTGGCAATTTGGCCTTGAAAATGGCCTATAATTGCCCACACGGTTGAGCACATGGGCCTGTGGCTCGACCGTGTCTTTCAAGGTTGAAATTCAAATCAAGTCAGACTCGACCACAGGCTGGACACACGGGCATGTGACTGGCCGTGTGGTGCAAGTCAATAGCGACCACGGGTGAGGCACACGGGTGTGTCCACGGCCGTGTGGACAAGTCAGTATGTATGCTCTGTTTTGACACGGCTTAGACACACGGACATGTCTCAGGCCGTGGGAGGCACACGGCCTGCCCACACGAGTGTGTGACCTCTGTAACTTTGAAAAACATTTAAATTTCTGAGAATTTTTGTATGTGGTCGGTTTAGTCCCGGCCCTATTCTAAAGCATGTTTAAGGTCTAGTAGACCTACTTAAGAGACTCATTGATGTGATTGATCAGATTTTGCTATGAAATGTCAGTAAAAGATTCTGTTTGTTCGGTAATACCTCTTAACCCTAATCTAGCGACGGATACGGGTTAGAGGTGTTACATTTGGTTGGTATCAGAGCTACAGTTTATTCAATTCTCGGACTGAGGTAGCGTGTGAGAGTCTAACTATATATGCCATATTATATGAAATGTGATAGTGTGATGAATCCTGACGTGTAAAATGTGTATATCGTATAGTAATGGATCGCGAAAGAGCCGTAGCTGACGATGTAGAAAGTAATGTGTCTACTCCCGCTCAAGGGATATTGCCATCAAATTCGAGACTGGCTACTAGCGGTCAAGAGAAGTTAAACAAGCTTTCTTCCAAATGATGAACGAATGGTTCAGTCAATATGTAAGAACTAATCCGGATGTTTCTTAACCTCCGCCCCAGCCTAATGCCCCTTGGACCTCAATTGTGCCTCCGGTAATGGGTATAAATCTATTGAATAAACCTCCGATTGACAAAATTCGTAAGTATGGGGCTGAAGAATTTAGGGCCACCAGTGATGACAAGGCCGAGAAAGCTGAGTTTTGGCTAGAGAACACTATCAGAGTATTTGATGAGAAGTTACTGACTCCTGAAGAATGTATAAAGTGTGTTGTTTTTTTGTTACGAGATGCAGCCTTTCAGTGGTGGAAGAATTTGATTTCTGTTGTTCCAAAGGAATGGGTTACTTGGGACTTCTTCCAGTCTGAGTTTCGAAAGAAATACATCAGTGAGAGATTCATTGATCAGAAAGGAAAAGAATTTCTAGAATTGAAACCGAGTCGTATGACTGTCACTAAGTATGAAAGAGAGTTTGTACAATTGAGTCAGTATGCTCATGAATGTGTATCGACCGAGGCGATAATGTGCAAAAGATTTGAAGATGGCATTAATGAAGATATTTGTCTGTTAGTTGGGATTCTAGAAATAAAAGAGTTTGTTGTACTTGATGATCGAGCGTGCAAAGCTAAGGCACTCGGAAAAGATAAAAGAAAAGCTGAGTCTGAAGCCAAAGATGCAAGAAAAAGATTTCTGAGTAAAACATTTCAGTTTGCTTCAAACAAATTCAGAGATGAGCATAATCGTTCAAAGGCTAATGTGGGACATTCGAATAGAGATTGAACTAGGTCACAGTTGAACTCCAAAGCTCTAGCAACTTCAATGGCAAGTGTTGGAAATGTCTGATCCGATCGACATGAATGTAAGTATTGTGGTAAAAGACATTCGGGAAGTTGTAGATTGAATGATCGAGCTTGCTTCAGATGTGGATCACTAGATCATTTTATCCAAGATTGTTCAGAATCCGAGATCTGAGAATGTTTCAGTGAGAGGTGGACCTTCTTGAAACGCAACAAATATTAGTGGTAGTCAGAGAGCTATGAAAGACTCAGTTGCGAGATCTGAAGCTAGAGCGTCTGCCTGAGCATATGCCATCCGAGCTCGTGAGGAAGCTTCATCTTTGAATGTTATAACGGTTACATTTACTCTTTATGATACTTCTGTGATTGCATTGATAGACTTAGGTTCTACACATTCGTATATAAGCATGAACTTAGTATCCAGTAAGACTTTTCCTATAGAGTCTACTGAATTTGTTATTAGAGTATCGAACCCCTTAAGTAAAAGTGTACTGGTTGATAAAGTATGCAAGAACTACCGTTGATGTTTCGAGATGTTTGTTTTCCAGCTGATTTGATGCTATTACCTTTTGATGAGTTTGATATAATTTTGGGTAGGGACTAGTTGACGTTGCATGATGCTGTTGTGAACTGCAAAAGAAAGATTATTGATTTGAGATGTTAGAATGATGAAATAGTTCAGGTTGAGTCTAATGAGTTGACCGGGTTACCTGCTGTGATATCTGTGTTGAAAGCTCATAATTGTTTGAGAAAGGGTTATGAAGCTTATTTTGCTTATGATTCACTCGAAAGTAACTAAAAAGAAAGTTGAATCAGTGCCAGTTGTCTGCGAATTTCCTTATGTGTTCCCTGAAGAGTTACCGGGATTACCTCCGATACTTGAAGTTGAATTTGGTATTGATCTATTACCGAGAACAACTCCTATTTCGATAGCTCCATATAGAATGGCACTAATAGAGTTAAAAGAGTTAAAGTCACAGTTGCAAGAGTTGATAGATAGAGGATTCGCAAGACCGAGTTTCTCACCTTAGGGTGCTCCTGTTCTGTTTGTGAAAAAGAAAGATGGCACGATGAGAATGTGCATTGATGATCGTCAGTTGAATAAAGTGACTATAAAGAACAAATATCCACTACCTAGAATCGATGATTTATTTGATCAGTTGAAAGGAGCCATTGTGTTTTCAAAGATAGATCTGAGATCGGGTATTACTGGTTGAGAGTAAAAAACTCAGACATACCGAAAACTGCTTTTAGAACGAGGTACGGGCATTTTGAGTTTTTAGTTATGCCTTTTGGATTAACCAATGCTCCTACTGGATTTATGGATTTGATGAAAAAAAATTTCAGACCGTACCTAGATCAATTTGTTGTAGTATTCATTGACGACATCTGGATTTATTCACGTGATGAGATTGAGCATGCTAAGCGTCTGAGAATTGTTTTGCAAACTCTGCGAGATAAGCAATTGTATGCAAAGTTTAGTAAATGTTAATTCTGGTTGAGAGAAGTTGGTTTTCTAGGACATATTGTATCAGCCTCCGAAATATTAGTTGATCCGAGTAAAATTTCTGCTATTGTGGAATGGAAACCTCCGAGGAATGTGTCTGAAGTCCGTAGTTGTCTGGGACTAGATGGTTATTATCGTCGGTTTGTAAAAGTATTTTCGATGATTGCTACTTCGTTGACTAGATTGCTTCAGAAAGATGTGAGGTTTGAATGGTCTGATAAATGTCAGAAAATTTTTGATCAGTTGAAAACTCTTTTAACTGAAGCTCCAATTTTGGTACAACTAGAACCGGGTAAAGATTTCTTGTTATACAGTGATGCTTCATTGAATGGTTTGGGATGTGTTCTAATGTAGGAAGGCAAAGTTATAGCTTATGCCTCAAGATAATTGAAGCCGCATGAAAAGAACTATTCGACACACGATCATAAGCTAGCTGCGATTGTGTTTGCATTAAAGATTTGGCGTCATTATCTTTTTGGTGAGAGATGCCACGTGTTTTCAGATCATAAAAGTTTGAAGTATCTGATGACTCAGAAAGACTTGAATCTGCATCAGAGAATATGGTTAGAGCTGTTGAAAGATTACGAGCTTGTGATAGATTATCATCTGGGTAAAGCAAATGTCGTTGCTGATGCATTGAGTCGGAAATCACTATTTGCATTGCGAGCGATGAATGCTCATTTAGATTTGTCTGATGATGGTTCAGTTTTAGCTGAGTTCGTAGCGAAACCGTTGTTTTTACAACAGATATGTAATGCTCAGAAAGTTGATAATGAAGTGATAAAAAAACGAGCTCAGTGTGATTCGAACTTTGACTCTGAATTTCAAATTGATGTTGATGGTTGTTTGAGATTTTGAGACCAGATTTGTGTTCCAAGGAATCCAGAGTTGATTCAGCTAATTTTGAATGAAGTTCATAATAGTTGTCTATCTGTTCATCCAGGAAGTACAAAGATGTATCATGATTTCAAGCAACTTTATTGGCGGTCTAGTATGAAAAGAGATATCTTGGAATTTGTTTCGAAATGTTTAGTCTGTCGGCAAGTTAAAGTTGAACATCAGGCTCCATCTGGTTTGTTACAACCGATAATGATTCCTGAATCGAAATGGGACAGAGTGACAATTGATTTTGTTTCTGGGTTACCTTTGACTCCGAGAAAGAAATATGCAATTTGGGTCGTAGTTGATCGATTGATGAAATCCCCCATTTTATTCTTATACGATCTGATTACTCACTTGATAAGTTAGCTGAGCTTTACATTTATGAGATTGTGAGGTTGCACGGAGTGCCACTATCTATTATGTCAGATAGAGATCCAAGATTTACATCACGATTCTGGAAGAAATTGCAAGAAGCCCTAGGTACTAAAGTTGCATTTCAGTACGGCTTTTCACCCGCAAATGGATGGTCAATCTGAATAGATTATTCAGATACTCGAGGATATGTTAAGATGTTGCATTCTTGAGTTGATGGTACGTGGGAATGGTACTTTCCATAGATTGAGTTTGCTTATAATAACAGTTTTCAGACGAGCATTAAAATGGCACCGATCGTGTCTGAAAGTCTTAATATTTATATAATGAATGATCGAGCCTAGAAACTAACTTACGACAATGATTGAGGCAAGCGCACCTATCGAACAGTAGTATAGTTTAGTGGCAAGACCGGGATGTCGAACCCAAGGGAACCAAAAGTACTAATACTGACTTTCTTTTTATTATTTAGCCTAAGAGTTAAGGGAATGTTTGTTTAACCTAAAATTAATTAACTACTAAGATGAAGGTGCTAAGACACAGAGAAGAAGGTGCTAAGACACAGAGAAGGAATTGGGGAAAATACTTTTGGGAAAAACCAATTGATAAAGACAATACCCGAGGAAGAATCCACCTAGACTTCACTTGTTATTTAACTCTGAACCAGACGATTTATTCACTTCACTTAATCCGTAGGATTCCCTAATTTATATTAATACCTCTCTCGAGGCTACTAACGTCTAACCCTAGGTTGATTAATTGAAATCTCTTTCTAATTAAAACCCCTAGAATTGCAGTAACTCGATCTGTGGACTCCCATATTAGATTTGACCCTAATCAGGCAGATTTTTGTCATCCTATCTCTAGGGTTGCGATCAACTCCACTTAACTATGCTAGGTCTACTTTTAAACAGGGAATATTCCTCCACTACTTAAGCACATCAATACTTGAATCAATATCCTGAAATATCAAAACAAGAATTAATAACACATAATTAAGAACAAATAAAGTATTTATCATATAGTTTAGAAAACAATAACAAGATCCGTCTTAGATTTCATCCTTCCAAGTATTTGAGGGGTTTAGTTCATAATTATAAAAGAATACATCTCAGAAGAAAGTATAAAACAAAACAAAAGAAAAACCCTAAAACCCCCTTAAGGAAATTGAAGGGAAGATCTTCCGTCTTGAGTATGATTCCGGCTTCTTGAGATGAATGAACTGGCTGTCTTCAAGTAAATCCCACAATTCGGCCTCTCTGGCTTGGCTCCTTGACCTACCTGAACCGCCCCCTTTTAGGTCACTTAGGGTGTTTATATAGGCTTTCAGAATGTCTTTCTTTGCCCCTAAGCATCCTAATCCAAGTGGAATTAAAACAGGCCACGGCAGAGACACGCCCGTGTGGCACGCCAGTGTAAATCAAGTGATACGAGCTCACCTATGAAGCCTGTGACGGACGTCAATCATGACCCGATGAGGCTACCTAATGGGCCAATTACACGTTCCCGAACCAAACAATTCAAAGATGCCGCAACGGTGTTAGTGGCACAAATTTGGGATGATCATAAAAGAGAGCCCAAAAACATGCTAAACTCGTACAACTTATTTGAAGTTGAATATACTAGCCAGTCTGACTGCTAGTTTATTTAACACTTTAAATTACGCATGTTTTATTTTTATGTAATAGCTTTATTTTCTTATTTCATATTTGTTTGTTTAGATAGTACAAGTTTTTAGTTAGTCTTGGTCGAAGTGATTATTAGTATGTCTAAGTTATATTAACATTTATTTTGGCTAAACACGCATTTGAATTAAATGTTGTCGGTGTCTAAATTATGGTGTTAACTATCCTAAGTGACTGCTGAATTGATAAAGTCTAATTGTGCTATTTTATTGTGAGCTAATGGAATTGATTAATTTGCTGCAGGATTAAATTACCTTGGACGGCTTGGAGGTTTAGCTATGTGGGAATTAATTAATAAACATGTGGGTGCATAAGATAAATATGCCGCATGCTTGAGAAATAAATTAAAGAATGGAGGCATTGGACGGCAAGCATGAATCAACATGGTGGAATTAATGAAATAAACAATTGAAGCAATTACATGATAATGGGATTTGAAGATAAGTCCATGCGTGATATGTTTGTGGGTTGAATAAACAATGGTGAAAATTGAATGGATAGGTATGAAGGCTTGGATGGCTATAGAAGAATAATTAAGCATGTGCTAGTGGAATATTAAAGAAATAGAATTTAAGCATGTGCTAGTGGAATATTAAAGAAATAAAACATGAAGGGTTAGTGATTTGTTGGACGGCAATGCTAGGAATAAATGGAATCATTTGTTTATTAAAATGGGACGGCACACACAAATTTTAGTCAACTTATGACAAATGAAAGTGGCAGCAAACTTGATGGAGATTAGGTAAATGCCTTATTTTAATTTCAAGTTGGCTATACTTTCTAGCTCCATGATTTTTCCCTTGGCCGAATGTTCACCAAGTCAACTACTCGTGTGCACAACTAGAGGATGAGGCCATCAAATTTATTTTCCCTATTCGGCTATCTTTGAAAAGGCCTATAAATATTTTGCACATTTTCATTTTGTAAGAACGACTTGAATTTTAATGAAAAGAAGCATTTCTTTTGGTGAGTATTCACTCTCCTTATTCTCGAGGTTTGAATTGACTTATCTAGTTTTCTAGTGGCGTCGTTCTTTCCTTATTTTGAACTTATCATCCTAACGGGTGTGGCGTTCATTAACCTATACCGTTGTTTCCTATCTCGCTAGATAGTGGGTCTCGGTTTTATCTCAAAACTCATTCCATCAATTTGAAACTTATAAGATTCGGGTCTTTAATTTTTATTAATGGTTCTTTCTTGTTTCAAATACGTATCCATCTCAACCTATCACCTATCTTTACCTTTCAGAGATTTTATTTCCAATAAAATTATCCTTTTGTTAATTAAACGAGAAACTACCTAATTTACGATCGGGCAACATTTACGATTCGCCTCCTAATCCGAGACGGACCGTTATCATCTGGTATCAGAGCCAATCAAATTAGGCACGTTTTGATCGTCTTGAGTATTTCCGAGTAAGTTTCAGAAAAAAAATTTGAGTTAAAAAAAAAAGAACCCTCTTCCTACCTTGGCCTGTTTAGATTGTCAAGTTCTTCTCTAAGAAGACGAACGACATTTGCTTGCTTATATTCCCAGTGTTTTACAAAGTATACTAACTGAGACGAGCCCTTGTCTGTATAGTTAGTTAGCTCTATAAGATGTTGGGAATCAACTATAGTTGACTTCCCTGCAATTGTTACCTCCTCCAACATATCTTGGTCATCTCTTGGCTTTTCTACATTAAACTGCTTCCCAGCTTCATGCTCAATTCGCTTGATTCGCACCTTTCTATCCTTTCTAAGCCTACCCATTTCCGAGACCAAACTTACCTTTTTAACTCTCTAAACGACCTACGAGTTGCTAGTAAGTCAAAGACAACCTTCTAGAATCTAGAAGAGTGAATTCGAGCGGTAAAAGGCAAGAGTGAATACATTAAAAAAAAAGCCAGAATTGAGTAAAAACACGAGTGTAAGTGTTGATAATTTTCTTTGTGAGTGAACAAGTGAGGATTGTATTGAGGAATTCATTAATTTTGTTTAAAAACATGTCTAGGAGCCCCGAACGTCGAATAATAAGTGACGAAGCATCCGACGCCGCCGGAGGTGGAAGAAGATTGCAACCCCGAAGGACTGATCCTGAAGGGAGAAATCAGGATTTGCAAACAGTAATGCAAGAAATCACACATATGTTCAGAACAATCAGCGAACGATTAGATCAAAGAGATGAACGAAGACCTCGAGCAAACACCCCTCCAATTCCAAGAAGGGGACGAGAACAACCTTGGTTACGTGACAACGAAGTCTACGAACCCAGTGAAGTCGACAATAACCCGGCTTTCGAACACGGTGAACGAAGAGGAGGTCCACGAGTCCGTGAGCGAAGGGATCGAGAATGGGCCGATGACGACTTGAAGAACATTAAAATGGCGATTCCTGCTTTTCAAGGGCGATCCGATCCGAAAGCCTACCTTGAGTGGGAAAAGAAGGTGGAATTAATCTTCGACTGTCATAATTATTCAGAAAATAAGAAGGTGAAACTTGCTGCCATCGAATTTTCTGGTTACGCCCTCATTTGGTGGGATCAATTAACGACGAGTCGAAGACGGGATGGTGAGCGCCAAATATCCACATGGGCGGAAATGAAGGCACTAATGCGGAAAAGGTTCATCCCAACCTACTATCACCGCGAGTTGCATCAAAAGTTACAAAGCCTAACTCAGGGTCACCGAAGTGTAGAGGATTACTACAAGGAGATGGAAGTGGCCATGATCCGAGCCAATGTGGAAGAAGAACGAGAAGTCACCATGGCACGTTTTAGCGCTGGCCTTAATCGAGATATCGCAAATATTGTAGAATTACACCATTACATCGATATCATCGAAATGGTCCACATGGCAATAAAGGTCGAAAAACAGCTGAAACGAAAAGCTACGCCTAGAGCAACCCCCAACAATACTTCAACATCTAAGTGGGGGCAAGTGACCAACAAAAAAGACATACCGAACAGAGCCAAAGAAACAAGTGGCACACCCAAGTCTAACAAACTGATCGGTGAAACGAGCAAGGGCAAAATGGAAGCTCTTCCGAATCGATCCCGAGACATTAAGTGTTTCAAATGTTTGGGACGAGGACATATTGCAAGTCAATGTCCAAACTGAAACACTATGTTTGTTCGAGATAATGGCGAGATTGAATCCGAAAGTGAAAAGGAAGATGATGCCAGTGAGACATCCCAAGATGAGGAAGAGGTAGAACAAGCCGAAAGTGGAGAAATCTTGGTAGTAAAAAGGAGCCTTAGTTTACAAGGTGTCGAAAATGAACAACAACGCGAAAACATCTTCCATACGCGTTGCCAAATAAAGGGGAAGATTTGTTGCATCATTATTGACGGAGGAAGCTGTACTAATGTGGCCAGCACCATATTGGTGGAGAAACTTGGATTGACTACCACCAAACATCCCCATCCATATAAGCTACAATGGCTTAATGACGTGGGAGAACTTAAGGTTACAAAACAAGTTTTGGTTTCCTTTTCAATAGGGAAGTATCAAGATGAGGTTTTGTGCGATGTGGTTCCGATGCTAGCGGGACATCTCCTGCTTGGACGACCTTGGCAATTTAACAAGCGAGCAATCCATGACGGCTACACTAATCGGTACACTTTTAAGTACTTGGGCCGGAACGTGACACTAGCTCCGCTAACACCCAAGCAAGTTTACGAAGATCAGTTGAAGATGAAGGCATCAATAGAAAAAATCAAAAGAAAGCGAGCGGAAAAATGAGAAAGAAAAAGAGAAAAATTTAAAAAAAAAGAGGGGCAAGAAATTAAGTGATAAAACAAGAGAGTGTGAACAAAAAGAAGAGGAAACGAAGGAAGAAAAAGAAAATGGAAAAATGAGTGTTTTTGCAAAAGCCAGAGATATTCGAAAGGCTTTGTGTGTGAGACAACCGATGTATGTCTTACTATACAAGGAGTCATTTTTGAACACTAACAACTTACCCGAGAATCTTCCTTCTTCTGTGTTGTCTCTGATTCAGGAATTCAAGGACATCTTTCCAGAAGAGATACCAAGTGGTTTACCACCCATTCAAGGCATAGAACACCAAATTGACTTGGTGCCGGGAGCTTCACTGCCCAATCGACCTGCGTACCGGAGCAATCCCGAAGAAACAAAAGAGCTTCAAAAGTAAATCACTGAATTGCTAGAAAAGGGATATATCCGAGAAAGCCTTAGTCCATACGCGGTACCGGTGTTACTAGTGCCAAAGAAAGATGGTTCGTGGCGGATGTGTGTAGACTGTCGCGCCATCAACAAGATTACCATCAAATACCGACATCCGATACCCCGACTCGATGACATGCTCGACGAGTTGAGCGGAGCTCGAATCTTTACAAAGATTGACCTCAAAAGTGGTTATCACCAAATTAGGATGCGGGAAGGCGATGAGTGGAAAACAGCTTTCAAAACAAAGTTAGGTTTGTATGAATGGTTGGTAATGCCATTCGGACTTACAAACGCTCCGAGTACTTTTATGCGACTTATGAATCATGTTTTACGAGCTTTCATTGGCAAATCATGTGTTGTTTATTTTGATGACATATTAGTGTACAGCAAATCTTTGGAGGATCACCTCCAACATTTATGTGCGATCTTAGAAACACTGCGGAAAGAGGTATTGTACGCCAATCTCAAGAAATGTTCTTTTTGTACTGACAAGGTTATTTTCTTAGGATACGTCGTAAGTGCAAATGGATTAGAGGTGGACCAAGAGAAGGTTAGAGCAATCCAAGAATGGCCCCGTCCTACAACGGTTAGCCAAGTACGAAGTTTCCATGGGTTGGCTAGTTTTTACCGCCGATTAGTGCCCAACTTCAGCACGATAGCCGCTCCTTTAACGAGCGTGATCAAGAAGAATTCAGCTTTCCATTGGTCCGATGAGCAAGAACAGTCTTTTAAGGCCCTTAAAGAATGTCTTGTTAAAGCTCCATTGTTATGCCTTCCTGACTTTACTAAAACTTTTGAAATTGAATGTGATGCATCAGGAGTAGGTATCGGAGCCGTTCTAACTCAGAATGGAAGACCGGTGGCGTACTTCAGCGAGAAATTAAACGGAGCTGCATTCAATTACCCCGTGTATGACAAAGAGATGTACGCTCTAATAAGATCGCTTGAAACGTGGCAACATTACTTGAGACCGAAAGAGTTTGTTATTCATTCAGATCATGAAGCACTCAAGTATATTAAAGGTCAGCACAAGCTCAACAAACGACATGCTAAATGGATCGAGTATTTAGAATCATTTCCATACATAATTAAGTACAAGAAAGGTAAGGAAAATGTAGTAGCGGATGCGTTATCACGAAGGTACAATTTATTAACCTTTCTTGATTCTAAAGTACTTGGTTTCCATCATATTAAGGAATTGTATGCTAACGATGCTGATTTTGGCAATGTCTATAATGCTTGTGAGAATGGTGCTTTTGATAAGTTTTACAGGCATGAAGGATTCCTTTTCAAGGAAAACAAGATTTGTATACCGCAAGGTTCTATACGAGACATGCTTGTGATAGAGGCACATAGTGGTGGCCTTATGGGTCACTTTGGAAGAGACAAAACATTGTCCACTCTTCAAGAACATTTTTTTTGGCCAGGAATGAGCAAGGATGTTGAACGAATTTGTGAACGTTGCATTGCTTGCAAACAAGCCAAATCACGGGTCCAGCCTCACGGTTTATATACGCCCCTTCCTATTCCAGACACTCCGTGGGTCGACATTTCCATGGATTTCATCCTTGGATTACCAAGATCAAAAACTGGGAAGGACTCAATTTTTGTTGTAGTTGATCGTTTCTCTAAAATGTCCCATTTTATCCCTTGTTCTAAGACTGATGATGCTATGCATATTGCAAACTTGTTTTTTAGGGAAATCATACGATTGCATGGACTTCCGAAGACAATCGTATCCGATCGGGACGTAAAATCTTTAAGTCATTTTTGGCGAGCTCTGTGGGGAAAGTTAGGGACAAAACTACTATTCTCGACCACGTGTCATCCTCAAACGAATGGACAAACCGAAGTAGTGAACCGAGTCCTATCAACCTTATTGCGAGCATTGGTGCAAAAAAATCTCAAAACATGGGAAGACTGTCTGCCCCACATCGAATTTGCTTACAACCGAACTGTTCATTCTGCAACTAAATTTTCGCCTTTCGAGATTGTTTACGGATTTAACCCTCTCACTCCTCTTGATTTATTGCCATTGCCTTCAGATAAAATGATCCATTCTGATGCTAGGAAAAAGGCGGAATACATAAAGGAGCTGCATCGAAAGGTGCGCGAGAATATCGAAGCAAGAACCAAGCAATACGTCCAACGAGCTAACAAAGGTCGTAGACGCATTCTCTTTGAACCAAGGGACTGGGTTTGGGTTCATATGCGAAAAGAAAGGTTTCCCAAACAAAGGCGATCTAAACTTCTCCCAAGGGGGGACGGTCCATTTCAAGTCATGGAACGCATAAATGACAACTCGTACAAACTGGATTTGCCAGGTGACTATAATGTGAGCGCGAGTTTTAATGTTTCTGATCTTTCTCCTTTCGATGTAGGTGATTCGAGGACGAATCAACTTAAAGAGGGAGGGGATGATACGAGCTCACCTATGAAGCCTGTGACGGACGTCAATCATGACCCGATGAGGCTACCTAATGGGCCAATTACACGTTCCCGAACCAAACAATTCAAAGATGCCGCAACGGTGTTAGTGGCACAAATTTGGGATGATCATAAAAGAGAGCCCAAAAACATGCTAAACTCGTACAACTTATTTGAAGTTGAATATACTAGCCAGTCTGACTGCTAGTTTATTTAACACTTTAAATTACGCATGTTTTATTTTTCTGTAATAGCTTTATTTTCTTATTTCATATTTGTTTGTTTAGATAGTACAAGTTTTTAGTTAGTCTTGGTCGAAGTGATTATTAGTATGTCTAAGTTATATTAACATTTATTTTGGCTAAACACGCATTTGAATTAAATGTTGTTGGTGTCTAAATTATGGTGTTAACTATCCTAAGTGACTGCTGAATTGATAAAGTCTAATTGTGCTATTTTATTGTGAGCTAATGGAATTGATTAATTTGCTGCAGGATTAAATTACCTTGGACGGCTTAGAGGTTTAGCTATGTGGGAATTAATTAATAAACATGTGGGTGCATAAGATAAATATGCCGCATGCTTGAGAAATAAATTAAAGAATGGAGGCATTGGACGGCAAGCATGAATCAACATGGTGGAATTAATGAAATAAACAATTGAAGCAATTACATGATAATGGGATTTGAAGATAAGTCCATGCGTGATATGTTTGTGGGTTGAATAAACAATGGTGAAAATTGAATGGATAGGTATGAAGGCTTGGACGGCTATAGAAGAATAATTAAGGATGTGCTACTGGAATATTAAAGAAATAGAATTTAAGCATGTGCTAGTTGAATATTAAAGAAATAAAACATGAAGGGTTAGTGATTTGTTGGACGGCAATGCTAGGAATAAATGGAATCATTTGTTTATTAAAATGGGACGGCACACACAAATTTTAGTCAACTTATGACAAATGAATGTGGCAGCAAACTTGATGGAGATTAGGTAAATGCCTTATTTTAATTTCAAGTTGGCTATATTTTCTAGCTCCATGATTTTTCCCTTGGCCGAATGTTCACCAAGTCAACTACTCGTGTGCACAACTAGAGGATGAGGCCATCAAATTTATTTTCCCTATTCGGCTATCTTTGAAAAGGCCTATAAATATTTTGCACATTTTCATTTTGTAAGAACAACTTGAATTTTAATGAAAAGAAGCATTTCTTTTGGTGAGTATTCACTCTCATTACTCTCGAGGTTTGAATTGACTTATCTAGTTTTCTAGTGGCGTCGTTCTTTCCTTGTTTTGAACTTATCATCCTAACGGGTGTGGCGTTCATTAACCTATACCGTTGGTTCCTATCTCGCTAGATAGTGGGTCTCGGTTTTATCTCAAAACTCATTCCATCAATTTGAAACTTATAAGATTCGGGTCTTTAATTTTTATTAAAGGTTCTTTCTTGTTTCAAATACGTATCCATCTCAACCTATCACCTATCTTTACCTTTCAGAGATTTTATTTCCAATAAAACTATCCTTTTGTTAATTAAACGAGAAACTACCTAATTTACGATCGGGCAACATTTACGATTCGCCTCCTAATCCGAGACGGACCGTTATCATCAAGTCCAGGCCACGTTCGAGTCTGTTAAAGAGGCACGGCCGTGTGGCTCAGGCCCAGGCCGTGTTGATTTTGTACTTTGGCCCATTTTCTTTGTTTTTGGCCCGTTTCTCGTTCTTTTCACCCTCCGATGCTCTCCTAAGTATAAAACATGAAAGTAAAGGATTAGGAGCACCAAATTTCACAATTCAGGGGATAAATCATCCAAAAGTATGCTAAATGTGGGATTAAAATATGAACATATTACGGTCTATCAAATACCCCCACACTTAAGCATTTACTTGTCCTCAAGCAAAATTCTCAACTCACAAATAAAATGAACTTCCTCAATTCATAATATTCATCAATATTGTTTCATCATAATTCATAGATAATTTATACATGGATAATTTTAACTCAAAGAGTCCTAAAGATTCAAACAATCTAAGTCATACATTTATAGCCTGAAAACATTAGGTGTTTCCCCTTATCTAAATGATTACCTTTAATTCAAAATCGACAAGAGTTGACATCCTCACTAAAGATTCACTCAAATCACTCAAAGTGTTTAAGGTTCAAAATTAAGCACTCAAAAGTCGAACATGAAAAGTTAATCCCATAGGCTTGCATGAAAATCAAATCTCCACCGCTATAAAATAAAACGATACACAGATCAAAAGGTCTTTTATGGGTTGTAATGGGGCTTGGTTTAAAGGTGTGGATAAAGGTTGAATTAGAGGTTAAAATCGAGATTGAATTAACAATTTACCTGTAACAGCCCGATTTAGGGGCTAGTCGGAACAGTGATATCAGAATCACTAATTCGAGGTTAGAGAAAATTTTTTTCATGTTATGTTATGTGTTATAACATGTTTATAAGGATGCATGAAAATTTTGGTGCCTTAGTTTTAGCGATTTCTAGCTAAATTGTGAAAAAGGACTAAATCGCATAAAGTGCGAAAGTTCTTTTTTTTTCTAGTGGCGCCAAATAGCTATGGTTTATAAATTGAAGGTCCCAAATGTGCAATTAGGCCATGGGAATTAGCTTGGCCGGTCAAAGGAAGACAAAGGGGACAAGGGCATTAAATGTTGTCATGTTAGGTTATTAAAAAGAAATAAAATAGGATGAAATAAGCAAAAAGCTATCATCTTTTTATTTCTTCTCTTCTTCCATCGAAAATACCAACAAGAATGGGGGTTTTTGAAGCTCAAAATTTCAACAAGCACTTCTCCTCACAAGTAAGTCAATTTGATGGTTGTTTTTTGATGATTTTTGTATTTTTGGAGTCCCCAGAGCTTAAGGTAGCTAATGGGGGGTTAGTTTGCAACATGGTTGAAAGACTAGGGACTTACCATGATAGAGTTTATGTTGTTTAATGAGTTTTCATGGAAGAAAATGAATGATAGGATGGTGATAAATAACTTTTGTGAAAGGTGTTGTTATGAAAACACCTAATTGGGACTAAAATGCAAAAGTTGTAATTTTCTCATTAAGGCATGAAATAGATGGAATTATGGATATTTGTAAAGGATTAAATGTTCAGCTAGGCTTGTTTAACAAGAAAATGTGATGAAAAATTATCTACGAGCCTAGGGGTAAAATAGTAATTTTGCCAAAGTGTAGTGGCAAAATAGTCATTTTTGCCTAAAGTATAGATTGTGGTGTATTATGATTTATAAGTGATTAAATCAGTAAATTCCATTGTTCTAGGTCAAAGGAAACGAGTTTCAGACCTAGAACGGGTGAAAAGAGAAATGTGGGCAAAAAGTCCATTTTGGCCCTTTCGACATCGAGGTAAGTTCATGTGTGAATGTGGCAAATACATATGAGTTAATTTAGTATTCTAATGTTGTATGGAATGTATATTTACTCTATGAATGTATGAAATATCTTTTAATGAGATGTCAAGAGAACTGAAATTGAGAGTAATGGGAAATGTATATAGCCTGATATGATGATAGTTAAAGTCTTGTGTAAGACCATATTGGAATATGGCCTCGGTGTAAGTATTCGTATAAGACCATGTCAGAGACATGTAAGTATTCATATAAGACCATGTCAGAGACATGGCATCGATATGTTAAAGTAAGTAAGACCCTATTAGGGTATGATGTCAATGTGACACTATGTGTATGAGACTCAGGAGTGTTATTTAACAATTTGAGATGAATTCAGTATATGATGAACCTCTAGTGGGTTATGTGTAATAAATACACCTTAGTTGCATGAGATAGATTTATTAATGCATTGTGTGAATACGAACGAGTATTGTAGAAAGTTAAGTAAGAATAGAAGTGTGTGAGGATGTTCTCGGATGAACATTTGAAATAGAGATATACATGTGGATTATTATCCATGAATGTAAAATAATGGTGAGCTATGTGCGATATCACCTTATTGATGGTAATGATGGGCTGTGTGCGATACCATCAATTATACTATTATCGGTAGGCTATGTGTGTTACTACCTGATTAATTAGTAATCGATGGGCTGTGTACGATACCATCAATTATACTATTATTGGTGGGCTATGTGCGTTACCACCTGATTAATTAGTAATCGATGGGTCGTATACGATACCGTCATTTATAAATGATTGGTGAGCTAAGTGCGAAATCACCATAAGTATAAATGATTGGTGAGCTAAGTGCGAAATCACCATAAGTATAAATGATTGGTGGGCTGTGTGTGATACCACCTTATTAGAGATTCAATGGTGGGCTAAGTGCGAAACCACCGAGAGATTAGTAGTATGAGTGGCTTATTGAAAATGCTTAATGTGTTGTTTTATATGATCATGTAGTGATCAGTGCAGGAATGTATGTTAATTATACGAGCAAGTGGCTTGGGGCCTGGTAAGAATGTGGTAAGAAGTAGAATGGGTAAGCTTCAAGAGTGGTTGGGTAAGTAACCATGAGTTTATGAGAAAAACTCATTATAATACATTACAGTCATGAATATTCAATGAATATCAGTATTTGTCAGATGTATACAGATGAACTTACTAGCATTTTTGCTTACTCCTTTTCTTTTTCCCATTCCTTATAGGTTTTTAATTAACTCGGGTTGAAGGTCGTCGGAGATGTTTTCACACTATCGAGTAGACTCCTGGTATGGTGTTTCAAGTTCTTTTGAGTCACGGCATGTATAGGGATTCTTTTAAAGTTGATTAAGTTATAATAGATGTAGCCAAATTGTGTTGGCTTAATAGAATTTATAGTTTGGTTGTGTATAGCCATAGATGATGGCGTGGATATAGTTCTCCCTAGTGTATGGGATGAAGACTTTATTTCTCTTATGATTAAATGTCTTTAATTCAAGAGTTAATTTGATGCTATGTGGAGTTATGTGTTGATAAATGAATGTATGCAAATGAGAGTGGTAAAAGGCTTGGTAGATAGCCTATAAGTGCTCACACGGATAGACACATGGGCGTGTGTCTCAGCTGTGCGTTCCCTGCACATTAGTGTTTTAAGTCAAAATAGACCACGGGCTAACCACACGGCCGTTTGTTTAGGCCGTGTGTGACACACGGTTAGCACATGAGCGTGTGCTTCAAACCGTGTGAATAAGTCAGTATGTCAAGGTAAGGCACACGGGCTAGGGCCACAGGCGTGTCAAGGCCGTGTGTAATTTGGCAGTATCCACCACGGGTGGAAGACACGAGCATGTCTTAGGGGTACACGGGCGTGTGGCCCCTGTTTTAAGGAAAAGTTTCTTGAGTTCGTAAAAGTTTTTGGGATTTGTCCCAAAACCTCTCGGAGGTATGTTTAAGGCATTATAGGCCGAGATTGAGTAAATGATAGGCTTAAATGAAATTTTATGGCCTGTAAGTACATGTTTAAGAAAGTCCAAGTATAGTAATGTCTCGTATCCGGTCTTCGCCTCGGACTAGGGTATGGGGTGTTACATTACCTAACTAGAAAAATGTACTAATCCTGAATAATTACATCAAGTGAAAACTTAAAACACTAATAACATGGGCTTCTTCTCAGAATGTGGAATTAATTGCTTAAGCTCAAACATAGAAATAATAATGAATAACTTTCCAACGTTTTTTTTAAGAACAAATCAAATAAAAAGAAAGAACTTTAACAACTGAAATATAGAACATAGTTAGGCAACTGCTCAAAATCAAATCTCGACAAAAAAAGGGAGTCAAGAAATGGTGATAACAAATACAATATGGGTTTTGGGTTATTATTAGTGAGTCAATAAATGGTTTGCTAAGATCAAAGGGGTTCAATAGGGGTTAATTGTGAGGGTAGGCTTTTAGTGGAGTAAGTGGGTTAAATCCTAAGTGCCTTTACCATCTCTGTATATCAATTTAATGATGTGGTCTTAACATGTATAATCGAATCAAGTTCTAGATTAACAAATCAATGTTGACACACTCATAATCAATAAAGTGAGCAAGAAAAGAATGTATGCTCTAAAAGGCTCAAAATCTCACAAAAAATTATGGGTTTTTGATATCAACTTTGTAAATTTCAAACTTCAAGGTAATAATTAGATTCAGGTAGACAACCTAACAAAATTTTATTTTTTTTTGAAAATAGACTCATCATGCTTGATTCTCTAGTCTCCTAAAGTTTAAATCATTATTGCACAATTATCAATGACTTAATCCAAAACATATTAATAAAAATCATGAACCAAAGGACATTTCATTCTAATAGTAATATGAGAAAATTACTTAAGAACAAGATATAATTCAGGGATTTGAGAATAATGCAAAAAGTTAGGAACTTTTTCAAAATAAAATTCACCCCCCACACTTAAGATGTACATTGCCCTCAATGTACAAAGATATATATGAAATCATAAGAGATAGGGAGAAATGAAGCTTCCTGAATTTTGGATGGATTCCTTGAGTTGGGAGTGTCGAAATTTGATTCGGAGGTGAAAGATAAGTAGGAGGAGGCGTCTTTGCTGGTGGTATAGTGGCCGCCAACAATCTCTCCACTAGATGAAGAAATTAGGAAGCTCGTGAAGAATTAGCCAGGAAATAACAAGAATAATTCAAAATATACTAATTATATATTTAAAGAAAAGAAAAATAAAAAGAAAGAGTGTAAGAAGTGAAATAAAACTAAAAGAAAAGATTAATGGACTGAAAAGTCCTTATTGTTATATGGTTCGCGAGGTGGGTGTGATTTCTAAGGGCGTGGTGTGGTGATTCCCAAGCAGCTTTTAGAACCTAAATCAAAGAAATCAAAATGTAAGAATAAAAGTAGAAGACAAAAAAGATAAAGGGAAGGAAAATAAAGGGGAAGAGAAAAGAAAAAGAAAAATTAAATAGACTCAAAAGTCTGTGTCCTGTCGAGTTAATGAAGCGGTCGACATGAACTTATGTAGATCGGTCTCGTATGGTGAGACTTTGCTAGGCTCCTTTTTCTTTCGACATAGATAAGGTGTGGATCAAGAGTTCAAAGAATGAAGAAGGGTGAAACTGAAAAGGGAGGGGAGTGTAAAGGGTATGGAAGAAGAGAAATGGAGAGTAGGTGAGAAAGGGAGGGGGTGTTTTAAATAGAAATCTCAGATCTGGAACATCCCCACGCCCGTGTACCTTGGGCGTGTTGAGTCACACGGCCGTATCGCATGGCCATGTTGTGCTACGTTCGTTTCTCCCACGCCCATGTTGATAAAACAGTATCGACCACGGCTGTATCGCACGGCCGTGGTGTTTAGTTGGAGCCCATGGCTTGAAGATATTTTTCGTCCTGTTTCATACTATCTCTACCACATCGGTACGGAAATCTGTGGTGCCCGCACGACCATGGCCACAGCCGTGTGCAATGCCGTGTGGAATGGAAATCTGTGTGGTTAGTTTGTAGTTCGATGCTGAAAGTAAAAAAGGAAAGAAAATAAAACAATAAAATAAAAATATGCAAATTAATGGGGTTAGTGCTCGAGTTACCTCCTGAGAAGCGCTCGTTTATAGTCTTAAGCTAGACTTACCTCTCATTCGCACATTCATGGTGGTTTGAGGAGTTGAAAATCCTTTCTCATGCTATCAGTTCTATTATCAGTATATAGTTTGGGTCGAGTAGTGTTTACTTTAAAAGTGTCGAATATAGGATTACTTACCTCGACTGTTCCGTATGGGAAAAGATTGAGTACCTTAAAAGGGATTTCTTCGTTTGTGTGAAGGTCAGGAGGAGATATTCTAGGGTCTGTCTTATCTAACAATACCTGATCTCCTATTTTAAATTTGTTTGTCCCATGGAATGGTGTTGGTTCTGCTTTGTGTATTCCTAATTTCTCTTTGAAATGTGTCTTCCAATCATCTAATTCATCGATCTGAAGCCTTCGTTCCTCATGATTTATTTCTTTATTGGTATGAGGTCTAGAATCTGGCTCAGTTGTGTAGTTTCGTGGTGCTTCCTGAAAAGAAGGTTTAACCGAATGGTCATTAATAAAATTAATTTTCTCACCTTGATTACTTGATGTCCTAGACGAATCAAGAGCCTGAAGACTGATTGATTCGCCACCTACAGGGAGTATGAGTTCTCCTGTACCAACATCAATTTTAGTTCTGGCAGTTGCCAAAAAGGGTCTTCCTAAAATTAAAGGAATATTATTATCCTCATCCATGCCTAAAACGACAAAGTCTACTGGGAATACGAATTTATCAATTTTCACGAGAACATCTTCGATTATACCCCTAGGAATTCTAATAGTTTTATCCGCTAATTGAATGCTCATCCTAGTTTGTTTGGGTTTCCCTAAACCTAGTTGTTTAAACATTTTAGCCATAACATTTATGCTTGCCCCTAAATCAGCTAAAGCATTATCAACAGATAAACTACCAATTAAACATGGAATTGTAAAACTCCCTGGATCTTTTAATTTTTGTGGTTGTTTATTTTGCAAAATTGCTGAGCATACTACGTTTAGTTCCACATGCGACTCCTTGTCTAACTTCCATTTGTTTGTTAAAAGCTCTTTTAAAAATTTCCTTGAAACTGGCATCTGCGAAAGAGCTTCAAGAAACGGTAAGTTAATATGTAATTTCTTTAAAAGTTTAAGAAATTTACCGAATTGTTCGTCTGTGTTGTCTTTCTTCATCACATTGGGGTATGGCACACGAGGTTGGTACTCTTTAATTACTGATTTTAGGTTGTCATGGTTTACCTCAACCTTACCTTCCTCTACCACATTCTCTTGGCTTTGGGTTCATCTACCCCTTCACTATCATGAGCAGTTATTGCTTGAAGTTGCTCCTTTGGATTAGTTTCAGTGTTGCTTGGTAGGCTTCCTTGTGATCGTTCAGAAAACTGCTTAGCAAGTTGCCCTAATTGGTTCTCGATCCCTTGAATTGATGCTTGTTGGTTTTTGAGTGTTGTCTCTGTGTTTTGGAAACGGGTTTCTGACACCGCTATAAATTTTGTTAACATCTCTTCAAGGTTCGGCTTCTTTTCTTGTAAGTAAGGTTGCTGTTGGAAGCTTGGGAGGGGTTGTTGTCTTTGGTTTCCTTGGCCACCCCATGAGAAATTAGGGTGGTTCCTTCAACCTGGATTGTAAGTATTACTATAAGGGTTATTTTGAGGTCTAAAATTGTTACCCATATAGTGAGCTTGCTCGTTTTCAGCGCTCGGGTTGTAAGCCAGATATTCTGTGTTGTCCATCCCTCCTCCATTCGTATCGCACTGCATAACTGGATGTACCTGTGAAGAACCACATAAACCATCAATTTTCTTACTTAACAGTTCTACCTGGTTTGATAGCATAGTCACTGCGTCGAGGTTAAAAACACTGGCTGCTTTTGTTGGCTTGGTCCTTGTGACTTGCCACTGATAGTTATTCAGTGACATCTCTTCAATGAATTAATAGGCGGCCTTAGGTGTTTTGTTATTCAGGGTTCCGCCGGTGGCTGAATCAATCAACTGCCTGGTTGAGGGGTTCACACCGTTGTAAAAGGTTTGGACCTGTAGCCACAAGGGTAATCCATGGTGTGGGCATCTTCTCAATAGATCTTTGTATCTCTCCCATGCATCGTAAAGTGTCTCTAAATCCATCTGCACAAAAGAAGAGATATCATTCCTCAACTTAGCCGTTTTAGCCGGCGGAAAATATTTTAACAAAAAATTTTCGGTCATTTGTTCCCATGTAGTGATTGATCGTCGTGGTAACGAGTTCAACCACTGTTTAGCTTTGTTCCTCAATGAAAAGGGAAACAACCAAAGACGAATGGAATCATCAAAAACACCATTTATTTTGAAAGTATCACAAAATTCTAGGAAATTCACCAAGTGATTATTTGGATCTTCATCCTGCAAACCATCAAACTGAACAAATTGTTGTATTATCTGAATTGTGTTAGGTTTCAGTTCAAAATTATTTGCAGCAATAGCAGGCCTAACAATACTTGACTCAGTTCCTGTTAAATTAGGTTTAGCATAATCATACATAGTTCGATAAGCATGATTTTCGGCCACCTCTGGAGGTAGCGGATTATTCTCAGCCATCTCTTCGGTAGTATTAATTTCGTCTTCTTGCTCTTCTTGTATGTATTGTAGGCTTCTCCTTATTTCTCTTCGGTTTCTGCGAACTATGCTTTCAATTTCACTATCGTAAAGTAGCGGTTCTGATGGGTTTCTTCTAGTCATAAACTCAAATACCTGCCAGAAGCAAAGAAGAAAATTTAGAAAAGTAAAAAAAAAAATAATTATAAAAATAAAATATGGCTAAAGTAATAAAAATTGAGCGTTCTTAATATTTCAGATCCCCGACAACGGCGCCAAAAACTTGATCGTGTCTAAAAGTCTTAATATTTATATAATGAATGATCGAGCCTAGAAACGAACTTATGACAACAATTGAGGCAAGCGCACCTATCGAACAGTAGTATAGTTTAGTGGCAAGACCGGGATGTCGAACCCAAGGGAACCAAAAGTACTAATACTGACTTTCTTTTTGTTATTTAGCCAAAGAATTAAGGGAATTTGTTTAACCTAAAATTAGTTAACTACTAAGCTGAAGGTGCTAAGACACAGAGAAGGATTTGGGAAAAATACTTTTGGGAAAAATCAATTGATAAAGACAGTACCCGAGGAAGAATCCACGTAGGCTTCACTTGTTATTTAACTCTAAACCAGACGATTTATTCACTTGACTTGATCCGTAGGATTCCCTAATTTATATTAATACCTCTCTCGAGGCTACTAACGTCTAACCCTGGGTTGATTAATTGAAATATCTTTCTAATTAAAACCCCTAGAATTGTATTAACTTGATATGTGGGCTCCCATATTAGGTTTGACCCTAATCCGACAGATTTTCGTCATCCTATCCCTAGGGTTGCGATCAACTCCGCTTAACTACGCTAGATCTACTCTTAAACAGAGAATATTCCTCAACTACTTAAGCACATCAGTACTTGAATCAATATCCTGAAATATCAAAACAAGAATTTAGAACACATAATTAAGAACAAAACAAGTATTTATCATATAGTTCGGAAAACAATAACAAGATCCGTCTTAGATTTCTTCCCCCTCATGTAACATCCAAACCCGGTCAACACACCACGACCGAATCTGGCATGTCATAGAGTGAAAATGTTTCGAAGAAAACAAGTTGCCGGTTTAATTTCAGCGAAAAACTCTTTGTTTGCTTTGTGTTTGCAGAAATCCGGTGCATTTATAGTTGAAATTGTTAAGTTGCTTTGAAATCCCGAAAATCCGAATGAGTTAAACTTAGTTACTTTAAAACCGTTTGTATTGGAGTTTTGGAAAAACTTAGATGTGAAAATCATTTAAGTTAGCTTAACTAACATCTTATGTGTTTTGTTACCCGATGGTAACCTTTAGAAACCCCATTTAGTAGTATAATTTCGAAAACTTGATTATCAGGTTATTTAAAACATGTTAAACTGTTTACTTAGCAACATTTAAAAATTTAAAGCAGATGTAATAAAACCCAAAATAAAAATACTAATGGCCTTATTACAAACCCAAATAAAACCGAAATATAAAGTTAAAGTACCCAAGTCAAAAATCCATGTAAAACCGAGAACAAGCATCGCATGGCCACCTCGAGTCCACCTGGCTCCTCATTCGAGATCTACGAATCACCTAAAAAGATAAAGGAGAAGGTGAGTCACCAAGACTCAGTGCATAATCCCCCTTCCGAATATGGCAACATCCTTACACAAGTCATATCCAAGTAAACATATCATGCACTCAAACCTAGCCATCCACGACTCCTTTTTCTACCCCGTGTGGTACCAAACCACTGGTGGTGCCAAACCACTTGTGACCCAAAGTCACTGATATCAACAATAATGTGGTGCCAAACCACTAGTGACCCAAAGTCACGAATAATCCATATGTGGGGCCAACCCACGTTGTGATACCAAATCACTGGCGACAATCCCGTTTTATCAAATGTGGGGCCAACCCACTATGGAACGAAGCCACTGGGACGAGTCGCTATGAGGTGCCAAACCTCTGGTGACCCAAAGTCACGAATATTAACTGTGGTACCAAACCGCTAGTGGTGCCAAACCACTGGTGACCCAAAGTCACAGATATCAATCTTCCCCCTCCTCTCATGTCACCCACATTAATGCTCATGCACATACAAATCATGCCATCATGCTTAATCGTTAAACATATATCGAACATAACATAGTTAATATCATCAGAAATCATGTGCCATAATCTCAACCAAAACGGACTTACCCGAAATCCTTGCTCATACCCATAAAGGTATCATATCGAAATCTACACAGTTTTCGGCTTTTAACATATTTAGGTTATTAGCAAGTTCATAACGATTATGAAGTGTGTAAGTTACACACCTGGTTACTAACGCGACTACTGAATCCCGAAGATTAAGATCTAACGCACTAGATCCCCCTTTCCTACATTCGGCCAATGACCACTATTAGCAAAAACCCATTCGGCTACACTTGTAAATCCCGAAAAGTTAACGCATCTAATAACCATCCTTACCTTAACGCTTTTTGATCACCAGTCACAACCCGAGATATGCGAGATAGAGCCTTCCCCTACAATCGGCCAACACTAAACACTAAATCTTAATAGCCTTTGGCTTTTTAAATAACTAAGAGAAAGATTGAATCGACATGAAACCTTACCACTGACTTACTAAGATCGATTGACAGAGAATAGATGACCCTGATCCACTGCTTCAAAATCCCGGAGATCCTAGAAGAAACCGATTTCACAGATGAATGAGAACCATGAAAAATGCCGAAATTCGGCTTTTGGTTCTATGTAAGTCGACAGAGAAAAGAAGAAGAAAAATAGAAGGGATTCGGCCAAGGACACTTACCCACTCCAAAACCGATTAGAGAAGAAGACCAAAGAGATCTACCCTTAATTGATATTCGGCCAAAGTGTTGAAATAAGAAGAGGAGAGTAAAGGGAGATTTCAGCAATAGTGGTGGAACAATCAAAGGAGTTTCGGCTGTGGCTTTTGAAAGAAGAGCAAAAGAGATTCGGCTTTGCAAAGAACCAAGAGAAGATTGATGAACTTTCGGCACAAGAGAAGATGAAGAGAAAAGAAAGTTGCTGATTTGGGAAGAAGAGATGTTGATGCGGCTTTTGAAACAAATATGAGAGAAAGGAGAGAAAGAAATGAAAGAGATTCGGCTTTGGCTTCAACAAGGTGCACTAAGGGAGAAATCGACAAGGGCCTTGGGATTTTGACTTTTGGTTCACAATCGAATGCACTAAGGCATGACTAGCTGAAAATGTCCATCTATCCTGACTAAGGAATTTCGGCACTCCTCCAAAGTCTTTCAACTGATCACTCTTCCTCACACAATTCAAAATTCGGCCAACTACTCAAACTCCTCCGGTCCACTCATTCAAACGAGTTTGAATTATTCAAACTCCTAAATTCTCTCTTCTCCACCCGTTTAAATCTGTTGACTTGTTCAACAGTTATCCATCAGAGTTTGAGCTGAGCACCACTCTTCCCCTCTCTGGCGTCAAAAAGAATTAGCAGCAAGGGATTTCTGTAGCTCGAACCCAAGCTCTCCTTCCCCTGCTTATGGCGTCACTGCATAAGGCCCTGAGTGGCGCCTCCTTGCCACTTTACCAAGGCTTTTCTTTTGCTACAGTTTACCATAAAATATTCTTAACCCCTAGCTCCTTCAGCTCCCCTGAGCCAATGCTTGAAAATAAAATTTTTCCTATAGTTCGGGCCTACCCTTGGCTTATATCTAGACCCTAAAACACCTCAATTAATAACGCAAATCAATCCATACACATGCAAATAGTTCAAACATAATAGCCCCTATTTAAGGATGTTACAGTTCTACCCCCCTTAAAAATAATTTCGGCCTCGAAATTACCTGGTCAAAAGAGTTGAGGGTATTGCTGCCTTATCACATCCTCTGGTTCCCACGTAGCTTCTTCCACGCCATGGTCCCGTCATAACACCTTCACTAGTGGAACTGACTTCTTGCGCAAAACCTTCACATCCCGATCTAGAATCTGCACTGGTTCCTCTTCCATGGTAAATCTGGGCTCACCTCAATTTCCTCCACCGATACAACATGCGATGGATCTGAACGGTAACGCCTCAGCATGGAGACGTGGAATACATCATGTATCTGGCTCAGTTTTGCTGGCAACTCGAGCTGATAAGCTACTGGTCCCACTCGTCTCAACACCTTATATGGGCCAATAAACCTTGGACTTAGCTTGCCTTTCCTTCCAAACCTCAGCACTTTCTTCCATGGCGAGACCTTCAGGAAAACCCTGTCACCCACTGCAAACTCAATATCTCTCCGCTTAAGATCGGCATATGACTTCTGCCTGTCCGAAGCTTCCTTCAGGCGAGCCTGAATCAACTTGACTTTATCTTCGGTCTCAGCAACCAACTTTGGTCCCAACATCTGACGCTCACCCAATTCTGTCCAGCATGTAGGTGTACGACACTTCCTACCATACAATGCCTCATATGGTACCATCTTAATGCTTGCCTGATAACTATTGTTGTATGCAAACTCAGCTAACGGTAGAAATTCTTCCCAGCTGCCTCTGAAGTCCAAAACACAGCCCCTCAGCATATCTTCCAAGATTTGTATCACCCTTTCTGATTGTCCGTCTGTCTGTGGATGAAATGCCGTACTAAAACCCAACCGCGTACCCAACGCCTGATGCAATGCTTTCCAGAACCTCGACGTGAATCTGGGATCCCTATCCGAGATGATCGATACTGGCACACCGTGCAACCTTACTATCTCTACCACATACAGCTTAGCTAACTTCTGAAGCGAGTAATCAACCCTTACCGGTATGAAATGAGCTGACTTAGTCAAACGGTCCACAATCACCCAGACTGAGTCCTTCTTACTAGGCGTAAGGGGTAGCCCACTGACAAAGTCCATAGTGATCCTTTCCCACTTCCACTGTGGAATCTTCACCGGCTGAAGTAAATCCGACGGCAACTGATGCTCAGCTTTGACCTGCTGACACGTCAAACATTTACTCACAAACCCAGTTACTTCCCTTTTCAACCCTGGCCACCAAAATTGCTCTCGCAAATCCCGGTACATCTTGCTACCTCCAGGATGCATAGCGTATGGGCTGCTATGTGCGTCCTGAAGAATCCTCAGCCTTAACTCGACGTCCTTCGGCATACAAGCTCTCCCTTGAAAACACAACACTCCATCACTGGTTAAGCTGTAACCTTCCAAACCACCATTCTGAACTTGCAACCTCCGAACAGTCAAACCCTCATCCACTAACTGTTTCTCTTTAATCTGCTCTACCCAAGTCGGCTTAACCTGCAATTTTGCCAAAAGACTCCCGTCGTCATACAAGCTAAGATGAGCAACCATCACTCTCAGGTCCGACACTACCTTACGGCTCAACGCGTCCGCTACCACTTTAGCCTTGCCCGGATGATACTCAATTGAACAGTCGTAGTCCTTCAACAGCTCAATCCATCTGCGCTGTCTCAAATTTAAATCCTTCTGAGTCAAAAGATACTTCAGACTCTTATGGTCCATGTAGACTATCGACTTCTCTCCGTACAAATAGTGTCTCCATATTTTCAGGGCGAAAACCACTGCAGCCAACTCCAAGTCATGTGTCGGGTAGTTAACCTCATGTGGTCTCAGCTGTCGAGATGCATATGCCACTACCTTCCCTTCCTGCATTAGCACACATCCCAAACCAGTATGCGATGCATCACAATATACCGTGAATTCCTTTCCGGCCTCAGGCTGAATCAAAACTAGAGCTTCAGTCAGAATCTTCTTTAACTTGCCGAAACTTTCTTGTTGTTTCTCAGACCACACAAATGGAACTCCTTTCCTCAGCAATTTGGTCAACGGCGCTGCAATTAGAGAAAATCCCTCTATAAATCTTCGGTAATACCCCGCCAGACCTAGAAAACTCTGAACTTCTGCCACTGACTTAGGCGGTTTCCAGTCCAACACTGCCTCAATCTTTCGAGGGTCCACTCTAATCCCTTCAGCTGACACCACGTGCCCCAAGAAAGTCACCTCCCTAAGCCAAAACTCGCACTTACTAAACTTGGCAAATAACTGTTTTTCCCTCAGAATCTGCAAAACTACCCGCAGATGCGCATCGTGATCCTTCTCAGATCTTGGGTACACCAGTATGTCGTCTATAAATACCATAACAAACTGGTCCAGATATGGCTGGAACACCCGATTCATCATGTCCATGAATGCTGCCGATGCGTTAGTCAACCCAAACGGCATTACACGAAACTCGTAGTGCCCATACCGAGTGTGAAACGCCATCTTGTGGATATCAGCCTCTTTCACCTTAAGCTGATGATACCCCGACCTTAGATCGATCTTCGAGAAAATCGATGCCCCCTTAAGCTGATCAAACAAGTCGTCTATCCTCAGCAACGGATACTTGTTCTTGATCGTCAGCTTATTCAACTGGCGATAGTCTATACACATCCTCATTGTACCATCCTTCTTCTTAACAAAGAGCACTGGCGCTCCCCAAGGCGAAACACTTGGTCGGATAAAACCCCGGTCCAACAACTCCTAAATCTGAGCCTTCAGCTCCACCAATTCCTTTGGCACCATCCTGTACGGGGCAATAGACACTGGCACAGTTCCGAGTAACAAATCTATACCGAATTCAACTTCCCGATCCGGAGGCAGACCCAGAAGTTCTTCTAGAAATACGTCGACAAATTCTTTCACCGTTCGGACATTCACTACCGTCGACTCCCTGGCCTCCAAGGCACTCACATGAACCATAAACGCCTCACAACCCTTCCTGACCATTTTCTCAGCTTTCAAAGTAGACACCACGTTGGATAGGTAATCTCTTCTCTTACCTATCATCACCACTTCTTCCCCCTCAACCGTTTTCAAAACCATACGCTTAGCTGCGCAATCCAAACTTGCTTGGTACTTCACCAGCCAGTCCATCCCAAGAATCAGATCGAACTCCCCAAACGGCAGTTCCATCAGATCAGCCACAAACATTACCCCTTGGAGTTCTAGGGGTACATCCCTATACAGCTTATTTACTTCTACAGAGTGACCTAGAGGGCTAATTACTGTCATCTCCCTAGAAGTAGTCTCAAAGTCTAGGTTCATGGTTTCCACTATGCTACTAGCAACATACGAATGCGTCGAACCAACATCTATCAAAGCAGTATATGGTAATCCAAAGATTAAGAACGTACCGGTTACGACGTCCGGTGCGTTGCCCTCCTCTCGACGCCTCGCTGCATAGACCAATCCAGGCTGTCTTGCTTCAGTGTTGCCTGCACCTCTGCCCGGTGCTCCCCGGCCCCGACCAAAACCATTACCTCCTCTGCCAGAACCACGACCCCTCTGCGGTTGCGGTCCCTCATTCCTGAACTGAGCACGGCCCTGACCCTCAGACTGAATCCTGGCTAACTTCCGTGGACAATCTTTCACACGATGATCCAGCGACCCACACTCAAAGCATCCTTTGCCATCGGTCCAACGTTCTCCCCAATGAGATTTTCCACACCGATTACACTGCGCTGGTCCTTGATTAGCAGCAACAGGCCTCCCAGACTGATTCGGCTCACCATGCCTAGCCCTTTTCTGAGAATTTTCGGCTGATCCAGATGATCCAGAACCTCTCTTATGTCTATTGCTATCCAGATTCTGTCTCACAGACTCTTTTACCCCTTCGGCTATCTTAGCCTTTTCTACCAGCACAGTAAACTCCCGCTCCTGCTGTGGAGCAATCAGTAATCTTAGCTCGTCTCTCAGTTCATCGTCAAACCGTACACATTGCTCATGCTCCGTCGCCACGATACCTTGAGCATACCGGCTCAACATTAAAAATTTTGCCTCGTACTCCGATACGGACTTACTCCCCTGAACCAGTCTCAGAAACGCCTTCCGCTGCGCATCAATGTAGCTAGATCCAATATATTTCTTTTGATAAGCTGCCTTAAAGTGGTCCCACGTGAGATCATCTGCTGCAGCACTATCCCGAACCGTGAGCCACCACTGGTATGACTCATCCCGGAGAAGCGACACTATCCCTTTCAGTTTCTCCTCAGCAGTCAGATCCAAGTCGTCCATGATACGCTCCGTCGCCTCCAACCAATACTCAGTCGTATTGGGCGCCACACCAGAAACACCTCGGAATACCTCGGGTCCATTGGCTCAGAGTCGCTCAGATACAGATTTCTGAGCTCCCGCACCCCCACCTGCTCCAGCCACTCTCTCAAAAACCGCAGCATCACCTGCGACACTGCGTCATCCCCCGTATGATCCTGAAACTCAACACCTGCAGCTGGTGGTGGTGGTGGCATCTCATTTTTCGACCCCTGACCAGACCCCACTGGTTCAGACACGGTCATCCTACCCTGACCGCGTCAACGTGTATTACGACCACGACCTCGAGTGCTCATGTCTAACGTCTCAACTTATCTGCTTTAAAAGTTTTATGCGTCAGTCTTTATTCCACTATTATTAAGGCACAGTCTTATGAACAGTTCTTTAAAGAGTTTTGTTTCCTGTGAGTTCATAGAATCCTATAGGTTTTCGTCTCTAAGGTAGTCCACTAATAGTATTCATATAATATCATATATCATCACAATCATAAACAACGGTTAGGGGTACTTACCTGGGCGGATTGGTGCCGGAGACTCGGTGCCATGCTTTTCAAACCATGTATTTTTCCATCAATACTTTTTTAAAACTACATTTTAAAACATTTTGGGCCTCGGGCCCACAGTCGAGCTTTTGAACTTAGCTCTGATACCAAAAATGTAACACCCCAAACCTGGTCAACACACCACGACCGAATCTGGCATGTCACAGAGTGAAAACGTTTCGAAGAAAACAAGTTGCCGATTTAATTTCAGCGAAAAACTCTTTGTTTGCTTTGTGTTTGCAGAAATCCGGTGCATGTATAGTTGAAATCGTTAAGTTGCTTTGAAATCCCGAAAATTCGAATGGGTTAAACTTAGCTACTTTAAAACCGTTTGTATTGGAGTTTTGGAAAAACTTAGATGTGAAAATCATTTAAGTTAGCTTAATTATCATCTTATGTGTTTTGTTACCCGATGGTAATGTTTAGAAACCCCATTGCGTAGTATAATTTCGAAAACTTGATTATCAGGTTATTTAAAACATGTTAAACTGTTTACTTAGCAACATTTAAAAATTTAAAGTAGATGTAATAAAACCCAAAATAAAAATACTAATGGCCTTATTACAAACCCAAATAAAACCAAAATATAAAGTTAAAGTACCCAAGTCGAAAATCCATGTAAAACTGAACACAAGTATCGCATGGCCACCTCGAGTCCACCCGGCTCCTCATCCGCGATCTACGAATCACCTGAAAAGATAAGGGAGAAGGTGAGTCACCAAGACTCAGTGCATAATCCCCCTCCCGAATATGGCAACATCCTTACACAAGTCATAACCAAGTATACATATCATGCACCCAAACCTAGCCATCCATGACTCCTTTTTCTACCCCGTGTGGTACCAAACCACTGGTGGTGCCAAACCACTGGTGACCCAAAGTCACTGATATCAATAATAATGTGGTGCCAAACCACTGGTGACCCAAAGTCACGAATAATCCATATGTGGGGCCAACCCACGTTGTGATACCAAATCACTGGCGACAATCCCGTTTTATAAATGTGGAGCCAACCCACTGTGGTGCGAAGCCACTGGGATGAGTCGCTATGAGGTGCCAAACCTCTGGTGACCCAAAGTCACGAATATTAACTGTGGTACCAAACCACTGGTGGTGCCAAACCACTGGTGACCCAAAGTCATAGATATCAATCTTCCCCCTCCTCTCATGTCACCCACATTAATGCTCATGGACATACAAATCATGCCATCATGCTTAATCGTTAAACATATATCGAACATAACATAGTTAATATCATCAGAAATCATGTGCCATAATCTCAACCAAAATGGACTTACCCGAAATCCTTGCTCATACCCATAAAGGTATCATATCGAAATCTACACAGTTTTCAGCTTTTAACATGTTTAGGTTATTAGCAAGTTCACAACGATTATGAAGTGTGTAAGTTACACACATGGTTACTAACGCGACTACTGAATCCTGAAGATCAAGATCTAACGCACTAGATCCCCCCTTTCCTACATTCGGCCAATGACCACTATTAGCAAAAAGCCATTCGGCTATACTTGTAAATCCCGAAAAGTTAACGCATCTAATAACCATCCTTACCTTAACGCTTTTTGATCACCAGTCACAACCCGAGATATGCGAGATAGAGCCTTCCCCTACAATCGGCCAACACTAAACACTAAATCTTAATAGCCTTCGGCTTTTCAAATAACTAAGAGAAAGATTGAATCGGCATGAAACCTTACCACTGACTTACTAAGACCGATTGAGAGAGAATAGATGACCTTGATCCATTGCTTCAAAATCCCGGAGATCCTAGAAGAAACCGATTTCACAGATGAATGAGAACCAACACAAATGCCGAAATTCGGCTTTTGGTTCTAGGTAAGTCGACAGAGAAAAGAAGAAGAAAAATAGAAGGGATTCGGCCAAAGACACTTACCTACTCCAAAACCGATTAGAGAAGAAGACCAAAGAGATCTACCCTTAATTGATATTCGGCCAAAGTGTTGAAATAAAAAGAGGAGAGTAAAGGGAGATTTCGGCAATAGTGGTGGAACAATCAAAGGAGTTTCGGCTATGGCTTTTGAAAGAAGAGCAAAAGAGATTCGGCTTTGCAAAGAACCAAGAGAAGATTGATGAACTTTCGGCACAAGAGAAGATGAAGAGAAAAGAAAGTTATCGATTTGGGAAGAAGAGATGTTGATGCGGATTTTGAAACAAATATGAGAGAAAGGAGAGAAAGAAATGAAAGAGATTCGGTTTTGGCTTCAACAAGGTGCACTAAGGGAGAAATCGACAAGGGCCATGGGATTTCGGCTTTTGGTTCACAACCGAATGCACTAAGGCATGACTAGCCGAAAATGTCCATCTATCCTGACTAGGGAATTTTGGCACTCCTCCAAAGTCTTTCAACCGATCACTTTTCCTCACACAATTCAAAATTCGGCCAACTACTGAAACTCCTCCTGTCCACTCGTTCAAACGAGTTTGAATTATTCAAACTCCTAAATTCTCTCGTCTCCACCCGTTTAAATCTGTTGACTTGTTCAACAGTTATCCATCAGAGTTTGAGCTGAGCACCACTCTTCCCCTCTCTGGCGTCAAAAAGAATTAGCAGCAAGGGATTTCTGTAGCTCGAACCCAAGCTCTCATTCCTTTGCTTGTGGCGTCACTGCATAAGGCCCTAAGTGGCGCCTCTTTGCCACTTTACCAAGGCTTTTCTTGTGCTACAGTTTACCACAAAATATTCTTAACCCCTTGCTCCTTCAGCTCCCCTGAGCCAATGCTTGAAAATAAAATTTTTCCTATACTTCGGGCCTACCCATGGCTTATATCTAGACCCTAAAACACCTCAATTAATAACGCAAATCAATCCATACACATGCAAATAGTTCAAACATAATAGCCCCTATTTAAGGATGTTACACCTCTGGTATTTGAGGGGTTTAGTTCATAATTATAAAAGAATACATCTCAGAAGAAAGTATAAAACAAAACATAAGAAAAACCCTAAAACCCCCTGAAGGAAATTGAAGGGAAGATCTTCTGTCTTGAGTATGATTCTGGCTTCTTGAGATGAATGAACTGGCTGTCTTTGAGTAAATCCCACAATTCGACCTCTCTGGCTTGGCTCCTCGGCCTACTTGAACAGCCCCCTTTTAGGTCACACTTAGGGTGTTTATATAGGCTTTCAGAATGTCTTTCTTTGCCCCTAAGTATCCTAATTCGAGTGGAACTAAAATAGGTCACGGCAGGGACACGCCCGTGTGGCATGCCCGTGTAAATCGAGTCCAGGCCGTGTTCGGGTCTGCTAAAGAGGCACGGCCGTGTGGCTCAGGCCCAGGTTGTGTGGCTCAGGCCCAGGTCGTGTGGCTCAGGCCCAGGCCGTGTGGATTTCATACTTTGGCCCATTTTCTCTATTTTTGGCCCGTTTCTCGTTCTTTTCACCCTTCAATGCTCTTCTAAGTATAAAACATGAAAGTAAAGGATTAGGTGTTGAAACGCCGGCACCCCCATGGCGCAGCAAAATAAAATTAATCCGGCAATCCAAACCATGAATCCATGTGTGAGGAACGAATCGAGGTGAAATAAAGGTTTCGAAGTTACCTAAATTTCAATCTGAGTAGACAGCGACGCCTCGACAACAAGAGTTCTGATCTACTATCGAACCAAGCTGCAACCTTTACGATGTCGGCCTCTATGTAATCCACCCGGTTTGACTATGAACGGCAGAAATCTCTAAAACTATTTTAGAGGTTTTTTTTTTTATTTACTTGACGGCTGCTAGACTTTTCAAGCAAATTCTTAGGGTTTTTTTTCTTAATCAGTTTTGTATCACTTATTACCTTTTATAATCGGTATCTCTTTAATGAATTATAAAATTAAATATATATAATAATGTTTTAACCGAAAATTATAATTACATTAATTATACCTAAAAAGTTGTAATTACATTAATTATAACATGGATTTCGGTAAACTATATTTATTTAAATTTATATACGAACTAAATTCATATATTAATTCTCATTATGTGTACAACATCCTTGTACATATAATATATTCAATATTTGATTGCCCAATTAAATTAATTCTTTAATTAATTTAATTCATGTGACAATCAAACACACTACTAACTATGTTTTATTCCGTTCATTTCAACCATAGGGTGTGACCCTGTGGGTTCTTGTAACGTTAACAGTAATACTAGAATGATTCTAATGTCACAAACAATGAGTGGCATCTAGCAATGCATCATTGCTACCTAAGTTACAAGAAGTCATGATTCGACATAACTTTTTGTGATTAACCTTTCATGCATTAATCCTTAAGTCCTTTATCTCTGGAATGGACATAAGTCATGGAATAGTCACACTTGTATAGTCCATCCAATGTTTCTTGATATCTTGAGTAGACTATGATATACAAATTAGTATGACATCTCATGTCAACTTATTTGAGCATGGCCATGCATTTCTAGTCTCATCAATCAAGTGGCCTAAGATATTACTCCCATTATGTGGGAGGGACTTATCCTATATTGATCAACAATATCCCTCTACATAGATTGTGGTATATCCAACATCAGCCTTTATAGAACAACCAGCTACGGTGTACGTTTGACTATATCAAAATATACGACTCACGATGTTGGGATAATGATTATCTCAAGTCTACGGATCATATACATATTAATCACTATGAGTAATATTGTGACAATTACATAATAATCCAAGAAACATACTCATAGCGGGTCAGTCCAATATGTTGTTCTCTAACACACATATTCATGCATTGATTTTGACACTCCATATCAATGACAACTCTTTATCATCAATCAACTACATGTTAGTCTTAATGCATTATTGTCGTCCTAGTCAATAATAATACTTGACTAAGGATCTTTTAAGAATAATCATATTATTCTCAGGACATTATTATAAAACAGTTTATTTTTACACACAGAAGGAAAAACTGAAATAATAATGACAACGCTTTATATTAATAAACATGGTAAATCAAGTATGTTATTACAACCATCTCATGATTGATCTTTGGGAATACTCTTACATTAGGAGCACCAAATTCCACAATTTAGGGGATAAATCATCCAAAAGTATGATAAATGTAGTATTAAAATATGAACATATTATGGTTTATCAGGCACCTTATAAGGCTTTGTACGGTCGCAAATGTCGAACACCTCTGTATTGGACTGAGTTCAGTGAAAATAAGATACACGGGGTCAATTTGATAAAAGATACAGAACAGAAAGTGAAAGTGATCTATGATAGTCTGAAAACCGCATTGGATCGTTAGAAATCCTATGCATATTTTAAAAGAAAAGACATTGAATTTGATATCGGTGACAAAATGTTCTTGAAAGTGTCTTCGTGGAAGAAAGTACTCAGATTTGGATGTAAAGGCAAATTGAGTCTGAGGTTTATCGGGCCGTATGAGATTATAGAGCGTGTTGGACCTATTACGTATAGATTGTTGTTGCCACTAGAGTTGGAAAAGATACATAATGTATTTCACGTCTCAATGCTTAGACGATACCAATCCGATCCCTCTCATGTGATTACTCCATCTGAGATTGAAATTCGATCTGATATGACTTATGAAGAAGAACCGATCCATATCCTAGCTCATTAAGTGAAATAATTGAGAAATAAGAAAATCTCATTAGTGAAAGTACTGTGGCATCGACACGGAGTGGAAGAAGCTACGTGGGAGCCTGAAGACGTAATGAGAAAACAATATCCAAATCTATTTAAGGGTAAGATTTTTGGGGACGAAAATCCCTAAAGAGGGGAGAATTGTAACAGTCCAGTTTATACCCTAGTTGGAATAGTAGTTTCGAGACCACAAATTTGAGTCATAAAAATATTTTAATATTATTTTCTGTGTCTACAGTATATGATTAAGCATGTGTAAAAGTTTCGTGATTTAATTTGATCATTTGTGTGCTTAATTAGAGAAAAGGACTAAATTGCATTCAATGCAAATTTAGCAGGTCATATGAGTAAGTATCTATTTGCTATGGCTTTCCTTATATGAAGTCCTTATATTGTTATTAAACCATATGATTATTTGATGGACAAAAATGCCTTAAGATAGTGGAATTCTAATGATAATAAAAAGGCTAAATTTGGAATTTGATAATTAAACTGATTCAATGAAACAAAGCATGAAAATAACCATAGTTGTCATCTTTTACCTGAAAATAAAAAGGAGAAGCCAGGGATGAGTTTTAGGTTTCGGCTAGCTTTGAGCTTGATTAAGGTATGTAATTTGTTTGATTTTTGATAATTTCTACGTTCTCGTAATCGTTGCTTCGAGTACTTTGAAACCCAAGCTTTAATTTTGTGAATTGATGAATATTTTGAAATGTGTCATTGATGAACACATGAGTTTTGTAATGTTTGATGGTGAATTATGAAAAATATGTGATTGATTATCATAGTTTGTCTTTGAATTTTTGATGAATTTGAGTAGTTTGGACTAAATTGAGATAATAATATTTTGAGGGACTAAATTGTGAAATAAATGAAATGTGAGGACTTGTATGAGCATGGGTAATATTCGGCCAAGCATAGGATGTATTGAATTATGTGTATTTTGTGATTTTGTGAAATAAGGACTAAAATGTCAAAATGTGAAAATGTGAGGGCTAATTTGTAAATTGCCCTAAATATGTGTCTTTGGATTGAAGTGAATGATTTAGTGAATAAATGGATTAAATTTGAATATGTATAGATTGAGAACCGAATTTAGATCGCGGAAAGTTGAAAGTGATTGAATAGCCGAATCTATTCGTTTGCTCAAATCCGAGGTAAGTCGATATACAAATAAATGTATTTAAATTGAGTTATTTATGTATCTAAGAGATATATATTGCATGGTAAATGCTCGAAATGGAGTGTATATGAAATTCGACAATGTCGACAAGTTATCAAGGTCTGAGAAGTCCCGTATGAACATAGGAATAGATAGGATAACGTATGTCATGACATAGGTTCCGAAATGAGATATCATGTAAGACCACGTCTAGGACGTTGGCATTGATTCGAGATTTCGTGTAAGGCCACGTCTAGGACGTTGGCATCGATTTGAGATTTACGTGTAAGACCATGTCTGGGACATTGGCATCGTATTTGATTCATGTAAGACACTGTCTAGAACAGTGGCATCGATATCTGAGTACATGTAAGACCTCATCTAGGACGTTGGCATTGTACGACTATTCTGAGCACTCTGAGTATCCTATTAGATTTAGAACAGTTTAATAGGAAAATCCGAGATGTGAAAGGCTTCGCGAAATGTATAATGATTCAGGTATGTTTGGAAAGTACACCATGTATGTGTACAAAAAGGTGAGTATATAAATATGAACTTATCAAGATGAATATGTGTATATATATATATATTGGATGTGATAAAATGTGACAAATGCTTGAAGGTGATATAAGCAAATGTGATATATTTGAGTTATGAAATGTGGAAAGTAATGGCTAGCTACATGAGCCAAAGTTCATGTTATGAAATTTGCAAATGAGAATCATTAATGTCATTGTATCAATGTGGTTATGTGCATTTTACGCTAAATTTATTTGTATATGACTTACTAAGTTTTTGAATGCTTACTTTGTGTGTGTTTGCTCTGTTTATAGATCGTCAAAGCTACTAGGCTCGAAGAACAGTCAAGGATCGTCATCACACTACTCAATCATATTTTGGTACTTTGAAAATGTGTATATAGCTAAATATGGCATGTATAGGCTAGTTGTTTTGAAGTATGTTTGAGATAAGAATGTTGCCATGTGATATGGCTAGATGAATTGTTGTGTTATGGATGAGTAGACATGTTTTATAATGCTTGGTTTTGGCATGGTATAATGACTATTGAGATGATCGAAATTGTGTTATGTTATATGAAGCAAGGTTGGTATGATTGTGGATGAAACTTGCTTGGAAATATTGGTCATTTGGTTGAGCTATAGGTTGCATAAGATGGTGTGTTTGTAATGCCTTTGTATGCTTGGAAAAGTTGGTTAATTTGGCATGAATTGAATTGGTAAATTGCTTTAGAGATTGCCCAATGTGTGGGTGGCAATTTGGCCCTGAAAATGGCCTATAATTGCTCACACGATTGAGCACACGGGTGTTGGCTCGACCGTGTCTTTCGTGGTTGAAAATCAAATCAAGTCAAACTCGACCACGGGCTAGACACACGGGCGTGTGACTGGCCGTGTGGTGCAAGTCAGTAGCCACCACAGGTGAGGCACACGGGCGTGTCCACGGCCGTGTCGACAAGTCAGTATGTATGCCCTATTTTGACACGGCTTAGACACACGGGCGTGTCTGAGGCTGTGGGAGGCACACAGCCTGCCCACACGGGCGTGTGACCTCTGTAACTTTGAAAATTTTTAAAATTTCTGAGAATTTTTGTATGTGTTCAGTTTAGTCCCGGCCTTATTCTAAAGCATGTTTAAGGTCCAGTAGACCTACTTAAGGGATTCATTGATGTGATTTATCAGATTTTGCTGTGAAATGTCAGTAAAAGATTCTATTTGTCAGGTAATGCCTCTTAACCCTAATCTGGCGACGGATACAAGTTAGGGGTGTTACACATAGGTTTTAGGTTTAAGTGATTAAACTATTTCAAAGCTAACCCATTCCTACTACTTTACATGAATCCTAAGAAAACCTTAGTTATTTATGAACAATAAAATGCATGTTTTGCTAAGTAAAAAATTCCGAAAGGACTTAATTTGGTTTCCAAATTCATGAAAGATCAAGTTGCCATGGAATAATTTTTGAACACTGTTAAGCATGATAAAAATAAGCTAAGTTGAATGATGTAATTATCCTATCCTATTTATGTTATTAATTATTGAAGTTGTGTTTTCGTTAAATTCATTCATACAGTTCATTTCATGCTTCACATTTAATTTAAATTGCATTAGGGATCAATCTTGCCTCTAGATAATTTAATTTAGTTAATCACCCTTCACTCAAGATATTGTGTTTTTATCATCAAATTGTTAACTCTAATTTTGCAATATATTGATCAACATACTGATAAACCGTAAAAGTAACATATTTTAATCCCACATTTAGTATGCTTTTGGATGATTTAAGCATCGATTTATGTAAAAAGGTGCTCTTAATCCTTTCTTTTCATGTCTTATACCCAGGAAAGCACCCGAGGATGAAAAGAACATAAAACGGGCCCAAAACGGAGTAAATGGGCCATATCACGAAATCGACACGGCCTGGACTTAAGCCCACACGGCCGTGCTGCATTGATTATCTAGAAAACGACCTTACCCCCGATTCACATGGTCGTGCCTCATTAAAGAAGTCCAAAAACGACTTGAAGACTAGTCACATGGCCGTGTGACATGGCCGTGTCCCTGTCATGGCAAAGAGCAATTTTATTCTGATTTGGATACTTTTAGGCAAAGAAACACATTCCAAGAGCCTATATAAACCTCCTAAGTGTTACATGGAAGAGGGGGGTTAGCTAGGTCAGGGAGCCAAGCCGAAAAGGTCAGAGTTGTGGGAATCACTCGAAGATAGCCAGTTGATCCATCTCTAGAAGCCAGAATTCTACTCAAGACGGCGGATCTCTCATTCAATTCCTTCAGGGATTTTTAGGGATTTCTTATGTTTTGTTTTATCTTTTCTTCTGAGATGTTTTCTTTTATTATTATGAACTAAACCCTCAGATACCTGAAGGGGGTGAAACCTAAGAAGGATCTTGTTATTGTTTTCTGAACTATAAGATAAATACTTGATTTGTTCTTAATTATGTGCGCTTAATTCTTGTGTTAATGTTTCCGGGATATTGATTCAAGTCAGATGTTCTTAGGTAGAGGAGCTAAAGTCCCTGCTTAAGAATAGATCTAGCATCATTAAGGCGGAATCGTTCGTGCGCCTAGAGATAGGGTGACGAGATTTTGCTGGATTAGGGTGAAACCTAATATGGGAATCCATAGATCGAGTTAATGTGATTCTAGGGGTTTTAATTAGAAAGAGATTTCAATTAATCAACCTAGGGTTAGTTATTATTCGCTTGGAGAGAGGGTTTAATATAACTTAGGGAATCCTATGGATCAAGTCAAGTGAATAAATCGCATGGTTCAGGGTTAAATAACAAGTGAAGTCTACGTGGATTCTTCCTGAGGGTATCGTCTTAAATCAACTGAGTCTTTCTTCAAGTTTTTTCCCAATTCATTCTTTTTTTATTTGTGTCTTTAGCTTAGTAGTAGTTAGATTAGATTTAAACAACTTCACTTATTTTAGGCTAGATAATAAAAATAAGGTTAGTATTAGTACTTTTAGTTCCTTTGGGTTTGACAATCCGGTCTTGCCTAAGCTATACTACTGTTCGATAGGTACACTTGCCTTTAATCGTTGTCAGAGTTAGTTTGTAGGTTCGATCATTCTCATTATAAATTTTAAGACTCTGGTTTCAGCGATCAAGTTTTTGGCGCCGTTGCCAGGGAACTAAAATATTAAGAAAGCTCTATTTTTATTACTTTAGCCATTATTTTTTATTTTTCGCTATTTACTTTTATTTTAGGTTAAAATTTGATTTTGTTAAATTCTCTTTCTTTCTATTCCAGCAGGTGCCTCTAGTTTATGACTAGAAGGAACCCGGGAGGACCTTTAGTATACGACAGTGATATTGAAGCTACCGCTCAAAGAAATCATAGAGAAATCAGGCGAGCCCTAAATTACATAGAGGAAAATCGAGAAGGCAGATCCAATCCTACTGAAGGGATGGACGAGAATAATCCACAACCACATGACGTGGGAGAAAACAATGCTCCACGTACTATGTTTGATTATGCTAAACTGCATTTAACAGGAGGAGAATCAAGTATTGTTAGGCCTGCTATAGCTGCTAATAATTTTGAATTAAAGCCTAACACAATACAAATGATTCAACAATTTGTTCAATTTGATGGTTTATAGGACGAAGACCCAAACACTCATATAGCTAGTTTTTTAGAGTTCTGTGATACCTTCAAAATAAATGGCATTTCTGATGATGCCATACGTCTTTGGTTATTTCCCTTTTCATTAAGAAATAAAGTCAAACAGTGGTTAAACTCATTACCAAGAGGGTCAATCACTACATGGGAACAAATGACCGAAAAATTTCTATTAAAATATTTCCCACCAGCCAAAACGGCCAAATTACGGAATGATATCTCTTCTTTTGTGTAGATGGATTTAGAGACATTATACGACGCATGGGAGAGATACAAGGATCTCTTGAGAAGGTGTCCGCACCATGGTTTACCCTTATGGCTACAAGTCCAAACCTTCTATAACGGTGTAAACCCCTCAACGAGGCAATTAATTGATTCAGCCGCAGGTGGAGCCCTAAACAACAGAACTCCTAAAGTAGCCTATGAGTTTATTAAAGAGATGTCACTGAATAACTATCAGTGGCAAGTTACAAGGACTAAACCGAAAAAATCAGCCGGAGTTTACAACCTCGATTTAGTGACCATACTATCAACATAGATAGAGATGATGAATAAAAAGCTTGATAGTTTGTGTTCTTCGCAGGCACACCCATTCATGCAGTGCGACACAAGTGGAACTATGACGAATCCTGAGTACCCACCCTACCAACCAGGCACAGAGAGCTAATAGATGAACTATATAGGTAATAATTTCAAATCCAATAATAATCCTTATAGTAATACTTACAATCCAGGTTGGAGGAACCACCCATATTTTTCATGGGGAGGTCAAGGAAATCAAGAAAATCAAAGACAACAACCTCCTCAAAATTTCCAAAATCAGCCATATCTACAAGAGAAGAAGCCAAACCTTGAAGAGATGCTGACAAAATTCATGGCAGCCATAGAAAATCGTCTCCAAGATACTGAGAAAACACTTAAAGATCAACAAACATCAGTTGAAGAGACCAAAAACCGAGCCAGGGAACTTACTAAGTCAGTAGGGGAAGTCACTAAAGCAGTCAGACAACTTGTAAAGTTAATGTCCGAGCTACCGCAAAGACGTCTACCAAGTAACACGGAGATTAACCCAAAGGAGCAAATTCAAGCCATCACAGCTCATGATAGTAAAGGGTTACATGAACCCAACTCAATACAAGAAAATGAGGTAGAAAAAAGGTAAAATAGAGGTAACATAGGAAAAGCCAAAACCGGTAATCAGAGAGTACCAACCTCGCATACCTTATCCCGAAGCAATGAAAAGAGATGATACAGAAGAACAGTTTGGTAAGTTTCTTAAACTTTTAAAGAAATTACATATCAACTTACCTCTTCTTGAAGCTCTTTTTCAGATGCCAGACTCGAGAAAATTTTTAAAACAGCTCTTGACGAACAAGCGCAAACTAGATGAGGAACAACATGTGGAATTAAATGCAGTATGCTCAGCAATGTTACAAAATAGACTACCGCGAAAGCAGAAAGATCCAGGGAATTTTACAATTCCATGTTTAATTGGTAGTTTAACTGTTGATAATGCGTTAGCTGATTTAGGGGCAAGCATAAATGTCATGCCTTATACATTGTTTAAACGACTAGGTCTAGGGAAGCCCAAACAAACTAGGATGAGTATTCAATTAGCTGATAAAACTGTTAGAATTCCTAGAGGTATTATCGAAGATGTTCTTGTAAAAATTGAAAAATTCGTTTTCCCTGTAGATTTTGTTGTTTTAGACATGGATGAGGATAATTCAATCCCCTTAATTTTAGGAAGAACCTTTCTAGCAACTGCCAAGACTAAAATTGACGTTGCCATAGGAGAACTCATACTTTGTGTAGGTGACGAATCAATCAGTCTTCAAGCTCTTGACTCGGCCAGGACAAAAATCGATGAAGGTAAGATAGTCAATTCAGTTGATAATCAATTTGTGCAACCTTCATCACAGAAAACACCACAAGGATACAAACCGGAGCCAAGTCATAGACCCCAAGCCAAAAAAGAAGAACTACATAAGGAACAAAGCCTTAGGGTCGACAAACTAAAAGAGCAGAAACCACAAATCAAAGAGGAACAGGAACCGCACGAAGTAAAACCTAAGGAGCCCCCAAAAGAGCTCGTAGGAACATCAAACCATTTCAAAATAGGAGATCAGGTACTGTTAGACAAAGCAAATCCTCGCATCACCACATCAGACCTAAAAGCAAACGAAGAAATTCCTCTGAAGATACACAATATCTTCCTACACGGAACAGTCGAGGTAAGCAATCCAACATTCGGCACTTTTAAGGTAAACGCTTCTCGACTTAACCTTTATCAAGAAAATAGAACTGTAAGCATGAGGGAAGATATTGAAACCTTTAAACCTCCCTGATTTTTTTTCAAATACAAGGAATATCTAGCTTAAGATTATAAACGCGCGCTTCTCGGGAGGCAACCCGAACACTAACCCTATTTACTTTCGCATTTATTTTTAGTTTCTTTTCTTTTCTTCTCTTAGTTTTAAACTAACCAAAAGTGCAGATTTCCAAGCCACACGGCCGTGGCCGTGGCCATGTGGACGACCAAAATCTCCATACTGACATAGCGGAGGCGGTATGAATCAGTCCCAACCAATTTTTGAATTCACGGACTCAACCACTTCCCCACGGGCACCGACAAAGTGGCACGGCCATGCCCTACGACCGTGTGAAGCTACTGACTTGCAAACCATGGGAAAAACACGCCCGTGCCTTAAAATTGTGCCAACATACTGACTTGCCACCAACGAGCGTGGCTAGCTGAAAAAAGGGCCATGGAGAAACAACACACCTAGACACACGGCCGTGCGAAGTGGCCGTGTGCATCGACACGCCCTCGGCCCACCCGTGGGCAAGTACCAGAATTGAGCCTCTATTTAAACCCAACCTCCCTTCCCCATTCTTTCCACCCACTGTCCACTTCTTTTCTTCCTCCCCCTCACTCTTCTAAGATTTCCCCTCTATAACAGGTCTCCATAACTCTTGAGCTATACCAAAACCATGCCGAAGAAGCGGAAGAAGCCAAGCATAATCTCACCAAGGGTGACCCCTATACATAAGCTCATGCCGGCCGCTTCATCCAAACAACAAGCCAAGGGTCTTTGAGACCATTTGTTTTTATTTTTCTTTTCTCTTTGCTTCAATTTCTTTTTTTTTTGACAATTTTATGTTTAATATAGTTTAATTTATTTTAGTTTCTTAGTATCAGGTTCAAAAGGCTACTAGGGAATCACTCCTTGGGAACTACGACCATCACCACCACAACCTTTGAAATACTAAAGGCTGCTTGGGAATCATGCCACTTCCACCACCGCCAGCACCTAAGCAGCCCTAGAGGTCACACCCACCTCACGAACCATCCATCAATAAGGACTCTTCGGTCCATCCACCTTTACTTTTAACTTTATTTTACTTTTTATTTTTATGTTCTTTAGTTTTCTTATCTTTAAATATATATTTAATTTATTTTAAATGTGTCTTAATAAATCCTGGCTAATTCTCTACGAGCTCCCCAATTTCTTCATCTAGCGCAGAGCTTGGTAGCAGCCACCACCCCTATCGACTTCCAACTCCGGGAAACCATCCAAATTCAGGAAGTTTCACCTCTCCCTCTCTCTTAAATTGATGATCTATCTTTTTACATTGAGGGTAATGTACACCTTAAGTGTGGGGGGTGAATATTTATTTGAAGAAAGGGCCTAACTTTTTGCATTATTCTCAAATCTGACCTAACTTTCTTCATTATTCTCAAATCCCTGAATTTAGTCTTGTTTTAAGTAATTTCCTCATATTACTAATTAGGATGAAATTTCTGATGGTTTATGATTTTTACTGATATGTTTTAGATTAAGCCATAGTTAATTGGGCACTGATGATTAAATTAGAAGAATATTAGAGAATCAAGCATGATAAGTCTATTTTTCAGAATTAAAATCTTTGCTAGGTTGTTGAGCTGAATCTGAATATTATCTGAAAGTTTGAAATTTACAAGGTTGATGTCAAAACACCCATAATTTTTGTGAGATTTTGAGCCTATTTGAGCATATATTCTTTTCCATGCTCACTTTATTGATTATGAGTGTGTCAACTATGAACTGTTATTCTAGAACTTGCCTTGATTATACATGTTAAAACCACATTTATGATTTGACATACCAAGATGATAAAGGCACCTAGGTATTAACCCACTTACTCCACTAAAAAGCCTACCTTCACAATTAACCCCTAGTGAACCCCGTTGATCCTAACAACCCTTTTTATTGACTCACCGGCTAATTTTAACCCAAAACCCCTTTGTATTTGTTATCACCATTCCTTTTGACTACCCTTTGATCGAGATATGATTTGATTAAATTACCTAATTAAATTAGTTCAGCAGTTGAATTCATCTTTTATTATTGTTCTTAAAAAAATCAAAGTATTTTCAGTATTAGTGGTGAGCTTATACAGTTAAAGTCTATTTTTCCAAAGAAAAGCTCGTGTTAGTAGGATTATTACTTTTCAGTTAATGTAAATATTATCTCAGTATTTTCTAGGTAGGTACTTGTCAATTCAGTCTCGATTCTAACCTTCTAATTCAGCCTTATTCCACACCTTTAACCCTAGCCCCGTTACAACCCTGATAAAGACCTTTTGATCTGTTTATCATATCATTTTACAGTGGTGGAGATTTGATTTTCAGGCAAGCCTATGGGATTAACTTTTCAGGTTCGACTTATGAGTGCTCTTTTACTGAACCTTAAACACTTAGAGTGATTTGAGTGAATCTTTTGTGAGGATATCAATCCTTGTCGGTTTTGAATTAAAAGGTAATTCTTCAGATAATGGGAGACACCTACATTTTTGTGCTACAAATGTATGACTTTGATTGTTTGAATCTTTAGGACTCTTCGAGTTAGATCATCCATGTATAAATTATCTATGAATTATGATGAGGCATTGTTGATTGGAATTATGAATCATGGAAAGTTTTTTTTTAATTGTAAGTTGAGAATTTTGCTTGAGGACAAGAAAAGATTAAGTGTGGGGGTATTTGATAAACCGTAAAAGTAACATATTTTAATCCCACATTTAGTAGGCTTTTGGATGATTTAAGCCTCGATTTATGTAAAAAGGTGCTCTTAATCCTTTCTTTTCATGTCTTATACCCAGGAAAGCATCCGGGATGAAAAGAACATAAAATGGGCCCAAAACGGAGTAAATGGGCCATATCACGAAATCGACACAGCCTGGACTTAAGCCCACACGGCCGTGCCGCATTGATTATCTAGAACACGGCCTTACCCCCGATTCACACGGCCGTGCCTCATTAAAGAAGTCTGAACACGGCTTGAAGACTAGTCACACGGGCGTGTGACATGGCCGTGTCCCTATTGTGGCAAAGAGAAATTTCATTCGAATTTGGATACTTTTGGGCGAAGAAACACATTCCAAGAGCCTATATAAACCCCCTAAGTGTTACATGGAAGAGGGCAGTTAGCTAGGCCAGGGAGCCAAGCCGCAAATGTCAGAGTTGTGGGAATCACTCGAAGATAGCCAGTTAATCCATCTCTAGAAGCCAGAATTCTACTCAAGACGGTGGATCTCTCCTTCAATTCCTTCAGGGAGTTTTAGGGATTTCTTATGTTTTGGTTTATCTTTTCTTCTGAGATGTTTTCTTTTATTATTATGAACTAAACCCTTCAGATACCTGAAGGGGATGAAACCTAAGACGGATCTTGTTATTGTTTTCTGAAATATAAGATAAATACTTGATTTGTTCTTAATTATGTGCACTTAATTCTTGTGTTAATGTTTCCGGGATATTGATTCAAGTCAGATGTTCTTAGGTGGAGGAGCAAAAGTCCCTGCTTAAGAATAGATCTAGCATAATTAAAGCGGAGTCGTTCATGTGCCTAGAGATAAGGTGACGAGATTTTGCCAGATTAGGGTGAAACCTAATATGGGAATCCATATATCGAGTTAATGCAATTCTAGGGGTTTTAATTAGAAAGATATTTCAATTAATCAACCTAGGGTTAGTTATTATTCGCTTCGAGAGAGGGTTTAATATAACTTAGGGAATCCTATGGATCAAGTCAAGTGAATAAATCATATGGTTCAGGGTCAAATAACAAGTGAAGTCCACGTGGATTCTTCCTAAGGGTATCATCTTAAATCAACTGAGTCTTTCTTCAAGTTATTTCCCAATTCATTTTTTTTTTTTTGTCTTTGTGTCTTTAGCTTAGTAGTAGTTAGATTAGATTTAAACAACTTCACTTATTTTAGGCTAGATAATAAAAAGAAGGTTAGTATTAGTACTTTTAGTTCCTTTGGGTTCGACAATCTGGTCTTGCCTAAGCTATACTACTGTTCGATAGGTACATTTGCCTTTAATCGTTGTCAAAGTTAGTTTGCAGATTCGATCATTCTCATTATAAATTTTAAGACTCTGATTTCAGCGATCACATACACAATCCCTGTGGAGACAATAACTCTTCTACTTACTTATTATTTGATAACAACTGTGTACACTTGCACAAACTAAGCATTACAGTCATACGTATTGAGGGTGAAGTAGATACATCACAATAGAGTTTGTAAAAATAGAGTGAAATAGGGAAGATTGATGTGATATTGGAACAATAAGTTAGCCTAATGTGCAAAAACAAAAAGAAAAATCCAAAAAGAAAATTAGTATGAGTTGAAAAAGTCTCGAAATGGCAAAAAAGCATTCATGAGTGAGATGTATTGAAAAAGAGAAAAGTCACAAAGTTACAAAAGATAGAAAAAATCGTTCATTACTGCACAGAAACTCGTAGGCTAGCCGTACTTACTATGTCATGCTATGATTTCCTATATATGTAGAGACAATGAAGATGAAAGAAGGAGAAATAAGGCGGAGAATGGGTATGGGTCACTAAGGGGGAAAGAATAGGGATCAATATAATGTGTCAAACTATTTTCGTGTTTGTAACTCTCTTAATGCTTACTATCTTTGTATTCCATACCTATTCTAAGCCTCAAAACGTTACAAGCCAAAAATTCCTATGTGACCTAAATATCCTTATACATGAATGAACATCATACTAAACATACGCAAATACAATTATTTGTATTCTGCTCGAATAATCAAGATACTTGTATGATTTGTTAATAGATCCCTACAAGTGAAACCCTTAATGCTTTTATACTTTGTAACATACTGAACTTAGATGTTTGTGGTCAAAAGTGGTGAGTTAACGCAAGTGTGAGTGAATGTAAAATGCCTAACTCATGTGCTCTGAAATCAATATTTGTATCATATTGGCTCAAGGGTCGTCATTTTTATTTCTTGTTTTTGTTCATGTTACTTTAGGACAAGTAATGACTTAAGTGTGGAGCAGTTTGATCTGCCATAATTTGGTGTAGTAGATTAAACTAATTATAGAACTTTAAGAGCTTGAAAACAAGCATTTTTAGTAGGTTTGAATTATGTTTTCTTAAGTTTTTAATAAGTTAATAAAATGTGCAAATTGAGTCTTTTATTAACATTAAGGGTCGAATGAAGCCTAAGGATGAGTTAACGCACTTTGTGAGTGTGCAGGAAACTTTTAGAATGCATACTAAACTTATACTTGTTGCTACATCGCAACACGAGATGACCAATGTTGCAACATAGGGAGCAGAATAGAGAAATCTCAAGACTTCCTTCAATGTCGCGACACATCCTCGAAGGTAGCTCAAAAGGAGTATGTTGACTACCATGTCGTGATATAGGTCCTATTATGTCGCGACATCGACTCTTGAACAGAAATTAAATACGAAATGGGGGTGCTTTGGTCCTTACAATCAAACTTAAAGCTCGAGAACATCAGACAACCTAGGGTTAAGGACAACTATCACCTAGAATCTATAAATAGGCTCCTTTGGCACATGTTATAGACATTATTCACTTAGCATAAATTCTCTCTTTTAATTTTTAGTTTAACTTTTCTTTCTTTCTTAGGTTTTAGTTCTATCATGTTCTTTATTTTCTTTCAAGAGACCTGATTTGTGAAGACGATCAACTTCTATGGATTTGCATTTATTCTTAATATAAATCAAGCTTTTTTTAAACTCTACACTTCGATTTATTTACCATATTCTCCCTTTTCATCTATTCCATAATGTTTATGAAAGCCATGAGGAACTAATCCTCCTATGGGGGATTAGCAAGTAGAGGTATGATCTATTAACTATTTTGTAGGGTTACTCAAGGGATCAGCTATTCGGGAAAGAAAGAACGTGAAACAAACCTAGGCTTGACAGCCCTGGGAAGTCATCAAGGTGCGAGTTAACCCAAAATTGGTATGGGGCATCTATGAACACCTTTACCCCAAGCTAGTTTGGACTGTAAGGTTGGAAGATAAGTAGACCTTGTTGACTCGTTATGTTAGTGGAAGATCGGAATATCCTACTAAGGTAGTGACCAGTTGATTGACAAGGAACCTGAAACGATAGTTGATGGGGATTACCAAAGCGAGCTAATCACCCATAATCAAGATTTGATTCATTCTACTCTTCAATATCTTGAATTTTATTTCTTTTATATTATTTTATTTTATCATTTTAAAGAAACCTAAAAAAACCCCTTTTATTATGTTCTCATACTATAATTGATTTAAAGCACTAATTAGATATTTTCGTGTTTAAGTTAGAATTGATCTAGCTCTCGCCTCCCTTGGGTACGATCCTCAGAGTACTCACCTACTTCGTTGAAAAACTATATTACAACTTGACCCATAAACTTGCAAATACCACCTCATATTTCTATATTTTATTACAGTATTCACACTCTGTACCTAAGTACGTCTAAAGGTAGACAATCATAAATATGCAATAGTATTAAGTAAGTGATGAAGTTGTAAATCAATTAACACTTTGCCCGATGAACTATAGTAACTTGACTTAGATACTCGAGTAACTACACCACACCAAAGGCATCATAAATGTGTAATAGAGGCACTGAATTGTAAACAAAGGCACGATTGTGCAATCAGAGGCACTGTAGTGCAAATAGAGACATCAAAGTATAGACAGAGGCCCTAAAGTGCAAACAGAGGCACAAAAGTGCAATCCCGTACAAGCGCGCATACTAACCCTATTGGCATGCCAATTGTATCCTAATCGTTTACTACGTTCAAACGGGAATTTATCTAAATTCATCACAATAACACATCAGAGGCACTTTCACAATGTTCATACATATTCTGAAAAACCAGTATATTCATTCCAAGATTTCATAATTCATAATTACAACCATTTTTCAACAAATACATACTCAACTTATTCTTATTAGCAATCAATACGTAATTAACATTTCAATATAAAATGTTTAACAACTATTTAATTCTCTAATTCATAACAATATCAATTTAGATATAAATACAAATTAATTCATTTATACTATGAACTTACCTACTATCTGCTACAAGTTTCTTTGCATAGACTACTCCGCAATTTTTCCTTTTCCTTGATTATTATCTTTTTGACTCAGTTCTTGATCTATATAATAATTAAATTCAACTTCATAAATTCACATGCATTATCAAACTATTTCTATGCATGTAACCCTTATTTTTTTATTTACATATTTTCCCTAAACTTTTACATTTCTCACAATTTAGTCATTAAACCCGAAATTCCAAATTTAACAAAAATTTTGCCATTATTCATGCTAGTCGAATTTCTTTCTAAACTAGTACAGCTTTTAATTATTCACAATTCACAAAAATTCTATTTAAATTTTAATAGTTTATCAATTTAATCCTTTAACTAAAAACTAACAAAAATCACTTTACAAAATAATCTTAATAAACAACCAAGACTACAAATTCACTATTTAACATCAAGAATAACTAAGAACCATTAATGGAAAAATCCAAAATCCTTAACAGTTTCAAAAATGAAGCTACAGTTTAGTTGGTCCTAGTTACAATGATCTGAAAAATATAAAAACTACAAGAAACGAGTTTAAAACAGGTTTACATGCAAGAAATTGGTGATGGCCGAACCTTAAGCTCCAAAAATGGAGATTTCCCTTTTGATTTTTGGTGGAAGAACCCTTAGAGAAGATTATGTAAATTTTATTTTTATTATTCTTTAGTTTAATTTTATTTAATTACAATTTTACCTTTTTTAACAAACATACATTTTAACAATTTAAAAGCCCTTACCTGTCCATATATATTCACTATTGTCTAATTACTACATAAGTCCTCTCTCATTTGATAATTAAGCCACCAAATCATTACAATTCAATTATGACTAGATTTTACAACTTTTACAAATTAGTCATTTTTCTTAAATTAACTAAGTAAATAATAAAATCAACTGACCAAATCTTAATATGACAATCACACAACCCTAAAAATATTAAATACATATAAATTACGAACTTATTAGCCGAAATTGTGGTCCCGAAACCACTGTTCTGACACCAATGAAAAGTGGGATATTTCAAACTAAGTCAACATTTCATGGAAATTGTTAGCTCTTTAAACTTACTTAGCAAAAGTACCCAAGTCTCATTTAAGTAATTTTATCCTTTGTAAAAAAAAGTTGAAATATTAAAATATATATGTAAATACTCCCTAATAGCTTCATTATGAGTGAAGATTTCAGAAATGTGACCAAATTGAGTAACTGGGATGAGGTGCTTAGGTTGTTATCTCATTTTGCATCAAAAGATTCAAGTGACGAACCGAAACTTGCAAACGCTCCGCTAACCGTGTTGCCATAAGTAAGAAAAAACAATCTGTTTGGAGACATGTCAAATTGAGTAACCGTGGTGAAATGTTTTAGTTGTCATTTCATTTCACATAAAAAGATTCAACTACGTCCCAAACTTGTTGAAAATTTTGATTGAGAACAAGCGCCTTGTAAGTTTGATTAAGCTTTAATTTAGTAAAGTAGTTGATTTTTTCCTAGCATTAGAGTTCTGTAAAATGCTTTTTGGTCGAACCTAGCAACTGTTTTCACTTATATTGTTTGCATTATGCTTGGTTGTGGAAGGAGACTTGATTTTGAAAAAAGTTGTTGAATGATTTTTAGTATGGAAATACACAACATGCTTGAGGACAAGCATCGCTAAGTAGGAGGGATTTGATAGCAAGCTAATTTTGTGCGTTTAATGTACTTATTTTTTGTCAAATCTTGAATAGAATGCTACTAAGCTTGTGATTTCATGTTTAAATTTTATCAGGATGCAACTGGAATGCCGAAGTTCAAAAAAAGGACAAGCAAATTGGGCTAAATTGGAACAAAAAGCAAGAAAATGGGCCAAATTAAAAAGTTATAGAATTGGTGGCTGATAAAAAATTAGATTTTGATTTTTTTCAAATCCTATAATTAGAAAAATATCCATTTTGTTGTTGTTAAACATAATTTTAAAAGGAAATCATTCTAAAATTAGCTTTTGAAAGGTGTATAAAGGTTGTGTGATTGTGGCATAGAAACAAACAGTCTAAAGCCTTGAATTCAAAATATTTTTTTCCTTTCTTATGTTTGTAGCTTGTCAAGTACTCTTCCAATTCCTTTATTTTTCTTATTTATAATTGCTCTTTATGTCCCCTCCATTTTTCACCTATCAACATTACATTAAAATCTATTCTCATAATCCTACAAAGCATGATTAATCTCATGCTCAACTAATCCCCGTTTAGCTTTAGTCTGGTCATCATTCCGATCAAGAATTTTGAAAAATGAATCTGCACTAAAATCTTACAACACGATATTCATTATCTCTCTAAAATATGGGATAGTCACATTCATCCCTCAATGTTAATCCAATTTTAGCTCAAAGTGCACGAGGAAGTTATTTTGGCGTATAATTGGGAAAGCGAGTCAGTCGTCTGCCATATTCGAGTTCCTGCGAACAAATTGGCATGTCCAATTGGAAAAAGCTAGTTGGACTCCGTCAAGGGAGATAGTGATCGAATTTAAACAAACCACGCAATTAAGGCCACAAATTTGAGTTGGGCTCTTTTAGATCACAAGGCTACCTAGATCTTAAATTACGAACATGTGTTACATGGTTAGATAACCGGTAAGGGTTGGTTTTCAGGTCGTACCAAAACCAACTACACAAGGAAGAGTTGGCAGTTGAGACATCCTTGATCGCTATAACCAACTTATCTTTTGGAAGGAAAAATCCATTTTCAAGAATCGATTCAAGTTTGAAGTGTACCGAGGCTAAGGCTAAGCATTCACATATTTGATTTACCAATTTAATTCAAATTACTTAATTTTATTTTGCAATTATCATTCTGTTATTATTATGTTCTATTCATTTTTATTTTTATTTTTTTCCTTTATCAACTAAATCCCTTTTTATTATTTTTTCAGTTTTGCACATACAAGTCGTGGGCACAACAGCTACCTAAACTCAGGAATCTGGTCACATAACACGAAAATTAGGAGTCTCAGTCCATATGGGATCGACCCTACTTCTTTATACTACTATTTAATTCAATTAGAGCGTAGGAGATTTATATTTGGTGGTTTCAACACCCATCAACTATCCTGGCACAATCCTGGCTTGGTCCCTCCTGGCATACAGGTTCCACTCACATACCTACAGCCCAAAACACGTATATAAGTTTCCAAGGAACTTTATGGGTCTCACTCAATTGTACCTTTTTACAATAATAAAGATTCCTTGACCCCCCATGAGTTGGGTTTCCCTATCAGACAATGGCGGATACAATTTTGATTCTCAATTGGCGGATAACCATAAGTCAAATATTGTACTTAACCATCTTACACTCTTTTCACATTAATAGCTTTACACAAGTCCCTTGCGGTTGTAGTTGGATACACTTCTTAGATCACTACCCAATGGATTCTATTCTTGGCAGATTTGTTACATACACTAGTAATTACCAAAATGTAGGATTCAATTGTTCTCAGGTACGGCAGATTTATACTCCACCAACATCCCGATGTCTCAAGTTCCCAGTCATGGCAGATCACTATGGTGGATTCCGTAGCTGGTTACTCTGTCTAGTATTCTACTGAAAAATGCCTCACCATCATACTCAAATGTCACACACAGCAGACTAACATCTCTCCACTTGAATGTTACAGAATTCATTCCATTGATTTCCAAGATAACACGCCAGAAAGGTTTTTCAGAGGATTTGCCACAAAGCATTTCCAGAGAATTTGCCACAAAGGCTTTTTAGAGAATTCGCTACAAAGGCTTTCCAGATAAATCCATGTTTATTGTCTCGGTGGACCATTTCGGTGGATGTCATGGGCTTTTCCTACATGGTCTTATACCTTCTCACCCTATTAGCATATTATGATATGATGCCATGGCCATGGACTTCCACAGATTTATGTTATGATTTATCAGTCCGGTTATCATTACAACCATCCTACCAAATGCTACACAATAAATCTCTTTCTCATATTTTTACATAACTCAGAAATTGTCAGGCACTGAACCTATATAATCATGAATCATAACACAAGAACTACATATACGCTAGTAACTATACCATATAATACACAACTTTGTACCATGCTGTACATTATTCACCTCATTTACATATTTATAGATATGTCTCAAGACATGCATTTTCATAATTACATGATATGCAGGAGTCAAGTCTAGAGACTCACCAGAGGCCTACCTTTACCTCGACCCACAGCTTCTGCTTCGGCAGTCCTTCCCGACGCAACAACAACTGCTTAAATGATCATAATATTTCTATTAGAATCCTTATTATAGACATTTTACTAATATTTCAACTACAAGCAACCTCCATGCAGGGTCTTTCTGTAACACTTTTTTTTGTAACAGCCTGATTTAAGGGCTAGTTGGAATAGTGGTTCGAAACCACTAATCCGAGGTTAGAGAAAATCATTTTCATGATATTTTATGAGTTATAGTATGATTGTATAAGTACATGAAAATTTTGGTGCTTTAATTTTAGGGATTTCATGCTAAATCGCGAGAAAGGACTAAATCGCATAAAGTGCGAAAGTTTAAAATTTCTAGCTAAAGGTACCTAATAGCCATAGAATATTAATTGGAGGTATTTAAAGGGCAATTATCCCCTTGAATAAAGGTTGGCAGGCCATAGGGGACAATAGAGGTTAAAATTTGGTCAAGTAGGTGGATTAGGTGGGCTAAATTGGGATTTTATATTAAAATAAAAAAGAAAAGATATCATCTTTTCTTCTTCATTCCTCCACCAAAAATTAGCAGCAAATAGGGGCTTGAAAGCTTCAAAAATTTTAGCACACTCTTCCCTTTACAAGTAAGTGTTCCAGTGATCATTTCTTGATAAAAATTATACTTTTGGAACCTCTAAAGCTTAATTCTAAAGAGGGGATTATTTTGTTAAATGGTGAAAATTTTAGAGCCTTGCCATTAAAGATTTTAAGTTGCTTGCTGCATTTTTATGGAAGAAAATGGATCCTAGTTGTTAGATGAACAACTTTTGTAAAAGGTGTTACCAAGAAAACACCTAAAAGGACCTTTTTATAAAGGTTGTAAAATATGTAGTAGATGTGTGAAATGTTGAGTTTTGATGGTAACCATAAGAGAAATAAATGTTCACCTAGGCTTGTTAAAGAAAGAAGTTTGATTAGGATTTATTTCCGAGCCTAGAGGTAAAATAGTCATTTTGCCAAAGTCTAAGGCAAAATAGTAATTTTGCCAAAGCATGATTATTGAAATGAATTTATTAATGTGATGATTAAAATGAGACAATTTGCTATTATAGAGCAAGAAGAACCAAGAATCAACCTCGAACGGGGAAAGAATAAAATATCAGACTAGATCGACAATCTAGCCTATTTTGAAAACGAGGTAAGTTTGTATGTGATAAATTCAACATTTATGCTAGTATGTTTGAGAATTTTTGATATTATAATGATACATAATATTCTATGAAATCGAGTATTGGTGTTGAATGAGAAAGATGATAAAAGTTGAGATGTTGAAGTCCCGGTTGGACTATAACGAATGTGAGAATACTATTATCGAGACATGAGATGGATAAGGTCCCGTGTAAGACCATGTCGAGGACATGGCCTCGGCACCGAATTAAGATCCCGTATAAGACCATATCTGGGATATGGCTTCGGTATTGAATATGAGAATCGTATAAGACCATATTCGGGATATGCCATCGATCTTAATGTGAGATTCCGTATAAGATCATATCCGGGATATCGCATCGGCACTCAGAAGTGACCCCATGTAAGACCACATCTGGGATGTGGCATTGGCTTCGTCTTTATGGAATGACGATGAATATGCATCTTTGAATATCCCTAGTGATTTTGTAACGCCCCGGAATTTGGGCCTAGAAGTATTGGGCCTTGAGCAAGAGAACGGTTAGGAGACTGTGCATAAAAGTTTATGTGAGCTAGGAAATGACACAATTAAATGTCTGCTTTAGTGGTTAAGGGTCCTGAGAAGTATTGGAGAAGTCTTGGGTTCAAACCTGAGCTCTAGCAAAAATTTTGGTTTTAGGTGAATAAAACCCTAGGATTAAGTAAGTAGGCTTTAAGAATAAAATATGGTAAAAGGTGACACAAAGAGAGTGAGTGGTCTAGTGGCAAGGTGGCGTTACAGCTGGCAAGAGGTCTGAGGTTCAAGTCTTGGGATGAGCAAGGGAGGTTTTATTTTGCAGTTGTGACGCCTAATGGTTGTGTTATAGTGGGATTCTGCTCAGGTGGTTGTGGAATTGGTCTTGGGGGAGTGATTCATGGGATAAGGATTTGGAAAAGTTTGAAAGTGTTTCAAATTTGGGGTGTTGAGAGATTTGGGGAGTGGAATTAGGGGTGTAGTAGTGGTTGGCCGAAAGTGGGTTTCCCATGGTGCAAATTCGGTCATATGAATTTTATTCTTGTGCCGAAATAGGTTGTGCATTTTGCTCTCCATTTCAAAAACGTTTACCTCTTGTTGTGTTGTTTTTCTCTGTTTTGTGTATTGTGTGTTTTGGTAGCCGAGTACCATTAGTGTCCATTCGAGTAATTGGGTTCTTGTTCTTCAAAATCATTCTTTGCTGGATCAACTTCCTTTCTCTCCCTCATTGGTACTTTGCCTTTACTTATTTTTTGTTTTGGGTAGCCGAACGTTTCCTCCCTTGTTAGCCGAATATTGTTTGTGCCATCAATCCTCTCCCTTGTCCTTGATTGTCGATTCTCTTCTATTCTCCCTCTCTCAAGCCATGGTGGATGACCATCTCATCTTCCTCTCGATTCTAACTTCTCTTCCCGGTCACTCAAATAGTTTTTGTTGGCAGAATATCGATTGGTAGGTTCCTGCATCTCTACTCTTTCGACTTTTCTCCTCTATTTTTTTAGATGCCGATTCTTATCTTCTTTTTTACCTTTGTTATGGTGTTATTTCGGGTTTAAGGAATTCGTGAGGAGTGGAAGAGTCCTCTAGCACTATAAAAACGATTGGACTCTTCTCTTTCGTTCTTGACCGAAGGTAATACTGATCGCAGTGAATGATCTGAACTAGAATATGTTGTCGTGGGTTGGTATTGACTGAATATATTCCCTTGTTTGGGGTTTGCGTTTTCTTTAGGCTGATAATCATAGATTCAACCCATATGTATAAGCAATCCTGATTATTAAATTCGTTTTATATGCAGATAACTAACAAGGAAGGTTAAGATCCTATTGTCAAGCGATTGATAAATACCTTGTTTAAATGTAGGATGGTGCTCGTGGGCTGTTCGCAAGAGTTCGTATTCATGTGTGTATTAGTACCGTAATTACTAATCGGTCAAAAACCGATAGAGTGTGTATCTATACACCGTAAATCATTATTGTCGTAAAGTCGAAAGGGTGTGTGTAACTATTTTTCGTAAATGATAGTCGGCTTAAAAGCCGAACAGGGTGTGTAATCACACTATATCCGCTATGAATTGACAAAAGCCGAAACTTCGGCAGTTGAGGCCTCACGAGCATGCGATTGCTCGTGTGGTAAACCGAGCCCACAATCATGGGTGGTAAACTATAGAGGCCACCACGAGCGTCCTCGTGCTCTTGGGCCGTTATGGGCTTCGTTGGCCCGAAATGGGTCGTGTGGGCCCAATGGGCTCGTGGGCCCCACACGGTTAAAATTTACGAAAAGTGGAAAAAATTGAACTGGGCTATAACATTCACATAGCCGTGACTAAATTTGGGCTAAATTGGCCACACGAGCATGTGGGCCCATTTGGGCCGAATATTGGGCCTTGGGCCCATTTACACCGTTATGACCCTTTAGGTTATCTGTGTCGCTCGAGGTGACTGTTGACCTTCGGAAAGGTTTTTATATGATCGAAATACCCCTATAGGGTAAAATGACCGAAATACCCTCGTAGGGTAAAATGATCGAAATACCCCCGTAGGGTAAAATGACTGTAATGCCCCTGGAGGGTAAATGACTGTTTTGCCCTTGTGGGTAAATGACTGACTTAGATTATGAATTTGACTAATTTGGCTATGATCGTATGACTGTGTTTTAACTGACTTGACTGTGGTCGTCTGACTGATATGCTTTTAATATATGTTTAAATGACTGTTACTGAGCATGGCTATTCTGCATACACCTGTGATGATTGAGCATGACATACACGACATATTGCATGGGGTTGGGACATTGTTACGAAGGAAGTGTACGGTCATTGTCGTTCTGTACAATGCTTTCAGCCTTTCTGCGATGTTTATGGCTTTTAGTCATTCTGTTAACTGGAAGCGCTGTTGCGATATTTATGGCTTTTAGCCGTTCTGTCTATGGCGCCGAGCCGTTTTGTTGACTTAGCACCACAACCGGTGCTAAGCTTGGTGTGTTGGCTAGGTGTTTCGATTTAATTCCCACAGGAGTGTAGCGTTGGATAGTAGACGGGGTGCAGGGTTGGTTTGGGTATTTATGCATTGCATACACTGATTCTGATATTGAGATGGGCTTAGGCCCAGATATATGTGATATGTGACTTTTTATATGGGCTCAAGCCCAACCGAGGTTGATGGGGGCTAAGGCCCAATTGCCGCCGTTATTGGAATAGGCTAAGCCCAATTGGTTCTGTTATGGGTTGTGACCCAAATGATATTGTTTTGGGCTTTTGACCACATATATTCTGAACTGAACTGTACTGTTACTGTTACTGGGCTCAGGCCCAAACTGATTCTATTTCTGTATTCTGACTGTTTCTTTAATAAGGGGATTACACACTAAGTTTTCGTAAACTCACCCCGTTTTTAACCTTTCAGGTAATCCCCAGCGTTAGACGGTTCGGTGCTGCGAGGGACTCAGAGATGGCCACACTACTGCTCCTGTTTTCGTTACTTGGCTTTTATTTACTAATAGTTTTCGTCTGGGTTTTTATATTTGTAATAAGGCCTCTCCAATTTTATAGCTTTCGATCTGAGATTTTAATCATTATGATTTATACTTGTTAGAAGTCGAACGCGATTTCCCCAAAATGATAACTGTTTTCAAAACACTATGTTTCCACAACTCAATTTTTAAATACCACGTTTACGTAAATCATTGCTTTAATTTAAGCTTCCGCAACAATAAGGTTTTGAAGGTAATAATTTTTTATAAACCTCGATTGAAAATATCAAGAAGGGTTTTCAATGGAAACATGGTTTTCGAAAAACACTTCAATGTGACACGCCAGATTCGACCATAACGTCTGGGTCAGGTTTGGGGTGTTATAGATTTAGTTGGATAAATAGATAAGCTTGGAAATAGAAATGAGATTTAGTACTAAATCTACGTGAATAAGTGAATACAAGTACCCGTGAGTAATTCACAATGAATGTTTACGATATGTGGCATGGTATGTTCTAGATAAAAACAAGTACGAGTAAGTTATGGAAAAGTGCCTATGACTTTGTGTGTGGTTATTTAATGCCATGGATGGATATTGTCATGAGCTTATTGTTGCTATTCATTTCCATGCAAACTTACTAAGCTTTATGCTTACCCCTTTCATTGCCCTTTTTCTTGTAGTATTGCCAATTTAGCTCGAGAATTCATGGACATCGGAGTTGGAGATCATGCTATCGACCACTTTTTGGTATAGCCAAATTAGATTTATTTTGAGTATGGCATGTATAGGACTTGAATGTTTTGGTTGTGTCATATTTGCAAGCCAAATGTGTTGGCTACTATGGTTGTTTCAATTCATTTTATAAATGGTCATTAAAGTTGGGCCAATACTTGACTAGTTCTTATATATATATTCATTGAGGATGAATCATGAAGTTTATGCTTGATTTGAGTTGGTATAAGTATGGTTGTTATGTAGGGTGGCACTTGGCTTGGAATAGCCTTTTTAATGTCTACACGGATAGACACACGGGCGTGTGTCTAGGCCATGTGTGATACAAGGTCAGCCTCATGGGCGTGTTTATCAGCCGTGTGTCCCCTTGTGAGGTAGGTTTACAAGTCAGTATGCTCAGTAGTAAACACACAGGCAGAGACACGGCTGTGTGTCTAAGTTGTGTTGGAGGCACGGCCTTACACATGGGTGTGTGCCCAGGCCGTGTGAAGTCTACACCTGAATTTAGGAATTTAATTGGACACACGGCCTAAGGACACGGGCGTGTGCCTTTGCCGTGTGACCTTAGCGAGGTGATGACGTCATAAATAGAATGCCAAGGTTTTGGCACACGGGCTAAGACACGGGCGTGTTGAGGCCGTGTGAGGGACACGGACGTGTGTCTGGCCGTGTGAAATAAGTTAGTGTCGACCACGGGTGAAGAACACGGGCATGTCTCAGGGGCACACGGGCGTGTCCCTTGAACAACACAGACGTGTGGCCCCTGTTTGGACAAAAAAAATTAAGCGCATAAAAGTTCTCGGTTTAGTTTTGAAACCTTCCGGAAGTTTGTTTAGGGCCTCATAGGCCCAGAATGAGCAGGTTATGAGTTTAAATGGAAAGTTTCTAAGCTGCAGCAAAAATGTCGAGGTTAGAAAGAATAACCTGAACATTAAACAGATAGCCTAAAACCATTCGAAGTGTCCATTTCCCTTAAATATAATCTTGGTCTCCCAATTTCTTTACTAGTTTCAGGGTAGGTGAATGAAAATTTGGAAAATATTATCCTCACTATTGACCAGTCACGAGGAGGTCAAATCAATCTAATTTACTCTTGTTGAGAAATGGCCAACCATGCTGCTTATAATGAGTTATATAGTTGGCTTGTTTTAGTGTACAAGTGAGTTATATAGTTGGCTTGTTTTAGTGTACAAGTGATCCCTCATTCATTTTGCTGCTTTGCTTTTTACTTTGATCTTTACCTTTTGTTGTTGCAAAATCCCAACAACTCCCAACTAACCCAATATGAGATCCAATTTGAACAATACTCATACAATCCGGTCATACTATATCTTGGCGAAGACCCTCGTTTGGCATGGTCTTAAAGACACTTTAGTCCCTTACAACTTTCTCATATATTTAGTAGGCGTTTCATGTTTAATCAAAACTCTGAGGCATACCCTTCATTTGTCGTACACTTTCTTCAATTAAAGAATACCCCTAGATGAAATCCTTAGATACTTTTTTGAGTGGATACTTTATGTACAAACTTTAGTTCGCCAAAAGTCTATAAATTGGCAGGCTATACTACCATAGTGCACCAAATTCATATCTATTCGCTTTCTTCACAGATCTACCAACTTTGGGGTGTTACACCAGAATATCACAATATCATGGATTGAATTGAGCAAATAATAACTCTAAAAACAATTCAGGACATATACATGGACTAAACAAAACATGTCATAAATTTTTCGGTAAAACTATAAAATTTGTAAAACAGAGGTCATACGGCCGTATGGAAGTCTATAGGTCGTGTGGAAGGGTTGCACGACTATATGGCAAATACAAAAATTAACCTATAGGGGAGACACGCCAGTGTGGAAGGCCGTGAGGGAGGGTCTAGGCCATGTGGTTCATGACCTAACTAGGGTTTCCAGGGCACATGGCCATGTGGTCCACATGCCTGTATGGCCCTAATCCTAGGCACGATTTGCCCTGGTTCGCTTGTAAAAGAACACACACTTTTCACCAGAAGTTCAATCGACGTTCCTCATGATCAAATCTGATTTGATTAACCTAAATCGGGTCCTTCAAATGACATTTATACACAAGTTAACAATTGATTTCTAGATTTATCAAGATTATTGAAAGATTCGGCAAGAACAAAAAAAAGATTGATTAATCAAATGTAAGATTAGCGCCGAATAGAAATATTACAAAAATTCAGGATTCAAACATCATAAACAAGATGTACTTACCTATTCTTGGCAAAGGTAGGGATGCTATTGATGGCAATAACAAAACTGATAGAAAGAACGATTGGATGGAGGATGGTTTGATTCGGGAAAGCAAAAATAATTTCAGTAATGAAGAGAAATTTGATGCAAAGAAGAGGATAGAAAAATAATATTAGATGAAATAGGGAGAGAGAAGAGAAATTCTAATTAGAATGGAAAAAGAAACATAATCCTAGTGTAATTAAGGGAAAATGGACTAAATAGCTAGGGTTTTCAAACTTTGAAGGGTTGCATGGTAATTTCCCTCTATTCTACCTAAATAAAATTGAAAGAGCCTTAAAAATGGGATGGCTCGAACTTAGTTCAATAAAGGGAAGGAGAAAATGCTTAACCATTAAATTATTGCCCATTTATTAATAGGTTTCTACTCTAAATAATATTTATTTTAGTATGATTTTCAATCCTAATTTGCTAAAAATAAAAAGCAAATAAATGAGAGATGAGTGGCTTAAACTTAGGATCTCTTAGGAGTGTACTAATTATTTAACTATCAAGTCTATTCATTTTCTTGATTTTTTTTACAATTAACCCCCTATATTTCGAGGCGTGACCACATGCTAGATCAAATGATGAAGATTTTAGATAATTTGAGGATATACTCGATATGTCAACCTCTACATGTCATTTTGATCGAGGCGAATCGAGTTCTTCTAACAGTGAAAGGGACATTAAAATCGCAATGTTAAGAGAATCAATTCTGGCTAGTCTAATGAATGTCTTCCTAAAGAAACTTTGTGTAATAATCTAAATTTCAATATGAATGAAACTTGTCACGTCTTATGTGAATATATTTTCATGTAGTAAAAAATTCCAAGTAGATACCTTATAAATCGATTCATGTATGATGTTATTATTTGTGAAAATAATACTTCACATTGTTATAAAGAAATGAATTAATTATAAAAATAATTATCATTTAATATAATAACTAATTTGAAATTATTATATAATTAATTAAAATATTTATAAAAATATTATGATACATATCAATATTTTATTAAATAAAATTACAGAATCGCATATTTTTAATAATTTCATAAAAATAAAATAATTCAAAAACTTTTATTATAATATTATTTCTAATCTAATACCCTTAGTAGTCATTTTATATTGTCACCTCACTATTATAATTACATTTGAATCCAAACACACATCCTATCTCTATTTTTAATCTTACCCCTACAGTTTTTACTTTGACTACTACAATAACTTGTCTAACTGTCAGTACTATTTTTTAACCTCATTGGAGTCAAACACAACCCATCTAAAGGAAGCTTGAATACTATAGCATTGAGATTAAAATTAATAATGGAAATATTGTTTGATTCAAATATGGTGATGTAGTGAGATTAAAATAGAAAATGACCATTATAGACATAAGTTTACAATGCGTTTATAATATAATAAATAGTCAAATTTATATTTATATTAAATAATAAACCATAAATTCAAATTATATTTAATTAAATAATAATTGAAAATTATATTTATATTATAGATTGTTATATAAAAAATTTATATTAATTATATAATAATATTAATATTTACTTTCCTATTTTTTATGTTTATATTATAATACATATTTATAAAATACACCACTTTTATTAATATAATAATATGGAGGCTTATAATCAACCAATCTGGGCACATATACCATTTCTTCCCCAAAATCGAAGTTTTACCTTCGACAACTTGTGAGCCGCTACATTATTACTTATATGTGTTTCAACTGTTAAATCTGATGTTTTTAAGTGTAGTATATTTGTTTGTATATTTATTATTTTTTGAACAAATTAGTTAATGAAATGATTCATAAATTACATTAATAATATTTATATAATATCATCATGTAATTTTTGCATGTAAAGCAAAATAAAAGAAAATATTGGCTCACTGGTTGTCTAATGTTTCAACTAATACTAAACAGTATTACGGGGTTGGATCGTAATATAAAAAGACAACTTATATTAATAGACGAATCTAAACATGTCCTTAGTTTAATCGAAAATGAGCAAACAGATTGGAGGACTAATATGTCGTCTATCAAGTCCAATTGGGGAGATGCCTTATGTAACACCCCAAACCCGGCCCATTCACTAAGACCGAATTTGAAATGCCACTGCAGAAAACGTTTGAAAATATTCTTACTTAAAAGTAAAAACCGTTAAAAATTTGTTGCCTTTAATAAAACATTTTGTATATTTAAAACATTCTAAGTAAAAATTAAGTTGTTATAAAAATAGACCGGATTCAAAACTTTAATATGACTTTTGAGATTTAAATAGCTTTTAAAATTAAACTTACAAAATAATATCCCACTTATAAATCCAACTTAAACATGACAAATTCAAATACTTTAAGGCCCTTATTACAACAAGTAACTATTCAAAAATACTTAAAATACTGAAAATAATAAATTCTATTAAATAATGAAAACAACTTCTTCTGCATGGGCCACCTCGTATCCACTCCAACCCGGTCCAAGCATCACCTGTAAGGTTGATTAAAAATTTGGGTGAGTCAAACAGACTCAGTGTGCAATTAGACCACTGAATTCCACCCACATATAAACCACATATTAACGCATATATCAGATATCAATGCACTTAATCACATGATTTCACTTATTGGGCTTGGACCATTATTAGGTCACATATCAGATAATAATTCAACTTGTTCACATAATTCCATGATTTGGGCTTGGCCCATATCCATACCACATTTCATATAATAACATGTTTAACCACGTGTTTCCACATACTGGGCTTGGCCCATTACCACATTTATCCACTTCACTTACTGGGCTTGGCCCATTTCCACATTTATTCACATACAAAATTATGCGATTATGAAGCCCAACCCAGCCTAGGGTCCATCCTCTACACACCCCCGTATCCAGCCTACCACACACCAGGGGATTATTAAATCACCCTCCCCTTTTTACTCCAATATGGCAACAAATGCCATCCACGCGAACTTAATCGCAAATAATCCACAACGCGACCTCAGTCAGCGTCAATCCACGATGTAGTCGAAGCTATCATCAAAACCACGATGAGCATAAAGCCATCAGTAACCACGATATGGCACATAGCCTATATCAACCACGATGAGGCACAGAGCCATTCATCAAACCACGTACTCGAATACACCCTGTCCTTCTTTCATATCATATCCTACCCATGCACATGCAACATAAAATAATGCCATGATGATAATGCATGTACATGTTATTTAACATATTATCACATATTCATAACAATAGTCACATTTCATCAGATTTGGTACTTACCGGATTATTGACATACCCCTTGAGGGTATCCATATCACAATTTCCACTGCACTAGTTAGCACATTCATAACACACATACAGATATCACATACAATTATAAATCCCGGAAAACAGTAGGCTAACTACACACCTGATTACTTGAAGAACTACGCTCTCGATACCGATGCTATCACTAAGCGAGACTACGGCTATCTGCCTACTTTCTTGTTCTGACGCTGGTCCACACCCCGGTGGCCAATCCCTAACAGCAGAGACTGCTCTCCTCTTGAACTTAGGAATAGGGACTATCCCGTTACCTTCTTGACTGACATCCACGTCCATCGCAGATCACTTAATCAGAATCACTTGGTTAACCGACTAATACTTTAATCCAAATATATCGAATCGAATCTACACTTACCAAATATTCTTACCGAGATGATCTTGAATCCAGAAACTTTCTTTATTCTTGTCGATTTGACCCTAAATAACCATACTCAACATCGGTCATTACTTATACCAAAATATGGCCTATAGCCGAATATCACATAACACTTACCTAACTTACCAAATCCCGAAAAGCTGCTACTTGCTCTTGAAGTTGTCGATACCCCTATTAACCATATGTCAGATTCGGCTATTAGCAATAATCTAGGAGAATGGCCCTTGGCCGAAATTACAATGGCTTACCTTGAAGAATCTAACCCAAGCATCTCCTTAGTGCTCCCACTATCGTTGCTTGTGAAGACTAAAAGAGAAAGTCGACAGCACCACCCTCCTTAACGATTCGGCTTTTACAATGAACTGATTTGGAGTTTGAAGAAAAGAGATCAAGAGAATGGGAGAGGTTTATGAGAATCGGCAATGGTGAACAATGGTGGCAAAGTTTCGGCTATCATTTACTTGCAAAATAAGGCATTCGATCAAATATGAGAAGATGTAAAATCAAAGTTGAAAGAAGAAAAAGAATGAGAAGGGAAGGTGAGAAGAATTTTGGCAAGACACTTAGAAGTGAAAGAAAAAGATGAATGCTCATAAAAAAAGGTAATTCGGCACTCCCCTGCTACTCTTCAAAGCCGAAAATCACAGCCCCCAAAGTCATATATTCGGCCACCAACTCCACTTATCAAATCCCCATTTAATTTCCTATTTTATCTCTTAACAAATAAAATAAAATAAATCATCACCTTATCCCATATCAAACTCCTATATATTCTCTTATCACCTATTAAACTAAAATAAATAAAATAAGGCCACCATTATCTTCTTATCATCCATTAAAATAACCAACAAATAAATCCAACCCTTATCTTATCTAGCCGAAAATTAAAAGGAGAAAAATAAGCTTAATCCTCATCTAATTAGAAGTCCATGTGCCGTCCACTTTCCTTCCAACCTGACGCAAAATAAAATGCTCCTTCTTGCTGCCAGCAAGACTCGAACATGAGACCTGCAGCCCTTTTGACGCAAGCTGCAGGTAACGCCCAAGCCACTTTGCCAAGGCGCTGTTTGTGACATGATTCACCCAGAATTTCTTTTAAAACCTCTTTCGCCAGGCGCCTTCTTGACGCAAAAATAAATGCTCCTTCCTGCTTCCTTCACAACTCGAACCAAGGCCCTTAGCCCCTGCACCTGGCGTCTTTCACCAAGCCCTTAAGTGGCGCCTTGCAGCCACTTTACCACATGATTTCTTGGGGCAATAATCCCCTAAAAATTCCTTTAAAGCCTCCTTAGCCCAGTTCCCCTTTTTGGCGCAAAAATAAAAGTCTCTAATGCTTCCCACGTTGCTCGAACCTCTTCCCTTCCTCCCAGCTTATGACGTCATGCACCAAGGCCCTAAGTGGCACCTTGTAGCCACTTTACCAAGCCCATTCGTGTGACATAAACTCCACATAAATTCTCTTAAGGTCCCTTTAGCCTAGCTTCCCTTTTAACGCTTAAAATTCAATATTTTCCCAAAACTTTCACCTTCATCCCAGAGTTCTAAAAACCCTTAAAACACCTCCAAACATACTTAAAGCCTATTAACACTTGAGTTATGCTCCAAATGTATAGCTCCTAATTTAGGATATTACACCTTATTTTGGGCATTGGAACGGATGACTCCCAATAGATAGAGATATAGATGTGGCTAACTGGACTAACGGTACATCAAATTGGACCCAAGAAGAATAAATCTTGAATCTATATATGAATTTATTTACTTGTGACAGTCAAAGTCTGTCATACATTAATCCTGAATGGATGATGGACTATGTATGTGTGACTCGTATACTTTGGTGTAAGTAAAACCCTAAGTTTGAATAGATAATGAACCAAAAGTTGATGCATTGGATATATGACTTCTACAGTATGTAGCATTATTCACAACAATGGAATTTATAACCCAAGACAAGGGTAAATGATATCCTCTCAATGGCACTATGTAACACCCTATACTCGGTCCAGTCATCGAGCCCGAATATCAAGATGTCACTCCACCATCACACATCATACGCATTACAAATGATCGCGTTATTAAGAAAACATCTTCCGTCTTAGCTTTTGTAATAATTATAAGTCATACGCATTCCAGTCATCATTAAAGCATACTAAACATTCATCAAGTAAACCTAAAACGAGAATTAAACATGCTTTTAAACCACCAAACAAAAAAATTTGAAACATACACGTAGGTATCGATACTGAATCAAATGTATCGATATTTCTTTCAAATAGTATCGATACTGCTTGGAAGTTGATACCAAAATAGCATTTTGTTTCTCATTTAAACTCAAAATATAAAAAATTATCGGTACATTTCATAAAGTATCAATTATTTTATCCCGAGTATCGATACTCGTGATATGCTATTGATACTGACTTCTTGCACTTTCAAAAATCATGAAGGTATCATTTTTAAAACCCGAATATCGATACCTCTGTTCTAGACCACAAAAATACAACAGTTTAATGCATATAATCCATTCTAACTAATAACTATTCAACATGTAACTAATAGATCGTCAAGTAAACATCAAAATGACCACAATAACAAATCAATCACGAAAACATGTTCGGGTAACCAAATGATATAACATGAGCAATATCCATAAATCCTAAGATTAATTAAGCTATGAAAATAACCAAAACATCATGGAATAATTCATGCAATAAATCTACCACATGGCCTATATTTCCCATAACAAAAACGAATAAATAAACACCTAAGAAATAATGCTAAGGCCTTGCTTGGATCACTCCTTTGGAACCACACCGCTCACACCGAAACACAACTAATCTGCAATTGTTTTAAAAGGAGTGGGTGAGCTTAACAAGCTCAATGAATGATCAAAATAACTACCACGTAAACATGTCATTATGCATTAATGAAACAACTATATAGCACAATTACAACAATTCAACCTTTAATACCATATTACTTATTCATTCATTATTCACCGATTCATTTACATAATATATGTATACTCTTTTAATCATATATCATATTTCACCAAAAACACATTTATTGATAATTTGGCACTTGAGTTATGAAACATAAAGTGAGCTCTATCACCACACATCGGATATACGGATCTCAAACACACCAAATGACTCATAGAGTCTAACATATCTCAAAAAGTGTAGCATATAGCTAGCACTCTCCAACACACAAAACATATCCCAATGAATGGAGCTTAGCTCACATTCCCTTATCTCTCCAAAACTATCTCGAGCCTCAACGCCCCAAAAACACAACACGTATAAGTGAGTACTCACAATCCTATGGCATGCCAACTATATCCAACAATCTCATAATGTTAGAAGGCCAAACTATCCACAGTAAATCACACATATTACTTACTAATTTTTCGCTCACTACCACTGCAAATTAGCATCATTATCACAACATTATCACTATCATTTGGCATGAATACACTTTCTCAACAGTCATCACAAACATATTTCATATGTCATAGTAACACATCTTGGTACACATTTTCACAACCACACAAGCATATATATCACAACTTAAATATGGGTATGAGAAAACTTGCACTCGTAATTTAGAGTAGGGGTTTAGGCTACTTCTAAATTCCCAATTAACGTGATGAATCGTATCCACAAGCAGCTATTCTAAGCACTCACCAATTACACTTTCATTGAAATGTCGAAAGCCCAAACTAGTCTTTCCTTAACTCGTAGAAGGTCCTAACAAATTTGAAGCTTCAACACAATAAATCACACAACAACACAATAAATCACACAACAACACAATCACAATTAGCTAAGGACTCTGTAACATCCCAAAATTTAGCTTATTAAGAATGTATAATTATATCAAAAATAAGGATTTAGCCAAGTGGTTAGTTGTTAAATGTGAAAGCATGGAATTTAATTTGAGGTCCCAAGTTCAAATCCCTTCCCTTGCAAAATAATTATTTTTTGCAAAAATCTCTTGTTTTTAATGTTGTGATGTCCATACCCTTGTAATCTAAGTATAAATGTTAAATTTACACAAACTAATCAGCCTTTATTCTTTTTTCTCTCACTCTAGTCGTCTCTCCCCTCTCCTCTCTTCCTTGATCTTCAGTTTTTCTTTCTTCCTCCATAGTTTCCATCACCTATAACACCTAGTTTTATCTTTTTCTTTTCTTTTCTTTTTACTACAAGCTTTTGCATCATCTCCTCCATCATATTGCTTTCATTTTTCTCTAATTAAATAAGCCCCAAATCTAAAATTTTGAGTCTCCAAGATCGATTCCTAATGTTGCCAAGAAGTGTTATTGTCGCTCGTAGCATCTAGCTTGTGTAAAATCTATTTCTCTCTCGTTTTCTTGATAAATCTTGATAAAAAAAACCTAAATTTCCAGATCTAGAACTTGAAAGATTTTTAAATATTTAATGGGTATTTTTCTATATTTTTAATCAATTTCAAAAGTGGTTTTAGATTAGCCCCATAATTGGCCACCACTGGTGGTGGTGCGTGCACCCATGGGCAAGAAAAGGGGTTTTTTCTTTAACTATTTCCCATATTTTTCCAGCATGATTTTGGGTTCTTGAACCCCTCCTAATCAGCCTTGAACCAAATTAGGAAAAATCATTCTTGACCAATAGGCAAATTGAATCTAACAATTCAGGAAGCGTGTGGGTAATCGTAAACTGGTTAGTTGTTTCGACATAGATTTTGGGAAAATGGTTATGGATTGATTAAAAGAAGGATTTTAATCAAGATTAGATATTGATTTTCCATTATTGAAATGTGTTAGGTGCTGACCCAAGAATCAACAGTAAAGCCAAAAGACGTTCTCACGTATGATTCGCATCAAAACAGTGTAAGAAATCTAAGTAGTTTGGATTTGAAAAATAATGGTAATTGTGATGATTGGATCGAACCCATAAGTGGTGTTTAGGGGATGTTTAAGAGGTGAATTAGTTGAGTTATATACTGATTTATTTTTAAAAAATTTAATTTAGGTCCATTTTAAAGGTTATTAAAGAAACTGCAAGATTCGCTAGTGTGCTGCAAAAGATCGTAAATAAGGTGTAGGACCTAAACTATAAATACTTAATTGGTAATTATACTTATTATGATTGAATAGATGATTTAGCTTGCTGATTGGGCTTGGCTTAATAGCTAAGTAATTAAATTTGTAAGTGGTCAAATAAGGTACGTTACGAGCTCTAACTATTTGGCATGGTAGAACTGTTGCTAATTTGACTAAATGATTGATTAATTGACATTGTCATGAATGTTTGGTTAGTTTGATATATGTTTGGGTTGCATGTATGGCATGATTATGAATAAAAGAAGGCTTATGCATGATATATTCGTACAAGTGATTTGTTATGATATGTTCGAAAAACTGTGATACATGCACACAAAGAAAAGTTATAAATGAACATGAAATTGTGATTTGTTGAATAATACCATTTTATTGGTAAATTGAAAGTTGAAATATTATCGGTAAATTGAAACTTGAAATATTATCTTCATTCACTAAAAGTATTTGATAATGGAGGGAATATATTGAAAATGTTAATAAAATGTGAAAGTATGATTTATGGCTATGTATGAGATTGTGTGATATATTGCATCTGCATTGGGGCGGGTTTTTTTTTTGTTGACAGAGGAGTTCTGTGGAGTAGTGTCAACATATTAAGTCTGCATTTAAACGTAGCCAGTGCACTGCACCTGGATTACCGAGGGGATTGGCAATTTTATCGCATTATATGATACTGGCGATTTTATCGCATTATATGTTATTCGACAGATTTTCTACATTTATGTTATACGGTGGTTTCTACCACATCAAGCTTTGCTCACATACATTGGAGTTTGGTAGATGGGTTCTAGGGAACTCGTGGTGTGTAGCTGATGGTATGGGTAGGACTCACATGTGCATTATGTCATGATCATGTTACATAAGAATGTTACTATTGATGTTGATTGTGTTATTTGGTTCTGTGAGAAAATGCTTGAATGTATGTAATATGCTTGATTGTTTAGACTCACACTGAGCTTGTTAAGTTCAGCCCATTACTTCAACTTCTTAGGTAATGAACGAACTTAGGATAAGAATTAGCATGCAGACGTACGGTGGACTTTGGACTTGAAACACCATTAAGATTTTATTTATTTAGTTTTCTTTTCTATTATTATTCAGTTTTTGAATTGTAAAATTATTTAAAACTTTGGTTTGAGACTATTTTCGTTTTGGGGATTTTCATGCATGCATGATTTTCATTCTTAGGATGGATTTTTGAATTTATATATATATAAACTGAAGTATGCATGTTATTTGGCTAAGTTAATAATTGGGATAGTATGGTATATTTTCCGCTGTAACCAAGATAAACAAAATATTTTTCAAAGGCAATGATGTGTATTGAGTTTTTCGAAAAACCACATTTAATTTGCTATATTGACTTAATAATAGTTGGATTAATTAAATGAACGTTTTCAAAAATAAATGAAGGCAACCGCAAATTTATAAAAAGAGTGTTTTTGAGGTTTCAACTATCGATAGAGTAGGTTCGTTGATTGGGTGACCAATGTGACTTTCACGATTTAGCCATAACATCTAGGCTGGGTTTAGGAGGTTACATTTAGATAAATGTCATAGCCAACACCCAGCCTAGTAAAATATTGTCCGCTTTGGGTGCACATGACCCTCACATCTTTGTTCTTGAGAACGCCCATACACCCTCAAAAGGCTTCTTACCACTTAAGTGTTGCTACCCCTTTATATAGCTTAGGTTTCTCCCATGCTTTGCAGATGTGGGATTTGCCTAGGGTGTTACATTCACCCCCTTTAGGGACTCAGTGTCCTCGTTGAGGTTTTCCCTATCATCGCTCAAGAGGCACGGCAAGTGGCTCTGATACTAATAAATGTCATAGCCAACACCTAGCCCGATAAGATATTGTCTACTTTGGGTACATATGACCCTCACGACTTTAGTTTTGGGAGTGCCCATACACCCCTCAAAGGTGTAACATCCCAAAAATGGGGTTATTTGGAATTTAATTATTTTTCTTATGTATGAACTGCTGTGATATTATTTATGGAATAATAGAGCTTAATTAAGGCTTTGAGTTGGCACGGTTTGGTGGAAAATTTCAGTTTTTAACTTTAAAGGCAGGAAGCCTTAGCAGGAGGGTGTTATAAGAATAAATGGGTGTAATTTGACACTAATAAGGCCTTGGCAAAGTGGCAAAAGTGAGGCCACTTAAGAGCTAGCATGTGACGCCACCAAGGAGCAAGGGAGAACCTTGGTTCGAGTCACAAAAATCTCCTTTTTGGCTCTTTATTTGGACGACATAAGGGGAGAGAAATTCTCTCCTTAAATTCTTTTTATTTTAGATAATAATGAGGTATTTCATTTTTAAATTATCATGGGATAATCAAGGATTTTATTTGATTAAAAAGGGATATTATTTGGATATTAAGGATATTACATGGATTATTAGGAGATTATTATTTATTATTAGAGATTAATTCAAATTATTTGAATTAAATTAAATGATTGGTCAGGAGCAATTGGGGAAGATTGACGAAATTTGAACTCCTTGGTGGAGTAGTGTGGACGGCAAGCAAAGGGGGGGAGGGTGTCGAATGCTTATAAATACTACAACCCACCACCTTGCTTTTCTTTTCCATCTCTGCTTAGCCGAAAAACCTAACCCTATTTCCTTCCAATTTTTCTTTACTTTCTCAAACCCCCTTAGCCGAAATCCTGATCACCTTTTCCATTATTTTTCTCTTTCCCATTAGCCGAATTCCATTCTTTCTCTTTTAATAAGCTTTAGCCGAAACTCTATCTCCTCCCCATTACTCCCTCTTAGGCCGAATATTGATCAAGGAAAGGGAGGCGGTCTTTAATCAATTTTGGAGGGTAAGTATGTTAAGCCGAATGATTATGTTCTCCTCTCATGTCGACTTGGATGTTTGGTAAGAGGCTGTTTCGACAACGGTTGTTAAGGGTACTAATCGTATGAACAAATCAAATTGTCACAGGGCTTTTGGAATTAGGAAATAAGCAAGCGAGCCCATCATCTTGAAGCAATCGGTTTTGAGGTAAGGTGGTAAGGATCTATATTTTTATTGATATTCGATTAAAAGTCGAAGGCTATTACTGTAGTGACTAACCAATTATTTGGTAAAACAGATCTGTGTATTGAGTACTGTGGTTAGTAGCAAAAGCAAAGGTGAGATTTCGGGTTCATAAGGAACCCCTTCTAATAATTTGGTTTGGCCGAATAGGCCATAGTGCTAATTCTAAGGTTGGGCGAATATAGGTGCAGAGAGATCTAGGGAGGCCGACTCCTCTTTTCAGGATTTAGGACTATCATCGATATCAGGTGTGTACATACACACGTATAACTTATTATATATGCTGAATATTGTGAATGCTAACTTAATTTATGTAGCATTGGATAATAATACCATAATGGTATGTGTGGTGATTCAGGTAAGTACCCGTTAATATGACTTTGTTATTTTATGCTTTTGGGAAGCATGATGTATTGATACATGAGATTTAAGCATGTGATGGCATGTAGCATATATATATATGACTGATGTGGGGTTAATGAGTGGAGGGGGCAGTGTTATTCGTGCCGACGGGCACCAGTGTTTTGGTAACACACCGTGACTAAGGTCACCAGAGGTTTGGTACCTCCAGAGGTTTGGTACCTCATAGCGACTTGTCCCTGTGGTTAACACCACCGTGGGTTGGCCCCACTTGAGATATGGGATCGTCTGCCAGTGATTTGGTATCACGCGATGGGTTGGCCCCATCAATCGATTCGTGTCTACGGACACCAGTGTTTTGGTAACACATCGTGACTATATGTCACCAGTGGTTTGGCACCACCAGTGGTTTGGTACCACAACGGGGTAGACAGTGGCGTTTGGTTGGCTAGGTTGGGTACATAATACTCTGCATATTAATTGTTGTATGTTGTGTATGGAAAATGTTTTTAAAACGAGGGAAGGGTTACATACTGAGTCTTGGTGACTCACCTTCTCCTTTATATTTTTGCAGGTGACACATAGATCGCGGATATGGAGCCGGGTTGACTCGAGGTGGCCATGCAGTGGGATTTAAATTTTAATAGACTTGAATTTTAGTTTATTTACTTTTGGATTGTTGATTTAAATCATATTCCGGTTGTAATAAGGCCTCTTGACACTCTATTTTTGCTATTTCTCATATGTTGGGTACTTGTTCTAAACATTATTATTATTATTGAATTAAAATCACATGTTTTTTTAAATTAAAACGAAAATGTTTTTATCGAGCCATCGGCACATTTGAAATTTGTTTAATAACTGGACTTAATTATTTTTTTTAAAATAAACACTAAGTATGGTTTTACCAAAATAATCAAATACGAGAAGTTTTCAACAAAACTTAAATAGGTTTTAAAATGGTTTTCAAAAAGTTTTCCTCGTAACAAACTAGATTCGGCCATAGTGTTTGGGCCGGGTTTGGGTTGTTACAAAAGGCCTCTTACCACTTAAGCGTTGATACCCTTTTATATAGCCTAGGTCTCTCCCATGTTTTGCCAATGTGGGACTCGCCTAGAGTGTTACATCACCTTAAGCAATCAAAACATAAGCCTAAGCTAAGTTATCATGTAACCGAAACTTTCGACATAACAAACTTGAAAGTCAAATATCTTAGTCTATAATCAATATTTTTTTCTAAAACAAATTCTATTCAACTAATTATTCACCTACGACTAATTCTCAACCTTTAAACTATGCAAAACTACACAATCCATGGTATCGAAAATTTTGACATGTTTGTGGCAATTTTCATGAAAATTCATTAAATTCTTAGAAATCTTTAACAAAAATTTAAAGTTTAGCAACCTTCTAATCTCATCAAAACTAATTAAAAACTGTAACACCCCTTACCCGAGACCGTCGCCGGAGTTGAGCATGAGGCATTACTAGACTTAACTACTAATTCGGGGCATAAAAATTGAAACTATCTATCTGCATCATGTTGACTAAATTGACTATAACTCGATTTACGAAACTCGAAATTGAGATCCGTAAATTTTCCTTGAAACTAGACTCATATATCTTCTTACTATAATTTTTCCAGAATTTTTAATGTGTCCAATTAGTATATTTTATTCATTAAAGTTTCACCTATTTCACTATTTGACAATTCTTACCTATCTTTACAAAAACCCAGTTATCTCATTGTACATAATTCAAATAATATTATAGATTATTCCAATAACAAATAGACTCATTAAGGATTCTAAACATATAAACTATGCTCCATGATTAATTTTGTACAATTTTTAATAATTTTTCCATGACAGAACGATGGATCACGAAGTTATTCAAAACCAGTCTCACTAAGACTTAAATATCTCATAATAAAAAATTCCTTTGCCTACTCTATTTCTTTCATATAATAATAGACACAAAAAGCTTTAATTCTATATCTTATTCGCTTTCTAATTCTATTTCTACAATTTTTGGTGATTTTTCAAAATCACATCACTGCTGCTAACTCAAAACTGTTTCATTGCAAAATATGGTTAACTAATTTATAACATCTTTACTCTATTTCATTTAAACTCTATACATTAACCAAACTTATATATACTAAAACCAGAATCAACCAAAACCACAACCAAACATATTCATCAGGCCAAAATATAAATTCTAAGATTAACAAGATGGACAAGCCATTTTCGCATGGGTATTACTTATATACATCATTTAAAATTTGCCAAACCGTAGGGTAGCTTATACATATATACATCATTACAAAATAGGCTGAAAGAGACATAGTTTATACATGCCATAAATTCTAGCAAATCTACTACTTATACGATACCAAGGTTTTGTGATAGTGCGATTGACTTTGACGTAGATTCCTGAGCTCAAGCCTCGACTTCAATAATCTTAAAAAAATGTAATATACTCACCAAGTAAGCAATTTTTGCTTAGTAAGTTTTAAGCATTTATCTCATAAATAAGTTTCTATAATATCGAAATAAATCATAACTTTACAAAATCACTGCTGAATGACCCAACCTTCAACGAATAATTTCATGAAAATAAAACGTAATAAACATGTATAAGTATGTTTAAACTCTTATACCTCTTTCTCAATAATAAGATGAATAACATATATCACCTTATGCTTACTTACCTTCCCAACCATGACTACGGTTGCATAGCATAATGCATACTACTATTTTTCTATACCAACGTTAATATTACGTGCCCATCATATAATATTACTCCTGTACATTTGTTACAAGAATTGAGTAACGTATCACACACACACAGTGCCGTTACTTTAAAAATCTACGCACACTTAGTGCCATATCACCGTAACGTATCGCACACTTAGTGCCGTTACTTTCGTCATTCGCACACATAGTGTTTTGTAACCGACTTCGCACACTTAGTGCTGGTTTTAACTTGCGCACATAGTGCCTTTCCTAACCCGTCAGTCATTCAAATATACATCTTCATATATCAAATTAAATTCTTACCTCACACAATAATCACTTACATATATGTATAATTTGATGTTTTGGTAACCCAACTTCTATTTACATTCAGCCTAGCACTCATCAGGCCCTCAATGTTTTCCTTAAATATATTCATACTCTACTACAACATTTCTCCATACTTAAATTATTATTATTATTATTATTATTATTATAAATATACATACCTCATACAAGCCATTCCAACATTTAAATAATATCACAATCTTATACCAGCATTATTATACATTAAGCAATGTAAGGTAAATAAGCTTGTCACCTTTTTAATTTAACATGTATCATAGTATTATTTCAATTTTTTAACTCAATCACTTAAAACTTACCTCGAAAATCGACAAGTTAAGCTTTCCGACTATTCGTTTAGTTTTGCTTTTCCCCGATCCGACTCTGGTTCTCTCCTTTCTTGATCTAAATAATTTCGAAATAAACTTATTCAAATATAATTTCATTCAATATAGCTCAAAATACGTAATTAAGAAATTTTCCAACTTATCCCACATGTTTCGCATCTTTGTTAAATAATCTAATCTTCACTAAATACAAAAATGCCAAATTTACAAACTTTTAGCTAGGGCCGAATGGTTCTTAAATATACTTGAGTTCCCATATTTCATAATTTCTACCATCTAGCCCCTCACTCTACTATTTTGAAGATTTAGTCCTAATTGTTCTGTTTATTCAAAATTTTCCAACCCAAAATGTGATAATCTAACACATATATTCTGTTTACAGCCAACAACTATTATTCAATATAACATGCATCAATGGTCTAACTATGAACATGCATAAAAATAAAAATTTCACCATGGGTTTGATAGCTTTCATGACAAGGAACTCAAAGATACAAAAATCTTCATGAATCAAGTTCAAATACTAACCTCAATAAGACATGCGCAACCGAACAATAAGAGCTTAAATTTTCTCTTCTTCCTTATGAGTTTCGGCAATGGTGAGCTAAAGGTAGAAGATGAACACCCACTTTCTTTTATGTTTCTTTTATTTTATTCAAAGCATAAAATATTATTATAAATCCTTTACTAATACAATTAAAATAAACATATAAAGCCATCATCTTACCGTCCACTCATCTAGTTTTAGGGTAATTTACCATGCAAGCCCACCCATACAAGAAAACAAATCAATTTAATCACCTAATTAAAATATAGGCCACTTTTACCATTTGGACAATTTAATCCTTTTTCTTAACTTAGACATATAAACAATCAAATTATCACACAATATTCTAACATATGCTTAAACATATATCATAAATATTAGAATAAAAATTAAAATTATTTTTCTAACCTGGATTCGTGGTCCCGAAACCACCGTTCCAATTAGGGTTGTAATTGGGTTGTTACAACTCCCCCCTTAAGGAATTTTCGTCCCCGAAAATCTTACCCGTGAATAAATGTGGGTATCGTTCTTTCACTGATTTTTCGGTTTCCCAAGTTGCTTCTTCTACCCCGTGTTTATACCACATCACTTTAACCAATGATACCTTTTTTTTCGCAATTCTTTCACTTCACGAGCTAATATGCGAATAGGTTCTTCCTCATAAGTCAAATCGGTTTGAATTTCAATTTCGAATGGGCTTATCACATGAGAAGGATCAGATCTATATCGTCGTAACATTGACACATGGAAAACATTATGAATCTTGTCTAACTCAGATGGTAACCTCAATCGGTACGCAACCGGCCCGATACGCTCGATAACCTCATACGGCCCAATAAATCTGGGACTCAGTTTTCCCTTACGACCAAATCTCAGTGTCTTTTTCCATGGCGATACTTTCAAGAACACACGATCACCTACTTGGAATTCTATATCTTTTCGTTTCAAATCTGCATACGATTTCTGACGATCTGATGCGGCTTTCAAATTTTCTCTAATTACCTTAACTTTTTGCTCCGTCTCTCTGATCAAATCAACCCCGTGCAACTTGCCTTCACCTAGCTCAGTCCAATATAAAGGTGTACGGCATTTTCGACCATACAACGCTTCATAGGGTGCCATTTTAATACTTGATTGAAAACTGTTATTATAAGCAAATTCAATCAAAGGCAAATATCGTTCACATGTACCCTCAAACTCAAGAACACAACATCTCAACATATCCTCGAGTATCTGAATAACACGTTCGGATTGACCATCCGTTTGAGGGTGAAAAGCCGTACTGAAGTGTAACTTGGTACCCAAAGCATCCTATAGTTTCTTCCAAAACCGCGATGTGAATCTCGGATCTCTATCCGAAACAATAGAGACAGGCACCCCGTGCAATCGTACAATCTGCGATATGTACAACTCAGCTAGTTTATCAAGTGAGAAATTCGTACGCATTGGGATAAAATGAGCCGATTTCGTCAATCTATCTATGATAACCCAGATTGAATCTTTCTTACTTGGCGTCAAAGGCACACTCGATACGAAATCCATAGTGACTCGATCCCACTTCCACTCAGGTATCATAATCGGTTGAAGTAGTCCCGATGGCACCTGATGCTCAGCTTTCACTTGTTGACATATTAAACATTTCGACACATATTCTGAGATGTCTCGTTTCATGCCATGCCACCAATAATATTGTTTCAGGTCGTTATACATTTTCGTGCTACCCCGATGAATTGACAATCTACTACTATGAGCTTCATCACAAATCTTTCTAATTAATTCAGGGTTCTTCAGTACACAGATCCAATTCTTGAATCGTAAGCATCCTTCAGCATCTATCTAAAATTCTGAATCCGTACACGAGCCACAATGACTTTTCTTTATTTTTAAATCATCATCAAATTCTTGAGCTTCTCGAATCTGCTGTTCAAATAATGGTCTTACCCTCAACTCAGCAATGATCGCACCATCCTCAGTCATAACTATATCTGCATTCATTATGCATAGAGCAAATAGTGATTTTCGGCTAGTGCATCGGCAACCACATTAGCCTTTCCTGGGTGATAATCAATCACGAGTTCATAATCCTTCAACAGTTCCAACCATCGTCGTTGTCTCAAATTCAGATCCTTCTGAGTCATCAGATACTTTAGACTCTTATGATCCGAATAAACGTGACATTTCTCACAAAATAGATAATGACGCCATATTTTCAAAGCAAAGACTATAGCGGCCAATTCAAGATCGTGCGTCAGATAGTTTCTCTCGTGTGGTTTCAACTGTCTCAAAGCGTAAGCTACGACTTTACCCTCCTGCATCAATACACAACCTAGCCCATTTAAAGATGCATCGCTGAAAATAACAAATTCTTTACCCAGTTCTGGCTGAACGAGTACCGGAGCTTCCGTTAACAAATCTTTCAGCTGATCGAAACTCTTCAGACACTTTTCTGACCATTCAAATTTAACATCTTTCTGTAATAGCTTTGTCATCGGTGATACTATCATAGAAAACTGTAACGGCCTAAATACGACCCTAATCGAAAAGGTGGTTTCGGAACCACGAATCTGACTTAGAAATCTCGTAATATATATATGATGTGCTATATGTGCTGAATTGTGTGAATTTGTTTGTTGATATGATTGAATTAAGAGAAAGGATCTAATCGATAAAGTATAAAAGAGACATTAAATAATTGAAAGATCTAACTTAAGTGTATTATGAAAAGAAGCTTGGGTAGTGGACGGCAATGATGGGAAAAATATGAATAAAAGAAGTTAATTATGAGTGTAAATTTTATATGAATAATTTAAGTAATGAAAATGATTAAGGAATAATAAAATAAGAAAATACATTTTTTATTATTTCTTTTCTCTCATCTTTCTCACCACTCTCACGAAACAAGAAGAGAAGAAGAAGAAGAAGCAATTAAAACCTCCATAGCTGGACCTTGCATGTGTTTCTAAGGTGAGGTATCAAGCTCCATTTTGATAAATTTTTTCATGATTATGTTGGCAATCTTGAATACTATCAATTACATGTAAAAAATTTTGAGACTAAAGCTCCTCCTAGGTTCGGCCATTAACAAGTACTATGGCTTTATCATGTTTGGTGAAGAAATATTGATTATATTTAGGATATTAACATGTTAAATAGGAGAATAGGTACGTGTCATGGTTTGAAAACTTTGGAAACAATTGATTGAAAGCAAAATTGCATGAACGAATGGTTTTTATGAACTTAGGAATGAAGGAATAAGGTTCGGTACATAAGGGGATTAGTCCAAATTTCATAAAAGTTTAGTGATTTTTGTTTAGGGATTAGTCCCAGTATAATTGTTTGTGAATGGTATGTTTGGGACTTAAATGAATAGGTTGTGAATTTATAGGGGTAAATTCGTAATGATTATATAATCTTGCGGTTGAATTGAATTAAATGGAAATGCATTGAACAACTGTTATTTGACATTTCTTAGATCGTGATCAAAAAGAAAAGGAGCTAGATCGGGGAAAAGCTAAAGTGAACGAATAGCCAAAAAATTTGAATTCATCGACTTCCAAGTAAGTCCCTAAGCAATTGAATTAATGAGAAATTTCTCTAGGTACATGTTTATGTACATACATATCTTAGTAATATAAATGTCTCCAAATTTTGTTCTTGGCTGAATGTGATATAAGGCATTATTATATGGTAGTTCGGTTAATATGAAATTACAAATTCATGCTCATGTGTAAATGTGATAATATCATGTGAAAGGTGTATGTACTTGGGATGGATGAACATTATGGTTTGATTTGTAGATATTTAGAAAGTATGAATTAATGAATAGTATTGATTAAATATACTATCATAACTTTAAAAGCATAAGGCCGAATATAATGGTAAGTATTAAAGGAAAGAATTAAGGATCGAATATGCATGATTATGTATACTAAATGTATTAAGATGTGAAGTTGTATATGATGTTTAATGATATTGCAAATTGCTACTCTGTGTCCGGAATAATTCGGTAATAGCTCCATGTGAGCGATACGTTACAAAAAGGTTAGCACTGTGTGTGCGAAGGATTAAGTAACGGCTCTAAGTGAGCGATACGTTACAAAAAGGTTAGCACTGTGTGTGCGAAGGATTACGTTAGCACTGTGTGTGCGAAGGATTAAGTAACGGCTCTAAGTGAGCGATACGTTACAAAAAGGTTAGCACTGTGTGTGCGAAGGATTAAGTAACGGCTCTAAGTGAGCGATACGTTACGGGATCGGTACAACAGGTATGAATGCTTTGAACTAGATAAGTTAATTTGAGTTTGAATGAGTAGCAAGTAAATATTCCGTTTTATTCTGACTTGTAAGTAAGTACTAATTTAGTAAATGGTGGCCGAATGTATGTTATTGTTGTTGAATGCTATGATAAAATAATAGTTAAATTATTTAGTAGCTATAAACTTTGTTTAGGACTTACTAAGCTTTATATAGCTTACCGTTGTATTTTGGTTGATTGAGTATAGATTTTGGAACAAGCTCGCACTCGGGAATCCTTGTCGAAGTCAAGCACATTATCGCCTACTTTTGGTACTAATATGATTAATTTTTAATTTTTGAAGATCAAGGCGTGTATAAGCTTAGACACTTTATAGTTTCTTTTGGGTTGTAATGTATATAGAAATCTTGTAAAGATGACTAAATTAGGTCCTATGAAACTCATATGAATTATGTCATGGTTGAATCTTAGTATAAGTTATATGACTCGATGAATGATACGCAATATCACTTGGTATTATGATATGGTACAAGTGTCAATAGAATTTTGAATGGAAATAGAAATTTGGTATGCTGTTATAAGAGTAGCGAATTGACTAGATACAATTGGCAAAATTTATATATATATTTTATAATTGCATGCTAATATCATTATAGGTTCGGTTTTGGTTGTTAAAGGAGTATTCAATATAACGAGATGGCATAAACTTTTGAGCAATCACATATACAAGTGATAATGCCGATTATAGCTTGAGAAATGTTGAAATGAATTCATTATTTTGGTTATAAATATCACTTGTAAGTAAATAGGAAAAGTTTGTAAATGGAAGTGAAGCATATATGTGCAAATGTTGCACGTTTGAATGCATTGATAAAATGATTCTGTTTACAAACGATGTAGTTTATTAAATAGGTAAATTGCTTTTGGTATAATCAAACAAAGTTTGGTAGGTGTGATTTGGAGCCCTTTTCGGGTTGGGTTAATTTAGCGACGGATACGGGTTAGGGATGTTACATTTTATTGGTATCAGAGCTGCGACACGTAAAGGTCTAGCTATACATGCCATATTTTGTGATAAGATAATGTGATGACTTCTGACAGATATATGTATTTGTTTCTTCCATATAGTAATGGATCCGGATCCCGATGAAGCATTAGCTGATGATGTCGAGAGTGTGGCGCCTTTTCCCGCGCAAGTGACCGCGCCGGAAGAATCTCAACCTGCTGCGAGTGGCCTAGATGTATGGGTAAAGCAGGCCTTCCATAATATGATGAACGATTGGTTCAGTCATTACTTACGAACCACTCCGGCTGTTCATCTACCGCATGATCCGAATGTACCCTCAGTAACACCTAGGGTATCTCCAGTTGCTAATCTTGACAGAGTCACTAAACCTCCGATTGACCGTATTAGGAAACACAGAGCTCAGGAATTCAGAGTCGAGGATGACGATGATGCAGAGAAAGCCAAATTTTGGCTCGATAACACCATTCGTGTATTCGACGAACTGTCCTGCACCCCCGATGAATGTTTGAAGTGTGCTATATCCTTGTTACGGGATTCTGCCTACCACTGGTGGAATACGCTCGTGTCAGTTGTCCCGAAAGAAAGGGTTACATGGGACTTCTTTCAAGTAGAATTCCGTAAGAAATATATAAGCCAGCGCTTTATTGACTCTAAGCGCAAAGAATTCCTCGAGCTCAAACAGGGCCGCATAACTGTATTTGAATATGAGCGCAAATTTGTACGACTTAGTCGCTATGCTCGTGAGTGCATTTCGTCAGAAGCTGCTATGTGCCGGAGATTCGAAGATGGTTTAAATGAGGATATAAAGCTTCTGGTTGGTATTCTGGGAATTAATGAGTTCGTTGTGCTGGTTGAACGAGCTTGTAAAGCTGAAGAACTGGGAAAGGAAAAACAAAAAGCCAAGTTTGAATCTAAAGACACTCGGAAGAGGTCCGCAAGCAAATTTTCACAGATGTCTATGAAAAAGTTTAAGAATGACGGTGGTTGATTCAAGCCTAACACCGGGATTTCTATACGAGAACGGCCGCCAGTGAGTTCTCGGTCTATATCAGTTGCAAGTATGGATAATGAGAAATTGAGCAAACCGGAGTGTCAACAGTGTGGCAGACGACATCATGGAGAGTGTTGGGGTAAATCTATTTCTCTCACGTGTTATAAGTGTGGCTCAAAGGATCACTTCATTCGAGATTGCCCGGAGACCGTTGGAAGAGGTACTGTTTAGAATGCGAGACCGAGCGGCGCTACGGCTCGAGGTAGATCATCTCGTTTTGGGGAAGGTAGGAGTGGTGCACAGAGGGGGGCTTCAGATGCGCTTGTTTGATCAGATGCTCGTGTACCAGCTAGAGCTTACGCCATCCGTGCTAGAGAGGAGGCTTCATCCCCCGATGTCATTACCGGTTCAGGTTTCAAACCCTCTGGGTCAGTGGGTATTAGTTGACAAAGTGTGTAATAACTGCCCATTGAAGATTCGAGACATGTGCTTTCCGGCTGATCTGATGCTATTGCCTTTTGATGAGTTCGACATCATTCTCAGCATGGATTGGTTGACAGTTCATGATGCGGTAATAAATTGTAGACGAAAGACTATTGATTTGAGATGCCAGAATAATGAGAGGATCCGAATTGAATCTGCAGACTTGAATGGACTACCTACTGTGATATCTTCAATGTCGGCTCGACGATATTTGAGAAAGGGTTGTGGAGCATATCTTGCGTACGTGATTGGCATGAAAGTAGCAGAAAGGAGGATTGAGTCAGTACCCGTGGTTAGTGAATATACGGATGTATTTCCGGAGGAATTATCGGGATTACCACCAGAACGCGAGGTGAAATTTAGTACTGAGCTAATGCCAGGGACTACCCCGATCTCGATAGCTCCATATAGAATGGCACCGACCGAACTAAGAGAATTGAAGGTTCAGTTGCAAGAGTTGACGGAAAAAGGTTTCGCCCGACCGAGTTTTTCTCCCTGGGGTGCGCCCGTTTTATTTGTGAGAAAAAAGGACGAAACTATGAGAATGTGCATTGATTATCGGTAGCTCAATAAGGTAACCATGAAGAACAAATACCCGTTGCCACGTATTAATGATTTGTTCGATCAGCTTAAGGGAGCCTCGGTATTTTCAAAAGTTGATCTAAGGTCAGGATACTACCAGCTGCGAGTTAGGGAATTAGACATACCGAAGACTGCCTTTCGGACGAGATACGGCCACTATGAGTTTTTGGTGATGCCTTTCGGGCTCACTAATGCCCTTGCCGTTTTTATGGATCTGATGAATAGAATATTCAAACCTTATTTAGATCAGTTTGTTGTGGTATTTATTGATGATATACTGATCTATTCACGAGACGAAACCGAGAACACTGAGCATTTGAGGCTAGTATTACAGATTTTACGTAAAAAACAATTATACGCAAAATTCAGCAAATGTGAGTTTTGGTTGAACGAAGTTAATTTCCTGGGACACGTTATTTCAGCATCAGGCATTCGGGTTGACCCGAGTAAAGTTTCAGCCATACTTGATTGGAAACCCCCTCGGAATGTTTCCAAGATTTGTAGTTTTCTCGGACTTGCCGGGTATTACAGACGCTTCGTAAAAGGGTTTTCTATGATAGCATCCCCGATGACAAAGCTACTTCAGAAGGATGTGAAATTTGAGTGGTCAGAAAGATGTCAAAAGAGTTTTGATCAACTAAAGACCCTGCTGACAGAAGCTCCTGTGCTCGTTCAGCCAGAATTGGGTAAAGAGTTCGTTATTTTCAGTGATGCATCTCTAAATGGGCTGGGTTGTGTATTGATGCAAGAAGGTAGAGTCGTAGCCTATGCTTCAAGACAGTTGAAGCCACACGAGAGGAATTATCCAACGCACGACCTTGAATTGGCTGCTATAGTCTTTGCTTTGAAGATCTGGCGTCACTACTTATTCGGTGAGAAATACCACATCTTCTCGGATCATAAAAGTTTGAAGTATTTAATGACTCAAAGAGATCTGAATTTGAGGTAGCGACGGTGTTTAGAATTGTTGTATGAACTCGTGATTGATTATCACCCAGGAAAGGCGAATGTGGTCGCGGATGCACTTAGCCAGAAGTCATTGTTTGCTTTACGTGCTATGAATACAGAGATAGACATAACTGAAAATGGTACAATCAATGCTGAGTTGAAAGTGAGGCCATTGCTTGAACAGCAAATTCGAGAAGCTCAAGACATTGATGATGTTTTGAAAGCAAAGAAAAGCCAATGTGGTTCAGGTGAGGATTCGGACTTTCAAGTAGATATTAAAGGATGTTTACGGTTCAAGAATCGGATTTGTGTACCGAAGAATCCTGAATTGATTCGAATAATTTGTGACGAAGCTCATAGCAGTAGATTTTCGGTTCATCCGGGTAGCACAAAAGTATATAACGATCTAAAACAATTCTACTGGTGGCACGGGATGAAACGTGACATTTTGAATTATGTGTCGAAGTGCTTGATATGCCAGCAAGTGAAAGCTGAACATCAAGTGCCATTGGGATTATTTCAACCGATCATGATACCAGAATGGAAGTGGGATCGGGTTACGATGGATTTCGTAGCGAGTTTGCCTTTGACATCGAGTAAAAAGGATTCAATTTGGGTAATAGTTGACAGATTGACAAAATCGGCCCATTTTATCTCGGTACGTACGGATTTCTCCCTTGATAAATTGGCAGAATTATACATATCATAGATCGTACGATTGCACAGAGTACCCATTTCTATTGTGTCGGATAGAGATTTGAGATTCACATCGAGGTTTTGGAAAAAATTACAGGACGCCTTGGGTACTAAGCTACATTTCAGTACGGGTTTTCATCCACAATCTGATGGTCAATCTGAGCGTGTTATCCAAATACTTGAGGATATGTTGAGATGTTGCGTTCTTGAGTTCGGAGGTACGTGGGAGCGATACTTGCCTTTGATTGAATTTGCTTATAATAATAGCTTTCAATCTAGTATTAAAATGGCTCCCTATGAAGCTTTGTACGGTCGTAAATGCCGTACACCACTGTTCTGGACCGAGCTCAGTGAAAATAAGATACACGGGGTTGATCTGGTCAAGGAAGCCAAGCAAAAAGTGGCCGTGATTTGTGATAGTTTGAAGGCAGCATCGGATCGTCAAAAATCTTACGCAGATTTGAAACGTAAGGACATTGAGTTTCAAATTGGTGATAGGGTGTTTTTGAAAGTTTCACCGTGGAAAAAGATAATTAGATTTGGTCGTAAAGGAAAGTTGAGCCCGAGGTTTATTAGGCCGTATGAAATCGTTGAGCGTATCGGGCCAGTGGCATATAGATTGAAGTTACCCTCTGAGCTGAATAGGATCTACGATGTGTTCCATGTATTGATGCTTCGACGATACAGATTCGACCCTTCTTACGTGATTAGTCCAGTAGAAATCAAGATTCAGTCTGATTTGACTTATGAAGAGGAACCAATTCGCATATTAGCTCGTGAAGTGAAAGAGTTGCAAAATAAGAAAATAGAGCTAGTTAAAGTGATGTGGCTTAAACACGGGGTGGAGGAAGCAACCTGGGAGACCGAAGAATCTATGAAAGAACTCTATCTGCACTTATTCGTCGGTAAGATTTTCGGGGACGAAAATTTCTTTTTAGGAGGGGGAAGTTGTAACAGCCCAAATACGACCCTAACCGGAACGGTGCTTTCAGAACCACGAATCCGACTTAGAAATCTCGTAATATATATAATGTGCTATGTGTGCTGAATTGTGTGAATTTGCTTGTTGATATGATTGAATTAAGAGAAAGGATCTAATCGATAAAGTATAAAAGAGACATTAAATAATTGAAAGATCTAACTTAAGTGTATTATGAAAAGAAAGGGGTTTGAATGTCAAATAACCCAAAAGCTTGGGTAGTGGACGGCAATGATGGGAAAAATATGAATGAAATAAGTTAATTATGTTAGTGGAAATTTTATATGAATAATTTAAGTAATGAAAATGATTAAGGAATAATAAAATAAGAAAATACATTTTTTATTATTTCTTTTCTCTCATCTTTCTCACCACTCTCACGAAACAAGAAGAGAATAAGAAGAAGCAATTAAAACCTCTATGGCCGGACCTTGCATGTGTTTCTAAGGTGAGGTATCAAGCTCCATTTTGATAAATTTTTTCATGGTTATGTTGGTAATCTTGAATACTATCAATTACATGTAAAATATTTTGAGACTAAAGCTCCTCCTAGGTTCGGCTATTAACAAGTACTATTGCTTTATCATGTTTGGTGAAGAAATATTGATTATATTTAGGATATTAACATGTTAAATAGGAGAATAGGTACGTGTCATGGTTTGTAAACTTTGGAAACAATTGATTGAAAGCAAAATTGCATGAACGAATGGTTTTTATGAACTTAGGAATGAAGGAATAAGGTTCGGTACATAAGGGGATTAGTCCAAATTTCATAAAAGTTTAGTGATTTTTGTTTAGGGACTAAATGGCCAGGAAATTGAAATTTAGGAGGGGTAAGTTGCAATTAAACAATTATGTAAATATGGATGGGAATGACCTATTCGTAGTAAAGAAAGATTTAATTGTATTGAAAATTGAATTGTCTGAATTCTTATTGTAGTAAAGGGCATTCGGCCATGGGGAAGTTGAAGTATAATCAAGTATAATTGTTTGTGAATGGTATGTTTGGGACTTAAATGAATAGGTTGTGAATTTATAGGGGTAAATTCGTAATGATTATATAATCTTGCAGTTGAATTGAATTAAATGGAAATGTATTGAACAACTGTTATTTGACATTTCTTAGATTGTGATAAAAAAGAAAAGGAGCTAGATCGGGGAAAAGCTAAAGTGAACGAATAGCCGGAAAATTCGAATCCATCGACTTCCAAGTAAGTCCCTAAGCAATTGAATTAATGAGAAATTTCTCTAGGTACATGTATATGCACATACATATCTTAGTAATATAAATGTCTCCAAATTTTGTTCTTGGCCGAATGTGATATAAGGCATTATTATATGGTAGTTGGGTTAATATGAAATTACAAATTCATGCTCATGTGTAAATGTGATAATATCATGTGAAAGGTGTATGTATTTGGGATGGATGAACATTATGGGTTGATTTGTAAATAATTAGAAAGTATAAATTAACGAATAGTATTGATTACATATACTATCATGACTTTAAAAGCATAAGGCCGAATATAATGGTAAGTATTAAAGGAAAGAATTAAGTATCGAATATGCATGATTATGTATACTAAATGTATTAAGATGTGAAGTTGTATATGATGTTTAAATGATATTGCAAATTGGTACTGTGTGTGCGGAATAATTCGGTAATGGCTCTAAGTGAGCGATACGTTACAAAAAGGTTAGCACTGTGTGTGCGAAGGATTAAGTAACGGCTCTAAGTGAGCGATACGTTACAAAAAGGTTAGCACTGTGTGTGCGAAGGATTAAGTAACGGCTCTAAGTGAGCGATACGTTACGGGATTGGTACAACAGGTACGAATACTTTGAACTAGATAAGTTAATTTGAGTTCGAATGAGTAGCAAGTAAATATTCCGTTTTATTCTGACTTGTAAGTAAGTACTAATTTAGTAAATGATGGTCGAATGTATGTTATTGTTGTTGAATGCTATGATAAAATAGTTGTTAAATTATTCAGTAGCTATAAACTTTGTTTAGGACTTACTAAGCTTTATATAGCTTACCGTTGTATTTTGGTTGATTGAGTATAGATTTTGGAACAAGCTCGCACTCGGGAATCCTTGTCGAAGTCAAGCACATTATCGCCTACTTTTGGTACTGATATGATTAACTTTTAATTTTTGAAGATCAAGGCGTGTATAAGCTTAGACACTTTATAGTTTCTTTTGGGTTGTAATGTATATAGAAATCTTGTAAAGATGACTAAATTAGGTCCTATGAAACTCATATGAATTATGTCATGGTTGAATCTTAGTATAAGTTATATGGCTCGATGAATGATACGCAATATCACTTGGTATTATGATATGGTACAAGTGTCAATAGAATTTTGAATGGAAATAGAAATTTGGTATGCTGTTATAAGAGTAGCGAATTGACTAGATACAATTGGCAAAATTTATATATATATTTTAGACTTGCATGCTAATATCATTATAGGTTTGGTTTTGGTTGTTAAAGGAGTATTCAATATAATGAGATGGCATAAACATTTGAGTAACCACATATACAAGTGATAATGCCGATTATAGCTTGAGAAATGTTGAAATGAATTCATTGTTTTGATTATAAATATCACTTGTAAGTAAATAGGAAAAGTTTGTAAATGGAAGTGAAACATATATGTACAAATGTTGCACGTTTGAATGCATTGATAAAATGATTCTGTTTACAAACGATGTAGTTTATTAAATAGGTAAATTGCTTTTGGTATAATCAAACAAAGTCTGGTAGGTGTGATTTGGAGCCCTTTTCGGGTTGGGTTAATTTAGTAATGCCTCTTAACCCAAATTCAGTGACGGATACAGGTTAGGGATGTTACAAAAGCCCTTTTACGAAGCGTCTATAATACCCGAATACCCGATGATGAAATTACATGCCCCAAAAAGCTGATTTCTTTCAACCAAAACTCACATTTACTGAATTTTGCATACAATTGCTTGTCACGTAGAATCTGTAACACCAGCCTCAAATGCTCAGCATGTTCGGTTTCGTTTCGCGAATAGATCAGTATATCATCTATAAAAACAACCACAAACAGATTTAAATATGGTCTGAATATCTGATTCATCAAATCCATGAACACTGCAGGGGCATTAGTTAGCCCAAATGGCATCACTAGGAACTCATAGTGAGCCCAAGCAGTGTTTGGTACATTCGATTCTCTAACTCGCAGCTGATAATATCCCGACCTCAAATCAATTTTCGAGAACACTAAAGCTCCCTTAAGTTGATCAAATAAATCGTCGATACGTGGCAACGGGTATTTGTTCTTTACGGTCACCTTGTTGAGCTATCGATAGTCAATACACATTCTCAATGTTCCGTCTTTCTTTTTCACAAATAAAATGGTCGTACCCCAGGGAGAGAAACTCGGTCTGGCGAAACCTCTATCTGTCAATTCTTGCAACTGAATCTTTAATTCTTTTAGCTCAGTCGGTGCCATCCTATATGGAGTTATCAAAATCGGGGTAGTCCCCGGCACTAGCTCAATCCCAAACTCTACCTCATGAACGGGTGGCAATCCCGGTAATTCTTCTGGGAACACATCAGGATATTCATTAACAACCTGTACCGGTTCAATCTTCTTTTCAGTTACATTGCTGTCAATCATATATGCAAGATAGGCTTCACAACCCTTCCTCAGATACTGTCGGGCCATCATCGAAGATATCACAGAAGGTGGTCCACTCAAATCCGCAGACTCAATTCGGATTCTCTCATTATTCTGGCATTTTAAATCAATAGTCTTTCATCTGCAATTAACTACTGCATCATGAACTGTCGACCAATCCATATTGAGAATAATGTCAAACTCATATAAAGGTAGTAGCATCAGATCAGCCGTAAAACACCTGTCTCGAATCATTAATGGGCAGTTCTTGCACACTTTATCAACTAATACACATCGACCCAGGGGGTTTGAAACCCGAATCACAAATTCAGTAGACTCAACAGGTAGAGTCTTACTGGTTGCTAATGTTTCACACACATATGAATGAGTTGAGCCAGGATCAATCAAAGCAATTACACTAGTATCAAAGAGAGTGAAAGTACCGGTAATGACATCTGGAGATGAGGCCTCCTCTCTAGTACGAACAGCATAAGCTCTGGCCGGTACACGGGTCTCTGATCGAATAGTCGTATCTGTAGTTCCCCTCTGTGTGTAACTCCTACCTCCCTCAACACGAGATGGTCTACCTCTAGCTGTGCCACTCAATCTCGCGCTTTGGGCAGTGCCCTTTTCAACAGTCTCGGGGCAGTCTCGAATATAATGATCCCGCGAACCACACTTATAACAAGTGCAATTATTAGATTTACCCCAGCACTCTCCAAAATGTCGTCTGCCGCACTGCTGACACTCAGGTTTGCTCGATCGAGCATTGCCAACACTAGCCAATGATGTAGCCCGAGAACTCACTGGTGGTCGTTCTCGTATTGAAATCTCGATATTAGGTTTGGATCGGCTACCATCATTCTTCGACTTCTTTGTTGCCATCTGCAAAAATTTACCCGCAGATCTCTTTCGGAAATCTTTAGATTCAAGCTCAACTTTCCGTTTTTCTTTCCCCAGTTCTTCCGCTTTACAAGCTCTTTCAACTAATACAATGAACTCATTAATCTCAAGAATACCAACCAGAAGCTTTATGTCTTCATTTAAACACTCTTCAAACCTTCGGCACAAAGCAGCCTCCGACAAAACACATTCACGGGCACAGTGACTAAGTTGCACAAACTTGCGCTCGTATTCAGGTACGGTCATACGACCCTGTTTAAGCTCAAGAAATTCCTTGCACTTAGAGTCGATGAAGCGCTGGCTTATATACTTCTTACGAAATTCCATCTGGAAGAAATCCCAAGTAAACTTCTCTTTTGGAACAACTAACATGAGTGTATTCCACCAATAATAAGCATAATCCCGTAATAATGATATGGCACACTTCAGACACTCCTCGGGTGTGCAGGACAACTCGTCGAAAACATGAACAGTATTATCGAGCCAAAATTTGGCTCGCTCTGCATCATCATCATCTTCAGCTCTAAATTCTTAAGCTTCGTGTTTTCTTATACGATTAACTGGGGGTTTATTCACTCTTTCGAGATTGACAATCAGGGGTACCGCCGGTACTACAGGAGGAATGTTCAGATTCAAAGGTGGTTGAACAGTCGGATTGGTTCGTATGTACTGGCTGAACCAATCATTCATCATAGTATAGAAGGCTTGTTTAGCCCCCTCATCTGGATTACTCGTAGTCGGTCGAGATTCCTCAAGCCCAGTCTCTTGCACGGGAGCAGGCGCCATGCTCTCGACATCATCAGCTACTACTCGCTCGGGATCGGAATCCATAACTATATGAAAGAAATAAACACATTTCACTGTCAGAAGTCATCACACTATCACAACTTAAAATATGGCATGTATAGCTAGACTCACACGCGCTACGTTAGTCCGAGAACCAGCTAAACCGTAGCTCTGATACCAATAAAATGTAACACCCCTTCCCCGAGACCGTCGCCGGAGTCGAGCATGAGGCATTACTAGACTTAACTACTAATTTGGGGCATAAAAATTGAAACTGTCCATCTGCATCATGTTCAATAAATTGACTATAACTAGAGTTAACAAACTCGAAATTGAGATCCATAAATTTTTCTTGAAACTAGACTCATATACCTTCTTACTATAATTTTTCCAGAATTTTTCATGTGTCCAATTAGTACAGTTTATTCATTAAAGTTTCCCCTATTTCACTGTTTGACAGTTCTGACCTCTCTTTACAAAAACCCAGTTATCTCATTGTACATAATTCAAATAATATTATAGATTATTCCAATAAACAATAGACTCATTAAGGATTCTAAACATATAAACTATGATCCATGATTATTTTTGTACAATTTTTAATAACTTTTCCAAGACAGAACAGGGGATCACGAAGTTATTCAAAACAAGTCTCACTAAGACTTAAATATCTCATAATACAAAATTCCTTTGCCTACTATGTTTCTTTCATATAATAATAGACACAAGAAGCTTTAATTCTATATCTTATTTGCTTTCTAATTCCATTTCTATTATTTTTGGTGATTTTTCAAAATCACATCACTACCGCTAACTCAAAATTGTTTCATTGCAGAATATGGTTAACTAATTTATAACATCTTTACTCTATTTCATTTAAACTCTATACATTAACCAAACTTATATATACTAAAACCAGAATCAACCAAAACCAGAACCAAACATATTCATCAGGCCAAAATATAAATTCTAAGATTAACAAGATGGACAAGCCATTTTCGCATGGGTATTACTTATATACAACATTTAAAATTTGCCAAAATGTAGGCTAGCTTATACATATACACATCATTACAAAATAGGCTGAAAGAGACATAGTTTATACATGCCATAAATTCCAACAAATCTACTACTTATACGATACCAAGGTTTTGTGATAGTGCGATTGACTTTGACGTAGATTCCTGAGCTCAAGCCTCGACTTCAATAATCTAAAAAAAATGTAATATACTCACCAAGTAAGCAATTTTTTCTTAGTAAGTTTTAAGCATTTATCTCATAAATAAGTTTCTATAATATCGAAATAAATCATAACTTTACAAAATCACTCTGAATAACCCAACCTTCAACGAATAATTTCATAAAAATAAAACGTAATAAACATGTATAAGTATGTTAACTCTTATACCTCTTTCTCAATAATAAGATGAATAACATATATCACCTTATGCTTACTTACCTTCCCAACCATGACTACGGTTGCATAGCATAATGCATACTTGACTATTTTTCTATACCAACGTTAATATTACGTGCCCACCATATAATATTACTCCTGTACATTTGTTACAAGAATTGAGTAACGTATCACACACACACAGTGCCGTTACTTTAAAAATCTACGCACACTTAGTGCCATATCGCCGTAACGTATCGCACACTTAGTGCCGTTACTTTCATCATTCGCACACATAGTGTTTTGTAACCGACTTCGCACACTTAGTGCTCGGTTTTAACTTACGCACATAGTGCCTTTCCTAACCCGTCAGTCATTCAAATATACATCATCATATATCAAATTAAATTCTTACCTCACACAATAATCACTTATATATATGTATAATTTGATGTTTTGGTAACCCAACTTCTATTTACATTCAGCCTAGAACTCATCAGGCCCTCAATGTTTTCCTTAAATATATTCATACTCTACTACAACGTTTCTCCATACTTAAATTATTTTTATTATTATTATTATAAATATACATACCTCATACAAGCCATTCCAACATTTAAATAATATCACAATCTTATACCAACATTATTATACATTCGGCAATGTAAGGTAAATAAGCTTGTCACCTTTTTAATTTAACATGTATCATAGTATTATTTCAATTTTTTAACTCAATCGCTTAAAACTTACCTCGAAAATCGACAAGTTAAGCTTTCTGACTATTCGTTTAGTTTCGCTTTTCCCCGATCTGACTCCGGTTCTCTCCGTTCTTGATCTAAATAATTTCGAAATAAACTTATTCAAATATAATTTCATTCAATATAGCTCAAAATACATAATTAAGAAATTTTCCTACTTATCCCACATGTTCCGCATCTTTGTTAAATAATCTAATCTTCACTAAATACAAAAATGCCAAATTTACAAACTTAGGGCCGAATGGTTCTTAAATATACTTGAGTTCCCATATTTCATAATTTCTACCATCTAGCCCCTCACTCTACTATTTTAAGAGTTAGTCTTAATTGTTCTGTTTATTCAAAATTTCCCAACCCAAAATGCGATAATCTAACAAATATATTCTGTTTACAGCCAACAACTATTATTCAATATAACATGCATCAACGGCCAAACTATGAACATGCATAAAAATAAAAATTTCACCATGGGTTTGATAGCTCTCATGACAAGGAACTCAAAGATACAAAAATCTTCATGAATCAAGTTCAAATACTACCCTCAATAAGACATGCACAACCGAATAATGAGAGCTTAAATTTTCTCTTCTTCCTTATGAGTTTCGGCAATGGTGAGCTAAAGGTAGAAGATGAACACCCACTTTCTTTTATGTTTCTTTTATTTTATTCAAAGCATAAAATATTATTATAAATCATTTACTAATACAATTAAAATAAACATACGAAGCCATCATCTTACCGTCCACTCATCTAGTTTTAGGGTAACTTACCATGCAAGCCCACCCATACAAGAAAACAAATCAATTTAATCACCTAATTAAAATATAGGCCACTTTTACCATTTGGACAATTTAATCCTTTTTCTTAACTTAGACATATAAACAATCAAATTATCACACAATATTCTAACACATGCTTAAACATATATCATAAATATTAGAATAAAATCTAGAATTATTTTTCTAACCCGGATTCGTGGTCCCGAAACCACCGTTCCGATTAGGGTCATAATTGGGCTGTTACAAAAACACTTTGAAACCACATTTTTACCCAAAATGTTGAAATCCACCATTAACGACCCAAATTTTCGACTTTTATTTAAAACATATGATTTAACGTCTAAAAATTTAGTTTAAAGGATCAAATACCCTCAAAAATTAATATGGAATCGAATCGTTACCTTTTTTGACAAAAAAATGAGTGTTTGATAAAAAAACCCAAAAGCTTAACAATAGAGAAATCTATGGTGTTTTGGGTGTTTTTCTTGAAATTCTAAGGAGATTTAATGATATGAGGATGGAAGAAATCAATGGAATTTGGATTTGAAGAACAAAATCGACTAGGAGAGGCTTGGGAGATCAATGGATGACACAACAAGATGAAGAGAAACTATTGTGAAAATAAAACTGTAGAAGGGGGTTATTAGGTTGATTTTAAAGTTTTGGTTTAATTGCCTTACAAAAACTCACAATTTAAACCCTTTTACAAACCAGTCCACTTTTCCAAATTAGAGGTTATTTAAACATCTTTTTCAAAATTTGACTTGATTTTCAAAATACCATAGTCAAAAACATTTTCGAATACCATGCTAACGAAATTTTGAACACATATGAGCTAAAATTCCCATTTTACCCTCAAAACTCCTAGGCCCTATTTTGGGGTGTGACACACTACATGATAGATGAAAAGCAAATTTGACCACAAGTCATTCGTCTTTGTGAAGAATGACTTGATTACTATTTGATAGTAATTGCCTTTCATGAAGGAAAATGTAATAGTTACCATGAGATAAAATAAGATCATATTGGGAGAGAAAATTTATCCCAAAGAGATTAAGGATATCCTATGAGGGCAACACACTTATGACAAAGTCACTAGATAAGCACTGATCGAGTTACTTTTGTAATGGTATGTCGTTAGGGAGAGCTCAGTCACAATACTATAGTGGAATGATTTCGTGACTAATGAATTTATAATTAATAGGCGAAAATCTAGAACTTAATTATAAATCATTTGAGCATTAATCACATATGTCCAATCGGTCCCTCCGCTAGCTCATTGAAACCGGAAATGAATTGCATTTTGAATTAAATGAACAAAAATGGTAAAGTTGGAGAAATGAGAAATATTCGAAAATGAATATGGTTTTCTCACAAATGGAAATGACCTAAAAAATTAATTTACGGGTTTTTGAATTATTAATTAATTAATTAATTAATTGAAGTTTAAAAATAGAATTAAATTAATTGGTCATAGTGAATCCGTTGATTGTAGAAATATTAAATATACTTTCTCATATATTTTTTACAGTAAATTTACAATGATTTTAACAGAATTAGAATCAGGTTGGGAAAATTATTTAATTGATAAATTAATTAATTAATTTATGATGTTTATTTTGGAAAATAGAAAAACATGTATTGAATTGGATTAAATTATAAAGTACTAGGTTAAAAGTTCAAGACGTACTTATAATTGGACTTGATACAGGATAGGCCCAAAAGCCCCTCATGCTAATACATAGGATGACAAACCCTAGTATATTTAACTAGGGTTGCCGCCCCTTTCTCTCTCCTAGTTAGACTAGGATTTTATTTTTCTATTGAAATAGGCTTCTACTAATTCAATAAGGATTTCACTTATTCTCCCTATAAATAGATGGCATCGATAGGGCTAAATACAAAACTTTGAGATATTGTTATTCTACTCAAAAATAGTGAGAATTTATTTTTTAAGTATAAATTTTATTTTCCGGAATAATAATTCAACTGGTTTCTATTAAAGAGAGAATTTTGTTTTCCCACTGAAAGTAAAGTAAATAATTTTTGGTTCTGTGTTTGATTCGAATTCATTCGAGCCAACACTCGAAGCAATTCATGGTACGAGAATAGTGGAGAAGATCGTTCGATTGAAAGTAGAGAACGACAATGATCCATCTAGCTAAAAACACAGGTGCAATTACAGTAAAAGATTTATTTCTATAAATATCACAAATCGGCTCAGTTTTTAAAATTTTAATTTTTCGCTGTACTAGAAAACTATTTTCGAACCAGATTTTTTCCAACATGAACATGTGGATCCGAAAATAGAGTTGATGATGCTTGGTCTCCTCTAAAATGTTCCAATTAGTGATTCTTATAACCATGGGTGAAACTAGAAAACTTTTGGGGGATCAGAAATAAATTATATATTTTTACGATAGTAAAAATGCAATTTCATCATTTTAATAGCCTATATCTTTATAATTTTTAAAGGACTGAATCAAATTTTTATCATTTTTGGGAGGTCAATGTAACGACGCAAATTTGGGCTTAGTAGAATTGGGCCCATTGGGCCTTGGGCATAGGAGTGTTTAAAATTTTTTTTAGAACAAGAGAACGGCATTATTTCAAGTTGGACTTATTAGAAAGGTGATTTTGGAAAGTTACGGAGTTTCTAGGAAGTTCCGGGTTCAAGTTAGGCTATAGGAAAATTTCTATGCTTAGGCACTTTAAGGAGAGAAGGTGGGTGACATCAAGACTTAAGGAAATAAGTGTGCATTTTGCTAGCACAAGTGAAGCTAGTAGAAGAGTGGTGTGGCATTGCATGTATGGGCTTGAGAGGGTGGAGTTAGAATCCCACCTAGTGCAAATTTTTGGATTTATTTTTGTGCTACTCTTCCAAATGTCGGCCAAGGCTTTAAATAAGGTAAGGAAGACTTTTTATTGATGGAAAGGAGGCTAAGGAATATGGTAAGGAGGAAGATAAGGGAAAAAGAAGGAAAGAAATGAAAGAAAAGGTAAGGGAAGGGAACATGTTGGCCAATTATGTGGAAGATGTTTTGGAAAGAATATTTTTGGTCAACCACCATCTTTTGGGTGTTATGGGCACACGGTTTTGTTAGGGGGAAGGGAGAGCCGAAATTCCTATAGCTTATTTGCAAGATAGTGCATGAGAGGTTGGTTTTCCTTTTAACACTTTTGTGCATTTTTTCCAATCCTTCTCCTTTGTTGCCGAAACACCCAACTCTTTGTGTCCAATTCTTCTTGGATTTTTCGTTATATCTCTACTCGGTTATGTTGCAAATCGGATCGAAGTTTCGACTAATCGATTATTTTAGGGACGAAATCACTCGATATCCTCTACTTGTTAATCCCTCGGAAATAGTGGTAAGCCAAACCTTTTCCTTAGACAATCATTTCATATCATCGTAATGTCGTTTTGATTAAGATTTTTTTTCAATGGAGGCAAGTGGTAACGATTTGAAAGGAAAATCAATAGGAGGAGACAAAAGGAGTGGATTTGCATTTCCTACTCCTAAGTTCAAACGAAGGTTAGTGTCAGCAGTTCGGGATTTTCCACCGGGTTGTGGACCATCATCCGGTGAAAATAGACAAATCGTGGTCATTCACGATACTAAGGGTAAGCGTTTCAATAGATCGTTTGATTTGGATTTAGATTAATAAAATCTTGTTTGTTGGATTAATCGAGTGTAATGGTGATTTAGGTGCCGACGATCAAGAAGGTTTAATCCATACCGTAATCAGGTGTGTAATCTCACACCGAAATCTCGTAGATTCATGATTCGATGTCACGTTGGAAAATAGATCGTTATTATTTATATGGCTAAAAATCGTAATATGGCATAAATCGAGAAATTTGCTTAAATTACATTATTTCTATAGATTTGTCAAAATCGGTATTAAAATTGTTAAAATTACGAAAATGCCCCTATGGGCTAAATTACGAAAATGCCCCTATGGGCCGATTTACCAAAATGCCCCTATGGGCCGATTTATTAGAATGCCTTAGTGAGCCGAATTACAAAGTTCTATAATGGGTCAATTCACCGTAATAAATTGCTGGATTAATGATTGTTGTTCATATATGTGGATATTCTGCTTTATTATGTATATTGCATATTACATATTGCATGGGTTGGGAAAAATGTTGGAGAGCAGTGTAGCCTGGTGACATTGCCACAAAATGTTCATTATTATGTTCACTTATGATTTCGGTGGCTTGGCCACAATAAAAATATATAATATAGGAGCTCGGCTGCAATTTGGTGTGAGCGGCGGGGTGGGTTAACTTGATCCCCACAGGTGTGATTGGCTGGTCGGGGGTGTGATGGATGGATGCGTTGGGCTGTATACATTACAATATTGTTATGTAAAAGGGCTTTGGCCCAAGATTATGCTATATGGGCTCAGGCTCAAAATACTACTTTACGGGTTCAGACCCAGTAGATGACGGTAAGGGGATTATACACTAAGTTCTAGTAACTCACCCCTCCTTCTTAATCCTTGCAGGTAATGCTCAGTGATGAGGACTTGGGCCATGAATGACTCGGTGGAGGCAATACTTCAGAAATGGTGTTTTTTTTAAAACTTTAAATTTCTATTTCTGTTTACTTTATTACTTTTACTATTTTTGGGTTTTTAAGTTGTAATAAGGCCTCTGGGATAAACTTTAATTTGCTTTATGTTTGGACGTATTTAATTATTTTTCTTAAATTATTTTAAATAGGGATTTTCTAAAATCATAAATAAAGGTTTTCCAAAATAGAGTATCAAATGGATTTCATAACAAACTTTTACAAATAATTTAACTCGGAAATTCTCTTTCGAATTATCAACAATATTTTCAAAAGTCACGTTTTTAAAAGATCACTAGTTTAATTATCGATTCTTCAATCAACCTTTCAAGATTAGTAGTATTTTATCGAGTATTTCTAGATCAAATTTGTTTTCTTAAACAATAGCCTATTAACAACATCTTTAGTAAGAATCATAAGCTCTTTAATTGTTTTCTTCATGTGACATGCCAGATCTGGTCATATCGCATGGGCCGGGTTTGGGGTGTTACAGTCAAAGTGCAATTTTACCATTACTAATTTAATATTTTATAGATTATAAAAGGGCTTAAATGAACAATTTTCTATTTTAGAGGGGGTTGAGCCCTTACTAGCCTATTGGCTTTGCCACTACTTGTAACCCACTTTCGTCAAATCGTTGATGCTTTCGTCTCTTACTCTACAACTCACGTACCATGTTTTCGCTTCATCCTGTATCCTGTTTTTGTGGGTTTTTTTCTCTTCAAACCACTGATGTTTCATGGGTGTTCTCTTTTCATCGTGTACCCTCTTTTCAATTTTAATGAAAACAAGTACTTTCCAAAAAATAACAAATGTATGCATAGCTTTTACACCCTATTGGAAAACTAGAGTTGTAGTGCGTTGGGAGTGTCTTGACCAAATAAAAACATTTTTTCCCAAAGAGAATATTGTGGTGTGAGTGCACAAAAATTGATAGAAATCTCATCTTATTAGAGCAAAATAACATTCGATAGGAGCTTAAGTAGAAAAAAAAAGTTATTTAATTATTAGGTAATGTGGTAAGGAACTCAATGTTGCTTAAGTAAAGTTTTGAGTTTGAGTCTTATAGATAAAAAAAAAAAAGCAACGCTAAGAGTGTGTTTGATTCGTTGAATATAACATTAATCTCACATTTGGAATAAGGCTACATTGTTTAAATTCTTTTCAATTTTAATGGAAACATTTACTTTCCAAAAAAGAACAAAAACTCTTGTATGCATAACTTTTACACCCTAGTGGAAAACTAGAGTTGTAGTGCGTTAGGAGTGTCTTAACCAAATAAAAGCATTTTTTTCCGAAAGAGAATGTGCACAAAAATTGAGAGAAATCTCATCTCACTAGAGCAAACAACATCCAAAAGGAGCTTAAGTAGAGAAAAATAAGTTATCTGATTATTAGGTAATGTGGTAAGGAACTCGGTGTTGCTTAAGTAAAGTTTTGAGTTTGAGTCTTATAGATAAAAAAAAAAAAAAAACAATGCTAAGAGTGTGTTTGATTCGTTGAATATAACATTATATCATGTAATCTCACATTTTGGAATAAGATTACATTATTTAAATTCTCAACATTCCAGCCACCCTATAATCTTACATTCCTAGATAGTGCCAATATGTTGTAATATAGGGTGTAATGTCAATAAAATTAATTCTTACATTTGTTTATGGGTGTAATATTAAATTTTGGACTAATTTACCCTCTATTTGTATTATTTTAATAAGTTTTGTCTTTTTTTTTTCAAATAAAATTTAAGTTCAATTAAAAACAATAATCTCTTTTTTCTTAACATTGAAATATTAATTTGATACTTTAAAATTATAATTATTATGTCTACTCTAAAATTTTATTTATTAATATATTAATTATAATTATGATATACAGTTATGATTTATAAATTGATTTTAACATCGTATATTTATTTAATAGTATATAAATTATAATAAAATAGGAGTTTAACAATATATAAATTATAATAAAAATATGAATTATCATAATTTATAATAATTTTATGAAAATTAAGAAAAAAAATTGAAGGAACTAAATTTGTTTAAACAAATAAATTCTATAACAATGTCAATTTAATAAAATATGTTTGTAGGTAATAGTATATTTCGTCAACCAAATATAAAAATCTTCTTTCAGCCAAATGAATCGAACGGGGGTATTGTAACTTACTCAATATTTCCGTAGTCTTATTTTTCTATAATCCTATGAATTTTACGTAATTCGATTCTAAATTTAATTGGGTTGAATGCGATTAGATTGTCAGAGAAAAGGAAAAGGATTGGGCTGCAAAAGGCAATTGCTGAATGAGGATGGGCTAAATGCTGAGGGCTTAATTTCATACGGATCTAACTCGGGCCAGAAGGTAATCAACCCCGAAACCGAAAAAATAATCAAACGACCCAGAACGAGATTGAACAACCGATCAAGTTATAGAGTCCCGTCAGGAAATTGGATCTCCCATTTCCCTGGCACCAAACAAAAAACAATTAAAAAAAAAAACGAAAACGAAAAAGCAAACGGAAGCGAAAACCCTCCACAGCCTTTGATCTCCGATCAGGTACAACAATTTAGGATTTCCTTTTTCTCATCATCTATTTGACTAATTTCTTTGCTATGTCTGATCGAAAGCAAATTGTTCAATGGCATTTTTGTTTGTCTTTTTTCTTTTCATTCTTCGTTTTTTTTTTCTGAATTTTGTCTTGCTTTGGAATTTCCTGGTTATAAAATTTTCATGATGAGGAAATTTAGATTGTTCATGGTTAATCCAGTGTAAAAAGGATTTATTTCAGTGATTTTACTTTGTTTGAATTATTTATATTTGTTTTCTTTTACTTCAACTTTATTGTGAACTTCGGAAAGCTGAAATTCAAGGTAATTATTAGACTTAAGGGCAAGATCCGCTTATGTAGTTAAGGTTATTGTAAGAAAAGGGAATGTTCTCTGAGTGGTTTTGATCATGCTGCTTGCTTTACATTTAATCTTCAGTTTCATTTGAGAAATGGAGACTCATTCCGAATGAGATACAAGCATGAGATGCACCTGTTCTGGTGGCGTTCTTGTTTCCTGTTGCAACTTGTACTTTTAGTATTCGAGTTGTAAAGTGTCTTTGGTGTTTGATTTTGCAGAAGCTGATTTTGGTGGAAACAATGAACTTTCTGCTGTTGCGGTCCAATCAACAGGCAGTGCCAGAGCCACCTCCAGTACAAGAAGAGGTGGCGGAATCTACTTATGTTTCGAGTTCTGCAACATCTTTGGAAGGGCTTATAGGTGAAGATCCATTTCCAGAGTACCCTACAGTTGAAAACCATGATGCCGAAACCAATGGACATTTAGGTGAGAATGCTGGTGTTGGGAGTGATAAGAAATCTTCTGTCGCAGAGAACCACATTGATGTTTGTGAAGAAGATGGATGGATCACCATTCCATATAGTAAGTGTATACTAACCTCTAAAGGTAGCTAATGTAAACAATATTTTTGGATCTGTCTCTAGATATAGCTTTAATGATTGGCTTTTGCTCATTTTCTTTCCCTTTTCTCCCCTCTCCTTATTCCTTTGAAAAAGTTCAACTTGTAAAAGTGGTCCTTGTTTTGAGTGTATGACTCCATAGTATATGCTTTTAAAATCCAAACAATTATGGTTGTGTGGAAGAGCAATGTTCTGATGTTTGTTCTTATTGCTGATTTACAACTTCTGGAAACTAGAGTGTGTCCAAAAAGGTAAATGTCCTAGTTCTTCTGGAGTTGCATTAGACAAGAGTTTCCTGACACGACTTGTTTACGAATTACACCTTCCTGAAATTTGTACTGTGGTTTTGTTGATGTACTTCCTTTATATGATATTTCTTTGTTGTATGTCTAATCTTGATACTCATTTGCAGGGGATCTCCCTGATGACTGGGACCGTGCACCAGACATAAGTTCATTGCGTTCCCTGGATCGTTCTTTTGTTTTTCCTGGTATCTTTTTGTTTTTTGATCCTCTTGCTTCTTTCTGATTTAGCATGCAGTTGGCTTGTATTCATGAAATATGTGTTTGTAACTTGAACCTTAATCCTGTTTTCTTCTTCAGGAGAACAAGTTCATGTTCTAGCATGCTTATCAGCATGTAATCAGGAAACAGAAATTATTACCCCATTTAAAGTTGCTGCAGTGATGTGTAAAAGTGGCAAGAGAAGGGGTGCTCAGAAACAAAATGGAAACATGGAGGGTGAGACAAATTCAGTGCCTGAAGGAGGGGATGCGAGTCTTAACGGTGCAGTAATGGATCAAAATGGTGAAAACTTGGAGAAAGATAAGATTGATCCAGCTAAGGATGTCTCTGCTAGTGAATCATTTCTTAGGATGGAAGATCACAGAAGACAGACTGAAACACTGTTAAAAAGGTTTAAGAACTCTCATTTCTTTGTCAGGATTGCAGAGTCAGGTGAGCCTCTATGGTCAAAAAAAGGTGCTTCTGAGAAAGCTTCTGAGTCGTCTGAGATGGATAGTCGACAATCTATTGCAAATGAAACCAAAAACGCTGCCAAGAATATAACTAGACAAAATGCAGTGATTGATAGAGGAAATTTTGATGCTAATGTTTCTGGAGGAGTAGCTAGAGATTCTATTAAGTGTTGCTCTCTTTCCAGTGGAGACATAGTGGTAAGCATCACAGAAGAACTAAATTGTTAATTATTGTTTTCCTATTTGCTTTGACTTGGATAAATGCTAGAGACATCTGCTTTTAATTTTGTTAGCTGACAGGTTGAAAGTTTATTGTTTCTATTTTACATGCAAATCATGTTATCATAGTGGCTTCTTGATATTTCTTTCTGATTATGAAGGGTGTCTAATGGTAAACAATCAGTTGGTGTAGTAATTTCTGTATTTTAAAATCGCTGACTTGCATAGGGAGGACAATGGCAGAGGGCAGGGGACAGACAGGCAGTGCACTTCTACTACCATTGCCTCTACCTCTTACTCGAACAATTGCTTTCTGCTCTTGCTTCCAATTAGAGGCTAACTGTTGTCTAACCCCTCACTTCAAAGACTGGAAAGAATCTACCTCCCTATTCCACACACTGTCTCCTTTTCCTGACAAGAATCCTTTGAATTAAACAGGAAATTGTGCAGAAAAAGGGAAAAAAGAAAAGGGGGTGGTGGTGGTTGGAATAGATAGATTTTGGAGCCAAGTTATTAAGATTGAGCATATTGATGACGAGGTGGGGGCTCCATTGTTCAGTACCTTGATTTCATGTAGAACTCCTTGCCTCCATCTTCCATGGATTAACATCAGGTAGGATAAACTTTTTTGACATAAATGGAGGGAGGAGAAGATTGACATTTGTTAGTACAGTTTAGGACTATATTTTTCCACATTCAATATCTTGTTAGAAATCTGGGGCATTCAACAAGTAAATTTCTTCTGTATCATTTTATGAGGGCTCCTGCTAGCAAACCTAAAAGACAATGCTACTCGTGTAAACTAATTGTGATAAGATTGTATTTTCAGTATGCTAATTGCTACCTGGCCACTTGCTTGTTCTTGCTTCTACTTTCTAGGCTTTTTCCAAAAGTTGATCCCTATTTTAAATTGCTCTCAGCTAACTCTTGCTCTGGTTCTGCAATTGATTGCAGAAGCTCTTATATGTAATGCTTTTTTTCTTCGTATTGTCATATTTATTTGTGTTAATTGGCATATGAACTTTGTTATTATTTAGCTCCTTGCTAGGTGACTTTCTGATCCAGAGTACTGATTCTCATTCTGCTTCTCTGTTTGGAAGGATGCAGGTGCTTTTAAGAGTGAATGTTGGTGTTGATTTTCTTAGAGATCCTGTCATTGAAATTCTTCAGTTTGAAAAATATCAGGACAGAAACCCGTCTTCTAAGAATCAGGACAACTTAGTATATGCAAATCAAGACCCATGTGGAGAACTGTTGAAATGGTTGCTTCCTCTGGATAACACTCTTCCTACACCTCTTACTTTATCCCCTCTGCCTTTAGGATCTGCTTCTGGAATTGGTAGCCCATCTCAGAGGCCTGGTGTTTCTGCCTCCTCTGGCTCTCCGCTCTTTTCTTTTAGTCATTTTAGAAGTTACTCCATGTCATCACTTCCTCAAAATGTTACACCTCCTGCTGGACCTGTTAAAGCCCAGAGTTCTAAACCATCATTTGACCTTGATGATGTGGATCATTACTCTTCTCAGAAGAATTCAAAGGGTAAAATAACAGGGATTGAAGAGCTTTTATCATATCGGGGTGTGTCACTAGAGCGAGAAAGATTTTCTGTCCGTTGTGGATTAGAAGGAATCCATATCCCAGGAAGAAGATGGAGGAGGAAACTTCAAATAATTCAACCCATTGAGATCCATTCTTATGCTGCTGACTGCAATACAGATGATCTTCTTTGTGTTCAGATAAAGGTAAACCGTAGTGTTCACTTTTCTTGATAAATGGTAAATACTTCCTCTCAACTCTAGGTTTGTTTATTCACTTATGAAGTTATTTTGCAGAATATCTCTCCAGAAAATGTACCAGATATTGTAGTATTCGTAGATGCTATAACAGTTGTTTTAGAAGAGGCCTCTAAAGGTGGACCACCTGCTTCCCTACCAATATCATGTATTGAAGCTGGAGATGACCATAGTTTGCCAAATCTAGCTCTCAGGTTGTTTTCTTTAGAAGTTGAGAGTTTTCGCTTATATTTCTGAATAATTCAGATTACATATGTATATAGGAGTGTCTGCTGTTATAGCAAGCCACAAACTAGGGCATAACAGGGGGAAATCCTCCACAAACTAAGGAAAAAGAAAATAAATGAGAGATCTGGCATTTATCCCCAGATTCTCTTTATTACAACATACCAAAAATAAGATCAAATCATAGAAAAATCCCTATAATATCTCCGTATAATCTCTAATTGATTGTAGATGAGAATTCTCCATTGTCACTCTAGGTGCCTTAATTATTTTATTTTAATGGCTCTTTGATGTGTAGCATTTTAGCTTTATGATTAAGGTACTACCTGTAAAAGAAAAATATTTGTCTTCTGTGGTTTATCTAGAATTCCAGACATACTTGCTTAGGGTGTGTGGCACAATGTCGCTAGTACTTTAATGAGCAAGAAAACCTAATTGTTGTGGAATATTTAACTGTAAATTAAAAATAAACCCTTGTCTAATGAGGACTGCCTTTGGAGCATACACATATTTGGCCATTATCTAACATCTTGAAATGTGTTTAAAGATAAGGTTTAGCTGAGTTGTATTGACTGTCTTAGGTTCTGGGAAGTGGGAAGAGTTATCTATCCTCATGAGTTTATTGATGGTTTTGTTGCAGGAGGGGTGAAGAGCACTCTTTTATTTTAAAACCAGTGTTTTCTATGTGGAAGGATCTCAAAACTCATGGAGAAAAATCTAAACCGTCCGCTTTGCAACCTCCTTCCATGACCTCTGATAGAAAGGGGAGTGTTTCGGTTGTTAACCACTATGCGGTTATGGTATCATTTCGTTGCAACTACACAGGTATGTACATTTCCCTTGGTGTACGCTATGATCTGGCAAATTTTGTATAACTACATGTTCAAACTATTAACATATCAATCTTTTATGTTTCATGTAGAATCAAGATTGTTTTTCAAGCAGCCAACAAGTTGGAGACCACGAGTTTCAAGGGATCTTATGATCTCTGTAGCATCTGAGATGTCAGGACAATATTCTGGACCCAATGAAGGAATCACTCAGCTTCCAGTTCAGGTTTTATACAATTTGATTCTGGCTCTCTCTTGCTTGCACACCATCTTTTTATCTGTGTTAATTCTTGTTGACTTGGTATGATTGTCAGGTTTTAACTCTTCAGGCTTCAAATTTGTCTGATGAAGATCTAACTATGACAGTTCTTGCTCCAACATCCTTAACCTCACCTCCATCTGTGGTGTCCTTGAATTCTTCTCCAACAACACCAATGAGCCCATTTGTTGGTTTCTCTGAGCTTGCATGGAAAGCAGGTGGTGAGAGGCGCACTACTGCAGTCTCAATGCCCAGTCTATCTGAGAATCAAAAACAGAATGGTGATGCTGGGGCTAAGTTTACTTCTTCCAATGCGCAGTTGACTCCAACAGCTGATTTCATTCCAACTTCGGGTTTGGGATGTACTCATCTCTGGCTGCAGAGTCGAGTACCACTAGGGTAATTCATCAACTTCTGTAATATTGTTTCTAATACTGAATATACAAATGGTAACAATGACATCGGTTGCTTCAGATGTGTTCCTGCTCAATCTACGGCTACCATTAAGCTTGAGCTACTTCCGTTGACTGATGGCATAATCACTCTTGACACATTACAGATTTATGTTAAGGAGAAAGGTATCCGTTTGTTGAAATTTTTACTTATCATTTGCCTTGCCCATATGTTAGAATAAGTGTGGTTAATGTTTATTTTACAGTATTTATTTATGATAGCTATCCGTGTATTAATGTTATGTCATATATCTGTGCTTGACACTGAAAGAAAACCTCTGCTGAGTAGCAAAAAAATGCATGCCATTTCTGGATCACAATCACCAGCCATTAAGGAAGTTTCTAATTTATGCATACGTTGTCCCATGCACATTTTGCAGGTTTTGTTCATTTCTATCTAGTTATTTATTCAGTAGAATGTGACACTTCTCTTCTGGATATTATCAAATATAATGCCTATGGTCTTACCCAAATGCGATGATTTTGATGATGAATCCATTTTTGGTGCTACAGGTCTTACATATATCCCTGAGCACTCATTGATGATAAATGCGACTTCTAGCATCTCCACAGGGATTATTTAGGATGGATTGCAACTTGTATTTCGTTATGTTATTTTTAGCTGTCATCAAAGCATCATTCGGATTTTCCAGAACCATCAGTACGCAGTAGGTATCTTCTTACTATGAGCAGAAACAGAATTGTGTTGCTGATTCGTCTGAAAGAATACAACCGCGAATGATTTTCTTGTAAACTGCAATCTCGAGAATGGCATTTGTTATAATACCCCTATTGATGTGGGGGGGAAAACAAATGTTCTTTGTATTGTAGATGAACCTAAAGGTGTGAAAACTGTATTTGTTGCAAAAAAAAAAAAAAAATCACCAAGACCTGAGTGCTTTTACAGATAATCAGGCCACAGAAAACTTGTTAGGATTCAAACACAACCCATGTTACCCTTTCAGAATTGTGAATTTGTAATCCTTTTATATGATCCACTGCTTTAAACTTATTGAAACGGCATGTCTTGAGTGCACTGCATGTGATGCTGGTATTATCTTTTATGTTTGCTCACTCTCAAAGCTCGAGGTTTTTCTTTTCTTTTTTTTATAAGAGTAGGGTAAAGGTAGTTCAAAATTGAGTCCGGAATCATAACCTTTAAGAAACCAAGTTATACTTCTTCAATCCCTTGATCCCTCTACAAAAGTTATTTTATCGAAAGGCAATTAATTATGACAATTAATATTTAATGTTAATAGTACATAATTATTATTGAAATAATAACGAATTAAACTCTATTACATAATATTCTGATAATGGTTTAAAAGAAAAAAAGAAGAGAAAATATGAATTTTTAAAAATCTAAAAATTTGAAAATAATATATATATAATTAACTTTACAAATATAAATAAGAATAACTAGAATTTGTAATTTTTGAGGATTAAATTCATTATTATAATGATAAAGTTATGTAAAATTGATAAAAATATTAATAATATAATTAATTGTCATTCATATGCTCATTTTTTAAATTATTAATGTTCCAAATTTTTAAAATGTTTAATTTATTTAATATCAAAATTAGAAAAGACTGGTAATATCATTTTATCGTACGTATTTATGTTGTCATTTTTATCATTTCAGCTTTTGTAATTTTTGTATTAAAAAGAAAATCATATTTTTAAGACTTTGGCATATTTATTTATTGGTGAATTAAGATTCATTTGCCCAGTAAAAAATTGCAAAAAAGTAGTGTGATTTTTTAGATGTGCTGATATTTTTTAATGTTATTTTAGAGAAAATATACTGTTTTAGAGCTTGAAGTGGTAGTGTGTCAGTCAAGTCAGAAACCAGATTTCTACCAAAATTAAAGAATTAACTATAAATGGGTTTTTGGTCTTTGTTGTTTTTTTCTTTTAGAATAATATATAAAGGTGAAATAAAATGGACAAAAATGAATTAAAAAACAAAACAAAAAAGAGAAGCATGAATTAAATTTTCAATGAAAGCCCAAGGTTGGCGGACACGTCACCATCTCAGTAGGTCCCACTCCATTTTCCTTTCTCTAACCCGCCCTGCCCATGTTTTGCTGCCTACTACCCGTCCCTCCAAAGCCTGTATGGGTAATCTCTCTCCCATTAGGGCGACTGCTACCCTTTTTTCTTGCGGACAGCCCAGATTTTGCCTTTTCAAATCTTTTGATTTGATTTACAAAAATAATTCATTATTCTAAATTTTAAAATAAAAAGATAATTATATCATTGCTGTTATTATCTATCCGTGTTTTTTATTTTTAATTATAAAATAATAAAATTTATTATATATTGAAGTGTTATAAAGTTTAATATTTTTTATTTTTTATAAAAAAAATATATTTGACTTCAATTAAAATTAAAATTAAAATTAATACTTAAATTAATTATATATTAAATTTGAAATTATTAATTCATTGAATTATTTTTTTATGAAAATTAATTAGTTACTATTTAGAAGGTTAAATTTTTTATTAAAATATAAAAAGAAAAAAATTGAATTCATCTAAAAAATAATATGCATATAATTTAAATTTAAATATTTAACATATATTTACACAAAAATATTGAAAAACGATACAATAAGTAAAAGAGAATACAAAAACAAAAATGTAATTATCATTGATAACAATTTTATTAGAATAAACTTATGCAAGTAACAACGTCTTAGTTTAATGACAATATTTAAGTTCTAGAAACTTTAGATCTTATATTTGAGGTTCACTCTATGTAAATCATATGTGAGTTCTCAGTATATATTATGGTTTTACCCTACTAAATATGGATCTTATATAAATTTATTCTAGTTTAGATATACATATATTCTAATTATCATTTAGGTCAAGCTTTATAATAATTAATCTTGATATAATTTTCTTGATATAGTTTTGTTTGGATGTAGTCTTTAACTTTAAAAAAAAAAAATAGATATATTAATTGAAAAGTGTATTATGTTTGACCTATGATCATATTAGAATATGATATAGCATATAATTTAATAACATTTACAATAATTTTATTATTAATTAAATTTTCATTATATTTAATTAAAATATTGAATATAAAAATTAAGATAAAAGTAAAAATAAATAATAAATAATAAAAAGTTATTTTTATTTAAATTTTATTTAATAAATAATTAGTTGGAATTAATGATTTTTATCAAACCCAAAGAATAAATAGATGTTTTTCAAACATAGGAAGTAAATATATTTTAAATTTAAATATTTTTCTAGAAATTAAATAACAAACGATGAGAGAATCAACAATAGCAAAGGAACTAAACATCCATCTAAAATCATTAAATTATCAGTAAGTTTATATTTTGATCATTAAATTTTAAAAAGTTATAAAATTGTCATTGAACTATTCGAAAATTTTCATTTAAGTCACTAGATTATTAAAATATCTGTTGTATGACTTTCTCTATTCAGAGTGCCTATACCAATATAAAGCTCTCATTTCTTTTCTCTTTTATAGTTTAATTTTTTTTCATGAAACAATTTTAAACTTCACAAATCTGCGAACCAAAACCCAAACAATTTTATTTTATAATCTCTGATACTAACCATCAGATCGACTTAGATCTAAGGTATATTCTTCTACTCGTCAATGGGTACTGATCCACTATATTGATTATTAAATTGTTGCTTGGAGCTCGCTATCCGAACTTTTTTAATAAAAAAACTTAACAACCCAGCGATTTAAATAAAAAACATCGAATAGTTCAATAATTTAAATAAAAAAGTTTCAAATAATTCAACAGTTATTAATGTAATTTTTTTAAAAATTAAATGATCAAAACGTAAATTTATTAATAGTTCAATAATTTAAATAGAAACTATGTTGTTGCTTTTTTAAATTTACCGATTTACACAATGATAACTTTTCCAACGGCTACTAGGGGTCCAATAGCCATAATTTTTCCTATATAAACCCATCCAAACTTCATCTTTTCAACTCAATACTCAATCCTCACTCCTCACTCCTCAATCTTCAATCCTCAATCCTCAATCCTTAATTCTCAATTCTCAATTCCCAATTCTCAATTATTAATTTTAAATCTTTCTCTGAATCTTATTATCTTCGATTTTATTTTATTCCTTATGATTTGTAAAAGGAAAAATCAGTTTATTCATTTGGATGATAAACATATTTTCGACATTCAATTACAAATGATGAAAAAATATTATTAAATTATTTAATTTTAAATAGTTAATTGCATGCTTGGGGGTACAAAATTTGTTAGTTCAATTAATCAAACTGAAATTGCCAAGAGGGGGTAAATTAGCTTTTAAAAATTTTGTAGATGCTAGAGAGAAATGATAGAAAAATGAACACAAGAATTTAAAGCGGTTTGACCCCAATTTCCTACTCCACTACCTTAACTTTCCACTACTAAGAAGTTTGCCAAATTCACTAATTGATAACCTTTAAGGACAAGGTTTAACCTTACAAACTCCCTTAAGGTTTCTACCCAAACCTTAAGACACAAACCCCCTCAAAGAGATATAAAGAAGCAAACAAAGAAATAATCCTTACAAGATCAATGTATTTGCAAATTAAGTTCAATTACAATGAAAAACACTTGAGCAAATACAATGAAAATAAAACTCACAAGTGTATGAAAGAAAAATATGTAAATAGTTGTCACAAAAGTTGTTTTATTGATCTTTTTGCTTGAATATACTTTCTTATAGTTGTGAGACCTTTAGAAGCTATTATATATACCCTCTAATTTATTTCCAACTGTTGTGCTTATAAAGCTCTAAACCCGATCCGATCCGATCCGTCGGATCCAGATATCCGGTGTTACATTTTTCCATTACAGACTTTTGATGGACTTATAAAGATTTTACAACTCAATTGAAAAATCTTCTAACTGAATTTGCATCTGAGGCATAGTATATAATTACATTAGCCATGATGGGCTTTACATAATGATGGTGAGGCTTAATTACGTAGTTCTAATCATTTACTTTTAGTTGGTGATATTGATTTTAGTAGGTTCATCAACGTGTTTGGTACCCATTACAGGGACTTACAAGCGAATCTCTTGACTTATTTCGTTAATTCCATTAAACTCAATCACGCCAGCCAAATTCTGTTCTGTATGCATAACAGCCAACTCGTCACACCCTTGACGTAACCTTGTCATTGTTCCTTCTGGTGTAGTCTTATCTCAGCTTACCTGTGACATAAAAGCACAGAAGTAAGTTCCTGCAAACTTAGTGAGTAAACCTTCTTTTAGCTGGATCATATTCGAAAACTCCATTTTCTTCTATCTCTTTGTATCTTTTCTTTGATTTGTTCTCGGTAGGTACATTTCTAAGGTTCCATTCATTATGCCATAGGTGTCATGCTACATGCCAAGATTATCCTTTACCTCTCATGATTCCCTTAACCATTCCCTCTTCAAAGAACCCAACAGACAGAATACTCTTGGCTCGCCACTTACATTGGCGAACTCTAGCTTTTTTATTCATACCTTACTACTACACGCGGTTAGTCTAAACACTGCTTATGGAACTTTCCTTTCAGAGTCTGCCATACTTATCATTCCTTCAAAAACTTAATACACTGTTTTATTATAGTTTGCCATGGATTCCTTTCTTTTCATTCAATGACCGCCATAGAGGCACTTCTTTCAAATAGTTACCACAAGGACCATTCTTTAGATTGTGTCACTAAGGCATTCTTTTCCAGAGATAGCCAGAAAGGCTATCGTGTCTAGAGATGTGCCACAGAGGCATTTTCTTTTAGGGTTTTTCCACATAGGCTTACCTTTCTCGAGTCTTTCCACAAAGACATTCCTTAACATTCAATACTCGGCACAAAGGCTTTCCTGTCTAGAGTTTTGCCCCAAAGGCGTTCTTTAACATTTTGTACTCACCACAAATGTTTTCCTGTCTAGAGTTTTACCATAAAGGCATTCCTTAACATTCAGTATAATCCTCTTGGGATATCTTCAAGGGTGTGTCGCAACATCGAAGGCAGTTCGTGATTTCTCCATTCTGCTCCCTATGTTGCTACATTGATCATTCCGTGTTGTGACATAGTGACCAATATCTGTTTATTATGCCTTCTAATGGTCTCCTGCACACTTACAAAGTTCATTAGCTCACCCTTAGGCCTCATTCGGCTCTTAAGGTCAATAAAAAACTCAATTTGCACATTTTATTAATCTTAACGAAACTTACAAAAACATAATTAAAACATACTAAAAATGCATGCTTTCAAGCTTCTAAAGTGTGAAAATTACTTTAATATGCTACACTGAATTAAGGCAAATCAAACTCCCTCACACTTAAGTCATTGTTTATCTTTAAGTAACACAAACAAATAGGAAATAAAAGCCACAACCCTTAAGCAAATATGATACAAGTATTGACTTCAGAGCACATGACTTAGGCATTTCATATTCACTAACAACTTTGACATGATGAATAATTGAATTACCACTTTTGACCACAAACATCTAAGTTCAGTATATTACAAAGTATACAAACATTAAGGGTTTCACCTGTAGGGATCCATCAATAAATCATGCAAGTAATTAGATTATCCGAGTAGAATACAAATAGTTATTTATGCGATTGTTTAATATAATGTCCATTCATGCATAAGGATATTTAGGTCACATAGGACTTTTTGGCTTGTAACATTTTGAGGCTTAGAACATGCATGGAATTCAAAGACAATAAGCATCAAAAGGGGTTACAGACTTGAAAATAGTTTGGCACATTGTATCGATCCCTATTCTTCCCCCTTTAGTGACCCTTACCCGCTCATTGCCTTATTTCTCCTTCTCTCACCTTGTTTCTCCACATAGGAAATCATAGCATAACATAGTAACTACGGCTAGCCTATGAGTTTCTGTACACTAATGAACAAGTTTTTCTTATTCTTGTGACTTTGTCACTTTTATTTTTCATCTCATCTCACTCTCAAATGCTTTTTTTGTTGTTTCAAGACTTTTTCTACTCATGCTGATTTTTTTTTGAATTTTTCTTTTTGTTTCGCACTTTTAAGCTAACTTATAGTTTCTATATCAAACATTTCTTTCTGTTTTTACAAACTCTACCGTGATGTATCTACTTAACCTTCAATACATATGGCCAGAAGTATCTAGTCGTGCAGTGCATGACCAAAGAAAAAGGACAAATACAAATTAACGTTTCAGGCTCGAGGTTTGTAATGAGGTTCATTAAGAAGTGTTAATAGGCTCATAAATCGGTACTAAAGGTGAATATCAACGGGTCAGCTTTTTGGCTCTGGATGTGTTCCAAACAATGCCTTAGGTCATGCCTTAATATCCATATGTACAAATTTATTTAACTAAACAAACTCAAATTCAACCATTTATCACTCATACTAGCATGCTTGTAACACCCCAAACCCGGCCTAGAAGTTAGGCCCGAATCTGGCGTGTCACATGGAAGTGTTTTTCGAAACCATATTTCTTGTTGTTAAAACTCAAAAACACTTAAGCAATTGTTATCCACTTGAAAACATAATTACTTTTAAAACCTTATCTGTTGCGGAAGCATATTTAAAATAAATAATTTACGAAAACGTGATGTTTAGAAATTGAGTTACAGAAGCATTTTGAAAATGTTGCGAACCGTAGTGTTGTTTTAAAAATAGTTAACATTTTAGAAAACCGTGATTTACTTCAAGCAGATATAATTCAAAGTAAATAAAAACCCCAAGTTAAAATCCAGAACCTTAAAGAGACCTTATTACAAAATTAACACCCAAAAACAGAAACTAAAGCATAGATGAAGTTCAAAGGCAGTCATGTGGATATCTCCGAGTCCCTCGCAGCACTGATCCTCCTTAAAGCTGGGGATTACCTGCACAGTTAAAATGGGGTGAGTTTACGAAAACTCAGTGTGTAATCCCCTTACTAGAGTAACATTCAATAACGGAAACAGACACTGAAACAGTCTGGGCCAAAGCCCTTTAACAGTAACAGCACAGTCCAGTTCAGAGCATACGTGGGCCAAAGCCCACTTCAATGTCATTTGGGTCATAGCCCATAACAAAATCAATTGGGCCGAGCCCAAACCAATAACAGAACAAGTGGCCTAAGCCCAGTACAATGACAAATCTCATAAACAGATATGCAACAGTGTGAGGATGCATCACATCAATCCGAGCCTAAGCCCATTACAGTAACGGTCTGGGCCTGAGTCCTATTCAGTAACAGTACAGTGTGGGCCTTAGCCCAGTACAGTAACAATGCAGGCCCTAGCCCAATACAATATCAGTATGATGCAAATATGCAACCCACCCCAATCCAACCAACACACCACCCGTACCAACCAACACACCATGTGGGGATAAAATCGACCCACCCAATCAACACACCAATATTGCAGCGTAGCTGCCAGTAATAATAACGCAGCAGAGCTGCCAGTATCAGTATCGTAACAAAGCTGCCAGTAACAGTATTTGTGGCAAAGCCAACAGTAACACTACACTTCCTCCATAACAGTATCCTAACTCTATGTAGTATGTCGTGTATGCAGTATGCCATGCTCAGAATCAGTCATGTCATTCATAGTTAAGTCACTCAAACCTTAGTCATATAGTCACATTCAAATCAGTCAAATCCTAGCACAAGTCAGTCATCTACCTTTGAGGGGCAAAATAGTCATTTTACCTTATAAGGATATTTCGACAATCCTACCCTATAGGGATATTTTGGTAATTCTACCCTACAGGGGTATTTCGATAATTCTACCTTACAGGGGTATTTCGATAATTCTATAAACTGGGGGTATTTCGATAATTTTTCAAATCGGAGGTATTTCGATAATTTTGCAAACTAGGGGTATTTCAGTAATTTTGCAAAATGAGGGTATTTCAGTAATCTCATAAATCTAGGGTATTTCAGTAATTTTGTAATCTGGAGGTATATCAGTAATTTTGCAAAACGGGGGTCTCAGCGACCCAACAGAAGGTCCACCATCGCCTCGAGCGACTTAAGTAACCTAAACAGTCACAACGGTGTAAATGGGCCTAGGGCCCATTTCTCGTCCCAAATGAGCCCATACGCTCGTGTGGTCCAATTAGCCCAGAAATAGCCTCGGCTATACGAATAGCACAGTTCAAACAATACATACCACAGCACATACATTTTATCCGTGTGGGCCCATTCAGCCCATTTTAGCCCAACGAGGCCCAGAACTACCTAAGTCATGTGCGCGACATGTCAAGTCTATCTATGTCCCACTTAACAGTGAAGTTTACCCACGCGATCCCACGGGCCCATTGGGCCCATACGGCTCATTTCGGCCCAAGCCCATGAGATCGCTCATGGCGGCCTTCCTCGTCGTACGCCCATGTTTTGTGAGCTCGGTTGATCACATGGGTGTTCGCACACTCATGTGGCCCAAAAGCCCAATCCTTAGGCTTTTCGGCTTTTGCTGATCTATTGACTAATCAGTGTGGAATACACACTTTCGGCTTTTCAGCCGACCATCAACAGAGCACAAAGTTACACACCTGATCACGTAGAGTACTAAGAATTCATGATCCCTCGAACTTATATTCAAACATAACAAATAGTTAATCACTAAACAAATAATGTTATGAAAAACTCTTAGTAACCACCTAACCGAAAGATCGATACCACATGCATTGACTAGATCTATCGACTGTGATTTGCCTAGTTAATTCAAAGTTTGATGTAGTCACCCTTCCGCATCCTAGTGGAAAATCCCGGATAGCCGACACCGCACGTCTCTTAAACTTGGGAGTAGAGGCTACATGCTCAACCTCAGCTGGTACCTCTGCCATCGCTTTATTAGTAGCAGCTTCTTCACCCATCGGAAGTTCTAGAACCCGAAAGGACAAACATAGGAGAGGAAGCGGTTACAAGGGATCGCACCATTGGCTTAAACAGTAAAAAAGAGTACTAAAAGGAACCGAGAGGCTTACCGTTTAACAGAACCTTAGTAGAACTGAAACAGAGAAGGAAGAGGAAATAGAGAATTTGATCACTACCAAACTAATCAAGAGAAAATACTTGGTTCACGAGCTAATAGGAACCGAAACCAAAACAAAAAGGAGGGCTAATATATGGCTTAAGAGAAGAAGGGAGAAGAGGGAAGAAAGAAAGAAGAAAAGAGAAAACAAAAGAATAGAAAGAGAGGGAGAGGAAGCAGAGATTCAGCCACAAAGAGCTTGAAAGAGAAAAAAGGAGAATGCATGAGTGGTAGATTGAGGTTTCGTCACAAAAGAGAAAAAGAAGAAAGTCCCAAAAGCCGGAGACAAAAACTGACCAAAAATGGGAAACTCCCCAGCAAGGAAATTCGACACTCACCAAAAAGTGCCCAAAACCGCACAAAAGCAGGGAAAAGTCCTCAAAACCCCCTCCTGCCAAAATTTGCATGCTCCACACTCCCTGCTCAGCTATAACACTCTCACATTTGAACTTTCTTAATCATCTCCATAAATCCCTCCTTGATTTGTTGCATAATCTTCTCCCAACAACTCATGACCAATTCAAACTTCTCTCCCCAACAGTCTTTCACTTGAATTCTACCACCTCCCAGCAAAGGAGTAAAATAAATACTCCTTTGTGCACAGGGTGACTCAAACCCAAGATCCCTTTCCATCATAAAGACGCCACTACCACTTGATCACAAGGCCATCTTGTGTCACATTTTAACCACAAATAACTATAAGATCTACTCCTAATCACTAAGGGTTTACTTAGAAGCAAAAATAATAATTTTGCAAATGCCAGGACTTGAACCCCAGTCCTCCTATACCACCATTGGCGTCACTTACCATTGGACTACAAGTTCTTTTGTGTCTCTTTTTAATCTCAATAATTTAAAAGGCCTACATCCAAGCATCCATGGTTTTATTCACTTGCTAAAGCCCAAGTTTGAACCCAGGACTTTTCCAACACTTCTCAAGACCCTTAACCACTGAAGCAGACATTTAATTGTGTCATTTCCTTGCACAATTAAATACCTATTTGCAGCCTCCTTATGGATCCATACTCAAGGCCCAAATTTGGGGCTTTACAATGCTCGTTTCCTTTTATTTTTTATATCATTTGGTACAATTGATTACTTAATGCCTATTTACAATGTAACATATAGAACTTAGTAGTCTAATAATAAAAAATTTAAATCACTTATAATCATGCCAAATTTATTTGTAAACACAAGAAGCTTATGTACATGCTCCTAACCAATCACTTGTATTTATACAAGCTCAAGCACACATATGACAAGAAAATTGAAGAAAAACGTAAAACAAATTTTCTATGTTATCCCCCCACACTTTAGTTAACACATTGTCCTCAATGTGTAGCCCATAAAAAGTAAGAAAATAAGTTACCCGATTAATCGTGGTCATTTCAATTGCTAATGGTGGGTGCCTCCTCCTCTATTCATTAATAGCTCAAATTGTTGTGTCTTCTTTGCGTTGGGCTCCTACATAGAAAATTTGAACAATCTACAAGACAACTAAAAGTTTTATATTTGTTCCTAATCTTAAAACAAATTTAAATCATCCTTAATACAATCCATAAAAGAAATATTTAATTTAGTAATAAAAAATACAAAACCATAATAAGAAACACATTTAATTTTCCTAAATCCATCTACTCCTAAAAATTAAAATCCTACTAACTTAATGTTAAATATTATTCATCATCTTCTTGAAATCTTCTTTTTCTCCTTTCCTCTTTCTGTTTTGCTTGCAGAAGAATAAATTACTTGAATATGTCATCGCCGAGTAATTTTCTTAGGGGATTCATGGTTTTATCCATCCGTTCAATTGGGACTTCTACTCTTTTACACAATTCTATAATCAAATGAGGGAAAATTATTCCCTTTCCTAGATTCCTTGCACAGTTAACCATATTCTTGTATATCCATGTTTGTTTCTTTTGGAGTATCCCATATGTTATGATAGCTTGAATTGGGCAAATCTCAGACATCTCTATTGTAGGCCGGATTCTCGAACAAACAAACTTCATCCAAATATTAGCTTTTGATGTTATTAACTCTTGATTGAATGTCTCATGTATTTTGTTCCTGTCTAATATGTCCACATCTCTTTTCCTTCCATTAAAAATCTTAATATTTCTTCTGTATATATTTTTGAATTCCTTCAGATTTATTTTATAGAGATAACTGCGATAATAATATGGCGCATCATAAAATTGGCAAATACTTATTTCAGTTACTGGAACATTATCTCCTCTAACCTTCACAAAAGAACGCATCTCGTAGAATGGTTTAGTTGCTTCCCTTTGTTTTAATGCAAGATAAAATTCTTACACCATGGGAATTATCGTAGGCTCTTCAGATGGCAAACAAAATTTCGTCCATTCTCTTTTTGTTACATTCTCCCATATTCCTTTGCAATTTCTCATTAGAGGATCAAATCCTTGTTCTTGAATGAAGGTATATAGCTCTAGTTGTTGGAAGTATTTATTCATGTTGCCTTCTTGGAACTCAACAACTGGGCGTGAAGCGGTCACACTAAAGCTAGCCAATTGATAATGTATTTTTTGCTAAAATTCCCTACACAATCTATTATGTCTGCAATTTGATTTCTTTTTCTTTCTTTGCTGCAGATAAATAAGAGGATCTATGTGACCTATTTATAGATTAGAAGGAAAGAATAAAGTATTTAAGAGTTATAGTTTATTTCTACTAAGTTAGAAGTTAAAGAATAAGAATCCTAATATAATTAAACCAAAAGAACGTTAGTAGTTAGTTCAGAAAATAAAGTTACACAGTGTTGTCGTGACATCCCTCAGTGATGTCGTGACATCAAAAGTAGGTTCCATGTTTTGACTATTTTTCGTTGTCGCGACATTCAGGAGCAGTGTCGCAACATGTAGGCTAGATTCCCTTATATTTTGCGAAATCAACATTTTGGTCATCTTCTTCTTCATCATCACTCATTTCATTTGTTAATTTCCCCTTGATTCCTTGCAAATCCCATAGAACGTTACAATGCAAGATTTGTTCATCAACTACTGTGTTGATTATTCCTCCAAAATAATGTTTTACTCTTGGCCATTTACTAGAAAAAGTTGTCCTCCTTTTCTGATCAGCTCTATTGTTTCGTGAGGAGTTACTTGGTGTATGGTATATGGACTTGTCCATCTTGATTTAAGCTTTCCAGGAAATAATTTGAATCTTGAGTTGAACAAAAGAACTTTCTGTCGAGATAAAAATTCACGCTTTCTAATCTTCACATCCTATCAAAGTCTACTCCTCTCCTTATACATTTTAGTATTTTCATAGGCCATAAAAATGGAATTCTTCCAATTCCTAGGGTTGAAATAGTCATTCTTTTTTAGCTAATTCTGCGTCCAGATTTAACTCTTTGATCACCTAATATGCCTTCTTTTCCAATTCAATTGGTAAATGATAGTTCTTACTATAAACTAATTTGTATGGAGACATACCCCCGCCTAATGTGGATATGAGAATTGTTTTAAACCTTTCCCACACCTGTCCCAATGTTTTAGTAATAAGTTGCTTAAAATAAAATAATTGTGTATAAGTACTGAGTATATTTGTCATGGGTACTTCTCTGCGAAGAAAAAGCTACACAAACTCTGTCTATGTAGTATTAGTGTCTGGGGAAGCGCTTCTAGCCATATTTTTTCCTTCCCATCCAGTGCAAATGGAATTAATAACAATTTGATAGCATCTGGTGGAATGCCTACATAAGTAACGATGCTACATATATGTTCAAATCTCTGTAAAAACGCTATAGGGTCCTCAATTTTACAATCGGTAAACCTAAAATTTTCAAAAACCTATGTTAGTAAAGAAGGATTTAGTTCAAAATGTGAGTTATGAATCATAGGACAAGAAATGCTAGATCGTAGACAGTCTATATCAAACAAAGTTCCTAAAACCTGCATAATGTTAGTAGTTTTTCTTACAGATAAATTAATTGTATCTATAACCTAAAAATTTCCTAATTATTCTTTTTGGAGTGCAAAAATTAAAATCAAACTAGTGACGTTGCCTCCTTGGCAACGGCACCAACAACTTGACCGGCTTTGGACGTACCAATGTTTAGAGTGTGAATATTGTAGTACAAGATATAGATATATGAGGCGATATCCGCAAGTATTCGAGCCTAGTTATAATATAGCTACAACGGAGTAGGTGAGTACTCCGAGGATCGTACCCAAGGGAGGCGAGTGCTAGATTAATTTTAACCTAAACACTAAAAGATCTAATCAGTACTTTAAATTAGTTATAGTACGAAGGTAAAAATAAAATGAGTTTTTATGGTTTTTAATAATAATAAAATAGAATAACATAAAGAAATAAAATTCAAGAGATCAAAGAATAGAATAAATAAAATTTGATTATGGATAATTAGCTCACTTCGATAATCCCCATCAACTGTCGCTTCGGATTCTTTATTAATCAACTAGTCGCTATCCGAGTAGGATCTTCCAATCAAATAACGATTCGGTAAGGACTACTTATCTTTCGACCTCACAGTTCAGACTGACTTGAGGTGACGGTGTTCACGGATAGGCCATTCCAATTTTGGGTTAATTCCCACTTTGATGACTTCCTAGGGTTGTTAGGCCTAGAGTTTTAAGTTCTTCTTTTCACAAAAAGCTGATCCATTGAGTAACCCTACAAAATATTTGATAGATCATACCTCCACTCGCTTATCCCCCATAGAAGGACTAGTTCCTCATAGCTTTCATAAAAAATATGGCATTGATGTAAAGAGTGAACATGATAAATGAATTGAAGTGTAGAGTTTGATTGTCTCCACAAATCAGATCTCTTGAGATCGAACAAAGAATAAACTGAAAATAAACCTAAAACCTAAGAAGAAGAAAAACTAAATTGAAATTAAAAGTTAAACTCTAGGCTAAGTAAATGGTGTCTTTAACATGTGACAAATGAGCCTATTTTTAGATTTTAGGTGGTGGTCGTCCTTAAACCTAGGTTAGTTGACGTCTCGTACTTTAAGTTTGATTATGCAGAACAAAATGCCCCTTGACTCGTGTTTAATTCCGTCCAGAGTCAATGTCGCGACACACTACGACCTGTGTCACGACAAAAGAGTCAGTATACTCGTTTTGGGATATCTTCAGGGGTGTCTCACTACACCCTTAGTCTGTGTCGCAACATCGGAGGTAGTTTTGTGATTTCTCCATTCTGCTCCCTATGTTACGACACAAGGACCAATATCTATTTATTACGCCTTCTAATGCCTCCTGTACACTTTCAAAGTTCATTAGCTCACCTTTAGGCCTCATTCGGCCCTTAAGGTTAATAAAAGACTCCATTTTCACATTTCATTAATCTTAACGAAACTTACAAAAACATAATTAAAACCTACTGAAAATGCTTGCTTTCAAGCTTCTAAAGTGCGGAAATTAGTTTAATCTGCTACACTGAATTACGGCTGATCACGCATTCCACATGTTATGGACACACGGTTGTGTGACACACACGGGCTACCACATAACCATGTGGTAGGCAGTGTCGATTGCATGAATTTTTCACTTTAAATAGTGAAAAATCACTATTTTTAGGGTTCTTTTGGGCATTCTAAGACGTATATATGACAATGATAAGAAGATATGAGTGAGTCATCATAGAATATTCAAGAAAATAACTCGAAAACACAATTGAAGCCGATTCTAAAGCAGATTTCCATCAAGATTGAAGATTCCCAATTGAATTATTAGGAGATTATCATGTGTTTCTTTGTTTCTTTTGCTTATACTGTATCTTGGATGTTTCTACTTTCAAGCATGAACTAACTTTCAAAATACCTAGGAGAGATGAACCCTATGATAGATTTTGACGTTTGATTTTTATTTTACGCAATAAATACATAGTTTCTTGTTCTCAATTATGTGTGCTTAATTCTCGGTTTAATATTTCTAGATTATTGATCCATGTTTGATGTGCTTAAATCGGAGGTTGAATAGACCCTATTTAAGAGTAGATCTTGTGTAATTGAGTGGAGTTGTATGCAATCCTAGAAATAAGATGACATAAATCTATCGGATTAGAGTCAAATTTAATTGGGGAATCCATAGAATGCGATAATAGGGGTCTTAATTAGAAAGAAATTTCAATTAATCAACCTAGAGTTAGTTACTCTTATGCTCGAAAGAAATATTTGTATAATTTAGGGATTTCTAAGGATTAAGATACCAACTAAAGAAATTGCGTAAATTTAAATTGATAGTGACAAATGAAATATAGGTGAATTCTTTCATTGCTATTGTTTATTTTCCTAATTTGTTCTTTGTCGTGTTCGTTAGTTAATTAAATTATTTTATTTTATTTTTAATCAATCACTTCAAGTATTCAGTTAAATAATTGAAAGACAATAACTCATCGTAGCTATACTATTATTTGATAGGTGCACTTGCCCTAGCCAAATTTTTACTTAGTTCACGACGCATCAAGTTTTTGGCACAGGAAATTTTTTTTCTATTAATTTAGTCATTTTTTGTAACGCCCCAAACCCGACCTAAACGTTATGGCCGAATCTTGGCGATGTCACATGGTAGTGTTTGGAAATAAATAAGTTGTCGTAAAAACTTCTTTTCGAATTAGCCTCATTACAAAATCTTATGTTAATTCTAGGATACGTTGTTCATTTTCGAAATGTAGGTCATTATCACAAAAGTATTCTATTTCAAAAAGATATTAATTTTCAAAATGTCACTTATCGCGGAAGCTTTTTAAATCAGTTTGCGTATTTGAGTGTATTTTGTTAAAACATTTGATTCGTTTTGAAAACTCGATTAACCCTACTACTTGTAACACCCCAAACCCGGCCTAGACGTTATGGCCGAATCTGGCGTGTCACATTGAAGTGTTTTTCGAAAACCATGTTTTCATTGAAAACCCTTCTTGAAATTTAAAACTTCTCGCCATTCAAAACTTGTACAAAACCTCAGTTTGTGCTTGTTTATTTTCAATCTTGGTTTATTAAAAAGTTATTCCCTTTTAAAATGTTATCACCTTTAAAAACCTTATTATTGCGTAAGCTTAATTTAAAACAAATGATTTACGAAAACGTGATATTTAAAAATTGAGTTGCGGAAACGTAGCGTTTGAAAATGTTATTGTTTTGGAAATCATGTTATACTTCTAGCAGATATAAATCACAATCAATAAAATCCCAAATTTAAAATCCAGAAATTGTAGAGGCCTTATACATAATTCAAAAACCCAGAATGAAATTTAATAGTAAATTTAAGCCAAATAAAAAAAAAACAGGAGCAGTAGTGCGGCCATCTCCGAGTCCCTTGGAGCACCAATCTGCCTAACACTGGGAATTACCTGAAAGGTTAAAAACGGGGTGAGTTTACAAAAAAGTCAATGTGTAATCCCCTTATTAAAGAAACAATCAGTATACAAAAATAGAATCAGTCTGGGCCTGAGCCCTTTAACAGTAACAGTACAGTTCAGTTCAGAGTATATGTGGGCTAAAGCCCAAAACGATACCATTTGGGTCACAGCCCATAACAAAATCAATTGGGCCTAGCCCATCACAGTAACAGTCTCGGTATGGTGCACATATGTAACCCACCCCAATCCAGCCAACACACCACCCGTACCAACCAACACACCATGTGGGGATAAAAATCGACCCACCTAGCCAACACACCAATATTGCAGCATAGCTGCCAGTAACAGTATATGTGGCAAAGCCACCAGTAACAGTATTGTAGTAGAGTTGCCAATATCAGTATCGCAGCAAAGCTGCTAGTAACAATATTTGTGGCAAAGCCACCAGTAACAGTACACTTCCTCCATAACAGTATCCTAACCCCAATGTAGTATGCCATGTCATAAATATCTCGTGTACGCTGTATGTCCTACTCAGTACAGTCATACAATAATATGCATTCATCATATCATTCACAATTCAGTCAATCAAATCATAGTCATACAATCATAGTCAAATCAGTTAAATCATAGCACAAGTCAGTCATATACCCTCGAGGCGTAAAATAGTCATTTACCCTATAGGGACATTACGGTTATTTTACCCTACAAGGGTATTACGGTCATTTTATCCTACAAGGGTATTACGGTAATTATACCCTACAGGAGTATTACGTTCATTTTACCCAAAGGGGCATTACGGTCATTTTACCTTACAGGGGTATTACGGTCATTTTACCCTACAGGGGCATTACGGTCATTTTACCTTACAGGGGTATTACGGTCATTTTACCCTACAGGGGCATTACGGTCATTTTACCTTACAGGGGTATTACGGTCATTTTACCCTACAGGGGCATTACGGTCATTTTACCTTACAGGGGTATTACAGTCATTTTACCCTACAGGGGCATTACGGTCATTTTACTCTACAGGGGTATTACGATCATTTTACCATACAGGGGCATTACGGTCATTTTACCCTATAGGGGCATTACGGTCATTTTACCCTATAGGGGCATTACGGTTATTTTACCTATTTTGGGGTCTCGGTGTGGATAACGACCTCTCTGAAAGTGCACAGTCGCCTCGAGCAACACAGATAACCTAAATGGTCATAATAGTGTAAATGGGCCCAAGGCCCATTATTCGGCCCACGTGGGCCCACACGCTCGTGTGGCCCATTAGCCCAAATTTAGTCACGGCTATGCGAACCATATAGCCCAATCCAGTATTTGTCACTTATCGAGGATTTATTCCGTGTGGGGCCCATGAGCCCATTGGGCCCACACGACCCATTTCAGCCAAACGAGGCCCATATCAGCCCAAGAGCACGAGAACGCTCGTGGTGGCCTCAATAGTCTATCGCCCACGATCTGTGGGCTCGGTTGACCACACGAGCGATCGCACGCTCTTGAGGTCTCAAATGCTAAAGTTTCGGCTTTTGTCGATACACAACGAAGATAGTGTGATTACACACCTGATTGCGAAATGTGTGAATGACCCACGAGAACTACAACCTACATTCAATCAAGGCAATCCATTAATCACTTGTCAATCGGGTTAATCGAATCCCAATCAACTTATCAAAAACAACCTCTACCGAAAATACTTGTCCAACAGATTACCTTTCCCTTGATTAGATCAGTTCGTTGTGGTTTGCCCATTTGATCCAGAGATTGGTACAGCCACCCTGCTACACCCGGCGAAAAATCCCGAACAGCTGACACTTTACGCTGTTTAAATTTGGGGGCAAGGGCTACGTGCCCATTCTCAGCTGGCACCATTCCTGATCTTCCCTCAGAATGGCTACTACTCGCCACCATTGATATATCTTTATGCAACATATTATCGGAAACCTCTATTTGGAGTAAAATATAAGCTACGCTTACCGTACACTCGTAAACTCCTTCACCTCTCGAGAAGTTCTAATACTGAGAAAACACCATAAATAAGAGGGAGAAAAGATGAGAATCAATAAGAGAAAAGAAAGAGGAGAAAAGCCGAAAGTGCAGAAGTCAAAACAGGGACCTACCAATTGAGAGCCGTCTTTTATGAACAGAAGCAACCAACGTTAACTTTCCCCCCTTTTTTTTGAAGTACCACTGAAAGCAGAAGAGGAAAAAAGAGAAAGTAATCAGTAACAGAACAAAGGGAGATGAACTACTAAGATTCGATTAAGAGAGGCAAAGAACAAGAGCAATTGGCCAAGGGGGAATCGTTTGAGAAAAAGGGAAAAACACGAATTCGAAAAAGAAGAGAAAAGGTAACCGAATGTTGAGAAAACAAGAGCCAAAACCTGAAAGTGTTGAGAGGGAGAGAAAATGCAGTAATCGGCCAAAAGGGGAAAAACCAATTGGACAAAGGAATTAAGCAAAAATATTCGGCCAAGTAGAAAACAAATAAAAGGGAAAATAATACCCGAAAAGGTCTATAGCCTATTTAGCCTCCCAAAACCAAAAAGCAGAAAAAGTAACAAAAAGTGACCAAAAACAAATTCAAAGGTACAAACCAACCCAATTCCGAAAGAAAACACCCCAAAAATCGAATTCAATAGTGCCTAAAGTCCCTATACGGCACATCTCTCCCTTTCCTCTCACATTTCCTTGATTTCCTCCTATAATCTCTCCACAACAACAACCAACTAACCCCTTATTCAATTCCCCCTTTTCTCTCCTAAATCCTCTCCACAAATCTCCTCAAAGACCAATTCAAACTCTTCTCTACTAAGTAGTATTTCAATCAACTTCTGCTTCTCACATGGCAAGAGAAGCAAAATAAATACTCCATTATGCATAATGTGACTCGAACTCAAGCCCCTTAGAAGAAGTAACACGCCACTTACCTCTGGACCATCAGGCTCCTTTGTGTCACATTTTAACCCCAATAATTTTTAAAGCATACAAGCTAGAGTCCAGGTTCATTCTAGTAAAAAAATTTTTTGCACATGTTTAGGCTTGAACCCAAGATTTCTCCAACACTTCTCCGGACACTAAACCACTGAAGAAGTCATTTATTTGTGTCACTTTCTTGCACAACTAACCATTTATGTGCAGTCTCCTAGCTGATCCCACACTCAAGGCCCATTCCTTCTAGGCCCAAATTCGGGGCGTTACACTATTAGCAGTTGTAAATCAAAATAATAGAAATCCCAAATTAACCATGAAAATCCAAAAATGCCATTATTACAGTAAAATACCCCAAAATAAAATCAAAATTATAATTAAGTACTAAAATAGAACAAAATAGGTCATGTGGCCACCGCTGAGTCCTCCACCATACCGATCCGCCTATGATTGGGGATTACTTGTACAGTTAAAACAGAAATGTGAGTTTACGAAAAATCAGTGTGTAATCCTAGATAGCACAACCAGACAGAAGGCAAATACAGTCTGGGCCTAAGCCCTATTTAGAATCAGTGACAGTATCAGTTTGGGATTTAGCCCATCTCAGTACAGAGGTAGTCATGCATTTGGGCCTTGGCCCATTACAGTATCAGTAATCAGTATAGTATCACAATATGCAGTATACAAGTCCTACCTAGCCATCCTCTACACTTCATCTCCGTCCAACCCTACATTCCATGTGGGGATATAATCAACCCACCCATCCTTACACTCCAAGTAGTACCGATTGTGGCACTAGACAGTAGTTTGCAGTTCCGCTGCCAGTAAGTTAGGCTCGAAGCCTTTTAGTACACTTCCTCCAATCCATATAAACCCTTCCCCATGCAGTGCATCATACAATCATGTCATGCCAAATCATGGTATCATATATGTATTCAGTACAGCTTTAACGGCATGCTCACATTAAAATCATACATGTATATATATAAAGTACATGGATATAACAATCATTCAGTCAATTGGAGTCTAGGTAATCTTACCGACCCTACAGTAGGTCCACAGTTGACTCGGGTGACTCGTGCAACCTTAGCAATCAAAACAGTGAAAATGGTCCCACAAGCCCATGTAATTTGCTCATGTAAGCCCACACGCCCATGTGGCCCACAAGGCCCAAAATGGCCTTAGCCGTGTGGATCACACGGCCTGTCCCAATAATCCCACACGCCCGTTTGGTTCACCCGTGTAAGGCCCACACTCCCGTGGGGCCCACACGGCCCAATTCGGCCTGGCCCATGAATCGCACATGGCTTGCCTCATCGATCACACGTCTGTGTCCAATCACACGGCCTACCACACGGGCAGCCACATGCCCATGTGGTGTTGACAGTCTCACTTTTCTGCTTTTCGTCGATTTCTTTTTGCAGAGTTGTGTTTACACACCTGGGTCGTTCTCAATGCTTAAGCACTTCCTAACCTTCTAGAACCTACAAACAGCGTACCCAATCTCGAATTTAACAACTAAAACACAATTTAATCAACACCAACCAAGCCAAATGCACTCACTTACCGTAATCACACCCGACTACTCGCACTAATCAATTCGTTGGGAAGAAAAACCGCTTCCCGATCATCCCTTATGCACAAACAACAGAATCAAAATCTTCCGAAACTAAAACTAAAAGAACACAACAACATTACTTACCATTATCGCACGAAAACAAAAGTCGAGGAGCAAGATAGATCGAAAATGAAAGAAAAGGGGAAACACTTGAAATTTCGGCAACAAGAGGGAATTAGAGTCTAAAACGAAAAGGGGGTGGGGGAGAAAGGGACAAAATTCGGCTATGGAGGCAAAGAAAAAATAAAATAAAAAAAATGAAAGATGGTAGAGGAGAATTCTGCAGAGATTTTCGGAATCAAAGGGGTAACTCCCCAAACTCCTTGATTTACTCCACTAAATCACATCCATTCCAACCACTCAGCATCCCAGTCCATCTCAAACAGCTCCACTTCTTACTTTTCTCCCCAAATCCCTTATTTCCCTCCCAAGCTGTCCAACACACTCCCACCACCCTCAAACTCTCAGAATTTCGGTCAAACTAGAACACACACACGTCACAAGTAGAAAAATAAAACGCTCCCTTGCAAACACCAGGATTCGAACTTAAGAACACCAGCATATTAACACTTCATTTAACCACTAGACCAGCAGGCCCATTCTGTCATATTTTACCAACATTTAATTGTAAGCGTACTGGCTTGAGGTAGGGGTTTATTCATTTAAAAACCAAAATTTTCCCAAGCTAATGCTTGAACTTGGGACCTCTCAGACACTTCCAAGAACACTTAACCACTAAAGCAGACATACAATTGTGTCACAACATACGAAAATAAATATTAAGGATTTTTGGGGTGTTACATTTTTTTATTTTGTTTTTAACTTAATTGTTACATTTTAATTGTTTTCTTTTTGTTTTATTCTTACAGGTTCTTTTGGTTTATGAGTAGAGGCAACCCGTCGGAGCCGTTAATTTTTTACACTGAGATTGAAAAGACTACTCGCAGAAATCGAAAAGAAGTTAGAGAAGCAAGGTAAGGTCAACGAGTTTTAATAGACGATTAAGAGCAAAAGGACATTATTGTTGAGATGGATAATAATCCTAGTAATTAGCAACCTCCTGCAACTCATGCTGTAAGGCCCTAAAAATAGGTCTAGTAGTTTCGGGTAAGTTTACCAGGTTTAGAGTGAAAAATTAAGAGTTAATCGGGGTTATTAGTAATTTTTTTCTTAGTTTAGGTAGCTTAATTTCATTTTAAACAAAATCGGGAAATAATATTCCGAAAAATAAAAATATTTTTAGAAAAAATAATTTTATAGTTTGAAATAAATTTTGGGTAAAATAAGTATTTTGGGTCAAATTAGAATTGGAAAATAAATTATAATGGGAGTTTAATTAAGAGAATTTAAAATATTAATTACATAGGACAATTTTGCAAAACAAGGGAAATGGTTGAGTGGTTTTATGACAAATTACCCATATTTTTAGAATTTTGGAGGGAAAGGATTACTTTGTAAAACAAGGGAATTGTGGGAGTGGCCTGATGGCAATTTTCCCAATTTTTGAAATCAGATTGAGGTTATTTAGCTCAAAAACACTGCAACCCCCTCACTTCACACACAATTTTCACTCAATTTCTAAATGTTTTCTCTCATTTTTCATTTTCATTTTCGAAGTCCACATATCAAAGATTAGATCTCATCTTTTATTTTCTCCAAATTCTCTCAAAATTATCCAGAAATGATTTTCAAAGTTGAGAAAAAACAAATCCGAGTTCTTCAAAGATCTTGATTCAATCTTCAATATTGATGATTCTAGATCAATTGAAGGTAATTTATCAACTTTAAATTCATTTAAATTTTTTAATCATTATTTTCGATTTAAATCAATTAAAATGGCTTTTCAAATCTTGATCTCTTCTCTCTTGAACATGAAATTCATCAATGGTGAATTCATGGTGTTGAGTTGGAATCCAAGTTTAAATGGATATCTGAGTTTAAATCATGTTTATTAAGAGGTTTATGATCAGAAAACAAAAGACTAAACTCGTTTGATTGATAAATTTTGACAAATCCATTTTTAACTAAGAACATGAGTTGATTTTTTGGAAAATTATGAAACGGTTTGTTTGATGAAATTGATGCTTAGGTTTTGTGTTGATAGATTAGAAATGATGTTTAGAAATGGTTTTTGGTGTAGAGAAGGTCATTTAGGGGCTAAAATTTGTGTTTTCGCTATAACGTGAGTTTTCGACAAGGTAGATTGGAGTTGTGTTTTAGATTCGTGTAGTTCTTGATTTTTTTTTATTTTCTTATTGTTAATGATAGCTTGTAATATGTATTTTATATCTGTTTAAGCTCCACAATGAGGAGAGGCTATTGGTAATCAGAATCGAGAATCCAAACACAACTACTTGAGACATTTTGGCTTGAGAAGCAACGTGTGAAAGTGGGTGGTTTTTAAAGGCAATTGGTAAGCATGCCTATTTACATTCTAAACTGAGGTTTTGAATTGTGTTTCTAATGATTCAATTGTATCTCAAATGGTATAGATTATTAAAATTGATTTTAGTTTTATATAAGTATATTTGTAAATGATTTATGAAAATTATGAATTGTGTGTTTGGTGTGATTGATTTGGATTGTATTTAATAATAATTAGAGCATGGATTACTGTATATTAGAGCACTTGATGATGGTTTTATGATTGCTTTTAGATCCATGAATTATGTGTTTAAATATCAATTTTTATGCTGTATGATTGGTTATATTGGCAACATTGCATGGTGGATCCATTGGATATAGATGGCATGCCATAGATTAGTGAGTACTTACCACTATATGTGTTATTTGTGAGCATATGGTTCTAGGAGTATTGATTTTGTTGGACTAGATAACGGAGTGTTGAGCCTTTTTCTCCGCTCAATTATTGGCGATTTCGAGGCGATATAAGGGAGTATGTGGTTACGCCCCACTCAACCAGAGTATTGTGTTCGATATTTAGAGGATTGGAGATTCGTTTATCCAATGCATGATCACATGTTTATATTTTTCCATGGATGTCATTTGCTAATATAAGTGTTTGCTTCTTAATTAAATTATGTTTCCGTATGCCATAATAAATGTGATTTTTACTCGTAGAATAACATATGGAATTTTGATGTTATGATGTTGCATTGTTGTTGGAAATTTTAGTCAATTGAATGTTATAATTGAGCATGAAAATGTAATTGAAACTATGATTCATATACTCAAAATTTGATACATGACTTGTCTTGGTTTAAGTATGTTTTTGGCATGATTTACTTATTGAATTCATGGCCACTCATTGAGTTTTTTCAGCTCACGCCTTCACAGCTTTGTACAAAGTTTTTTTTCTTACTTTGGGGAGTTGAGGAGCAAGGTCAAGGCTGGTCCAAGTTTAAGGCTACTTGGTGGTATATATTAATGACTCTTCTTTAAAAACATTAGAGGGCATTGTGGCACTCAATTGAGATAATTTGATATACTTGTAATAGACATTGAGACTTTTATTTGGATTTTAATTTTGAGATGTTATAGTTGTGTTTTTTAATGAATGATTTTATGGTTAAATGTTGTGTGGATTATGGTATGTTTCTAAGTGATACCATGGTGATTGAAAACATGATGATTGAAGCATGAATTTTTCTCTAATACATTTTAATTGTAGCTTGTCAAGGAGTGGATAGCTTTTTGGCTAAGGTAAGTCCATTGTATGATTTAATTGTTCTTTGTTAAACATGATTTTTAATATTTAAATTATGAATATTGTTGTTTATTAGTTGTAATTAGATTAATTAAAATTGTATATATGATTAAAGTAGTAAAATTAGCTAATATAGCCTTAATTAGTAAATGGAGTAAGGAAAAATGGTTAATTAAAATAAATTTTAGGGGATTCCCAAAATTGTTTAGAAGGAAGTTGGTAATCATTTAGAATTAAAATTGAGATCGTTTAGTTTTATATGGTAAAATGACTAAAATACCCTTAGGGTTAAATCCTTAAAAATAGTTTTAAAATGGTTCACAAATCACTTCCAAAATTAGATTAAACATTTATTTGTTAGAATTGAGTTGTTATAAGGTTACGGTGTTTTTTGGGGTGGTTTTGTGCTGGAGAGTCACTTCGGTGGCTAATGTGTTGCTTCGGATTCAGGGCGGTCTATTCCAGTCGGGTTTCGGGTGTCACATTTGGTTGTATTAGAGCAAGGTTTGTTAAACATTAAAGGTCACAGGTTTTGTAATCCCAGAGCCTAGCCTATCTTATAATATTGCTTGAAATTGTCTATTTTACCCCAGCATGTTCTTTGTTTTATAAACCGTCTTCTACAGTAGGAACCAGGAACATAATGCCCAATAGGAAATTATACTTACTTAAGCCTTGGATCACTTACTGCTACTCACTCCTGGTACGTTTTCCCTACTTTTTTCTTTAGTATTCGATCTACGTTATGCCTCCGTGACTAGGATGAGGTAGTCATAGTGCATTGTCAACACCACCGCAACCACATGAGGATGTATCACCGCTGCCGCATGGAGATGCATTGCCATGGTCGCGCAAGGATGCTCATCTGGATCGAGTTGAGCACTTGATGTCTGAGTTGATTGGGTAACTGCAGCGTATCACTGGTGCCCAAGGCCCAATAGGCCGAATTTGTAACATCCTGAATTTTTGGGCCTATGCATTTAATGGGAGAACATGTGTAATGTGTTAATTTAACTGTTAGGGGTCCAAATTGGGCTCAGGATTTGGTAGAGGAATTGATTAAAATTATCTGTTTGGCATTATAGGGTTTAAAAGGTAGTATCTGTGTTTAAAATACCAAAGTGGGCTTGTGGCCCAATAGTAGGAGGTGACGCCACACAAGGGAATAAGGGGCCTAAATTTAAGTTTCATGGAGCCCAATTCTTTTAATTTAAGTTAGCTAATTTTCGGCATTTGGGTTAGGTGGAGTGGATGGCAATAAGGCTCAAAAATAGGAGGATTGATATGAATAGGATAATGTAGATATTATAGTTGATAGTATGGAAGATAAAAGGAGAAAAGATAGGAGCTATCTACAAGGCTAGGTGTTCGCCGAAATTCCATAACCTAGAGGAGTAAAGAAATTGGTTTCTTTATGGCAAAGGGGTGCCGAATTTTCCCTTTTTATTTGCTTAATTTTTAGTTATCAGGAAGGGCACTTTCAGTTTTTCATAGGTAAGTGCCGAAATTTCTATAAATAGGGAGGGTTCTCTTCTTTATTTTTCGCCATTTAGGGTTTCCATCTTTTCTTTCTCTTCTTTCATCTAAAAGCTGAAAACTCCATTATTCTTTTCTCTTCTTTCTCCTAAAAGCTGAAAACTCCATTATTCTCTTCTTTCTTCTAAAAGCCGAAAACTCCATTATTCTTTTCTCTTCTTTCTCCTAAAAGCCGAAAACTCCATTATTCTCTTCTTTCTTCTAAAAGCGGAAAACTCTATTATTCTCTTCTTTCTTCTAAAAGCTGAAAACTCCATTATTCTCTTCTCTTATTTCTTCTAAAAAGTCGAAAGCTGAAAACTCCATTATTCTTTTCTCTTCTTTATTTAAAAGCCGAATCTCTATAGATTTCTTCTAATCATCTTCTCTTCCTGATTTTCGCAAAAGGCCGGAATTCTCTGGGAGTAGCCGAATCTTCTCTAGTAAGTAGATCTCTTAGATCTAAAAGCCGGAAACACTAGTTCCTGAATCTCATATCACTTTTCGGGACTTCAAGCCTCTAAACAACACATAGGGCAAATAGCAGTTGTGTTGGCTAGGATAGCGTTGACTTAGAAAGTCTCGTTCTAACGGTAATCAGGTGTGTAGATCCTTATCACATAAGTTTTATTTTGTATTATACCTGTTAGGGGCTGAAAAGCCGGAAAATGAGGCTGTATGAACAATCGTGTGTAGATCCTTATCACATAAGTTTTATTTTGTATTATACCTGTTAGGGGCTGAAAAGCCAGAAAATGAGGTTGTATGAACAGTCGTGTGTAGATCCTTATCACATAAGTTTTATTTTGTATTATACCTGTTAGGGGCTGAAAAGCCGGAAAATGAGGCTGTATGAACAGTCGTGTGTAGATCCTTATAACATAAGTTTTATTTTGTATTATACCTGTTAGGGGCTGAAAAGCCGGAAAATGAGGTTGTATGAGCAGTCGTGTGTAGATCCTTATCACATAAGTTTTATTTTGTATTATACCTGTTAGGGGCTGAAAAGCCGAAAAAGAGGCTGTATGAATAGTCGTGTGTAGATCTCTAACACACTAATAATCTGTATGAATATATGTATGTTTATGTTATGGGTAAAAAGCCGGAAAGTGGCTGTGTAGACAGTCGAATGAAACCCAAAAAGGGTTAGGTAAGGACTGCCAGGTAAGTAATCATAGAACTTCTCTATGTGTATCGATGTAAGCGAAAGACTGTAATCTCTTAGGTAGTAGATTGTTTGATTTTGCATGAATGTATGCATGGGATGGGTTTGATATGAAAAGGGGAAGAGCATGATTGGTCACATGGTAATCGGTGGTAGAAAATGCACGTAATGATATGTTAGATCACACGGTGATTGGTGGTAGAAAACCCACCTAATGAAATGTTAGATCACACGGTGATCGGTGGTAGAAAACCCACCTAATGAAATGTTAGATCACATGGTGATCGGTGGTAGAAAACCCACGAAATGAAATGTTAGGTCACTTGGTGATCGGTGGTAGAAAACCCACGTTAAAATTCCTGATTGATAGGAATAGGCAGTACGGCTGTCGTTTTGGTGTGTAGTGGATGGAGGGTTGATTGTAGAAATCCCCAAGGTGTGATGGTTGGTACGGGTTGGTGTGTAGAGGATGGAATTCTAGGATCATTTATTATCTGTCATGTGATTATGATTGTTGCCATTGTGTATGGGCCAGGGCTCGTAATGTGTTTGTGGGCCCAAGCCTTTTATGTGTTTTCAGGATTTACACACTGAGTCTTGGTGACTCACCCTATTATTTTTCCCTAACTTTTCAGATGAGCAGTAGATCGTGGACATGGGAGCCGAGACGGACTCGAGGGGCCATCAAGTTTTTATTTCTATAGATTATTTTCGGTTTTTCCTTTAAGTTTTATTTTGGGAATATTTAGGTAATAAGGCCCCATAGTTTATATTCGCCTAAGTAGTTTTTTTTAATATTTGCAACTTATGAATTTATGTCAGGGGTTTATTTATACCTAATAATAATAATACAAGGTTTCTTTTCAAATGTCACTTATTTATTCAAATATTTTCTAATTAACTTACGATTTCCAAAACCAACTTAGCAAAAGATTTTAACGTTCAACCCGTAGCATACCAGATCTGGTCGAAACTTATGGGCCGGGTTTGGGGTGTTACACAATTCTACTAGGCCCAAATTCAGGGTGTTACAATTCTACCCCTTAAAGAAATTTTGTCCTCAAAATTTCCAACTATATAACAGCCGCACAACGCAGATTACACCACTACACTGCCGCTGCGCACTCTCATTGTAACATCCCAAAAGTTAGGGGTTTGGAATTTTTGCATATTGCATGTGTTGGGCTTGCTTAGCTAGTTATTTGAGGGTGTTTGAGGGTTCTAGGGAGGCCTGGGTTCGAGGCTGAGCCCAGGAAAAATTTTGGTTTTGGGCCCTTTAGTGGAGAGGGCTGGGTGATGTTGGACTTATGTATAATTGAGTGTGTTTTGCTAACACAAGTTGAGCACATGGTGGAGTGGTGTGGCGTCAAGTGGAGAGCATGGAGGGAAGGGGTTCGAACCCCACAGATGGAAACTGAATGCTTTTATTTTGTGACTTGGGAGAGCAAGAGGTAGAGTTGGGATCAAACTCCACTAGGTTGATGGAAGTCTTGGTCAATCAATTTGAATGGGAGGCCAGGAGTGATTCAAGGAGGGGATGAGGGAGGAAATTAGGGAGTTGAGGAGTGAGAGAGTAGTGGCCGAATTTGGGAGTGTGCCTTGAGGGGTGATTTCGGCTAGAGGGTGGATTAGGAAGCATTTTTTGGCAGCTTGAGTGTGAGTGCAACCCGAAACCTCTTCTTGTGTTTTACAATTTCTCCTTTAATCCTTTCAGGATTTTCTTTGGGAAGCATTTTCGTGCACTTATCCTCTTTTTGTTTTACCTCTCGTGCTTTCTTCCATTTCTTTTGTTATTACCTAAACTTGTTGTGGCCGAATCTCCTTCTACTCATCTATCTTCACATTGCGTCCATTCCTCCTCTTTTCTTAAAGCTGAATAGCCACCCCTACTCTTATTTTGACTTCCCTTTAGCCGAACATCTAGTAGCCTGAAGTTTAGTTCTATTCTGTCGACCGAACTTGGTAAGCCTTACCTCTTTAATCTCTTGACCCGAATCTTTTATCCCTTGGTGGTTGGGGGTCGAATTCTTTAAGCAGATAATTGGCGTTGGTCATCGGCTTTGGTTTGGTAAGGGTGAAGTAGCTCATGTATCTTCTTAATTTGATGCTAGTGATGTTCTTGTGACCCCTTTTGTTGAGTTAGCATCGGTTTCCTTCTTTCTTGTGGGGGGGCCGAATGTTGGTTAGATGCTAACCCCTTTGGTGTATCAATTATTGTTCTTTTTAGGAACTCGTTGCGTTAGCCAAGGAGCAAGGCCGAATATTGATACTCTGTGGGGGGATCACATCTTGTGGTAAGTGAATTTGGTTGAGTAGTAAACTTCGATATTATGAATTTTTGAGAATGTTGGGATTAGCTCTTGATCATTGTTATCTTCGGGGCAACGAGGAGTAGTTCTTTCGGCAATCCAGCAGGTGTGTAATCTCACACTACCGCTTATTCTTTGAATGTTGTTCTGTGAACCGGCTAAAAGCCGGAATACCGAAAAGTCAAAATACTGGCAATTGAAATAACTCGAGCTGCGAGCACTCGTAGCGATAGACCGAGTCTCTAATGAGAGCGACAGACAGTTGAGAGAGTGTCACGAACGCTTTTGTAAAACTGAGGCCGTAATGGGCTTTGTTGAGCCGAGATGGGCCAAATGGAAATGACCATGTTACCCCTAGAGGTAGGTTGACTGATGAATGCATGTTATTTGTAAGACTGTACTGAGTAGGACACTTTGCATACACGAACGATTTATGACATGACACACTGCATGGGGTTGGGATTATGATATGGAGGAAGTACTGTATTGGTGGCTCTGCCACATTCACTGTTACTGGTGGCGCTGCCACATATACTGTTACTGGCAGCTCTATTGCGTTATTTTTACTGGCAGCTCTACTGCGATATTGGTGTGCTGGCTGGGTGGGTCGATTTTATCCCCACATGGTGTGCTGGTTGGTACGGGTGGTGTGTTTGCTGGATTGGGGTGGGTTGCATATTTGCACCATACTGATATTGTATTGGGCTTAGGCCCACACTATTACTGTAATGGGCTAAGGCCCACATTGCACTGTTACTGAATAGGGCTTAGGCCCAAACTGTTACTGCATATATTGTTACTGATTAACTGTTAGGGGATTACACACTGAGTTTTCGTAAACTCACCCTTCCTTTTAACTGTACAGGTAATGCCCAGCTTTAGACGATCTGGAGCTGCGAGGGACTCGGAGGTGGCCACACGATTGCTAGTGTTCTGCTTTAGACTTATTTATTTAAATTTCATATTGGGCTTTTGATTATGTAATAAGGCCATTAGTATTTGCTTAAGTTATTAATTGGGCTTTGTTTACTTATTTTAAACTGCTAGTTTAGGGAAGATGAGTTTTCAAAATAATTACCGTTTTCAAAGACACGAAAATTTGGATATCAAATTTTTCAAAAAGCTTCCACAAATTTAACTCAACCTACTATAACAAGAGCAGCTAATAAGGCACACGTTTGACTAAATGATTTTTTGAATAATAATAAAGAGTTTTTTAAACTTAGAAACGAATTTTTACCAACAAGACAAACTTTTGAAAGACATTTCAATGTGACACGCTAGATTCGGCCATAGCGTCTAGGCCGGGTTTGGGGTGTTACAAAATATGCAAAGTAACCAAATAAGAGTTTCGGTACCGATTTAAATAGAAGCAACTTACTCAGGAAGTTTTCCAAAAGAGGAGCAATTCGACTTCTCCAATGAATGTTTGATCTTTGTCCTAAGGAGGTAAATGAATGTTTAGGAACTTTGTGATGGTAGTTAAAATTCAAAGGCACCCAACTTATAGTACGCATTTGGCAGGAAAATCATTAGTCTGGTGTACAAGTGTAACCTTTCAAGTTAGAAATTTCAGGGAAGAAATTTCTTAAGTGGGTGAGAGTTGTATCATTTTAACATCCCACCTGGTGAAGCCTTAGTTCTCGAGTGTTGTTGTAGGAATAAGAAATTCAGAATAGGTTTCGAGTAAGTGAGGTGTTGGATTTAATTAAGAGGTTGATGTCTACGGGTACGCCTTTGGGCGAAGTCTTGGTTAGGCGAATAAGTCAAAATGAAGTAAGGGTGTGGTTTTAACCGCCCAAACAATAATTTGGTGGATATATTGGGAGAACTATTAACATTGGGATATTAAGTGAAAATGTCTCAAAGAATGAAACATCTCTAGGAGTGGAACATGGTAAAATGTTATGGAAATTCGAGTAATGGAGAATATCGCTAGAAGGCATTGCATGCCAAGTTTGGCTAGTTAGGGTGCTGGGTATATTCTAATAAGATGTTTAGGAAAAACGATGGAATTAACCCGAAAACATTTATTTATACATGTAACTTTGAATTTTTGTACACATTTCCTTACCGCTATAAACCACCCATATGGCAAGTAGAGTAAGATTGTTACACAAGTCAAGTTTCCATAGGGACAAATGTTGTATATTTAGGTAATCAGAAATCACAAGACGAGTTTTTCTTACTCCTTCCTCGAGAAGTAGTTCTTTGGTCTAAATTTAAAAAAATATAAAGTACTTCATTCCTTCATGAAAGTTGAGGATTGATGCGTCGTGAACTAACTAAAAAATTGACTAAGGCGAGTGCACTTATCAATTAATAGTATAGCTACGGCGAGCAAAGATATCATTCCCACGAAGACTAAATATACTAGTAATTATTGTCTTTCTATTATTTAATCGAATACTTCAAGTGATTGATTAAAAATAAAATGAACTAATTTAATTAACTAACGAACATGACAAAGAACAAATCAGGAAAATAAATGATTAACAACCAAGATGCGAAATAATACCCAAGAAAGAATTCTCCTAGATTTCATCTGTCACCATTAATTTAAATTTATTCAATTTTTTTACTTAGTACCTTAATCCATAGAGATCCTTAAATTATGCGAATATCTCTTTCGACACAAGAGCAACTGACTTTAGGTTGATTAATTGAAATTTCTTTCTAACTACAATCCATATTATCGCATTCTATGGATTCCCCTATTAGATTTGCCTCTAATCTGGTAGATTTATGTCATCCTATTTCTAGGATTGCATATAACTTTACTCAATTATGCAAGATCTACTCTTCCACAGGGTCTATTCAACCTCCGATTTAAGCATATCAAATATGGACAAATAATCTAGAAATATTAAACCAAGAATTAAGCACTCATAATAGAGGACAAGAAACTAAGTATTTACTATGTAAAATAAAAATCAAATGATGGAATATATCATAGGTCATCTCCCTTAGGTATTTAGAAAGTTAGTTCATGCTTGAAAATAGAAACATCCAAGATACAGTATAACTCAAAGAAACAAAGGAACTCATGACAATCTCCTAAGAAATCAACAGAGAATCTTTAATCTTGATGGAAATATGCTTCAGAATCAGCTTCAATGGTGTTTTTCGAGTTGCTTTCTTGAATATTCTATGACGGCTCACTCCTATCTTATTATTTTTGTCATATATACATCTTAGAATGCTCGAAAAACCTAAAAATCACGCTTTTCTGCTATTCAAAGTGTAAATTTGTGCAATCAACACAGGCTGCCACATGGACTTTTGGTAGCTCATGTGTGTCACACAACCGTGTGTCCAGAACGTGTGGAATGGGTCAGCTCATGTGGCTCCTCTAGCTTGATCTGATTTTCTAATTTTTGCTGCTCGCTTTTCACTCATTTTGCTCCTAAATGCTCTATTAAGTATAAAAACATGAATTTAAAAGATCATGAGCATAAAATTCACAATTAACATCGAATAGTCACCCAAACATATTACTTTTAGCACTTATCAAATATCCCACAGTTAAGAATTTGCTTGTCCTCAAGAAAAATCTTCAACCTACATTCAAGTTAACTTCCCTCAACTTATTATTTTCACCGATAATGTTTTAGGATAATCCACAGATAACCATGCATTGGAAATTCAAACTAAAATGACATTGAAGAATAAAAGCAATCTAAGTAGAAAATTTTAAAGCACAAAAAACATAGGCGTCTTCTTATCTCAATAATAACCTGAAATCCAAACTCAACAATACTTAACACCCTCACTAAGATTCACTCAAAGCACTCAAAGTGTTTGAGGTTCAAGTAATATGCACTCAACAGTTGAACGAGAAATGTTATTAGGCTTGCTTGAAAATAAAATCTCCATCACAATAAAAGTTGAGATGATACACCAACCAAGAGGTCTTTGCAAAGTTGTAATGGGGCTTAGGTTAAGGGTGTGGAAAAGGTTAAAAAAGCTGGTTACAATCGAGAGTTGAGTTGATAAGTTACTAAACCAAGAAAAACCCGTTGCTGAATTAAAAAAGTTTACATCAACAATAAATAAATAGAGCAAATGAGCTTTTTAACAGAATATGAAACTAATGATTCAAGCTCAATCAAAATTTTTTCTATATATATTTTTCTTTTTTGAAAAAAAATTCAGCAATACAAATGATGAAACATAGTTCGACAATTAACCAAATCAAATCTCGATAAAGAGAGAGTCAATATATCAAATCACTAATGTGGTCTCAACATGTATAACCGAAGAAAGTTTTAGAATAACAAATCAAGTTGACGTACTCACAACCAAAAATAAAATGAGCACAAATAAATATATGCTTATAGACTCAAAAGCTCACAAAAAATTATGGTTTTGATGTCAAACTTGCAAATCTAAAATTTCAAGATAATTCTTTAGTTTAGGGAGAAAACCTAAAATAGTAATTTCTGAAATAAAACTTATCATGCTTGATTCTATCGTGTCTTAAAGTATAAATCAAACAATACACAAAAATCCAAAAATTATTCCAAAATAGAATCACTAAAAACTCCAAATTGAAAAAAGAAATAACTTTAATGATAGGTTTGATAAAATTACTTAAACACAAACAAAAATAAAGGTACTATATTGCATAAACATATAAACATTCTCCCCACACTTAAGATGTATAAATAGATGTAAACAAAATAAGCAAAAAAATCATAAAGAAGGGAGAGAACTGAAACAATCTTGAATTTGGATGATTTCACCAGAATAGTGAAATCCGAAATCGCACGAGATTCTGAATTAAGTACATGGTTCCAAGCACCCTAAAAAGAAGATAAACAAAAATAAAATAACATAAAGAGGTGACAAAACAAATAGAAAATAGTCAAATAAATAATAACAGTAAAATACGTGATAAAATAAAATAAAACATAAAAGCCTAAAAAATAAAATAAAAACAAATAACAAGAAAAATAAAAGTACAAATAGAAATAAAAATAAAAAAACATAAAATCTAAATAATTCAAAAGAAAATAACAAAAAATCTAATACTATTTTAAAAATCAACTTATCAAAATAAAAATGAAAATAAAAATGATAATAATAGAAATATAACTAATATAACAATAAATAAAATAAATAAAATAAAAAAAAAGAGAGGATGGTTAGGTGGGTGGGTACCCACCGTGGTGGGGGGTGAAAACCCCCTAGAATTAAAAAAGGGTACACGACCATGTGTTAGACCATAGGAGCCACACGGCCGTGTGGTAAAGTCATGTATTTCTCTGAGGCTCTGTGGCTTATTAGAAAATTTTAAAAAATTGCTCAAGTGTTCACACGGTCTGTGACACGCCCGTGTGGCTAGGTGGGCATGTGACTAGGCCGTGTGAACCACATGGCCGTGTTGCCAAGCCATGTATTATCACCTAAACTGTGTGTTGTTATCGTTCGCTTCTCCCACGCCCGTGTGCATGGGGGTGTGGGTCAAATTTGTTTTTCAAAATTTTGCTCCAGTAGTCACACGGTCCATGACACGTGATAAACCGTAATTATAACATCTTTTAATCCCATATTTAACATGCTTTTGGATGATTTATCCTTCGGTTTATATAAAAAGGTGCTTGTAATCCTTTCTTTTCATGTTTTATACCCAGAAAAGCACACGAGGATGAAAAGAACACAAAACGGGCCCAAAACGGAGTAAATGGGCCTTAGCACGAAATTGACACGGCCTGGCCCAAATCACACACGGCCGTGCCTCACCGATCACCTAGAGCACGACCTCAACCCCACCTCACACGGCCATGCCTCAAGTTAGAAATTCGAACACGGTCTAAAGTCGATCCACACGGGCGTGTGCCATGGCCGTGCCTCTGTCGCTGGAAAGAACAATTTTAGTCGGAAAAGGATACTTAAGGAGAAAGAATTGCATTCCAAGAGCCTATATATATCCCCTAAGTGCCAGCTTTGAAAAGGCATCAAAGCTAGGCTAAGGAGCCAAGCCGAGAAGGTCAGAATTAGGGAATAGCGCGAGGATATCCAGTTGATCCATCCCAAGAAGTCGGGGTTATACTCAAGACGACGGAATTCTCCTTCAATTCCTTCAGGGGGTTTTAGGGATTTCTTATGTTTTTTTTTCTCTTTTCTCTTGTGATGTTTTCTTTATTCGTTATGAACTAAACCCCTCAGATACCTGAATGGGATGAAACCTAGATGAATCTTGTTATTTGATTTCAGAATTATATGATAAATACTTAGTTTGTTCTTAATTATGTTGCTTAATCCAAATCTGATGTGCTTAGGTGGAGGAGGAATAGACCCTACCTAAGAGTAGATCTAGCATAATTAAGTGGAGTTGATCGCACGCCTAGAGATAGGGTGACGAGATTTTGCCGGATTAGGGTGAAACCTAATATGGGAGTCCATTGATCGATTTACTACTATTCTAGGGGGTTATTATAAGCGAACGAGAATTCCACTAATTAACCTAGGGTTAGACATTATTCGCCTCGAGAGAGGGTTTAATGTAGGTTAGGGAGTCTCACGGATCAAGCTAAGTAAAGAAATCTTATAGTTCAGGGTTAGATAACAAGTGAAGTCTAGGTGGATTCTTCCTGAGGGTATCATCTCAATCAACTGAGTTTTTCTTCAAGTTGTTTTCCAAATCGTTCTTTTTGTCTTGTGTCTTTAGCTTAGTAAGTCGTTAATTTAGTTTAAAGCAACTTCACTCTATTTCTAAGGCTAATAATAAAAAGAAAATTAGTATTAATACTTTTAGTTCTTGTGGGTTCGATAATCCTGTCTTGCCTAAGCTATAATACTGTTCGATCATTCTTTTATAAAATTTAAAGCTCTGATTTTAGCGATCAAGTTTTTGGCGCCATTGCCGGGGAACTAAAATATTAAGAACGCTCTATTTTTATTACTTTAGCCATTATTTTTTATTTTTCGCAATTTTATTTTTTTAGGTTAAATTTTTATTTTTGCTAAATTTTCTTTCTTTTCCTAGCAGGTACCTCTAGTTTATGACTAGAAGGAACCCGAGAGGACCTTTGGTATACGACAGCGAAATCGAAGCTACCGCTCGCAGGAATCGTCGAGAAACCAGGCGAGCCCTAGATTACACAGAAATAGAGGAAGAAGGGAGATCCAATCCTACTGAAATGATGGACGAGAACAACCCACCACCACGAGATGTGGGGGAAAACAATGCTCCACGGACAATGTTTGATTATGCGAAACCGCATTTAATAGGAGCAGAATCTAGTATTATTAGGCCTATTATAGCTGCTAACAATTTTGAATTGAAGCCTAACACAATACAAATGATTCAATAGTTTGTTCAATTTCTTGGTCTGTAGGATGAAGATCCAAATGCTCATATAGCTAACTTTTTAGAGTTCTGTGAACCTTCAAAATAAATGGCATTTCTAATGATGCCATACATATTCGGTTATTCCCTTTTTCATTAAGGAATAAAGCCAAACAGTGGTTAAACTTGTTACAACGAGGGTCAATCAGTACATGGGATCAAATGACTGAAAAGTTTTTAATGAAATATTTTCCACCGGCCAAAACGGCCAAATTACAGAATGATATCTCTTCTGTTGTGCAGATGGATTTAGAGACATTATACGATGCATGAGAGAGATACAAAGATCTCTTGAGGAGGTGTCCACACCATGGCCTACCCCTGTGGCTAGAAGTCCAAACTTTTTACAATGGTATAAACCCCTCAACGAAGCAACTAATTGATTCAGCCGTCTGTGGAACCCTGAACAACAAAACTCCAGAAGCAGCCTACGAGTTCATTGAGGAAATGTCACTGAATAATTATCAGTGGCAAGTTAATAGGACGAAACCGACAAAATCAGCCGGAGTTTTCAACATCGATGTGTTGACTATGCTATCAACACAGATGGAGACGATGAATAAAAATATTGATAGTTTGTGTTCTTCGCAGGCACATCCAGTCATGCAGTGCGATGCAAGTGGAACCGTGGTGAATCCTGAGTACCCACCCTACCAACCGGAAGCAAAGAACGAACAGATGAACTATATGGGTAACAATTTCAGATCCAATAATAATCCTTATAGTAATACTTACAATCCAGGTTGGAGGAACCACCCAAACTTTTCATGGGGAGGTCAAGGAAATCAAAGACAACAACCTCCTCAAAGCTTCTAAAATCAGCCCTATCCACATGAGAAGAAACCAACGCTCGAGGAGATGCTAGCAAAATCAGCAGACACAGAAAAATGTCTACAAGATATCGAGAAAACCCTTAAAGATCAACAAGCGTCAGTTGAAAAACTTACTGAGTCATTTGGGGAACTTACTATAACGATTGGATTACCTACTAAGATGATATCTGAAATACGAGCAAAAATTTTTCCTAAAGGAACAGAACAGGTAAAAGCAGTCACACTAAGAAGTGGAAAGGAATTAGTCAACCCAAAGAAACAAATCCCATATGAAGATAACAAGGCAAGTGATGAGGGGATTGAGGATGTAAATCTAGTACGCAATGAAAACAAACCACCAATCCTATATCCAGCCAAGTTAAAAAAAGAACGGATTGATGCCCAATACGGTAAGTTTCTTGAACTTTTTAAACAAATACATATTAACTTACCTTTTGTTGAAGCCATTTAACAGATGCCAAAGTACGCAAAATTCTTAAAGGAACTCCTGACGAATAAACGGAAGCTTGAAGAAGTGTCAATGGTGGAACTTAATGAAGAGTGCTCAGCCATCCTCCAAAATAAGTTACCAACCAAATTAAAAGACCCAGGAAGTTTTACTATCCCTTGTTTAATTGGTAGCTTGAATTTTAAGAAAGCATTAGCTGATCTAGGCGCCAGTATTAATTTAATGCCTTACAAAATGTTTAAACAACTAGATCTTGGGGAACCAAAACCCACTAGGATGAGTATTCAGTTGGCAGATAGATCCATTAAATATCCTAGAGGAGTTATCAAAGATGTCTTGGTAAAAATTGATAAATTTATTTTCCCTGTTGATTTCGTTGTGTTAGACATGGATGAAGACATTAATGTTCCTTTAATCTTAGGGCGTCCTTTTTTAGCCACTGCTAGAGTTGTTATTGATGTAGGTGATGGTAAACTTGCACTGAGGATAAGTGATGAAGAAATTATTTTTCAAATTTATGATGCCATGCGATATTCTAAAGAGCAAGATGATTCTTGTTATTTTGTTGATACTACTGATCATATCATTCAAAATTCATTACAGGAAATCAAACACGACGACATGATGGAACTGTGCCTGACTCAAGAAGAGGGGGAAGAAGATGAAGACGATGAGTTGAATCTGAATACATCGTCATCCAGACAAATGAAAGAAGAAAGCATTGAAAATGATAACGAAATAAAACAGAAACCCTCCATCGATGAGCCACCCAAATTGGAATTAAAACAGTTACCAAAACACTTAGAATACGCATTCCTCGAGGACAATTCTACGCTACCTGTAATTATCTCTTTAGAACTAGAACCCAAGGAAAAAGAGGAGCTGATAAAGGTACTAAGAGAACACAAAAAAGCCATTACTTGGAAAATTTCTGACAGTAAGGGTATAAGCCCCTCGTTCTGTACCCACAAAATTTTAATGGAAGAAGAATACAAGCCGTGTGTGCAACCCCAGAGATGGCTAAACCTCAACATGAAAGAAGTGGTCAAAGCTGAGGTCTAGATGCAGGAATAATTTATCCTATTTCTGACAGCACTTGGGTAAGTCCTGTGCAGGTAGTTCCAAAGAAAGGAGGAATGATGGTGGTGCCCAATGAAAGGAATGAGTTAATTCCCATAAGAACAGTTACAGGCTGGAGAGTCTGTATAGACTATAGAAAGCTAAATGATGCCACCAGAAAAGATCACTTCCCTCTGCCCTTCATAGATCAAATGCTAGAAAGATTATCCGGGCATGTACTACTGTTTCTTGGACGGACTTTCCGGCTATTTCCAAATCCTCATAGCTCCCGAAGATCAAGAGAAGACAATATTTACATGCCCATACGATACGTTTGCTTATCGTAGAATGCCTTTTGGATTATGTAATGCTCCTGCTACTTTTCAGCGTTGCATGTTGGCAATCTTTGACGAACTTGTGGAAGACATCATGGAGGTATTTATGGATGATTTCTCAATATTCGGTAATTCTTTCCATCTTTGCCTTAAAAATTTAAAATGAGTTCTAATGAGATGTGAGGAAACAAACCTTGTTTTGAACAGGGAAAAATGTCACTTTATGGTTAGAGAAGGAATTGTATTAGGACATAAGATTTCTAGTAAAGGGATTGAGGTAGATAAAGCAAAGGTTGAAGCCATAGAATAACTACCTCCCCCTAGTTCTGTTAAGGCTATTAGAAGCTTTTTAGGACATGCAGGGTTCTATAGAAGATTTATTAAAGATTTTTCTAAAATAGCTGATAAACCATAATTGTAACATATTTTAGACCCACGTTTAGCTTACTTTTGGATGATTTATCCTTCAATTTATGTAAAAAGGTGCTTTTAATCCTTTCTTTTCATGACTTATACCCAGGAAAGCACCCAAGGATGAAAAAAACATAAAACGGGCCCAAAAAGGAGTAAATGGCCATATCAAGAAATCGACACGGCCTGACCCAAAGTCCACACGGCCGTGCCTTGTCAAGCCTCCAGAACACGGCCTCAACCCCGATTTACACTGCCGTGTATCAATTTAGAAATCTGAACACGGCCTGAAGACGAGTCACACGGGCGTGTGACATGGCTGTGTCCCTATCGTGGCAATAAACAATTTCATTTGGATTTGGATACTTTGGGGCAAAGAAACACATTCCAATAGTCTATATATATCCCCTAAGTACCACCGTTGAAAGGCATCGATGCTAGGCCAAAGAGCCAAGCCGGAAAGGTCAAAGTTGAGGGAATTTCTCAAAGATGGCCAGTTGATCCATCCCAAGAAGCCGGAATTATACTCAAGACGGCGGATTTTTCCTTCAATTCCTTCAGGGAGTTTTAGGGATTTCTTATGTTTTGTTTTATCTTTTCTCTTGAGATGTTTTATTTATTTGTCATGAACTAAACCCCTCAGATACCTCAAAAGGGATGAAACCTAGATGAATTTTGTTATTTGATTTCGGAATTATATGATAATTACTTAGTTTGTTCTTAATTATATTGCTTAATCCAAATTTGATGTGCTTAGGTGGAGGAGGAATAGACCCTGCCTAAGAGTAGATCTAACATAATTAAGCGGAGTTGATCAAACGCCTAGAGATAGGGTTACGAGATTTTGCCGGATTAGGGTGAAACCTAATATGGGAATCCATTGATCGATTTACTGCTATTCTAGGGGGTTATTATAAGAGAACGAGAGTTTCACTAACTAACCCAGGGTTAGATATTATTCACCTCGAGAGAGGGTTTAATATAGGTTAGGGAGTCCTACGGATCAAGCTAAGTAAAAGAAATCATATGGTTCAGTGTTAAATGACAAGTGAAGTCTAGGTGGATTCTTCCTAAGGGTATCGTCGTAATCAACTAAGTTTCTCGTCAAGTTATTTCCCAATTCGTTTTATTTGTCTTGTGTCTTTAGCTTAGTAGTCATTAATTTAGATTAAAGCAGCTTCACTATATCTTTAAGGCTAAATAATAAAAAAAGAGAGTTAGTATTTGCACTTTTCGTTCCTTTGGGTTCGACAATCCGTTCTTGCCTAAGCTATACTACTGTTCGATAGGTACACTTGCCTTTAATTGTTGTCAGAGTTAGTTTCTAGGTTCAATCACATTCATTATAAATTTTTAAAACTCTAATTTTAGCGATCAATAACTAAGCCTTTGACAAAAGTACTAGAAAAAGATGTTCCTTTTGATTTCAACCAGGAATGTTTAGATGCATTTAATATCCTTAAGGATAAATTAATAAATGCGCCGATTATAATTGCACTTGATTGGAACTTACCCTTTGAACTAATGTGTGATGCAAGTGACTTTGTAGTAGGTGCAGTTTTGGGACAACGAAGAGACAGCATTTTCAGCAAATTTACTATGCTAGCAGAACATTAACACCTGCACAAGAAAACTACACCACCACAGAGAAAGAATTGCTAGATGTAGTTTTTGCTTTTGATAAATTTAGACAGTATCTAATATTGTCTAAAGTTGTCGTTTACACTGACCATTCAGCTCTTCGTTATCTTTTAAACAAACCTGACGCAAAACCCAGACTCATACGATGATTTTACTCTTACAGGAATTCGACTTGGAAATACAAGATAAGAAGGGAGTCGAGAATCTTGCAACGGATCACCTTTCTAGACTTGAAAATCCACACACCAAAGAGCTCGATGAAAGTGAAATAAATGATTCGTTTCCTGAAGAACAACTCTTTTCTATAACGCATTCTGAGGTACCATGGTTTGCAAATATTGCAAATTATTTAGCAGCTAAGATCTTGCCAAGAAAATTAACACATCACCAAAAGAAGCGATTCTTTGCTGATGTGAAAAATTATTTTTGGGAAGATCCCTTTCTTTTCCGCATATGTGCAGATTAGGTAATTCGAAGATGCGTTACAAAGGCAGAAGCAAGCAAAATCCTGGAACATTGCCATTCAGGACCCTCAGGAGGACACTACAGTGGTATTAAGACAGCACACAAAATACTTGAATCAGGTTTTTATTGGCCTACTCTATTTAAAGACGCCAACAGGTATGTTACCTTGTGTGATAGATGCCAAAGAACAGGTAATATTTTTAAACGTGATGAAATGCCTCAAACAAATATGTTGTCATGTGAAATATTTGATGTATGGGGTATTGATTTTATGGGACCATTCCCTAGTTCGTTTGGAAACAAGTACATCCTAGTGGCAGTTGATTACATGTCAAAATGGGTAGAAGCAGAAGCTTTACCTACCAATGATGCCAGGGTAGTAGTTAAGTTTCTCAAGAAACTATTTTCCCGATTTGGCACACCAAAAGCCATCATTAGTGATAGGGGTACTCATTTTTATAATACTCAATTTGAAAAAGTTCTAAAGAAATATGGAGTATACCACAGGACAGCCACCCCATATCACCCTCAAACCAGTGGGCAAGTTGAGGTAGCAAACCGAGAACTTAAGTGCATCCTAGAAAAAACGGTTGAATCAAATAGAAAAGATTGGGCAGTTAAAGTAGATGATGCTTTATGGGCCTATAGAATAGCATTTAAAACACCTATAGGGATATCCCCATAAAAACTTGTATACGGGAAAAGCTGTCATCTACCATTCGAATTAGAACACAAAGCTTTTTGGGCAATAAAATTCTTGAATTCTGACCTCAAAATTGTAGGAAAGAAAAGAATGATGCAAATTAACGAACTGGACAAATGAAGAACGGAAGCCTACGAGAACTCAAAACTATACAAGGAAGCAACAAAGCGACACCACGATGCTCGTCTCAAGAGATCAAAACAATTCGAAGTAGGGGACTTGGTCCTACTATATAACTCAAGGCTTAAACTATTCCCGGGAAAGCTGAAATCAAGATGGTTAGGCCCATTCATGATCAAAACAATTTTTCCATATGGCACCATCGAGGTAACTCATCCCACTAAGGGCACATTCAAGGTAAATGGTCACCGACTCAAAATTTATAATGGTGCAGATTTTGGAGATATGAGAGAGGAGCTTCTGCTCCATAAACCTTCTTTTAGAATCGGAAACAAGGAAAGTCTAGTTTAAGACTATAAACAAGCGGTTCTCGGGAGGCAACCCGAGCACTAACCCACTAACATTTTTCTAACACCACATTAAAATAGTCCAATAGAAGTGCAGATTTTTAAACACGGCCTTGAACACGGGCGTGTCAATGGCCGTGTGCAAGATAGGGGACGAACCACGGGCGTGCCAAGAGCCATGCCCAAACAGGGAAAAATTTCTTTCGTTAACACAGGCTGTGATACCAGACCACGCCCGTTCTATCTAACCGTACGAGGTCACTGACTTATCGACCACGGGCATCACACGCCCATGCGTCATAATAGTGTGAAGCTACTGACTTGCACACCATGGGAAAAACACGGCCGTGCCCAACGACCGTGCGAAGATACTGACTTGCCACACACGGGCTATACACACCCGTGCTACCCCGCCTTGTCAACATACTGACTTATCGAACACGGGCGTGCTAATTTACCCACGGCCGTGCCAAGAATCTTGAACGCGCCCAAATTCTGGAAATCGCGAAAAGCACGGGCGATTTAAAATTCACACGGGCGTGGCGGCAGACCATGCCCCGTCCCTTATATATAAAATTTAACCGTCCCTCCCCCAAACCCTAAACCTAAAATCAGTTTTCAATATCCTTTCTCCCCAAATCCGGCCACACCTGCATTATCCTTCACCTAAAACTGCCCCCATTGCCGTTTCTCTACAGAAACCATCCAAAAACCGTCCACACGCCCGCACCACAGCCGTGCTACCGAGCGTCGCGCCCACGCCACCGCCGTGTTCGTGCTGTAGAACCCACACCACCGTCGTGCTCCGCCCGTGTTTGACCATCTCACACCATCCCAACCACTGGTTCCCTTCACCACTTTAATTTCTTGACTCAAAACTTAAATATTATGCCATTTTGCTTTATTCTTTTCCCTTTTGTTTAGTATTACAATGATTTATAGTCAATAATTTCTCTCAAAGACTCATGGATACTCTGATGAATTGGTTGCTGATTGACTCAATTTTAGGCATAAAATCTTGCATTTTTTGATTTACTTCTTTGCTCGGAAGAATCACTGTTGTCAAGAAATACCCCCGTTTATCATTTTCCTTGATTTAGTACGAAATATTTTGGCTACGTTATTGTCAAGGAACTGCTTTATATTTGATTTTTTTTCAGGGACCATGTCAACATCACGAATCAAACGATAAGCCCCAAGCCAGAAAAGAAAGGGGCCCGGATTATTCTTCGCAAGTGCCTGTACCGAGCTTCGACACCCATTCCTCAGATTCTCTCAAGCAACTCAGGAAGAACGGTATAATGAAATCCAGGATAGACCCTTAGGCACCGGTAGGCGAATTGATTGGAACGTAGTGCAGCAAGTTAGGCTCACAACCGATATTCAAGCCCTCCTCTCAACCGACCCATGGGAGCACTTCTTCTCAATCGACAAGCCCACATACTTGGAGCTCACACTAGAATTCTGTACCCCCTTCACATTGCAAACAGTGATGGCTCAATTCGACGACCCGGGTACTATCCAATTCCGTCTAGGGGGCACAGTGCGTCAATTGAGTGTACCGCAATTCGGCGCGGCTTTCGGACTTTATACGCCGGAATTCATAGAAGAAAAGCCACAGTCCAGATTAAACTGTGAACTCCACTGCACTCCACTCAGCTACTGGTGAAACCTACGCCCTACTACAAGCAATTATGACCCCAGTCACTCTAAGGCGACGGCACTTCCCCCAGCCCTAAGGTATATTCACGCCATTCTCGCGCATACCATCACATGAAGACGGGAAAGCATAGGCGTGGTAAACAAGCACGATGTTTACTGCTTATAGTGCATGTCAGAAGGACATATTTTCGACCTGGCATACTTCATTGCATGCGCAATTCAGCATCAGACAGAACCACATAGGAAGGGCATTCTATCAATGGGGCCGTACATCACGAGGTTGGCTCGACACTTCAACCTCCTTAACACCGACGATCAGATCACCTCCCTCACACTGATGGGCAACATGGTACCTCAAGGCATCCAGACGATGCTACACATGAGGATGATCAAACAACTTCAAGGGACCAACCCCCCTCAGTGCCAACTAAGGACACCCACAAACGGGGGGGGGGGGGGGAGGCCGAGGACATTCCTGATGATGTTCCACCACCATCAGAGGAGGCACCGAATTCGAGCCAGCAGACATCTCTGCACGACTCGACCAGTTCGAGCTGTACTTCGCTGAAAACACTCTATGCTTTGATGGACTAGAGGCAACTCTCTAACAAATATGCCAACACCTCCACATTACATCACCAGCACCACCACCGAACCCAACCAATGATGAGGACCTCTGAGTCCTCTTAATTTGTTATCTTTCATTTTATTTTCTTTATTTTAAATTTTTATTTTATGTTGTTTTTAATTTGAACTTTCTTATTATTGCAAACTGTTACAATTGGTTATTTAACCATTCAAGCATCCCTAATCACATATCTATTACAAGGTCGTTAACCAGTGACTTTGCAGAATACATTACACACTCCACATACACAAACGCACAACTAGGAGAAATCCAATAAGTCACCTGACGCCACACATTTTCCACATCCTCCAAGGATCTCATCCGTAATTCAAGAAGTGACACTTTCCCTCTTACCTTTTGATTGATCACTAATTATCATTATTTATCTTTGTACATTGAGGGCAATGTACATCTTAAGTGTGGGGGGATAAAAGTGTCTAATTTTTGCATGATTCTCAAATTCTGCCTAAATTTTTTCATTATTCTCAAATCCCTGATTTAGTCTTGTTTTTAAGCAAATTTGTTATATTACTAATTAGGATGAAATTTCTGATGATTTGTGATTGTTATTGACATGTTTTAGAATAAGTCATAGCTAATTGTGCATTGATGATTGAATTTGAAGAATACTAGAGAATTAAGCATGATGTGTCTCTTTTTAAAAAAAATTACTTTTTTTTGCTAGGTTGTTAAACTAAATTCGAATACTACCTTGAAATTTGAAATTCACGAGGATGATGTCAAAACACCCATAATTTATGTGAGATTTTGAACCTTATAGAGCATAATTCTTTTTCGTGCTCATTCTTTGATTATGAGTGTGTCAACTATGAACTGTTATTCTAGAACTTGCGTCGTTTATACATGTTGAGACCACATTTATGATTTGATAAGACAGAGATGATAAAGGCACCTAGGTTTTAACCCAGTCACTCCACTAAATAGCCTACCTTAACAATTAACCCCTAGTGAACCCCGTTGATCCTAACAACCCTTTTATTGACTCACCTATTAATATAAACCCAAAACCCTTTGTATTTTTGACTACCTTTTAATCGAGATATGATTTGATTAGTACCGAAGTATATTATAAGTTAAAGTAATTACTTAGTTTGTTCTAGAAAAAAAAATTTCAAAGTATTCAATATTAATAGTATGAAAAGTGAGCTTATACAAATCAAAGTTTATTTTCAAAAAAGAAAAGCTTGTATTAGTAGGTTCATTATTATTTTCAGTTGATGTAAATATTATTTCAGTACTCTTAGGTAGGTACTTGTCAATTCGATCTCAATTCTAACCCTCTAATTTCAGCCATTAACCACACCTTTAACCCTAGCCCCGTTACAACCTTAACAAAGACCTCTTGATTTGTTTATCATCTCATTTTACAGTGGTGGAGATTTGATTTTCAGGTAAGCCTATGGGATTAACTTTTCAAGTTCGACTTATGAGCGATCTTTTCCTGAACCTTAAACACTTTAGAGTGATTTGAGTGAATCTTTAGTGAGGATATCAATCATTGTCGGTTTTGAATTGAAAAGGTAGTTATTTAAACAAGGGGAAACACCTACATTTTCAAATTACAAAAGAATGACTTATCATTGTTTGAATCTTTAGGATTCTTTGAATTGAATTATCCATGTATGAATTATCTATGAATTGTGATGAGGCATTGTTGATAGGAATTGTGAACCATGGAAAGTTCGTTTTAATTGTATGATTGAGAATTTTGCTTGAGGACAAGCAAAAGCTTAAGTGTGGGGGTATTTGATAAACCTCTGCCCATATTTAACATGCTTTAGGATGATTTATCCTTCGATTTATATAAAAAGGTGCTTGTAATCCTTTCTTTTCATGTTTTATACCCAGGAAAGAACCCGAGGATGAAAAGAACACAAAACGGGCCCAAAACAGAGTAAATGGGCCTTAGCACGAAATTGACACGACCTGGCCCAAATCACACATGGCCGTGCCTCACCGATCACCTAGAGCACGGCCTCAACCCCGCCTCACACGTCTGAGCCTCAAGTTAGAAATCCGAACACGGTCTAAAGTCGACCCACACGGGCGTGTGCCATGGCCGTGCCTCTGTCGCTGGAAAGAGAAATTTCAGTCAGAAAAGGATACTTAGGGAGAAAGAATCGCATTCAAAGAGCCTATATATATCCCCTAAGTGCCACCTTTGAAGAGGCGTCAAAGCTAGGCATAGAAGCCAAGCCGAGAAGATCAAAATTAGGGAATAGCGCGAGGATATCCAGTTGATCCATCCCAAGAAGTCGGAGTTATACTCAAGACGGCGGAATTCTCCTTCAATTCCTTCAGGGGGTTTTAGGGATTTCTTATGTTTTGTTTTATCTTTTCTCTTGTGATGTTTTCTTTATTTTTTATGAACTAAACCCCTCAGATACCTGAAGGGGATGAAACCTAGATGAATCTTGTTATTTGATTTCGGAATTATATGATAAATATTTAGTTTGTTCTAAATTATGTTGCTTAATCCAAATCTGATGTGCTTAGGTGGAGGAGGAATAGACCCTGCCTAAGAGTAGATCTAGCATAATTAAGTGGAGTTGATCGTACGCCTAGAGATAGGGTGACGAGATTTTGCCGGATTAGGGTGAAACCTAATATGGGAGTCTATTGATCGATTTACTGCTATTCTAGGGGGTTATTATAAGCAAACGAGAGTTCCACTAATTAATCTAGGGTTAGACGTTATTCACCTCGAGAGAGGGTTTAATGTAGGTTAGGGAGTCTCACAGATCAAGCTAAGTAAAGAAATCATATGGTTCAGGGTTAGATAACAAGTGAAGTCTCGGTGGATTCTTCCTGAGGGTATCATCCCAATCAACTGAGTTTTTCTTCAAGTTATTTTCCAAATCGTTCTTTTTGTATTGTGTCTTTAGCTTAGTAAGTCGTTAATTTAGTTTAAAGCAACTTCACTCTATTTCTAAGGCTAAATAATAAAAAGAAAGTTAGTATTAATACTTTTAGTTCCTATGGGTTTGATAATCCGATCTTGCCTAAGCTATACTACTGTTCGATAGGTATGCTTGCCTTTAATCGTTGTCAGAGTTAGTCTCCAGGTTCGATCATTCTTTTATAAATTTTAAAGCTTTAATTTCAGCGATCAACAAGACCATGTCACCAGGCCATGTGAATAACCCTAGATCGTGTGGTCCACCTTTTTTTAAAAAATAATTTTTTTATTTTTTTAATAAATTTATTTCTTCCTTTTTTTCAATATTTTTAAGTAATAATAAAAATATAAGTGTACTAAGAACGCAACATAATTAGAATAAAATAAAAATACACTCAAGTTGCCTCCCGAGGAGTGCTTATTTAAAGCCTAAGCTCGACTTTCGTTTTCAAGTTCACGGTTAAGTCGAATTTTAGAGCCAAATCTCCTCTCTCTCTTTTTATCAATATCACCACAAAAATAAAGTTTGAGGCAATGACTATTTGTAACACCTCTTACCCGTATTCTACGTCGAAACCGGGTACGAGGTGTTACCGTACTTAACTCACATGGTCATACAACTTTGGGCCATCAAATGTCATTCCAAATTATAACTTTTTCATTCACACATCTAACATCCTTATAATGGGCCTACGAGGCCCTAAACATACTTCTGGAAGGTTTTAGAAATAAATTGGAAACTTTTACGCACTTAGAAAAATTTTGCCTAAATAGGGGCCACACGCCCGTGTGCCCCTGAGACATGCCCGTGCTCCTCACCCGTGGTTGACACTGACTTAATTCACACGGCCGGACACTAACCCGTGTCCCAAAACCTTGGCATTCTGTTTATGATGTCATCATCTCACTATGGTCACACGGCCAAGGCACACGCCAGTGTCCTTAGACCGTGTGTCGAATTAAATTCCAATTTCAAGGTGCAGACTTCACACGGCCTGGGCACACGCCCATGTCCGTGGCCGTGCCTCCCACACGGCTGAGACACACAGCTGTGCCTCTGCCCGTGTGTTTACTACTAAGCTTACTGACTTGCAATTCTAACATGCAAGGGGACACACGGCTTGATCACAAACCCATGCAATTGACTGTGTGTCACACACGGCCTAGACACACGCCCATGTGCCTACCCGTGTGGACATGAACAAGGCTATTTGTCAAGCTCTTTTGTCACCCTAGCCCACATAACATGATCCATTACAACAAATCATCAAATAAGTCAATTTGTGCAGCAACACTTTGTTGAATAACCTCATATTTTCATTGATTAAAAGTATTGAGCCATTAACTAAAGCCATGTACAAAAGAATTCATCTATAAGGAGCCAATACATACTTGGCCAAAATAGCACAATTCACCTAGCCTAGCCCTTATACATGCCATACTCAAAATATTAATTCTAGATATACCGAGATGAACTGATAGTGTAAGTGATCTTCCAATTATCTTCGTATCCCGACCCGGCTCTTTGACATTATAAAGTCAGGGAAAAGAAAAGGGAGTAAGCTTTAAGCTTAGTAAGTTTACATGTAAACAACAATCATCATAACATGTGTTAATCTATAAATAGCATTTCAAAATAAGTAAGAACATGTCACAATCCAAGATCATGCTTACTCATTCATCTCTTACCACTTTCCAACCATATCACAAACCAAATGCTCTTATTATTTAACATACATCCCTGCACTTATCACCACACAATCACATGAAACAACACATCATAATTTCACAATAAGCCATTCTTAGCAATACCAAACACTCAGTGGTTTCGCACTTAACCCACCATTTATCTTTAACAGGGTGGTACCGCACATAGTCCACCAACAAGAATATTTATGGTGGTATCGCACATAGCCCACCAAATGATAATATAAACGATGGTATCACACACAACCCACCGTGAATAAGAAATAAGGTGGTATCGCACATAACCCACCAACAAGGATATTTAAGGTGGTATCGCTGTAACACCCCTAATCCGTATCCATCACCAAATTAGGGTTACGAGCATTACCAAATAAATCAGAAACTTTTAGAAACATTTTATAATACAAGTCACTAATCACAATCAAAGTGTCTCTTTTATAGGTCAATGAGACCTTAATAATGCTTTGAAATAGGGTTGGGACTAAACCAATCACATATAAAAGTACTCGAAAATTTAAAACTTTTATAAGTTACAGAGGTGACTCGCCCGTGTGGGCAGGCCATGTGCCTCCCACGGCTACTAGACACACCCATGTGTCCTGGCCGTGCCAAAACAGAGCATGTATACTGACTTAACCACACGGCCACCAAACACACCTGTGTGCCATGGCCGTGTATAATTAGGCTAGCTACTGACTTATTCACACGGCCATCAGACACGCCCTTGTAGGTAAAACAGGCCATTTGCAAGGCCAAAATGCCACCTACACTAGGGTCAACCCCACAAACAATATACCAATTCATTTCATGCACAATTGACATCCAAAACATATAAAATAATCAACAAATCTTTACATTCAATCTCATTTCTAATCATACCAATTTACAAAACCAAAATCATATATATCGAAGCATAATACATCCATATTTTACCTTTCATATAACTATTTCATTGATCAAACATATATACTCATAATGCATTCATTTGCTTACCAAACCATACCAAAACATATATCATGTATCATATTCACTCATGCATATTACCAACATTTATCTAGCCACATCTCATGGCTATTTATATACATTTCAAACATAATCCAAATTGACTAGCCTATACATGCCATATTTAGCTATATACATATTTTCAAGGTACCCAAATGAGTTTGTGTAGTGTGATGACGATCCTCGACGGTCCCCGAGCCTTCAGTAGCTTTGACTATCTATAAAACAGAGCAAACACATAAAGAGAGTAAGCTTTCAAAAGCTTAGTAAGTCATACACAAATAAACTTAACATAAAATGCACATAACCATGTTGATACAATGACATTAATGGTTCTCATAGCAAATTCATAAGATATATTCTTTGGCTCATTTGCTTAGCTTTATCTTATCACATTCTTTAACTCAAATATAACTTGTACACATAGCTCAATTGAGCATATCTTCACATATCATCCCATCAATTCATTGCACATATTCATATTAGTAAGTTCATATAGACACTTACCTTTCATACACATAGTGTACTTATCAAGCGTACTTGAAATAGATATACAAATCTTATAGTCGTTCGTATCTCGGATTTGCCCGTTGAACTATTTGGAATTTAATAGGATACTCAGAAAGTTCAGAATAGTCGTACAATGCCAACGTCCCAGACATGGCCTTACATGTAATCAGATATCGATGCCACTGTCCCAGATAGGGTCTTACACGAATCAATACGATGCCAATGTCCCAGACATGGTCTTACACGTAAATCTCATCTCGATGCCAATGTCCCAGACGTGGTCTTATGAAACACCCCAAACCCAGCCCACGAGCTTTGACCGGATCTGGTATGTTCCTTGAGTAAAACGATTCAAAACTTGTTTGCTTCTTTGGAAAATTTTTGGATGGTTTTGAAGTCTAGATTTTAATAAAACTTTATTTACGAAATATTAAGTTAAAAATATTTTAAGATTTATTCTTAAGAAAAGTAACTTAAATTTTAATTTGATAAAAATTCGTACCATAATAAAATAATTAAAATGCATGCATAAACAGTTCATACTAGTGGCCTTATTACATCAAAAACAAACCAAAAATAAATTCAAAGTACTTAAAAATAGAAAGTCTAAATAAAAATAAATTTCGTGCTGAGCATGGCCACCACTAAGCTCCTGCCGACCCGGTCCATCACTGAACGTCACCTGAAAAATATCCCACAACGGGGTGAGTCAAACAGACTCAATGTGTAACAACCAACACTAAGTCCTAATGATTCAGGCATATCAGACCATACATATACATATAGCAATTAATTATAATGATGCAATCCCGAACCCAAACCTAGAAACCATCCGCTACACATCGCCCGTACCAACCATCACACCGTGGGGACTACTAAGTCGACCCTCCATCTGCTACACACCATCGAAGGCAGTCGCTGCAGTCGACTGGCACATCGCCCTTATAAATTCGTGGGATAGCCACCAGATAATAATAATTTTGTTACATAAGTCACCTCATTCAGATTTCGTGACATAAGTCACCACATTCAGATTTCGTGACATAAGTCACCACATTCAGATATTGTGGTATAAAACCACCAGATCACTTCCCCTTAATATAACACCCATATGCCCCATATATCATACATATCATGCAATCCCATGCCATAGGCCTTATTTCACTTTCATAACATTTTCACATTTGTGTCATAACAGATATTCTTATTATTGACATAACTTTAGAGAATAACGTACCTGAGTACTCTGTACCATTTGTATGGTACCTTTGGTCACTTCCATATGATTATTAACATACACATAATATTAGAACCATAAATCTATCAGGAAATAATGCGTGGTTACACACCTGGTTTGCTTAGCGAGTTCACTGAATCCCGAAAATCTACCAAAGCCGATTGCACTCCTTCCTAATACCCATAGGTGAAATCGGTTAGGCACTAATACTAAAATATGGCATTGGCCGAATGTTCATATACACTTACCTTATGATTTTAAATCCCGAAAGTAGTCTCTTGGCTATGAAGATGTCGAAATCCCTATAGGTTTATGTTAGATTCCATTCTAACATTTAATCACAAATAAATGGCCCTTTGGCCGAATACCACATAGGGCTTACCTTGGATTCTTGAAATCCCGATGATCTTTCCTTGTAGTCGGCTACTTCAAAATCCCGAGAGATCCTTCAAGGTTTCGGCAATAAGATGACTAAAACACAATTAATCACTACTTCAAGAAATCGGCAAAAGAGCTTGCAGGAGAAATCGATTCAAAGGGGTGGCAATGAAATGAGCTTTCAGCTTTAGAAAAAAGAATAGCAAGGGTTAAAGATTCGGCTTTAACAAAATAGAAAGAAAAGAAGAGAAAGGAAAAGAAAAAGAAGAAGAGAAATTATCAAAAGGCTATATGGTTTTGGCTATGGACGAAATTGAACAAAGAAAAAGTTTTTAATATTGATGCACATTCGTTCAAATAAGAAAAAGAATGAAAGAGAAATGTCCCCTTTCAAAGGTAGTGATATTTCGGTACCAAAAAGAAAAGAAGAGTTTGAGAGGAAAAGAAGAAAAAGAGAATACCAATATGGTCAAAAATGATAGCCAAAACAAAAACAAAGTTTTCACCTAAAGCCAATGACACATTCGGCTAAGGAGAATAATTTTGGAGAAGAGGGAAAAAGATGCACAAAATACCAAAAATTTGGCCAACTATCTTCCCCCTAATTCCATACAATATTCGGCCAACCCTCCTAGCCCCTTAAGCCGTCCACATTCATGGTCAAAATGACCAAAAAAAATTTCCAAAACATCACCATACATCAAGCTTTATGTCCCCTTATCCTTCCATAACACCTTGATTCCATACCTTAACTAATAACTTGCCTTATTCCCTTAGTCTACTATCCATAAATTATAAAGTCAAACCTTATCTTAAATAGAGTTGACCGACACATGCCATACACATGCAAAAATAAAAGTCATCTTATTGCCATCCATGGGATTCGAACCTCTTCCCTCATGCAATTACTCATGCGCCAACACCACTTTACTACTTGCTCACTTATGCTAACATTAAACACTTAAATTAACTTAAGCATCATAATCACTTGATTCACTTCACTAAATTCTTCATACTAAAAATTATTCTAAACCAATTAATTCCAAGCCTTCACAAGACTATATTAGGCACACAATAAAAATCATATCCGAGCACAAGATGATACTCAAATTTTAGGATGTTACAACTCTACCCTACTAAAGAAAATTTCGTCCTCGAAATTACCTGGCTAGAACAAGTGAGGGTATTGCTGTCGCATTGCCTCTTCCGACTCCCACGAAGCCTCTTCCGATCCATGATTATGCCATAACACTTTGACGAGAGGAACTGATTTCCTTCGTAACACCTTCACATCCCGTTCTAGAATCTGAATCGGCTCCTCCACGTAGGACAAATCTGGTCTTAGTTCCACCTCCTCAAATGACACTACATGAGATGGATCTGACCGGTAACGTCGTAGCATTGAAACATTGAACACGTCGTGCATTTGCTTCAACTCCGAAGGCAACTCTAATTGATATGCTACTGGTCCAACCCGCTTTAACACTCGATAAGGTCCTATAAACCTGGGACTTAACTTTCCTTTGCGACCAAATCTCATCACCTTCTTCCAAGGCGACACTTTAAGAAATACTTGATCTCCCACAACAAACTCTATTTCTTTCCACTTAAGATCTGCGTACGACTTTTGCCTGTCAGATGCCTCCTTTAACCGAGCCCGAATTACCTTAACCTTTTCTTCGGATTCATCCACCATCTCTGGACCCAAAACTTGACGTTCCCCTAATTCTGTCCAACACGTAGGAGTGCGACACTTCCGACCATACAGCGCTTCATATGGTGCCATCCGAATGCTAGTCTGATAGCTGTTGTTGTACGCAAATTCCGTTAGAGGCAAATATTCTTCCTAACTTCCTCTGAAGTCGATCACACAACCTCTCAGCATATCCTCTAACACTTGGATTACTCGTTCAGACTGACCGTCCGACTATGGATGAAATGCCGTACTGAAGTCTAATCTAGTGCCTAAAGCCTGATGTAGTGCTTTCCAAAACCAAGAAGTAAACCTCGGATCCCTATCCGATATAATCGACACCGGCACCCCATGCAACCTCACAATCTCTGCTACATACAATTTCGCCAACTTCTGCAACGAATAATCAACCCGCACTGGAATGAAATGCGCGGACTTTGTCAACCGATCCACTACTACCCATACCGAGTCCTTCTTAGTAAGCGTAAGGGGAAACCCACTAACGAAATCCATAGTGATTCTCTCCCACTTCCACTGCGGAATCTTTATTGGTTGAAGCAATCCTGACGGAACTTGGTGTTCAGCCTTAACTTGCTGACACATCAAGCACTTCCTTACAAACTCTGTAACTTCCCGCTTAAGACCAAGCCACCAAAATTGTTCTCTTAGATCTCTATACAACTTACTACCTCCACGATACATAGCATAAGGGCTACTATGCGATTCCTGAAGAATTCTCTGCCTAAGTTCCTCGTTCCTCGGCATACAGACCTTACCCTTGAAACACAATACTTCCTCGTCATTAATACCATAATCTTCCAACTCACCATTCTGTACCTGCCGTAACTTAGTACTTAGATCCTCATCCAACAACTGACTTTCCTTAACCTCATTCAACCATGTCAATTTGACTTGCAATTCTGCCAGCAGACTCCCATCATCATACAAGCTTAGATGTGCAAACATCGCCCTCAGATCCGACACTACTTTCCGACTTAGGGCATCCGCCACTACATTTGCCTTGCCCAGATGATACTCTATCGAACAATCATAATCCTTCAGTAACTCCACCCACCTTCGCTGTCTCAGGTTCAACTCTTTCTGAGTCAACAGATACTTAAGACTCTTGTGGTCTGTGTAAATCACTGACTTCTCTCCATAAAGATAGTGCCTCCACACCTTAAGAGCAAAAACCACAGCCGCCAGCTCCAAATCATGCGTCGGATGATTAACCTCATGTGGCCTTAATTGTCGAGACGCATAAGCGACTACTTTCTTGTCTTGCATCAAAACACATCCTAATCCGGTATGAGAAGCGTCACAATACACCACAAAATCCTTTCCTGCCTCCGGTTGAATCAAAACCGGAGCTTCAGTCAAGACCCTCTTAAGCTTCTCAAAGCTCTCCTGTTGCTTATCCGTCCATACGAAAGGTACTTCTTTTCTCAACAACTTTGTCATAGGTGCGGCTATCGACGAGAATCCTTCCACAAACCTTCTATAGTAGCCTGCCAATCCCAAGAAACTACGAACCTCTGCCATAGACTTAGGTGGTTTCCAATCCAACACTGCCTCAATCTTCCTAGGATCCACCCTTATTCCTTCTGCAGACACTACATGTCCTAAGAACGCAACTTCTTTCAGCCAAAATTCACACTTGCTGAATTTGGCATAGAGCTTCTTCTCCCTTAACACTTGCAACACTATCTGGAGATGCTCATCATGTTCCTCCTCAGACTTGGAATACACCAGAATGTCGTCGATGAACACAACGACGAACCTATCCAAGTATGGTTGAAAAACCTGGTTCATCATATCCATGAACGCAGCTGGGGCGTTCGTCAATCCGAACGGTATTACTAAGAACTCATAATGCCCGTATCTTGTTCGGAAAGCTGTCTTATGGATATCCACTTCCTTTACCTTAAGCTGATGATATCCCGACCGTAGATCTATCTTTGAGAATACCGCCGCTCCCTTAAGCTGATCGAACAAGTTGTCTATCCTAGGCAAAGGGTACTTGTTCTTGATGGTCAGCTTATTCAACTGACGATAATCTATGCACATGCGCATAGTTCCGTCCTTCTTCTTCACAAACAAGACCGGTGCTCCCCATGGAGACACACTAGGTCGGATAAACCCACGATCAAGCAACTCTTGGATCTGAGCCTTGAGCTCAACCAACTCCTTTGGTGCCATTCTGTACGGTGCAATTGACACAGGAGCTGTACCAGGTAGCAAGTCAATTCTGAACTCCACCTCCCTATCCGGGGGTATTCCAGGTAATTCTTCCAGAAAAACATCCACAAATTCCCTTACGGTTCTAACTCCACTAACTTCCCCTTCTTTTGCATCCAACGCACTAACGAAAGCCAAGAATGCCTCGCATCTTTTCCGAACCATCTTATCAGCCTTTAGTGCTGAAACTACGTTGGACAAGTAGTTCCTTCTTTCTCCTATCATGATTATCGCCTCATCCTCCGGGGTCCTTAGTTCCATACGCTTAGCTGCACAATCCAATACAGCTCGATGTTCCACTAACCAATCCATGCCAAGTATGAGATCGAATTCTCCGAAGGGTAATTCCATCAAGTCAGCCGAAAATACTACTCCTTGAATCTCTAAAGGTACTTTCCGAAACATCCTATTCACCACTACAGTTTGACCTAGCGGGCTTACTACAGTCATCTCCCTATCAGATAGTTCAGAGGCTATATCTAGAGTTTCAACTACTCTACATGCAACATAAGAATGGGTAGAACCCACATCAATCAAAGCGAAGTAAGGCTTGCCAAATATAAGGAACGTACCGGTTATGACGTTCGGTGCATCTCCATTTTCCCTACGGCGAACAGCATACACCAGACCTGGCTGTCTTGCCTCTGTATTACCAACACCTCTGCCCAGGGTTCCTCTTCCTCTTCTAGCACCATTACCTCGGCCATTCGCACCTCGACCCCGCTGAGGCTGCTGTTCACCTCTTCCAGCCTGATTAACACCCTGAGTTGCTGGTCGATTCCCATCTGATTTCATAGGACAGTCCTTAATCATGTGATCCTTAGACCCGCACTTAAAGCATCCTCCCGTTTTCTTCCAACACTCCCCTAAGTGCATTTTCCCATGCTGAGCACAAGTACGATACTGCCCTCCTGTCACGGCCTGCTGAACTCGCGGCCCATCAACTCTAGACCTCTTTTGCACATTCCCAGACGATCTTGCTGATCCAAAACCTCTCTTCTACCTATTCCGATCGGTGTTCTGTCTCACGGAGTCCTTGATTCCTTCGGCTACCTTAGCCTTCTCTACCAACAAAGCAAATTCCCGCTCTTGCTGTGGGGCTATCAATAACCTCAGATCATCTCTCAGTCCGTCCTCAAACCGGACACATCGTTCATGCTCCGTAGCCACGATTCCTCGATCATACCGACTCAACCTTAAAAATTCAGCTTCGTACTCCGCTACGGACTTGTTCCCTTGAACCAGTCCCAGAAATGCCTTTCTCTGCGCATCAATATAACTGGTTCCGACATACTTCTTCTGATACGCCGTCTTAACATACTCCCAAGTGAGTTCCTCAGCCGTAGCACCATCCCGAACTGTGAGCCACCATTGATATGACTCATCATGAAGAAGCGACACCATTCCTTTCAACTTCTCCTCAGCAGTTAAATCGAGATCATCCATAATTCATTCGGTCACCTCCAACCAATACTCAGCAGTACTGGGTGCCACACCAGATACACCACGGAACACCTCAGCTCCATTGGCTCGGAGTCGCTCGGATACAGATTTCCGAGCTCCCATACTTCCACCTGCTCCAGGCACCATCTCAAGAACTCGCAGCACCGCCTGCGATACAGCATTATCCCCCATCTGATCTTGCTGCTCAACACCAACAGCTGGTGGTGGTGGTGGTACCTCATTTTCGGACCCTTGACCAGACCTAATAGGTTCCGATACAGCCATTCTGCCTCTACCACGTCCTCGCACATTACGACCACATCCCCTAGAGCTCATTTCTACGATCGCGTTTTAATCTGGTTTAAGAAATTTTATGCATTAGTATTTGTTCCACTGATTATCCGCGAACAATTTTATGAAAAAGAGATTAATAGTAGTTCTTTCGATCATTACAAAGTTTCAAGTCTTCTATCCTAGTTCAGAGAAACACATCCATTCGGTAGTACCAACTACACACACATATTCACCACTCAAGCATTTTCATTCATTCTAATCCCAGGGGTATTTTCGTAATTTGTTCTATAGGGGTATTTTGGTAATTTTCCAAATCGGGGTATTTTGATATTTTGCAAATAAGGGGTTTTGGTATTTTTGTAAAGTAAGAATATTTTAACAAAATTCGAGGGTATTATGGTAATTTTATAATCTAAGGGTGTTTTAGTAATTTATACAAACCAGGGTATTTGGGTAATTTTGTAAATCGGGAATATTTTGGAAAAATTTTCAAAAAAATAATTTTCCTACAAATCAAAGAGGTAATTTGGTGAATTTAAAACTAAGGTTTTTATAAAAAAAATATGGCTAATCCCTTTCGGGTTTTAAATTATGGAGTTTGGCCCGTGAATAAGTTCTCTTGGTTAGGGTGAACCGTTGCTACGCACCAGGTAGGATTCGAGTGAAGAGGAGGTGAGTCACTAGGACTACTTAAGTACCAAGCTCCCACCAAAACCAATCCTAGACATGCGCACAATGGTTGCCACACCCTAACTTGGCGACTTAGTCACAGGTTTGTTTAATTAGGCTTTAAAATTTTATGTAATTCTGTGCTGGAGTAAGCTAATCCTCGGGTTCAATAACTTAATAGACTAATCTATGTTCCCGTTATACCCACATACAAACCATACAATAAGTCATACAACAGTTAGGGGTACTTACCTGGTGGACTTCGGGTCAGAGACTTAGGTGCCATGTCAGAAAACCTGCTTAGTTCCAAAATTTTCATAAAATCTTAATTGGGCTTAATTTTGAAAACGTTGTGGGCTTTAAACCCAAGGCCGAGAGTTTAAAACTAGGCTCTGATACCAAGTTGAAACACCCCAAACCCGACCCACGAGCTTTGACCGGATCTGGTATGTTCCTTGAGTAAAACGATTCAAAACTTGTTTGCTTCTTTGGAAAATTTTTGGATGGTTTTGAAGTCTAGATTTTAATAAAACTTTATTTACGAAATATTAAGTTAAAAATATTTTAAGATTTATTCTTAAGAAAAGTTACAAATTCGTACCATAATAAAATAATTAAAATGCATGCATAAATAGTTCATACTAGTGGCCTTATTACATAAAAAACAAACCCAAAATAAATTCAAAGTACTTAAAAATAGAAAGTCTAAATAAAAATAAATTTCGTGCTGAGCATGGCCACCACTAAGCTCCTGCCGAACCGGTCCATCACTGAACGTCACCTGAAAAATATCCCACAACGGGGTGAGTCAAACAGACTCAATGTGTAACAACCAACACTAAGTCCTAACGATTCAGGCATATCAGACCATACATATACATATAGCAATTAATTATAATGATGCAATCCTGAACCCAAACCTAGAAACCATCCGCTACACATCGCCCGTACCAACCATAACACCGTGGGGACTACTAAGTCAACCCTCCATCCACTACACACCATCGAAGGCAGTCACTGCAGTCGACTGGCACATCGCCCTTATAAATTCGTGGCATAGCCACCAGATAATAAGAATTTTGTGACATAAGTCACCTCATTCAGATTTCGTGACATAAGTCACCACATACAGATTTCGTGACATAGGTCACCACATTCAGATATTGTGGTATAAAACCACCAGATCACTTCCCCTTAATATAACACCCATATGCCCCATATATCATACATATCATGCAATCTCCTGCCATAGGCCTTATTTCACTTTCATAACATTTTCACATTTGTGTCATAACAGATATTCTTATTATTGACATAACTTTAGAGAATAACGTACCTGAGTACTCTGTACCATTTGTATGGTACCTTTGGTCACTTCCATATTATTATTAACATACACATAATATTAGAACCATAAATCTATCAGGAAATAGTGCGTGGTTACACACCTGGTTTGCTTAGCGAGTTCACTGAATCCCGAAAATCTACCAAAACCGATTGCACTCCTTCCTAATACCCATAGGTGAAATTGGTTAGGCACTAATACTAAAATATGGCATTGGCCGAATGTTCATATACACTTACCTTATGATCTTTCCTTGTAGTCGACTACTTCAAAATCCCGAGAGATCCTTCAAGGTTTCGGCAATAAGATGACTAAAACGCAATTAATCACTACTTCAAGAAATCAGCAAAAGAGCTTGCAGGAGAAATTGATTCAAAGGGGTGGTAATGAAATGAACTTTCGGCTTTAGGAAAAGAATAGCAAGGGTTAAAGATTCGGCTTTAACAAAATAGAAAGAAAAGAAGAGAAAGGAAAAGAAAAAGAAGAAGAGAAATGATCAAAAGGCTATGGAAGAAATTGAACAAAGAAAAAGTTTTTAATATTGATGCACATTCGGTCAAATAAGAAAAAGAATGAAAGAGAAATGTCCCCTTTCAAAGGTAGTGATATTTCGGTACCAAAAAGAAAAGAAGAGTTTGAGAGGAAAAGAAGAAAAAGAGAATACCAATATGATCAAAAATGATAGCCAAAACAAAAACAAAGTTTTCACCTAAAGCCAATGACACATTCGGCTAAGGAGAATAATTTTGGAGAAGAGGGAAAAAGATGCACAAAATACCAAAAATTTGGCCAACTATCTTCCCCCTAATCCCATACAATATTCGGCCAACCCCCCTAGCCCCTTAAGCCGTCCACATTCATGGTCAAAATGACCATGAAAAATTTCCAAAACATCACCCATACATCAAGCCTTATGTCCCCTTATCCTTCCATAACACCTTGATTCCATACCTTAACTAATAACTTGCCTTATTCCCTTAGTCTACTATCCATAAATTATAAAGTCCAACCTTATCTTAAATAGAGTTGACCGACACATGCCATACACATGCAAAAATAAAAGTCATCTTATTGCCATCCATGGGATTCGAACCTCTTCCCTCATGCAATTACTCACGCGCCAACACCACTTTACTACTTGCTCACTTATGCTAACATTAAACACTTAAATTAACTTAAGCATCATAATCACTTGATTCACTTCACTAAATTCTTCTCACTAAAATTTATTCTAAACCAATTAATTCCAAGCCTTCACAAGACTATATTAGGCACATAATAAAAATCATATCCGAGCTAACACAATCAACAAGATGATACTCAAATTTTAGGATGTTACATCTTACATGATTTCACTTAACAGACACCTATGTCATGACATAGTTAATCCTATCTATTCTTAAGTTCGTACGGGACTTTTCGGACATTTATAACTTGTCGGTTCTATTTCGGAATTCATGTACACAACATCTCACATACATTCATCATTATAGATATCCATACGAACATACATAATTCAATACCAAATACATTTATTTGTGTGTAGACTTACCTCAAGTTCGGTTTAACGGAAACAGATATGGCTACTCGATTACTTTTGATTTCCCGCAATCTAAGTCTGTTTTCTTCGGTTCTTGATCTATACATATTCAAATTTAACCCTTTCATTCACCAACTTATTCAATTCATTCCAAAAACATACATTTAGGGCTATTTGTAACTTAGCCTTCACATTTGCACATTTTATCAATTTAGTCCATTTTTCTCAAAACATCAAATATACAAAATTTGTTCACACACATGCATAGCCGAAACTCCCTAGGGACCATACAAGTCCATATTTTTCATCAAATTCAAAATTTAGTCCTCCAAAATATTATTTTCATAATTTAGCCCTAATTAGCTAAATTAACCAAAAATTCAAGAACAAAACATGTTCATTAAACACATATATTTTATTTAACACCAATATTCATCACAAAGCTCACCATTTCATCAATGGCACATCTCATAAACATCATCAATTCTTCAAATTACAACATGGGCTTAATAGTAGACTAAGCAACAATCTCAAAAACATAAAAATCATCAAAAATCAAAGTCAAAACATACCTTAATCAAAGCTTGCAAGTGCCAAATGTGTGAAAGCTTTTTAAACCCTTATTTTCTTTTGATTTTCGGCAAGAAGATGATGGCTTTAGCTAATTTCATGCTTTTATTTCATTAATAATCATGTAATCCACAAATGACCATTATACCATTAATGAAATAACTTTATCATCTTATAATGCATGGACATAAATGTCCACTTACTTATAATGGCATAATAACCTTTTAAGGACCTCATTTAATAAAGACATTATCAAATAGATTCCCTTACAAAAAACATGCTAATTTTGCACCTTTCTCGATTAAATCCTTTTATCAAATCAAGCACACAGATTTTAATCCACGGGACTTGATCACATGCTCAATCACACACAGTAGACACAAAAAATAATATTAAAATATTTTACTGACTCGGATTTGTGGTCCCAAAACCACTGTTCCGACCAGGGTCTAAACCGAACTGTTACAATCGCACACAACCCACCATTATTTATTACTGATTGTATTCCACATTTACATGTCTATTTCAATGTTCATACGAAAATTATTCATTATCTACTAAATTCAATCCATTTGAATTATAAATGTTCTCAATCATACAATGCACCAATAAGTAAAAACATGTATATTTAAGATGCATCGTTTACACATAAACTTACCTCGGTGCAAAACACGTTAATCAATGATCTATTTCGTAACCTTGCCTTTTCCTCGGTCAAGGTTGATTCCACGCACTTCTTGTCTATAACAACAAAATTCACTCATTCAATCATTTTATAATCATAATACATCATAATCTTTGGCAAAATTATGATTTTGCCCCTAGGCTCGTAAATCATTTTTCATCACATTTTCTCATTAAACAACCTAGCTAAAAATTTATTAATCTTACAACTACTCATAATTCCAATTATTTCGTGCATTTATTACACATTTTCAATCTTTGCATTCAAGTCCTATTTAGATGTTTCCATGGCAACACCCTTCACAAAAGTTGTTTCTCATCTTACTAACATTCATTTTCTTCCATAAAAACTCAGCGAACAACATAAACTCTCTCATGGCAAGTCCCTAAACTTTCAACCATTTAACAAATTAGTCCCCTCATTAGCTAGCTTAAGCTTGGGGACTCCAAAAGTACAAAAATTATCAAATAAAACCACCAAAATCACTTACTTGTAGAGAAGATACGTTGCTGAAAATTTCAAGATTTCAAAACCCTTACTCTTATTAGAAATTTTGGTGGTAGAGGAAAGATAAATAGTGAAAGATGATAGCTTCTTTTATTCATTTTTATTCACCTAATGTCACCAAATTTTGACTAAAATTAATGCTCTTGTCCCCTTGTTTCCTATGGCTGACCAACACACTCTATATGGCCTAATTGCACTTTAAGAACCTTTAATTTAATATTCTATGACTATTAGACACCTCTATCTTGAAAAATAGAACTTTCGCACTTTATGCGATTTAGTCCTTTTTCACAGTTAAGCATTCAACCGTTAAAGTTAAAGCACCAAAATTCCCATGCGTTATTAAAAACATGTTATAACACATAAAATAATACCAAAATAATTTTCCTCAACCTCGGATTAGTGGTCCCGAGACCACTGTTTCGACTAGCCCCAAAATCGGGTTGTTACAACTCTCCCCTCCTTTAGAGATTTTCGCCCTCGAAAATCATACTGGTAAAAAGATTTGGATATTGTTCTCTCACAGCTTCTTCCGGTTCCCACGTAGCCTCTTCTACACCATGTTTTTTCCATGACACTTTTACTAAGGCTATGTTCTTATTCCTCAACTGTTTAACCTCCCGAGCCAATATCTTAATCGGCTCATTTTCATAAGTCATGTCCGATCGTATCTCAACTTCCGTTGGAAGGATCACATGCGAGGGATCGGAATGATATCGCCGCAACATCAATACATGAAACACGTTGTGTATTTTCTCTAACTCTACCGGTAAAGCCAACCGATATGCCACTGGCCCAATCCTTTCGGTAATTTCATACAGCCCTATGAATCATGGACTCAATTTGCCCTTCCGACCAAATCTCAATATTTTCTTCCACGGGGATATTTTTAGAAATACCTTGTCGCCCACTTGAAATTCAATTTCTTTCCTTTTTAAATCTGCATACGACTTTTGTCGGTCCGAAGCAGCTTTCAGATTGTCACGAATCACTTTCATTTTCTCCTTGGTGTCTTTAACTAGATCGACCCCATGAATTTACTTCTCACTAAGCTTGTAACACCCCTAAACCGTATCCGTCACCGGATTTGCGTTACGAGGCATTACTTTACATTTTACCACTCAGCACAGTCAAAAAGATCATTTACCAAATTTACTTTACTTAGCTAAATGAAGATAAATCCATACCTACGATAATTATAACTAGTACATAAATATACATGCTCAACATACCATACATATACTCGTAATTTATTTAAACAACTTAAACATTACAATAACCTTTAAAGAATACCACTCATTTGATCATTTAAAACCATCTTCACCAATTATACATATATTCATATCTACTTTATAAAACTAGATAACAATCATGACATTTAACCATTCATATACATGATCACATGTTACTTTGATCTATCAAATCCAAATAGGCCTAATATACTCCATCAAAACAATGTATACCTAAATTTATTAGAAAGGACATATTCGAACCAAAACACCCATCATTTGTTACTCATGAACAAATGTAATCCATAACCGAATATAACATCTAAGTACATTTTCCATTTAATACCACATATTGCTGAATACAAAGTTCATGAAGTTGATTCATATTTCTAGAATACACATCAAAGGTAATGTATACCAAAACTGATTCAAATTTGATAACTATCACATACATCTACTTCCCAAATTGACTAGCAAAATTCATATATGGTGATTTCATATCAAACATACATATACAAACTTTCATACTTGACATGATTTAGAACACATCCATACTCTTCATCCATGCAAAACATGCACACTTAACTTGATCGAAACTTGCATAACTTTAGATTAGTTAATAATAAAACAAGCCATTTTTGCATGGCTTATATACATCATCAAAATAATATTCAAACATTAAGCTAGCCTATACATGCCTTATGCTTAAAAATTCAACTTTTAAGAGTACCAAAATAGGTCGATGTGTGGATGACTTCAACGATGATTCCCCGAGCTCGTAGCTTGATCAAAATCTATAAAACAGAGTGAAAATATACATAGTAAGCTAACTAGCTTAGTAAGTCTTAAACAATTAAAAGTGATTCAATTGAACACCCAAACACTTCAGATCAAATACTTAATATCAAATAAACTTTAACAAAATACATATGGTATCTCATTGCCGAACTTCAATACCGTAATTAACTTAACATTCTTCCTTATCTTACCTTTAACAAATAAATTTCTATTTCGGCTCAATATTCAATTGGTAAGTATCAATTTCTAACTATATACTCATTTCATATGCACATCATTCAATAGAACCACATACATGAACAAATATACACTTATCCATTTAACATTTCATAAATCTAAGTATTCAATATCCACGTAATGATAATACGATCACATAACTCAAAAGGTCGAATGTACATATATAGTTATGAATCACATTCTTGTCCAACAGAACTCACATATATGCTTTCCTAATTGATCGAATATAGAAACTCAATTAAATAACTCATAGGCACTTACCTGTATGGCCAAGTAATTTAATTCATATGAATAAGCTTTAGCTTGTTCTTTTATCACCATAACTCCACCATTTTGTATTCATAAGCTCGTATTAAAAAAAATCACTGGCATTAAGCCTGCTAGACCGAAGTCTGAAATTTAATCACTGGCATTTAGCCTGCTAGGCAATAAGCCCGATACACTTCACCGGCACAAGGCCTGCTAGGCTCGAAGCCCGAGTACCAATAATTAAACCATTTCATACACATTACATATTACCAATATCACACATCACACATAATTCATAATCCTATCACATATCAAATTCAAATAAATTTCACTACATTTCATTATTAAAATCACCTTTCATATTCGAATTTGGCCTATTTCACACTTATAAATTCGATATTCAACATATAATCAAGGTTATAACCAATATTAACGATATTAAATTGCTTAAAGACTTACCTCGGATATCGTCGGACGATAAGAACCGGCTATTCGATAACTTTCGCCTTTCCTCGATCCAAGTCCGTTTTTCTTTGTTCTTGAGCTAAACATATACAAATTAAGCTCATTCAAGCACATTTCATCTCAATTTAGTCCCAAAACACATAAATAGGCAAATTACCATTTTACCCCTGACATTTACAAATTTTACAATTTAGTCCCTATTGCACAAAACACAAAATACACATAATTTAATATCAATCCCTAAGGGCTGAATCTTCCCCGTGGTCATATAAGTCCCTATATTTCATTAATTTTGCATTTTAACCCCTCAAAGATTTATTTTTGCAATATAGCCCAAAATACTCAAATTCACCAAAATTTCCAATTCAAAACATGTTAATATCAGACATACTTTTAATACTTTTCCATCAAACATTACAAAGCACAAACATCTATCCATAGCCGAATATCAAACATGCTTAAATTCAAAAATTCTAACATGTGTCGACTTGTATTCGAAGCAACGATCTCAAAAAGGTAAAAATTATCGAAAACCGACCGAAAACATACCTTGAATTTAAGCTTAGAAGTGCCGAAAATCTAAAGAACCAAAGCCTTCTTCTTTCTCCAATATTCGGCCAAGAGAGAAGCAAAGTAATGTTGGCTTTTTTTTATGTTATTTTATCATATATTATGCTTATTTTTCAATTACTAACTTAACCTTTAAATTAAAATAAAACTAAAATATATACTAAGGGCAATGTTGTCTTAAACCATCCACTACCTTAGGTAATGGGCTATTTGCCCTTTTAGGACTTCATATTAAAAAGCCACTATCAATTAAACACTTTTCACTATAGTTTGCAACTTTAACATTTTACGCTATTAAGTCCTTTTGTCTAATTAAGCACACAAACAATCAAAATTTTATACGAAATTTTCACACATGCTAATTCACATATAATAAACACAAAAAATAATATTTAAAAATTTTTCGGACTCGGATTCGTGGTCCCGAAACCACCGTTCCGATTAGGGTCAAATTCGGACTGTTACAACTCTCCCCCTTTAGGGATTTTCGTCCCCGAAAATCTTACCGTTAAGCAGAGTCGAATATTGTTGTCTTATTGAATCCTCAGGCTCCCACGTAGCCTCTTCTATTCCATGACGATTCCATAATACTTTTACTAACAGAATTTTCCTCTTTCTCAACTCTTTTACTTCACGAGCTAAGATACGGATCGGTTCCTTTTCGTACGTCATATCAGACCGGATTTCAATTTTAGACGGGGCAATCACATGTGACGGATCTGATCGATATTTACGGAGCATTGAGACATGAAACACATTATGGATCTTTTCAAGCTCAAAGGGCAATCGTAATCTATACGTAACAGGCCCAACAAGTTCGACGATCTCATACAGTTCGATGAACCTCGGACTTAATTTGCCCTTTCGACCAAATTGAAGTACTTTCTTCCACGGAGAAACTTTCAAAAATACCCAGTCTCCAACCTGAAACTCAATGTCTTTGCGTTTCAAATCCGCGTATGACTTTTGGTGATCTGATGCAACTTTCAAACTATCTCGGATCACCACTACTTTTTGTTTAGTCTGTTTAATCAAATCAACCCCGTGTATTTTGTTTTCACCGAGCTCGGTCCAGTACAATGGTGTACGAAACTTGCGGCCATACAGAGCTTCGTAAGGTGCCATTTTGATACTAGATTGAAAACTATTATTGTAAGAAAATTCAATCAGAGGTAAGTATCATTCCCATGTACCTTTAAACTCGAGGACGCAACATCTCAACATATCCTCAAGTATCTGAATGGTTCGTTCAGATTGACCATCTGCCTGCGGATGAAAAGCTATGCTGAAGTGTAGTTTGGTACCTAAAGCATCTTGCAATTTCTTCCAAAATCGCAACGTGAATCTCGAATCTCTGTCCAAAACAATGGAAATCGACACACCATGTAATCTCACAATTTGAGATACATACAACTCAGCAAGCTTATCGAGCGAATAGTCCATACGAACTGGAACAAAGTGAGCTGATTTGGTTAGTCTATCCACTATAACCTAGACTGCATCTTTCTTGCTCGGTGTCGTAGGCAAATCGGATACAAAATCCATAGCAATTCTATCCCATTTCCATTCAGGTATCATGATCGGCTGAAGTAACCAGAAGGCATCTGATGTTCGGCTTTTACTTGCTGACAAACTAAGCACTTCGAGACAAATTCAGATATGTCCCGTTTCATACTAGGCCACCAATAGAACTGTTTCAAATCATTATACATTTTTGTGCTACCTGGATGTACAGTCAATCGACTATTATGAGCCTCATTCAATATCATCTGGATCAAATCCACATTCCTCGGAACACATATTCAGCCTTTGAAGTTCAAACAGTCATTTTCATCAATTCGAAACTCTAACTCTGCATTACTTTGACATTGGACTCGTCTTGCCATCATATCTTTGTCAACTCTCTGAGCGTCACAAATTTTTTGAATATACAACAGCCTTGCTTTCAATTCGGCTATTATCAAACCATGATCAGACATAGCCATATGTACGTTCAACGCACGAAGAGCAAATAATGATTTTCGACTTAAGGCATCCGCAACAACATTGGCTTTCCCCAGATGGTAGTCAATCACTAATTCGTAATCTTTCAACAGCTCTAACCATCTGCGTTGTCTCAAGTTCAAATCTTTCTAAGTCATCAAGTACTTTAAACTCTTGTGATCCGAATAAACATGACATTTCTCACCGAATGGATAATGATGCCAAATCTTTAATGCAAATACAATGGCTGCCAACTCCAAATCATGTGTCGGGTAATTTCTTTCATGCGACTTCAATTGTCTCGAAGCGTAGGCTACGACTTTGCCTTCCTGCATCAAAACGCAACCTAAACCATTCAAAGAAGCATCACTATAAACAACAAATTCTTTACCCGATTCAGGCTGAATTAACACTAGAGCCTCAGTCAAAAGAGCTTCCAACTGATCAAAACTTTTCTGACGTTTTTCCGTCCATTCGAACTTGACATCTTTTTGTAATAGCTTTGTCAAAGGTGTGGCGATAATAGAAAAACCTTTCACGAATCGTCTGTAGTAACCAGCAAGTCCCAGAAAGCTTCGAATTTCAAAAACATTCCTTGGTGGTTTCCAATCAAGTATAGCCGATATTTTATTCGGATCAACCCGAACGCTTGACGCTGAAACAACGTGACTTAGAAAACTGACCTCATTCATCCAGAACTCACACTTACTAAACTTTCATACAACTGTTTATCTCGCAATGTTTGTAGCACCAGTCTCAGATGCTCAGCATGCTCGGTTTCCTCTCTGGAGTAGATCAGAATATCATCTATAAACGCTACCACAAACCAATCCAAATACTGTCTGAAAATTCGATTCATCAAATCCATAAAAACAGCAGGTGCATTAGTAAGTCCAAAAGGCATAACCAAGAACTCAAAATGTCCGTACCTCGTTCAAAAAGCAGTCTTTGGCACATCGGAATCTCTGACTCACAACTGATAATAACTCAATCTTAAATCTATCTTCGAAAACACTGAAGCCCTTTTCAACTGATCAAACAAGTCGTCAATCCGAGGTAACGGGTATTTATTCTTTATAGTCACCTTGTTCAGCTGCCGATAATCAACACACATTCGCATAGTCCCATCTTACTTTTTCACAAATAAAACTGGTGCACCCCAAGGAGAGAAGCTCGGTCGTGCAAAGCCCCTATCTGTTAACTCTTGCAACTGTGCTTTCAACTCTTTTAATTCTGTAGGTGCCATCCGATACGGAGCTATTGAAATCGGAGTCGTCCCCGACACTAATTCAATAGCAAACTCTATTTCTCAAACAGGCGATAAACCCGGTACTTCATCAGGAAACACATCTGGACACACAACTGGTACGGATTCAATCTGCTTCTCAGTAACTTTACTATCCAACACATAAGCCAAGTAAGCTTCACACCCTGTTCTCACATACTTATGAGCTAACATCAAGGATATTACTGCCGGTAACCCATTCAAGTCATTAGATTCAATCCAGATAATTTCACCGTTCTGACATCTCAAATCAATAGTCTTTCTTTTGCAATTAACAACAGCATCGTGCAAAGTTAACCAGTCCATTCCCAAAATTATATCGAACTCGTCGAAAGGCAAAAACATTAAATTAGCTGGAAAGCATGAATCCCGAATCATCAACGGGCAACTTTTACATACTTTATCAACCAGAACACATCGACCCAAGGGGTTTGATACACGAATCTCAAACTCAGTAGACTCAACAGGCAGAGTCTTACTGGATACTAAAGTTTCACACACATATGAATGAGTCGAACCAGGATCAATCAATGCAATCACAGTAGTATCATAAAGAGTGAAAGTACAGGTGATAACATCTGAGGAAGAAACATCCTCTCTGGCACGTATAGCATATGCTTTAGCAGGTGCACGAGCCTCTGATCGAACTACAGTGTCTTTGGTTCTTTTCTGACTGCCACTTACATTTCCCAAATGCCTAGGTGGTCTGCCTCACACTGATACATTACTCGGTCTAATATTCTGAGCTATATTTTGCTCGGCTAGCATCGGGCACTCTCAAATAAAATGATCCGACGATCCACATTTAAAGCAAGACCGATCAAGAAATCTACAACTCCCAGAGTGCCATTTACCACAATACTTGCATTCAACCCGATTCTGCTGGACATTACCAACACTGGCCATCGAAGTAGCTCGAGAACCCACAGGTGGTCGATCTCGTCTAGATAAGTCTAAAGTAGCTCTATGTTGACCAGATTCATCTTTGAACTTCTTGGATACCGAATGAAATGTCTTACTCGATAATCTTTTACGAATGTCACTAGCTTCCATTTCAGCCTTTCTTTTCTCTTTCCTAAGCTCTTCGACTTTGCAAGCTCGTTCGACAAGTACCACGAACTCTTTAATCTCGAGTATGCCGACTAGCAACTTAATATCTTCATTCAGACCATCTTCAAATCTTTTACACATAATGGCTTCTGTTGACACACATTCACGAGCATATCGGCTCAATCTGACAAATTTCCGTTCATACTCAGTCATGGTCATTCGACCCTGTTTCAATTCTAGAAATTCTTTTCGTTTCTGATCGATGAATCTCTGACTGATATATTTCTTACGGAACTCGGTTTGAAAGAATTCCCAAGTCACTTTCTCTTTCGGAACCACCGATACTAGTGTATTCCACCAGTGATATGCGGTGTCCCGTAATAAGGATATAGCACATTTCAAGCATTCATCTGGAGTACAAGATAGCTCGTCGAGCACACGGATAGTATTATCAAGCCACAGCTCAGCTCGTTCCGCGTCGTCATTATCATTAGCTTTAAATTCTTCAGCCCCGTGTTTCCTGATTTTATCAACGGGAGGCCTACTAGATCTCATCGGATCTATCATCGGAGGTGCTGAAGGTATCGAAGATGGATTATTCGGGGGTGGAGGTTGTTGCACAGCCGGATTAGTCTGAATAAATTGGGTAAACCATTCATTCATCATCTGGTAGAAGGCCTACTTAGCCTCCCCCTCATGGCTATCCGAGATAGGTCGAGAGTCTACCGGCGTTGACACATGAGCGAGATCAGGCGCTACGCTCTCTACATCATCAGCTACGGCTCTGTCAGGATCCATTTACTATATAAAACACATTTCAGATGTCAGAAGTCACCACACTATCGTATTATAATGTAAGGCATGTATATCTAGACCCACACGTGCTACGGTAGTCCTAGAATCGACTAAACTGTAAGCTCTGATACCAATCAAATGTAACACCCCTAAACTGTATCCGTCACCGGATTTGGGTTACGAGGCATTACTTTACATTTTACCACTCAGCACAGTCGAAAAGATCATTTACCAAACTTAATTCACTTAGCTAAATGAAGATAAATCCATACCTACGATAATTATAACTAGTACATAAATATACATGCTCATCATACCATACATATACTAGTAATTTATTTAAACAACTTAAACATTACAATAACCTTAAAGGAATACCACTCATTTGATCATTTAAAACCATCTTCACCAATTATACATATATTCATATCTACTTTACAAAACTAGATAACAATCACGACATTTAACCATTCATATACATGATCACATGTTACTTTGATCTAACAAATCCAAATAGGCCTAATATACTCCATCAAAACAATGTATACCTAAATTTATTAGAAAGGACATATTCGAACCAAAACACCCATTATTTGTTACTCATGAACAAATGTAATCCAAAGCTGAATATAACATCTAAGTACATTTTCCATTTAATACCACATATTGCCGAATACAAAGTTCATGAAGTTGATTCATATTTCTAGAATACACATCAAATGTAATGTATACCAAAACTGATTCAAATTTGATAACTATCACATATATCTACTTTCCAAATTGACTAGCAAAATTCATATATGGTGATTTCATATCAAACATACATATACAAACTTTCATACTTGACATGATTTAGAACACATCCATACTCTTCATCCATGCAAAACATGCACACTTAACTTGATCGAAACTTGCATAACTTTAGATTAGTTAATAATAAAACAAGCCATTTTTGCATGGCTTATATACATCATCAAAATAATATTCAAACATTAAGCTAGCCTATACATGCCTTATGCTTAAAAATTCAACTTTTAAGAGTACCAAAATAGGTCGATAGTGTGGATGACTTCAACGATGATTCCCCGAGCTCGTAGCTTGATCAAAATCTATAAAACAGAGTGAAAATATACAGAGTAAGCTAACTAGCTTAGTAAGTCTTAAACAATTAAAAGTGATTCAATTGAACACCCAAACACTTCAGATCAAATACTTAATATCAAATAAACTTTAACAAAATACATATGGTATCTCATTGCCGAACTTCAATACTGTAATTAACTTAACATTCTTCCTTATCTTACCTTTAACAAATAAATTTCTATTTCGGCTCAATATTCAATTGGTAAGTATCAATTTCTAACCATATACTCATTTCATATGCACATCATTCAATAGAATCACATACATGAACAAATATACACTTATCCGTTTAACATTTCGTAAATCTAAGTACTCAATATCTACGTAATGATAATACGGTCACATAACTCAAAAGGCCAAATATACATGTATAGTTATGAATCACATTCTTGTCCAACAGAACTCACATATATGATTTCCTAATTGATCGAATATAGAAACTCAATTAAATAACTCATAGGCATTTACCTGTATGGCCAAGTAATTTAATTCATATGATTAAGCTTTAGCTTGTACTATTGTCGCCATAACTCCATTTTGTATGCATAAGCTCGTGTTAAAAAAAAATCACCGACATTAAGCCTGCTAGACCGAAGTCTGAAATTTAATCACCGGCATTTAGCCTGCTAGGTAATAAGCCCGATACACTTCACCGACACAAGGCCTGCTAGGCTCGAAGCCCGAGTACCAATAATTAAACCATTTCATACACATTACATATTACCAATATCACACATCACACATAATTCATAATCCTATCACATATCAAATTCAAATAAATTTCACTACATTTCATTATTAAAATCACCTTTCATATTCGGCTTTGGCCTATTTCACACTTATAAATTCGATATTCAACATATAATCAAGGTTATAACCAATATTAACGATATTAAATTGCTTAAAGACTTACCTCAGATATCGTCGGACGACAAGAACCGGCTATTCGATAACTTTCGCCTTTCCTCGATCCAAGTCTGTTTTTCTTTGTTCTTGATCTAAACATATACAAATTAAGCTCATTCAAGCACATTTCATCTCAATTTAGGCCCAAAACACATAAATAGGCAAATTACCATTTTACCCCTGACATTTACAAATTTTACAATTTAGTCCCTATTGCACAAAACACAAAATACACATAATTTGATATCAATCCCTAAGGGCCGAATCTTCCCCATGGTCATATAAGTCCCTACATTTCATTAATTTTGCATTTTAACCCCTCAAAGATTTATTTTTGCAATAAAGCCCAGAATACTCAAATTCACCAAAATTTCCAATTTAAAACATGTTAATATCAAACATACTTTTAATATTTTTCCATCAAACATTACAAAACACAAACATCTATCCATAGTCGAATATCAAACATGCTCAAATTCAAAAATTCTAACATGGGTCGACTTGTATTCGAAGCAACGATCTCAAAAACGTAAAAATTATCGAAAACCGACCGAAAACATACCTTGAATTTAAGCTTAGAAGTGCCAAAAATCTAAAGAACCAAAGCCTTCTTCTTTCTCCAATATTCGGCTAAGAGAGAAGCAAAGTAATGTTGGCTTTATTTTATGTTATTTTATCATATATTATGCTTATTTTTCAATTACTAACTTAACCTTTAAATTAAAATAAAACTAACATATATACTAAGGGTAATGTTGTCTTAAACCGTCCACTACCTTAGATAATGGGCTATTTGCCCTTTTAGGACTTCATATTAAAAAGCCAATATCAATTAAACACTTTTCACTATAGTTTGCAACTTTTACATTTTACGCGATTAAGTCCTTTTGTCTAATTAAGCACACAAACAATCAAATTTTTATACGAAATTTTCACACATGCTAATTCACATATAATAAACACAGAAAATAATATTTAAAAATTTTTCGAACTCGGATAAGTGGTCTCGAAACCACCGTTTCGATTAGGGTCAAATTCGGACTGTTACAAAGCTCGGTCCAATACAAGGGAGTCCGACACTTACAACTGTATAAAGCTTCGTATGGCACCATCCATATACTCGACTGATAACTGTTGTTATAGTCAAATTCAACCAAAGGTAGATATCTTTCCCGATTACCTCCGAGCCCTAACACACAGCATCGTAGCATATCCTCAAGAACTTGAATCACTCTTTCAGTTTGGCCGTCAGTTTGAGGATGGAACGCAGTACTAAAATTCAACCTTGTACCCAAGGCCTCCTACAACTTCTTCTAAAACCTTGAAGTAAATCTCGGATCTCTACTCGAGATAATAGATACAGGCACTTCATGTAATCTCACCACTTTAGCAATATACAACTCGGCCAACTTATCAAGGGTATAATCAACACGCACTGGTATAAAGTGAGTCAGCTTCGTTAGTCTATCAACAATAACCCAGACAACATCTTTCTTTTTCGGAGTCATAGGCAACCCTGTCACAAAATCCATGGTGATCCAATCCCACTTCCACTAGGGAACCATCACCGGCTGAAGCAATCCCGATGGTACTTGATGCTCGGCTTTCACTTGTTGACAGATTAAACATCTTGTGACGAACTCAGAGATGTCTTTTTTCATACCCGGCCACAATAAAATATCTTCAAATCATTGTATATTTTCGTGCTACCGAGATGTACTGACAAGTGACCACTATGTGCTTCATGTAAAATTTCTCAGATCAACTCATCATCTTTAGGTTCACAAATCCTGTCATGAAACATCAAACTACCATCCGAACTCACCCGAAAGTCAGAATCATTTCCCGATTCATACTTAGCTCTCTTAGCTTGCATTTCATTATCATTCTTTTGAACTTCACAGATTCGCTGAATAAATAGCGGTCTAACCCTCAACTAGGCCAATATAGCACCATCATTAGACAACGCTAAGCTCGTACTCAAGGCCCTCAAAGCATACAGGGATTTTCTACTCAAGGCATTCGCTACTACATTTGCTTTCCCCCGATAATAATCAATTACTAGCTCATAGTCCTTCAATAATTCAAGCCACCGCCGTTGTTGCAAATTCAAATCCTTTTGATCCATTAGACATTTCAAACTCTTATGATCGGTGAAGATTCGGCACTTCTCACCATATAAATAATGACGCCAAATCTTTAATGCGAAAACAATCGCAGCCAACTCCAAATCATGAGTCGGATAATTCTTCTCATTCGGTTTTAGCTGTCTCGAGGCGTAAGCTACTACCTTACCCTCTTGCATCAACACACAACCTAGTCCATTAAATGATGCATCACTATATACTACAAACTCCTTGCCTGACTTAGGGTGGACTAAAATCGGTGCTTCAGTCAACAATGTTTTCAGTTTCTCAAAGCTCTGTTGACATTTCCCTGTCCATTCAAACTTGACATCCTTATGCAACAGTTTCGCCATTAGGGTAGCAATCATGGAAAATCCCTTTACGAACCGTCAGTAGTACCCCGCTAAACCCCAAAAGCTTCTGACTTTTGACACATTTCTTGGTGATTTCTGTAACACCTCTTACCCGTGTTCAGAGCCGGGACCGGATATGAGGCGTTACCTAACTTAGCTTGCTTAAACATATCAAATTTAGCCATAATATTTCGTTTAAACTCATAATCTGTTCATTCTCGACCTACAAGGTCCTAAACATACTTTCGAGAAGCTTCAGAATTAGACCAGAAACTTTTACAAACTTAGAAAAGTTTTCATCAAAACAGGGGCCACACGCTCGTGTTGTTTTAAGGACATGCCCATGTGCCCCTAAGACATGCCCGTGTCTTTCACCTGTGGCCGACTGACTTATTTCACATGGCCGGACACATGCCCGTGTCCCTGGCCTGTGTCCCTCATACGGCCTAGACACGGCCGTGTCATAGCCCGTGTGCCAAAACCTTGGCATTCTATTTATGATGTCATCATCTCACTATGGTCACACAGCCAAGGTACACGCCCGTGTCCTTAGACTGTGTGTCGAATTAAATTCCACATTTAAGTGCAGACTTCACACGGCCTGGGCACCCACCCATGTCCTAGGCCGTGCCTCCTACCTGGCTAAGACACACGGCCGTGTCTCTGCCCATACGTTTACTACTGAGCATACTGACTTGTAAGCCTAACATGCATGGGGACACACGGCCACTCAACATGCTCTTGGGGGCTGACCGTGTATCTCACACAGCTTAGATACACGCCCGTGTGTCTACCCGTGTAGGCATTAAAAAGGCTATATTCCAAGCTAAATGCCACCTTGCATTCCAAACATACTTATTTCAACTCGTATAAGCACAACTCATAACCTAAAGGCACATCCAAGAACTCAATTCAAAACATTCATTCAAACATAAACTTCATAATTCCATTATCATCGAATATAGAAATTTGTCGAGTGTTGGCCCATTTACGATGACCATTTACAAAATGACTTTAATCACAAACATAGCCAACACTTTGGCTAACAATTACGACCTAACAGAATACTCAAGTCCTATACATGCCATGCTTAAAATAAGTCTAAATTGTTATACCAAAGTGATGTTGATAGTGTGAATTCTGAACTCCTGCGTCCCACGATCCCCGAATTATTTTGGCAAAACTACAAGGAAAAGGGAAATGAGAGGGGTAAGCAAAAAGCTTAGTAAGTTTGCATGAAAATAAATAGCAATAATAAGTTTATAATGACATCAATCCAAGACATTTAATAACCATACAAGGTCATAAATACTTTGCCATAACTTACTCGTACCCATTCTTATCTATAACATACCATGCCACATATCGTAACATTCTCGTGAATTTCTCACGGGTACCTGTATTTACTCAATCACATAACTTTAGTACCAATCTCATTTATATTTCCAAGTTTATCTATTTATCCCATTAATCACTAGGGATACTCAATGACGTATACTCATTGTCATTATTATAAGCGTGAAGCCAATGCCAAATCCCAGATGTGGTCTTGTAACACCCCAAACCTGGCCTAGAAGTTAGGCCCGAATCCGGCATGTCACATTGAAGTGTTTTTATGAAAACCTTGTTTTCATTGAAAACCCTTCTAGAGAAAAGTTAAGTAAAATCCAGTTTGCTTTCAAAACGAGGTGTATCCAAAAAAAACCATTTCCTTGTTACTAAGTAAAAAAACATTCCCTTTGACAGCGAAAGCTCGTTCTTTAAAACACAATTATTTTCAAAAAAAAACTTGAAATATGCTTAAAAGAAATAAATCCAGGTTCCATTTCAAAATTTCAATGCATAGTGGAAGTAATGGAATAATAACTAGAGGGAACCCTTATTACAATCCGAAATAAAATAACTTAAAATCTAGAATTTAGATATTACGAAAACAAGTCTAATCGTCTTGCTAGTTGGCCACCACTGAGTCCCTCCATCCGTCGAACCACCTACTGAGGATCACCTGAGAAAAATAAAAGAGGGAGTGAGTTTTTGAAAACTCAGTGTGTACGACCCTCGTCAAACAAACAGCATACATATCATAATAATAAAATAATAATATCATACATGCAATGCAATGCAAACCCTCCGCAAATAATCCATCTGGTACACTTCGTCTCCGTCCAACCGAAACACTTCTGTGGGGATTTCTAAATCGACCCACCCATCCGATACACTTCAAGGGTATCCTGGTTGCAGTACTACCTAACGTTGCAACAAAGCTGCTTACCATATAATAGGCTTACAAAGCCATCGGTGGATCCACAGTTGTCAAGAAACCATGTGATCCTCATATACTTCCTCCATTCCACAATTCCCACCCATATGCATCCTAAGCAGAATATCATATGAATGTAGAAAATGTACATGTAACATCCATAAATCTTACATTCAACACAGAGGGGCATTTTAGTAATTTCACAAATCAACGGCATTCCAAAAATTTTGTAATTTAGGGATATTTTTGTAATATTGCAATTCAGGGGTATTTCAGTAATTCTTAACAGTATGGGTTTTAAATTATGAACTTTTGGCTTGTCAACATGTCCTCATTAGCTAAAGTGAATAGACACTATGCACCAGGTAGGATTCCAGAGAAAAGGAGGTGGGTTACTAGGACCGCTTAAGTACCAAGCTCTCCCTAGATCCAATCCTAGACATGCATATGTCCATTGCCACACTCTACCCTAGCAACTTGTCCACAGACATGTTTAATTATTACATTAAGTTTTATGATGTTTAAGAATTCATCAGAACTAAGCATAGAGTCCATTAAAACCCTAGCATGCATTTCTAAAATCCCACAAGGCCCACTAAGCCCAATCATGTCCATATAGCCCATTAAGCCCAATCATATACATGTAGCCCATTAGGCCCAATCATAATCAAATCATACTACCATCCATATAAATCCATCATTAAATTTCACATATCAAATCTTGCCAATTTGGGCCCATGAGCTCGGCAGGCCCATTTAGCCCCTTCCGGTCCAGTTGGCCAAAAAGTGGCCCAAGACCATGAGATCGCTCTCTTGGTCCCTGTAGTCGTATCAGTGTTCCCACACGAATGTTTGCACGCTCATGTGGTTGCCAGTGCCAACCTTTCGGCGTTTCAACTTTTCGGCATTCCGATTTTTTGGCATTTCAGCTTTTGTCGATTAGTCGTGTGTGAAGTGTATGTAAACACCTGGTAAATGATACGTGTTTCACTATCCTCAGCCTTAAACCTACAAACAATACCAACCTCCAATAAATCACACACTTAACCACAATATTTACCAAAAACCAAAGCATTACCTTAATCTTACCGTGTCCACCAGTCCTAATAGCCCTTCCTTAGCTACTACTCAAGAATATCCCCTAGATCTGCATCAATCTTAATCGTTAAAGACAAAATAATAGGTGACTTGTATCCACTTAAGTCACCCTTTCCCTTACTATAGACTATTCGGCCAACTTATCCCAAAATCAAGAACACTTACCCAAAAACTGAAATGTATGGATAGCTTTTCGGCAGAGACTTGTAGATCCAAGCTTGATTCCGATTTTTCGAAGATCCGATCCACCAAAATCAAAGGAATGATGGCAGCATGACAGAGATTTGGTCACTAGAGTATTCGGCACAAGGTCTGGGGCAATGGAGAAATCGGCTCCAAGAGCAAAAGTTTTCGGCTTTTGAAGTCATGAATATTCGATCCCCAACAATTGAGATGAAGGTGGGACGGCACAAGCAATGGGGAAAGAAGAGAATGATATTCAATTTAAGGCTTTAGAAGAAAAGAAAAGAAAACACATAAGGAAGAGGCGAGGTTTAGAACAGAAAAAGTGAAGGAGATTTCAGCAGAGCATTATAGTTGCCGAAATAGCACAAAGGGAATTCCAATTGCCGAAATAGCACAGAAGGAATTCGGCACCCCCTATTTATACACAAAACTGAAACTCTACCTACCCTCCCCAACGTCCCAATCGGCTCTAACTCTTCCCCATCTCATCTCCTCATTTTTGTCCCTGATAACTCCCCAATCCTTTTCCTAAATTTTCTCTTCTGATCACTCTCCTTAGAGTCCATCCTCACACCACTTCCAACCTTCTAGAAGGCCAAAATTAAACTCCTAAAAAAATATTAAGCTAGGATTCAAACCTAGGATCTCCTTACTAGCCCATAACGCCACCTTCCTATACCTAAGTGGCGTCACTTAGCCACTCCACCACAAGGCTCTTTGGTGCCATTTTTCCCTATTTTTATTTAAAAGCCCAACTACTCACCGCCCTAGTTCCTTTAATAATTAATTAAAAAGTCCTTCTCCTCAAAGTTCGAACCCAGCACTTCTCCAACACCCCTAGACACTCCAAGTTTATTAAACCCTTAAAGCCAACATGTCATTTGTTATTTTCTTGCTTAAAAAAATTATGAGACCAAAAGCCCAATCCATTTAGGCCTAAAATTCGGGGCGTTACAATTCTACCCCTTTAAAGAAATTTTGTCCTCAAAATTTCAAACTAGCTATTAATCGCATCGCTCAAGTCACACCACTATGCTTTTGCTGCGCACTCTAATTTTAATAACACTAACACACTTTAACTCTAATTGAACCCTTTACACTTACCCAAAAAAACCTACCCACTTGAGGAGATAAACATTGCACGCATATAGTTTCTATACCCAAAATATCGCATCCACACAAAACATACCCGACTTAATGGTGATTGAACAATACCGAGCCTGATGCTCCTCAGACCCGCATCTGAAACACGCTTCTGACTTTCTCCAGCATTCACCCAGATGACACCTCTTGCAGTATTCGCAAGCCAAAAAGTTTTGACGTACCTTAACATGCTTCACAGAACGAGACTGCAGCCCTAGAGAAATGCGATCTCTTTTTTTTTCTTACAGTCCACGCACCTAACCCAAAGTGTTTCACCAATTTCTTTAACCTCCTCCAGTACCTCTCTTACTAGCTGAGTCATCACATCAGCCCTAACACTTCCACGGCCTCTGCCGCGACCCCTTGCACCTCTTCTAGCTCTCATTATTGATTCTCGTATTATATAAATTAGGAATTTTATGAAATTTTAGTTAGTTTCAGTAATTAAGCTGATGTTTTATGATAGTATTAACTAAAGAGGTTGTTTTCGTAAATCCTCTACAGTTTCAAGTTCTGACAGGCTTTAGTTTCACTCTAACTAAAAAGCTTCAGTATAATCATTTAAAGTAGCCCACTAACTATCTACAGTATATCAAGTTAAACAAGCTTAATAATAAGAAAACTTACTTGGTTCAACGTCGGAGACTTGATGTGCCACATTACAAGAATTTCCAAAACATTTCGATCCAATCCAAAAATAGTTTTTTTCTGTTCTTTAAAAACCCAAGTAATATGGCCCATTTCACAGCCTCAAACTTTGCAATCGGGCTCTGATACCATTAAATGTAACACCCCAAACTCGACTTGGAAGTTAAGCCTGAATCCGGCGTGTCACATTTGAAAACCCTTCTAGAGAAAAGTTAAGTAAAATCCAGTTTGCTTTCAAAATGAGGTGTATCCAAAAAAAACCATTTCCTTGTTATTAAAAAAAAATTCCTTTGACAGCGGAAGCTCGTTCTTTAAAACACAATTATTTTCAAAAAAACTTGAAATATGCTTAAAAGAAATAAATCCAAGTTCTGTTTCAAAATTACAATGCATAGTGGAAGTAATGGAATAATAACTAGAGGGAACACTTATTACAATCCGAAATAAAATAGCTTAAAATCTAGAATTTAGATATTACGAAAACAAGTCTAATCGTCTTGCTAGTTGGCCACCTCTGAATCCCTCCATCCATCGAACCGCCTACTGAGGATCACCTGAGAAAAATAAAAGAGGGAGTGAGTTTTTGAAAACTCAGTGTATACGACCCTCGTCAAACAAACAACATACATATCATAATAGTAACATAATAATATCATACATTCAATGCAATGCAAACCCTCCCCAAATAATCCATCCGGTACACTTTGCATCCATCCGGTACACTTCGTCTCCATCCAACCGAAACACTTTTTTGGGGATTTCTAAATCGACCCACCCATCCGATACACTTCAAGGGTAGCCCGGTTGCGGCACTAGCTAACATTGCAGTAAAGCTGCTTATCATATAATAGGCTTACAAAGCCATCGGTGGATCCACAGTTGTCAAGCAACCATGCAATCCTCATATACTTCCTTCATTCCACAATTCCCACCCATATGCACCTAAACAGAATATCATATGAATGCAGAAAATGTACATGTAACATCCATAAATCTTACATTCAACACAGAGGGGCATTTTTGTCATTTCACAAATCAACGGCATTTCAAAAATTTTACAATTCAGGGGTATTTCTGTAATTTTGCAATTCAGGGGTATTTCAATAATTCTTAACAGTATGGGTTTTAAATTACGAACTTTTGGCCTGTCAACATGTCCTCGTTGGCTAAAGTGAACATACACTATGCACCAGGTAAGATTCCAGAGAAGAGGAGGTGGGTCACTAGGACCGCTTAAGTACCAAGCTCTCCCCAGATCCAATCCTAGACATGCGTATGTCCATTGCCACACTCTACCCTAGTGACTTGTCCGTAGACATGTTTGATTATTAAATTAAGTTTTATGCTATTTAAGAATTCATTAGAACTAAGCGTAGAGTCCATTAAAACCCTAGCATGCATTTCTAAAATCCCATTAGGCCCACTAAGCCCAATCATGTCAATATAGCCCATTAAGCACAATCATATACATGTAGCCCATTAGGCCCGATCATAATCAAATCATACAACCATCCATATCAATCCATCATTCAATTTCACATATCAACTTTTGCCGATTTGGGCCCACGAGCTCAGCAGGCCCATTTAGCCACTTTTGGCTCGGTTGGCCAAACAGTGGCCGAGACCATGAGATCGCTCTCTTGGTCCCGGTAGTCATATCGATGTTCCCACACGAATGTTTTCACACTCGTGTGGTTGCCAGCGCCAACCTTTCGGTGTTTCGGCTTTTCGACATTCTGGTTTTTTGGTATTTCAGCTTTTGTCGATTTGTCGTGTGTGAAGTGTCTATACACACCTGGTAAATGAGACGTGTTACACTATCCTCATCCTTGAACCTACAACCAATACCAGCCTCCAATAAATCACACATTTAACCTTACCGTGTGCCACCAGTCCTAATAGCTCTTCCTTAGCTACTGCTCATGAATATCCCCTAGATCTGCATCAATCTTAATCGTTAAAGACAAAATAATAGGTGACTCGTATCCACTTAAGTCACCCTTTCCCTTACCATAGACTATTCGGCCAACTTATCCCAAAATCAAGAAAACTTACCCAAAAACTGAAATGGATGGATAACTTTTCGGCAGATACTTGTAGATCCAAGCTTGATTCCAATTTTTCCAAGATCCGATCCACCAAAAATCAAAGGAATGATGATAGCACGATAGAGATTTGGTCACTAGAGTATTCAGCACAAGGTTTGGGGCGATGAAGAAATCGGCTCCAAGAGCAAAGGTTTTCAGCTTTTGAAGTCACGAATATTCGGTCCCCAACAATTGATATGAAGGTGGGATGGCACAAGCAATGGAGAAATAAGAGAATGATATTCGATTTAAGGCTTTAGAAGAAAAGAAAAGAAAACACGTAAGGAAGAGGCGAGGTTTAGAACATAAAAAGTGAAGGAGAATTCGGCAGAGCACTATAGTTGAAGAAATAGCACGAAGGGAATTCCAATTGCCAAAATAGCACAGAGGGAATTCGGCACCCCCTATTTATACACAAAACTGAAACTCTGCCTACCCTCCCCAAAGTCCCAATCGGTTCCAACTCTTCCCCATGTCATCTCCTCATTTTTCTCCTTGATAAATCCCCAATCCTTTTCCTAAATTTTCTCTTCTGATCACTCTCCTTAGAGTCCATCCTCACACCACTTCCAACCTTCTAGAAGGCCAAAATTAAACTCCTAAAAAAATACTAAGCTAGGATTCGAACCTAGGATCTCCTTGCTAGCCCATAACGCTACCTTCCAATACCGTAAGTGGCGTCACTTAGCCACTTCACCACAAGGCTCTTTGATGCCATTTTTCCCTATTTTTATTTAAAAGCCCAACTACTCACCGCCCTGGTTCCTTTAATAATAATTAAAATTCCTTCTCCTCAAAGTTCGAACCCAGCACTTCTCCAACACCCCTAGACACTCCAAGTTTATTAAACCCTTAAAGCCAACATGTCATTTGTCATTTTCTTGCTTAAAAAAAATTATGTGACCCAAAGCCCAAAGCCCAATTCATCTAGGTGCAAAATTCGGGGCGTTACAGGTCTTATATGGGGTCAGCTCTAAGTACCGATGCCATATCCAAGATATGGTCTTATACGGAATTCTCACATCAAGCATCGAGGCTATATCCTGGATATTGTCTTATATGATTCTCATATTCAATACCAAAGCCATATCCCGGATATGGTCTTATACGGAATTTCAATTTGATGCCGAGGCCATGTCCCCGACATGGTCTTATACAGGACCTTATCTATCTCAAGTCTCGATAATATTCTACTCGCATTCATAATAGTCCAACTAGGACTTGAACATTTCAATTCCTTAGAATATTGTACATCAATATAATGTCAAACATTCTCAAACAATACGAGCATAAGTGTTGAAATCATCACATACAAACTTACCTCGATTTCAAAATAAGCTAGGTCGTCAATCTAGTCCGAGATTTATTCTTGCCCCGATCGAGGTTGACTCTTGGTTCTTCTTGCACTGTAATAGCAAATTAGCTCGTTTTAATCATCACATTAATAAAAGCATTTTAATAATCATGATTTGGCCAAATTACTATTTTGCCCTTACACTTTGGCAAAATGACCATTTTACCCCTAGGCTCGGAAATCAATTCTAATCCAATTTCTACCTTTAATGAGCCTAGGTGAACATTATTTCTCTTATGGCTATCATCAAAACCTAATATTTCACACATTTACTACCAATTTTACAACATTTACGAAAAGGTTCATTTATGTGTTTTCATGGCAACACCTTTCACAAAAGTTGTTCATCTAACAACTAAGACTCATTTTCTTCCATAAAAATGCAGTAAATCGCATGTAAGCTCTCATGGAAAAACTCTAAACTTTTCACCATATTGCAATTTAGTCCCCTCTTTAGCTAGCTTAAGCTTTGGGGACTCCAAAAGTACAAAAATCATAAAAAATAATCACCAAAATGACTTACTTGTAAGGAAGATATGTTTCTGAAAATTTCAAGCTCTCAAACTCTATTCTTGCTTGAATTTTCAGTGGGTAGAAGAAAAGAAAATGGAAAGATGATAGTCTTTGTTTATTTTATCTTATTTTATTCATTTAGTCAACTAATGTTACCAACCCTTGTCAACTTTTAATATCCTTGTCCCCCTTGGCCGGCCATGACTTTTAGATAGGTCTAATTGCACATTAAAGGTTTCCAATTAAAATTTGATTGCTATTTGGCACCTTTAGCAACTAAAATAGAACCTTTACACTTTATGCGATTTAGTCCTTTTTCGCGATTAAGCATAAAATCGCTAAAATTAAAACACCAAAATTTTCATGCATCTGTATAACCATGCTCTAATTCATGAAATAATATTAAAATAAATTTTCTCTGACCCCAGATTAGTGGTTTCGAACCACTGTTCCGACTAGCCCCTAAATCGGGCTGTTACAGCTTCCACTCCACAATAGCCGAGATCTTACTCGGATCAACTCGAATACCATCACCCGACACAATGTGTCCTAGGAATCCGACCTCTCAGAGCCAAAACTCACTCTTGCTAAATTTAGCATACAACTGCTTGTCTCTTAAAGTCTGCAAAACAATTCTCAGGTGCTCTTCATGATCACTCTCATCCCGAGAATAAATTATTATATCATCGATAAAGACAACTACAAACTTGTCCAAATACGGTCGAAAGACACAGTTCATTAAATCCATAAAAATCGCAGGAGCATTCGTTAGGCCAAATGGCATGACAAGAAACTCAAAATGGCCATACCTCGTCTGAAATGCAATTTTCGACACATCCTACTCCTTAACTCTCAACTGGTAATAGCTAGACCTTAGGTTTATCTTAGAGAACACAGTAGCTCCCTTTAGTTGGTCAAATAGATCATCTATCCTTGGTAAGGGATACTTATTCTTCACTATCACCTTATTGAGCTTTCTATAGTCTATACACAACCTCATCGACCCATCTTGTCTATACATAACCTCATCGACCCATCTTTCTTCTTTACAAAAAGTATAGGGGCACCCCACAGTGAATAGCTCGGTCTTGCAAATCCCTTATCCGTTAACTCTTGCAACTGAACCTTCAGTTCTTTCAACTCTAATGGTCCCATCCTATACGGAGCAACCAAAATGGGTGCCGTTCCCGAAACTAACTCAATCTCAAACTCGACCTCTCTAACTGGAGGTAATCCGGGTAACTCCTCTGAAAACACATCTGGATAATCGCATACCACCGGCACTGATTCAATCTTTACCTCTGACTCTTGAGTATTCAGCACAAAGGCGAGATAAGACTCATATCCTTTCCTCAAGTATTTCTCGGCCACCATAGTTGAAATTATCACTGGCAGATTATCCGACCCATCTGTTTCAACCCGAATGACATCCCCATTTTCACCTTTCAATTCAATAAACTTGCTACCACAGTTTACTAAAACATTATGAGCCGTCAACAAATCCATACCAAGAATCAAGTCAAATTCATCAAACGACAACAACATAACATTTTCCGAAAGAAAATGACCTCTAATTGTCAAATGACAATTCCTACACACCTTGTCAACTAGCACATGTTTGCCTAACGGGTTTGACAACTTTACTACAAATTTCATAGACCCAACAATAATATTCATACTAGATGCCAATATCATGCAAATGTAAGAATGGGTAGACCCCGAATCAATCAAAGCAATAACAGAGGTATCATGAAGAGAAAAAGTACCCATTATCACATCTGGTGATGATGCCTCTTCGCGAGTGCGAATGGCATAGGTCTTTACTGGTGCTTGAGCTTTCGGTGTCACAGCAGAATCTCGAGGCGTACTTCTACCACTAGTCCCACCTCCCGGGTTCTTTTGTGATCTACCCTTCAAAGATACATTGCTTAATCTCATCTCTTGCTTCCTTTCCTTGGCATCCCTCCCAGGGCAATTCCAGATGAAATGATCGGGGGAACCACACTTATAACTATTTCGGTTGTTTCCCCAACACTCCCCAGTGTGCTGCCTACCACAATTTGGACACTTCGATTTGGACTTTGAATTGCCCACACTTACCATTGAAGTGGCTTGAACTCTCGAGCCTGAGTATGAGTTACCCCGATCCCGATGTGAATATCCAACTGACGCTATCGTCTAAGGGTTCATTTACTTGGACCTCTTCGATTGAGCTTGGTATAATTGCTCATTATCCTTTTTATCGCATCTCGGGTCTCAATCATGGCTTTCCTCTTTTCCTTATTCAGTTCTTCGGCCTTACATGCTCGGTCAACCAAAACCACAAACTTTTTTAACTCCAAAATCCCAACTAGCAGTCTAATATCCTCATTCAGCCCATCTTCAAACCCCTTGCACAAGATAGCTTCTGTAGATACACACGCTCATATTCTACTACAGTCATTCTTCCTTGCTTCAATTCAAGGAATTCTTTCTGTTTCTGGTCCACAAACCTCTGACTTATATACTTCTTTCGGAACTCCTCCAAAAAGAAGTCCTACGTCACTCTCTCACTTGGAACCACCGACATCAACATTTTCCACCAATGGCATGCCAAGTCCCTCAGTAAAGACACGGCGCATTTTAAACTCTTCTCAGGTGTGAATAGAGTTCATCAAATACCCTCATCGAGTTCTCAAGCCAGAACTCCGCCTTCTCAGGGTCATCGTCTATATTAGCTCTAAACTCCTCGGCCCATTGCTTTCGAATTTTATCTATTGGGGGCTTGGTTATTCTCACTAAATCTATACCTCGGGGAGCCACGGGAACTGTCTGAGGTATAGGAGGGGGTGAAGGAGGTTGAGCATTAGAATTTGCTCGTACATACTTCGTGTACCAATTACTCATTATTTTGGGAAAGGCTTCCCGGGCCTATTCTCCTTGACCCATAGTCTCGGGTCCATTATCTACAGCCGCAGTCCTTTGTGCGGGAGCCAGCGCGTTACTAGCTGCATCATGAGTAGCCGCTTGATCGGGATCCATTTACTATATAAAAGCAAAGTTTAGAATTGTCAGAAGCCACCACACTATCAATATACGCTTATGGCATGTATAGCTAGACTCTAACACACGCTATGATAGTCCGAGAACTGACTAAACCATAGTTCTGATACCACTAAATGTAACACTCCTTACCTGTATTCTACGCCGAAACCGGGTACTAGGCGTTACCGTACTTAACTCACATGGTCATACAACTTTGGGCTATCAAATGTCATTCCAAATTATAACTTTTTCATTCACACATCTAACATCCTTATAATGGTCCTACGAGGCCTTAAACATACTTCCGGAAGGTTTCGAAAATAAATCGGAAACTTTTATGCACTTAGAAAAATTTTGTCTAAACAGGGGCCACATGCCCGTGTTGTTAAAGGGACACGCCCGTGTGCCCCTAAGACATGCCTGTGCTCCTCACCTGCGGTTGACACTGACTTAATTTACACGGCCCAACACACGCCCGTGTCCCTAGCCCATGTCCCTCACATGGCCTCGACACTCCCGTGTCTTACCTTGTGTACCAAAACCTTGGCATTCTGCTTATGACATCATCATCTCACTATGGTCACACGGCCAAGGCACACGCCTATGTGCTTAGACCGTGTGTCGAATTAAATTCCAATTTCAAGGTGCAGACTTCATACGGCCTGGGCACACGCCCATGTCTGTGGCCGTGCCTTCCACACGGCTGGGACACAGGACCGTGTCTCTGCCCGTGTGTTTACTATTGAGCTTATTGACTTACAATTCTAACATACAAAGGGACACACGGCCTGATCAAACACCCATCCAATTGATCGTGTGTCACACACGGCCTAGACATATGCCCATGTGCCTACCCTTGTGAGCATGAACAAGGCTATTTGCCAAGCTCTTTTGTCACCCTAGCCCACATAACATGATCCCTTACAACAAATCATCAAATAAGTCAATTTGTGCAACAACACTTTCTTGAATAACCTCATATTTTCATTGATTAAAAGTATTGAGCCATTAACTAAGGCCATGTACAAAAGAATTCATCTATAAGGAGCCAATACATACTTGGCCAAAATAAAAAAAAATTCACCTAGCCTAGCCCCTATACATGCCATACTCAAAATAATAATTCTACATATACCGAGATGAACTGATAGTGTGAGTGATCTTCCAATTATCTTCGTATCCCGACCCGGCTCTTTGACACTATAAAGCAAGGGAAAAGAAAAGGGAGTAAGCTTTAAGTTTAGTAAGTTTACATGTAAATAATAATCATCATAACATGTGCTAATCTATAAATAGCATTTCACAATAAGTAAGAACATGTCACAATCCAAGATCATGCTTACTCATTCATCTCTTACCACTTTCCAACCATCTCACAAACCAAATGATCTTATTATTTAACATACATCCCTACACTTATCACCACACAATCACATGAAACAACACATCATAATTTCACAATAAGTCATTCTTAGCAATACCAAACACTCGGTGGTTTCGCACTTAGCCCACCATTTATCTTTAACAGGGTGGTATCGCACATAGCCCACCAAATGATAATATAAACGATGGTAGCGCACACAGCCCATCGGGAATAAGAAATAAGGTTGTATCGCACATAGCCCACCAATAAGGATATTTAAGGTGATATCGCACACAGCCCGCCATTATTTATTACGGATAGTATTCCATATTTACATGTTTATTTCAACTTTCATACGAAAATTATACATTATCTACTAAATTCAATCCATTTGAATTATAAATGTTCTCAATCATACAATGCACCAATAAGTAAAAACATGTATATTTAAGATGCATCGTTTACACATAAACTTACCTCGGTGCAAAACGCCTTAATCAACCTTCTATTCTGTAACCTTGCCTTTTCCTCGGTCAAGGTTGATTCCACGCTCTTCTTGGTCTATAGCAACAAAATTCACTCATTCAATCATTTTATAATCATAATACATCATATCTTTAGTAAATTTATGATTTTGCCACTAGTCTCGTAAATCATTTTTCATCACATTTTCTCATTAAACATGTAACATCCCAAAAATTAAGGGTTTGTAACATTGGTGTAATTGCATGTTGTGCTTCCTCTTCTAGTTGTTTGAGGGTGTTTAAGGGCTCTAGGGAGGCCTAGGGTCGAGGCCAAGCTCTGGAAAAATTTTGGTTCTGGGCTCTTTAGTGGGGAGAGCTGGTGGAAGTAGGGCTTATATATATTAATGTGTGTGTTATTAACACAAGGTAAGCATGTGGCAAGGTGGTGTGGCGTCAAGGGGAGTGCAAGGAGGGGAGGAGTTCGAATCTCACCAACTACAATGGATAACTTTTATTTTGTGCCTTGGAGGAGGAGGAGAATTTCGGTGAGAGGTGGTAGTGGCCGAATTTGGAAGTGCGTGGGGAGGAGAATTTCGGTGAAGAGGGGTCACTTTTGGTAGCATATTCGGTCTTGTGTGGTAAGACTACCGATTTTTCTCAAGTGTTCTTTTGAGGGAATTTTACCTCTTGCATTTTTTCAGCTATAGTATTTCGGGACATGTTGCTTCAATTTTCTTTGCCGAAACCCTAAGCTTTCTATTTTTTCTTCTTCTTAGTTCTTTAAACACTATTCTTCTCACTTGTTGCCTAAACATCTGTTGCCGAATTCTTTTTCTGACCACTTTTTTTCCAGTAGTCGAATCCCTTCTACATGCACTTTTCATCTTGTGTTCTTTAATTGGTAAGCCTCTATTCCTATGTTATTTCTTTTTCTCTTTGCATCACTTTTCTTTCTTTGACCGAATGCCACACTCTCTCAGTCATTATTCCTTCTTCCCTCTTTACTTAGCCTAAACTGAAACTCTTCTGGGGGTGTAGACGGAATTCTTTAGCAAACAACGGGCATAGGCTGTTAGCGTTAGTCTTGGGCAAAGGTGAAGTTATTTGTTTACCTTTTAATTTCATGTTAATGGTATTCATGTGATCCTATTTTGTGAAGTTGGTGTCGGTTTCTTTCTTTCTTATAAAAGGGCCGAATGTTCCTTGGATGCTAACCTCTTTGGTGCATCAATTGTTTTCTTTTAGGAACTTGTGGTGGTAGCCAGAAAGCAAGGCCGAATTTTAGAACTCCGTAAGGGAGATCACATTTTGGGGTAAGTAATTCTAGTGGTGTAATGAATTCGGGTTTATGAAATCTTTTAAGAAGTTGAGGCTAACTTTTGATCGTTGTTATTCTAGGGGCGACGAAGAGTGGTTATTTCGGCAATCCAAATCAGGTGTGTAATCTCACACCCATCTTGATGAATGCATGTGATGTTTTGTGAATCGGCCAAAAGTCAAAAAGCCAAAAAGCTGGCAACTTTAAATACTCGAGCGTGCGAACGCTCGTAGTGATAAATCGAGACACTAATGATGGCGGTAGATCGTAGAGACTGTCACGAGCACACTCATAAAATCGAGGCTGTAATGGGCCTAATCAAGCCGAAATGGGCTAAATGAGCCCAATAGGCTAACGGGCCTACATGGGCAATATCGACGGAGAAATACTGAACGATTGATGCGATTGAGAAGTTTGCAAAGCCGAGACCTAAAATGTGTCAAATGGGCCACACGAGTGTGTGGGCCCGTTTGGGCCTGAAATGGATTTCAGGCCCAATAGTACCGTAGAGACCCAAAAAGGGGTCCCGAGTCGCTCGAGGTGACAGTAGGCCTGCGGAAAGGCCGTTAGATGTCTAAATTACCAAAATACCCCTGGATTGTGAAATTATTGAAATACCCTTGGATGGTAAATTACCAAAATACCCCTAAGTTGCGAAATTACCGAAATACCCTTGAATGATAAATTATAGAAATACCCCTAGGTTGCGAAATTACCAAAATACCCCTAAAGGGGTGGAAATGTTCAATATACCCTAGATTATGGTTGAATATTGTGTAAATGATTTTGGTTACATTTTTATATGTTGATACATTGCATTTATTAACTTGTTGCATGGGTTGGGATTGATGATCGGAGGAAGTGTAGCCTGGTGGCTTTGCCACATATTATTTTTTGGGGCTATGCCACAAATATATACTATTATTCTTGGTGGCTCAGCCACAAATATCGTGATTAGCAGCTTGTCTGCAGTATTGGTGTGATTAACGGGGTGGGTTGACTTGATCCCCACAAGTGACGATTGGTTGGTACAGGGGTGTGATTGGTTGGATTGGGTTGGGCTGCATTCCATTATTGCATTATCATGATTATAGGGCTTAGGCCCAAATTTGATATCGTAAGGGCTCAGGCCCATTTAGTGACTGTTTAGGGGATTACACATTAAGTTCTCGTAACTCACCCCCTTTCTCTTAACCTTGCAGATAATCCCCAGCGTTAGAGGATTTGGAGCTGCGAAGGACTCGGTGGTGGCCATACATTGGAGTTACTATTCATGAAAATTAGTGAATCTGGTTTCACTTTATGTTACGATTATTTAATTTGGGGTTAATATTATGTAATAAGGCCATTGGATTTTTTTTTTCCTTTTAAACTTTCATTTCAGCTATTTTTAAATGATTAATGATTGAACTCTGGGTTTTCTTAAGACGACAATAACCGTTTTTCAAAATATCACGTTTTTGTAATCTCTTAATTAAACTTCAGTAGTAAACAAAGTTTTCGAAAATAATAATACATTTTTACAAGATAACAATTATAGCAAATCTGAATTTCACAAACAACAAAGTTCAGAGTTTTAAAAAGAATACTAAGTTTTTAATGAACGCGTAGCTTTTAAACAACCCTTTTATGTGACATACTAGATCCAGTCATAACGTCTAGGCCGGGTTTGGGGTTTTGCAATTTTATGGTATTAGAGCCAGGTTGCAAAACTCGGCTGTGGAATGGGTTTGAAAATTTTTCCAAATCTATTTAAAACGTGGTTTAGAAAAATGATAGTGTTACTGGAAGTATGGCACACTGGGTCTCCGGCACCAAATCTGTAATTTTCCTTACTTTATATTTGATTATATGATGAAATGTCTGTAAGAGAGAAAACTACTAGAGATAGTGGTAGTACACTAAAACTTTTAGCTATAAGAATTAAGACTATAGAGACTACAACTGTAGGAAATTCGATCTGCGAAAACAACTCTTATAACTGCTTTCCATAAAACACTTGTTAATAAACATTAGAACTATAAACTGATTCATAAAACTCTTATACAGATTAACGCGTGACATCGATATGAGTACAAAAGGACGCAGACGAGGTGCACGTGGCCGTGGTAGAGGCCAATCTGTTAGGGTATTGATAGCCCCGTAGAGGGAAAGAGACTTTGCTGCCCTAGTAGAAAAGGCAAAGATTGCCGAGGAAGTGAAACATTCTGAGAGACAAAATCGTGACAAGGAAAGGGGCAGGAATAAGAGAGATTCTGGGCTTTCAGGTCCTTCATGAGGATTTCATAAGAGGCCTAGGTTTGATGGGCCAGTCCAAGTTGGAGTTCTAGTTGCTGTGGGTCGCCTGCAACCTTGTGTGGAGTGTAGGAAATTACATTTAGGAGAGTGCTGGAGAAGAATTGGCTGGTGTTTCAGATGTGGGTCTAAGGATCATCGGTTCAAAGACTGTCCTTGGGAGCCTGTTCGGACGCAAGCAGTACGTCAGAGATTTGTGCAGCCAGGGAGAGGTGGTCAGCAGCCACCGAGAGGTTATGGTCCGCCCAGAGGGGGAAATGGGTTAGGACGTGGTAGTGGAGCACCGGGCAGATGTGCTGGTTATGCGGGTAATACATAGGCGAGACAGCCGGGATTGGTTTATGCTGGTCGACCTCGAGAGGATGGCGATGCACCGAACGTCATAGCCGGTACGTTTCTTGATCGCTATAATCAGAGCTTTAAAAATTTATAAAAGAATGACCAAACCTGGAAACTAACTCTGACAACAATTAAAGGCAAGTGTACCTATCGAACAGTAGTATAGCTCAAGCAAGACCGGATTATCAAACCCAAAGGAACTAAAAGTATTAATACTAACTTTCTTTTTATTATTTAGCCTTAAAATTAGAGTGAAGATTGCCTTTAAACTAAATTGACAAGAACTAAACTAAGGACACAAAGACAAAAAGGATAAATTGGAAAATAACTTGAAGAAAACTCAATTGATCACAACGACACCCTTAGGAAGAATCCACCTAGACTTCACTCATTATCTAACCCTTAATTATATGATCTCTTTACTTAGCTTGATTTGTAAGACTCCTTAACCTATATTAAACCCTCTCTCGAGGCGAATAACGTCTAACCCTAGGTTAATTAGTGGAACTCTCGTTCGCTTATAATAACCTCCTAGGATAGCAGTAAATCGATCAATAGACTCCCATATTAGGTTTCACCCTAATCCCGCAAAATCTCGTAACCCTATCTCTAGGCGTTCGATCAACTCCGCTTAATTATGTTAGATCTTCTCTTAGGAAGGGTCTATTCCTCCTCCACCTAAGCACATTAGATTTGGATTAAGCAACATAATTAAGAACAAACTAAGTAATTCATCATATAACTTAAAAATCAAATAACAAGATTTGTCTAGGTTTCATCCCCTTCAGGTATCTGAAGGGTTTAGTTCATTTTGAATAAAGAAAACATCGCAAGAGAAAAGATAAAACAAAACATAAGAAATTTCTAAAACCCCCTGAAGGAATTAAAAGAGAATTCTGGCGTCTTGAGTATAACTCCAGCTTCTTGGGATGGGTCAACTGGCTATCCTCGTGTTATTTCCTAACTCTAACCTTCTCGGCTTGGCTCCTTGGCCTAGCTTTCGATGCCTTTCAAAGGTGGTACTTGAGGGATATATATAGGCTCTTGGAATGTGATTCTTTCTCCCTAAGTATCCTTTTTCGATTGAAATTGCTCTTCCCAGCGACAGAGGCACGACCATGTCACACGCCTGTGTGTATCGAGACCAGACCGTGTTCAGATTTCTAAAGTGAGCCACGGCCGTGTGAGGCAGAGTTGAGGCCGTGCTCTAGGTGTTCGTCGAGGCATTGCCGTGTGGGCTATGGGCCAAGCCGTGTCAATTTCATGCTAAGGCCCATTTACTCCGTTTTAGGCCTGTTTTGTGTTCTTTTCATCCTCGGGTGCTTTCCTGGGTCTAAGACATGAAAAGAAGGGATTACAAGCACCTTTTTATACAAATCAAGGAATAAATAATCAAAAGGTATGCTAAATGTGGGATTAAAATATGTTACTTTTACGGTTTATCAAATACCCCCACACTTAAGCTTTTGCTTCTCCTCAAGCAAAATTCTCAATTTACAATTAAAATGAACTTTCCATAATTCCCAATTCCTATCAACAATGCCTCTTCATAATTCAGAGATAATTCATACATGGATAATTCAATTCAAAGAGTCCTAAAGATTTAAACGAGATAAGTCATGATTTTGTATCTTGAAAACATATGTGCCTCCATTTATTTGAATGACTACCTTTTCAATTCAAACCCGACAAGGATTGATGTCCTCACTAAGGATTCACTCAAATCACCCGAAAGTGTTTAAGGTTCAGGAAAAGATCGCTCATAAGTCGAACCTGAAAAGTTAATCCCATAGGCTTGCCTGAAAATCAAATCTCCACCATTGTAATATGAGATGATAAACAGATCAAAAGGTCTTTGTTAGGGTTGTAACGGGGCTAAGGTTAAAGGTGTGGTTAAAGGCTGAAATTAGAAGGTTAAAATCGAGATCGAATTGTCGAGTACCTACCTAAAAAAAACTGAAATATTATCCATTGAAAAGTAATAATCCTACTAATACGAGCTTTTTTTTTTTGAAAATAGACTTTGATTTGGTAAGCTCACTACTAATATTGAATACTTTGAAATTTTTTTTAAGAACAAACTAAGTAATACAAAATTTAAATATCAAAATAATCAACTTTGATAACTGATCAAATCTCGATTAAGGGATAGTCAAAAGAAAGGGTAGTAACAATTACAAAGGGGCTTTGGGTTAATATTAGTAGGTAAGTCAATAAAAGGGGTTTTGTTAGGCTTAACGGGGTTCACTAGGGGTTAATTGTAAAGGTAGGCTATTTAGTGGTGTAAGTGGACTAAAACCTAGGTGCCTTTATCATCTCTGTAATATCAAATCAAAAAATGTGGTCTCAACATGCATAAATGAGACAAGTTCTAGAATAACAGTTCATAGTTGACACACTCATAATCAAAAAATGAGCATGAAAAAGAATATATGCTTTATAAGGTTCAAATACTCACAAAAATTATGGGTGTTTTGACATTATCCTTGTGGATTTTAAATTTCAAGGTAATATTCAAATTTAGGTTAGCAACCTAGCAAAATTTTAATTCGTGAAAAAGAGACTTATCATGCTTAATTCTCTAGTATTCCTTTAAATTTAATCATCAATGCATAATTAACTCTGACTTATTCTGAAACATGTCAATAATAATCACAAATCATCAGAAATTTCATCCTAATTAGTAATATGAAAACTTTGCATAAAAACAAGACTAAATTAGGGATTTGAGAATAATGAAAAAAGTTTGGCACTTTTATTCCACTTTCACCCTCAGGGATTTGAGAATAATGCAAAAAGTTAGGTATATTTACCCCCCCACACTTACGATGTACATTGCCCTCAATGTACCAAGATAGATATTTTTATAGAAATCAAAAGTGAGGGTGAGAGGTACTCCCTGTATTCGTGGGCGGGTTTAGTGGAGGATGTGGTACCTACGGCGAAGGCGTCGGTATGGTGGTGGTGTTGGTTCGCGAGCTCTGTGCTAGATGAAGAAATTGGGGAACTCTTGAAGGATTAGCCAGGGGTACATAGTTAAGCTGAACTAAATATAAAATGAATAATAAGAAAGAAAAAGGAAAGGATACTAAGAAGGAAAACGAAAATAAAGGAAAAGAAGAATAGACTGGAGAGTCCTTATTGAAGGATGGTTCGCAAGGTGGGTGTGACTTCTAGGGCTATGAAGGTGGTGGCGGTGGTGAGAGTGGTGTAGTTATTTTGGTAGTCAGCGTGATTCCCTAGCAGCCTGGCTAACCTCACACTAAGAAACTAAAAGAAGAGTAAATGAAAAGAGCAGTTGAGAAGCTTAGATAAGGAAAATAAAGAAGAGAAATAAAAAGGAAAAATAAATTGGTCTCAAAGACCCTTGGCTTGGTGTTGAGACGAAGCTGCCGGTATGAACTCATGTTGATCGTTTTTTGAGGAATCTATGCATAGTTTCTTTCGCTTCTTCGGCATGGTGTTGGCTTTGCTCAAGGATCTAGAGCCTTAGTAAGTGGAGAATCTGAGATAGAGGAGAGTGAAAAGCAAAGAAAATGATGAAAAAATCAGATGGGAGGAAGGGGAAGTGGTGAGGGGTTTAAATAGAGGTTTAAATTTGGTGTTTTTCCATGGCCGTGGTCCTAGAGTGTGTCGACTTACATGGCCATCTTGCACGGCCGTGTTGTGGAGTATGTTTGTCACCCCATGCCCGTGCTTCGGATCTGCACGCCTGTGTTCGACAAGTCAGTAGCTTCACACGGTTGATGGGCACGGGCGTGTTCTGCCCGTGGTGTGGAAGTCAGTAGCTTCACACGGTTGAGAGGCACGAACGTTCCCTTCTGTTGGTGTCCGTGGGGGGTGGTTGGATCCGTGACGTTGGGGGTGGTTGGACTGAGTTGCACGGCCTCTGCCCTGTCAGTGTGGCAGTTCAGGTGGCCCACACGGCCATGGACACGGCCGTGTGTAAGGCCGTGTGGTCTGGAATTCTGCACTTTTGGTTAGTTTTAAGAGAAAAGAAAAAAGAAAAGAAAAGGAAAAGGAAAAGGAAAATAAAACAATTGCAAAAATGAATAAGGTTAGTGCTCGGGTTGCCTCCCGAGAAGTGCTCGTTTATAGTCTTAAGCTAGATTTTCCTCGTATTTGAAAATTTTAGGGAGGTTTAAAGGTTCGAATATCTTCCGTCATGCCTACAGCTTTATTTTCATGACAAAGTTGAAGTCGAAAAGCGTTTACCTTGAAATTGCCGAATATTGGATTGCTTACCTCGACTATTCCGTGTGGAAAGATATCGTGTACCTTGAGAATTATTTCTCCCTTTGCCCTCGGTTCTGTTGAAGAGTTGTGCAGATCGGCTTTGTCTAACAGTACCTGATCTCCTATTTTGAAGTGATTTGATGTCCCCACGAGCTCTTCTGGTGGTTCCTCGGGTTTTACTTCGTGTGGTTCCGTCTTTTCTTTAACCTGTGTCTTCTGCTCTTCTAAATTGTCGACCCTAAGGCTTTGTTCCTTGTGTGACTCTTCTTTTTCGACTTGGGGCTCAGGCTTTAGGTCTTGTGGTGTTTCCTGCGATGAAGATTAAACAATTTGATTGTCAATTGAAGTGACTTTCTTACCTTCATCAACTGTTGTCCTGGCCGAGTCGAGAGCTTGAAGATTGATCGATTCATCTCCTACACGAAGTATGAGTTCGCCTGTGGTAACATCAATTTTTGTCTTTGCAATTGCTAGAAAAGGCCTTCCTAAAATTAAGGGTATTGAATTATCTTCATCCATGTCTAAGACAACAAAGTCTATTGGGAAAACAAATTTATCGATTTTTACAAGAACATCTTCGATAATGCCTCTAGGAATTCTAACAGTTTTATTAGCTAATTGAATACTCATCCTAGTTTGTTTGGGTTTCCTTAGACCTAGTCGTTTAAATAGTGAATAAGGCATGACATTTATGCTTGCCCCTAGATCAGCTAATGCATTATCAATATTTAGACTACCAATTAAGCATGGGATTGTAAAACTCCCTAGATCTTTTAGTTTCTAAAGTAGTCTATTCTGTAGCATCGCTGAACATGTTGCGTTTAGTTCCACGTGGTGCTCTTCATCTATTTTGCGTTTGTTGGTCAAGAGCTGTTTTAAAAATTTCCTCGAGTCTGGCATCTGAAAAAGAGCTTCAAGAAGAGGTAAGTTAATATGTAATTTCTTTAGAAGTTTAAGAAACTTACCGAACTGTTCCTCTGAATCGTCTCTTTTTAATGCTTCGGGATAAGGTATGCGAGGTTGGTACTCTTTAATTACCGATTTTGGCTTTTCCTGTGTTACCTCTACTTTACCTTCGTCTACCTTATTTTCTGGCGTTATATTGGGTTCTTTTAACCACTTACTGTCTTGAGCTATGATGGCTTGAATTTGCTCCTTGGGGTTAATCTCGGTATTACTTGGTAGACGTCCTTGCGGTCGTTCTGACATCAGCTTTGCGAGTTGTTCTACTGCGTTAGTCACTTTCTTGATCGACTTAGCAATTTCATGATTTGACTCTCGTTGCTTTTCATTGCTCTATCAGTTTCTTGGATACATTTCTCTGTGCCTGCCGAGAATTTTGCCATCATCTCCTCGAGAGTTGGTTTCTTCTCTTGTGGATATGGCTGATTTTGGAAGTTTTGAGGAGATTGCTGCCTTTGATCTCCTTGATTGCCTTGACCTCCCCACAAAAAATTTGGGTGGTTCCTCCATCCTGGATTGTAAGTGTTACTATAAGAATTATTATTGGATCGGAAATTATTACCTATATAGTTCATTTGTTCGTCCTCTGCTTCTGGTTGGTAAGGTGGGTACTCAGGATTCGCCATGTTTCCACCTTTTTCGCACTGCATGACTGGATGTGCCTGTGAAGAACATAAGCTGTCAAGATTTTTGTTTATCATCTCGATCTGCATTGATAGCATGGTCATGGCATCAATGTTGAAAACTCCTGCTGATTTCGTTGGTTTAGTCCTTGAAGCCTGCCATTGGTAACTATTTAGTGATATCTCCTCAATGAACTCGTAGGCTACTTCTGGAGTTTTGTTGTTCAAGGTTCCATCGGCGGCTGAATCGATCAATTGCCTTGTTGCGGGGTTTACACCGTTATAGGAGCTGTGTGATTGATTTCAGGGGTAGTTGGGAAGATTATTTACCCTTGGAGGAATTCGCGTATAACAACAGCTACCAATCCAGCATTCAAATGGCACCATACAAGGCATTATATGGTCGTAGGTGTCGTACCCCTACTTGTTGGACAGAATTGGGTCAGCGATGGTTGTTGGGTCCAGAGTTGATTTTAGAAACCGAGGAGAAGGTGAAGTTGATTTGGGGACAGTTAAAAGAAGCTTCTGATAGACAGAAGTCATATGCAGATCTTAAGCGTAAAGAAATCGAGTACTCGGTGGGAGATTATGTTTTCTTGAAGGTCTCACCGTGGAAAAAAAATTTTGAGATTTGGAAGGAAGGGCAAGTTAAGCCCTAGATTCATCGGACCTTACCGAGTGTCAAAACGTGTTGGACCGGTTGTATATCAGCTTGAGCTACCCCCTGAGTTAAACTGGATACATAACGTATTCCATGTTTCTATGCTAAGGCGCTACCGTTCAGATCTTTCTCATATAGTGCCGGTGGAAGAAATTGAGGTAAGACCTGATCTGACATTTGAAAAAGAACCAATGCAGATTTTGGACCGTGATGTTAAAGTGTAGAGGAGAAAAATCGTCCCGCTGGTCAAAGTACTATGGCGTAATCACGAATACGAAGAAGCCACGTGGGAGCCTGAGGAGGCAATGCGACAGTAATACCCTCATCTCTTTTGATCAGGTAAATTTCGAGGCCGAAATTTCTTTAAGGGGGTAGAGTTGTAACATCCCAAAAATTAGGGGTTTGTAACATTTGTGTAATTGCATGTTGTGCTTGCTCTGCGAGTTGTTTGAGGGTGTTTAGGGGCTCTAGGGAGGCCTAGGGTCAAGGCCAAGCTCTGGAAATATTTTGGTTTTGGGCTCTTTAATGGGGAGAGCTGGTGGAAGCAGGGCTTATATATATTAGTGTGTGTTTTATTAACATAAGGTAAGCATGTGGCAAGGTGGTGTCGCATCAAGGGGAGTGCAAGGAAGGGACGACTTTGAATCTCACCAACTACAATGGATAGCTTTTATTTTATGCCTTGGAAGAGGAGGAAGCAGAGTTAGGTTCAAACTCTGCCATGGAGGTTGGAGAATGAGTCAAACGGTTTGAATGAGAGGTGGAGAGCAATGTGGGGAGGAAAATAAGGAGAGAATCAAGGGATTGGGGTGAGAAGTGGTAGTGGCCGAATTTGGGAGTGTGTGGGGAGGAGAATTTCAGTGAAGAAGGGTCACTTTTGGTAGCATATTCAGTCTTGTGTGGTAAAAGTGCCAATTTTTCTCAAGTGTTCTTTTGAGAGATTTTTACCTTTTGCATTTTCTTGGCTATAGTATTTCGGGACATCTTGCTTCAATTTTCTTTGTCGAAACCCCAAGCTTTCTATTCTTTCTTCTTCTCAGTTCTTCAAACACTATTCTTCTCACTTGTTGTCACCTAAACATCTGTTGCCGAATTCTTTTTCTGACCATTTTTCTTCCAGTAGTCGAATCCCTTCTACATGCACTTTTCATCTTGTGTTCTTTAATTGGTAAGCCTCTATTCCTATGTGATTTCTTTTTCTCTTTGCATCACTTTTCTTTCTTTGATCGAATGCCACACTCTCTCAGTCATTTTTCCTTCTTCCCCACTTTACTTAGCCTAAACCGAAACTCTTCCTGGGGTGTAAACGAAATTCTTTAGCAAACAACGGGCATAGGTTGTTAGCGTTGGTCTTGGGTAAAGGTGAAGTTATTCGTTTACCTTTTAATTTGATGTTAATGGTATTCATGTGATCCTATTTTGTGAAGTTGGCGTCGGTTTCTTTCTTTCTTATAGGAGGGCCGAATGTTGCTTGGATGCTAACCTCTTTGGTGCATCAATTGTTTTCTTTTAGGAACTTGTGGTGGTAGCCAGGAAGTAAGGTCGAATTTTAGAACTCTGTAAGGGAGATCACGTTTTGGGGTAAGTGATCTAGTGGTGTAATGAATTCGGGTTTATGAAATCTTTTAAGAAGTTGAGGCTAACTTTTGATCGTTGTTATTCTAGGGGCGACGAAGAGTGGTTATTTCGGCAATCCAAATCAGGTGTGTAATATCACACCCATCTTGATGAATGCATGTGATGTTCTGTGAATCGGCCAAAAGTCGAAAAGCCGAAAAGCTGAAAACGTTAAATACTCGAGCGTGCGAACGCTCGTAGTGATAAACTGAGACATGAATGATGGCGGTAGATCGTAGAGAGTGTCACGAGCACACTCATAAAACCGAGGCTGTAACGGGCCTAATCAAGCCAAAATGGGCTAAATGAGCCCAATGGGCTAATGGGCCTACATGGGCAATATCGATGGAGAAATACTGAACGATTGATACGGTTGCAAAGTTTGCAAAGCCGAGACCGAAAATGTGTCAAATGGGCCACACGAGTGTGTGGGCCCGTTTGGGCCTGAAATGGATTTTAGGCCTAATAGTACCGTAGAGACCTAAAAAGGGGTCCCGAGTTGCTCGAGGCGACAGTAGGCCTGCGGAAAGGCAGTTAGATGTCTAAATTACCAAATTACCCCTGGGTTGCGAAATTACCGAAATACCTTGGAGGGTGAATTACCAAAATACCACTAGGTTGCGAAATTACCGAAATACCCTTGAAAGGTAAATTATAGAAATACCCCTGGGTTGTGAAATTACCAAAATACCCCTAAAGGGGTGGAAATGTTCGATATACCCTAGATTATGGTTGAATATTGTGTAAATGATTTTGGTTACATTTTTATATGTTGATACATTGCATTTATTAACTTGTTGCATGGGTTGGGATTGATGATCGGAGGAAGTGTAGCTTGGTGGCTTTGCCACATATTATTTTTGGTGGCTATGCCACAAATATATACTATTATTCTTAGTGGCTCAGCCACAAATATCGTGATTAGTAGCTTGTCTGCAATATTGGAGTGATTGGCGGGGTGGGTTGACTTGATCCCCACAGGTGACGATTGGTTGGTACAAGGGTGTGATTGGTTGGATTGGGTTGGGCTGCATTCCATTATTGCATTATCATGATTATAGGCTTAGGCCCAAATTTGATATCGTAAGGGATCAGGCCCAGTTAGTGAATGTTTAGGAGATTACACACTGAGTTCTGGTAACTCACCCCTTTTCTCTTAACCCTGCAGGTAATCCCCAGCGTTAGAGGATTTGGAGCTGCGGAGGACTCGGTGGTGGCCATACATTGGAGTTACTATTCATGAAAATTAGTAAATCCTATTTCACTTTATGTTACGATTATTTAATTTGGGGTTAATATTATGTAATAAGGCCATTGGTTTTTATTTCCCTTTTAAACTTTCATTTAAGCTATTTTTAATTTATTAATGATTGAACTCTGGGTTTTCTTAAGACGATAATAACTGTTTTTCAAAATATCACGTTTCCGTAATCTCTTAATTAAACTTCAATAGTAAACAAAGTTTTTGAAAATAATAATAACATTTTTACAATAAACAACAAATTTTGGAGTTTCAAAAAGAATACGAAGTTTTTAACGAACGCGTAGCTCTTAAACAACCCTTTTATGTGACATACTAGATCCGATCATAATGTCTAGGCCAGGTTTGGGGTGTTACAAAACAAGCCTAGCTGAACATTTATTACTCTTACAACTACTCATAATTTCAATTATTTCATGCATTTACTACAGATTTTCAATCTTTGCATTCAAGTCCTATTTAGGTGTTTCCACAGCAACACCCTTCACAAAAGTTCTTTCTCATCTCGCTAATATTCATTTTCTTTCATAAAAACTCAGCTAACAACATAAACTCTCTCATGGAAAGTCCCTAAACTTTCAACCATTTAACAAATTAGTCCCCTCATTTGCTAGCTTAAGCTTTGGGGACTCTAAAAGTACAAAAATTATCAAATAAAACCACCAAAATCACTTACTTGTAGAGAAGATAAGTTGCTGAAAATTTCAAGCTTTCAAAACCCTTACTCTTGTTTGAAATTTTGGTGGGAGAGGAAAGATGAATAGTGAAAGATGATGGCTTCTTTTATTCATCTTATTTTATTCATTTTTATTCACCTAATGTCACCAAAATTTGACTAAAATTAATGCTCTTGTCCCCTTGCTTCCTATGGCCGGCCAACACACTCTATATGGCCTAATTGCACTTTAAGGACCTTCAATTTAATATTCTATGACTATTAGACACCTCTACTTTGAAAAATAGAACTTTCACACTTTATGTGATTTAGTCCTTTTTCACAATTAAGCATTCAATCGTTAAAATTAAAGCACCAAAATTCCCATGCGTTATTCAAAACATGTTATAACACATAAAATAATACCAAAATAATTTTCTCAACCTCGAATTAGTGGTCCTGATACCACTATTCCGACTATCCCTAGAATGACCGAGCACTCCTTATTGAGCTCCACAGTGGACAGGTTTTAGATTCAACTTCTTTTCAGGCTCAACTAACACCTTTCCACTTCATACAGTGATTACGTGGACTTGCTCTTTTGTGTTGGTTTGAATGTTACTAAGTAAATTAACTTGCCTCTCCGAAACATATTTAGCAAACAGATTGATTTGATTCTCGAGTCTCTGAATAGATGTCTGTTGATTTATCAAAGTTGTCTCAGTGTTCTTGAATCTAGTTTTTTATACTGAAATAAATTTCATTAACATCTCTTCCAGATTCAGCTTCTTTTCTTGCTGATAAGGTTACGAAAAACCTGGAGGGGTTGTGGCCTTTGATTTCCTTGACCACCCCAAGAGATATTCAAACGATTCCTCCATCTTGGATTATAATTATTACTATAGGGGTTATTCTTAGGTCTAGAATTGTTACCCATAAAGTCGACTTGCTTATGCTCCATGTTAGAGCTGAAGGGTAAACATTCTGAATTTATCATCCTCACTCCAGTCGCATCACATTGCTTTATCGAATTCATTTACTTAGCCATACTCAAACCGTCAATTTTCTTACTTAGTGCCTCCACCTAACTTGTCAACATAACAACTACATCTATATTAAAAACATCGACTGCCTTAGTAGACTTTGTTCTCATAACTTGCAACTAATAGTTATTCAGTGTCATCTCCTCAATAAATTCTTAGGCTGCCTCAATTGTCTTATTATTAAGTGTTCTACCAGCTGATGCATCAATTATTTGTCTAGTCGAGGGATTCAAACCATTGTAAAATGTTTGGAATTGAAGCCGCAAAGGTAACCTATGATGAGGGCACTTTCTCAGAAGATCCTTAAATCTCTCTCATGCATCATATAATGTCTTAAGCTCGAGTTGATCAAACGAAGAGATTTCATTCCTCAACTTAGTTGTTTTGGCTAGTGGAAAATACTTCAACAGAAACTTCTCAATCATGTAAGCCCAAGTTGTAATGGAACCCCATGGAAATGAATTCAACCACTATTTTTCCTTACTCCTAAAAGAGAATGGGAACAACCATAAGTGTGTGACTTCATCAGTAACACCATTAATCTTGAATGTGTTGTAGATCTCCAAAAAATTAGCTAAATGAGCATTTAGATCTTCATCTTGTAACCCATCAAACTGAACATATTGTTGCATCATTTGAATTGTGTTCAACTTAATCTTAAAATTGTTTGCAGCAATAATCGGTCTGACAATACGCGATTCATCCCTAATCAGAGTGGGCCTTAGCAAAGTCATACATAGTCCAAGGAGCTTCCGTGACACCCAAAACCCGACCAGAATGGATCAACCCGAATCTGAAGTAACACATTAGCCACCTAAGTGACTCTCTAGCACAAAACCACCCCAAAACACACCCCAACCTTATAATACCTCAATTCTAACTAATAAATGTCTAACTAATAACTAATAATTGTGGAAGTAATTTGTGAACCATTTTAAAACTATTTTTAAGGATTTAACCCTAAGGGTATTTTAGTCATTTTACCACTTAAAACTAAATGATCCCGATTTTATTTCTAAATAATTACCAACTTCCTTTTAATCAATTTGGGAAACCCCTTAAATTCATTTTAATTAACCAGTTTTCCTTAATCTATTACTAATTAAGGCTATATTAGCTAAGATTTATTACTTTAATCATATATATACAATTTTAATTAATCTAATTACAACTAATAAACAACATGTATTCATAATTTAAACATTCAAAATCATTCTTTACAAACAACAATTATATCATACAATGGACGTACCTTAGCCACAAAGCTATCCACTCCTTGACAAGCTACAATTAAAATGTATTAATGAAAAATTCTTGCTTCAATCACCATGATATCCCTTAGCAACATACCATAATCCACACAACATTTAACCATAAAATCAATAAAAAACAAGTATAACATCTCAAAATAAAAATCCAAATAAAAGTCTCAAATGTACATTACAAGTATATCAGATTATCTCAATTGAGTGTCACAATGCCCTCTAGAATTTCTAAAGAAGAGTCCTTAATCTATACCACAAAATAGATTTAAACTTGGACTAGCCTTGCCCTTGCTCCTTAACTCCACAAAGCAGGAAAAAAAAACTCTGCACAAAGCTGTGAGGGTGTGAGCTACAAAAGCTCAGTGAGTGGCCATGAATTCAATAAGTAAATCACACCAAAAACATACTTAAACCAAGACAAATCATGAATCAAATTTTGAGTATATGAATCATAGTTTCAATTATATTTTCATACTCAATTATAGCATTCAATTGACTGAAATTTCCTACAACAATGCAACGTCATGACATCATAATTAACAATCAAGCACTTATATTGGCAAATGACATCCATGGAAAATATAAACATGTGATCAGGCATTGGATAAATGAATCTCCGATCTCCCAAATATCGAATACAATACTCTAGTTGAGTGGAGTATCAAGTAGTTGTGTTTGGACCTCTATTCTGATTAACAATGGCCTCTCCACGTTGTGGAGCTTAAATAGAGATAAACTACATGTTACAAGCTATCATTAATAACAAGAAAATTGAAAAAATCATGAACTACACGGATCTAAAACGTCTCTCCAATCTACCTAACCAAAAACTCAAGGTATAGCCGAAAAATTTTCAACCCCTAAATGACCATCTCTGCACCAAAAACCATTTCTAAACATCATTTCTAATATATCAATACAAAACCTAAGCATCAATTTCATCAAACAAACCGTTTCATAATTTTTCAAAAAATCAACTCATGTTCTTAGTTAAAAATGGATTTGTCAAAATTGATCAATCAAACGAGTTTAATCTTTTGTTTTCTGATAAAAAAAAACCTCTTAATAAACATGATTTGAGCTTAGATATCCATTTAAACTTGGATTCCAACTAAAAACCATGAATTCACCATTGATGAATTTCATGTTCAAGAGAGAAGAGATTAATATTTGAAAAACCATTTTAATCGATTTAAATAAAAAAGAATGATTAAAACCAACTTTAAAATGAATTTAGAGGTGAGAAATTACCTTCAATTGATCTAGAATCATAAATATTGAAGATTGGATCAAAATCTTTGAAGAACTCGGATGAGTTTTTTCCCATATTTGAAAATCTTTTCTGGAGAAGTTTGAGAGAATTTTGAGAAAATAGAAGATGAAAATGAAAATGAAAATGAAAATGAAAAATGAGAGAAAATGCTTAGAAATCGGGTGAAAATTGTGTGTGAAGTGAAGGGGTTGCAGTGTTTTTGAGCTAAAGAGCCCCTACCTGATTTTCAAAAATCAGGGAAATTGCCATCAGGCCACTCCCACAATTCCCTTATTTTACAAAGTAATCATTTACCTCCAAAATTCCAAAAATATGGGTAATTTTCCATAAAACCACTCAAACATTTCCCTTGTCTTGCAAAATGGTCCTATGTAATTAATATTTTCAATTCTCTCAATTAAACCCCCATTTTAATTTATTTTTCAATTCTAATTTGACCCAAAATATTTATTTTACCCAAAAATTATTTAAAACTATAAATTTATTTTTTATAAAAATATTTTTATTTTTTTGAAGTATTATTTCTCGATTTTTTTAAATGAAATTAAGCTAACTAAACTAATAGAAAAATTACTAATAACCCCGATTAACTCCTATTTTTCATTTAGAACCCGATAAACTTACCCGAAACTATTAGACCTATTTTTAGGGCCTTACAACTCTCCCCCTCTTAAAAAATATTTTGTCCCCGAAATTTTCCTGAATCGAACAAATACGGATACTAACGCCTCATGATATCTTCCAACTCCCAAGTGGCTTCCTCAGTCTTGTGGTTGTGCCACAAAACTTTCACCAATGGAATAGTCTTACTATGAAGCAACTTGACCTCACAGTCTAAGATCGCAATTGATTCCTCCTCATACGAAATGTCAAATCGAACCTCAATCTCCTCAATAGGAACAACATGGGAAGGATCTGATCTATACCTCCGAAGCATGGAAACATGTCAGACATCGTGAATGCGCTCAATCTTAGATGGCAACAGAAGATGATAAGCAATTGGTCCAATCCACTCAATCACCTCGTAAGGGCCAATGAACCTCGGACTAAGCTTACCTTTTCGCCCGAACCTCAAAACCTTCTTCCAAGGTGAGACTTTAGAAACACCTTATCACCAACCTGATACCCAATATCTCGACATCTCAAGTCAGTGTAAGATTTTTGCCTGTCTGAAGCAACCTTCAACCGCTCACAGATAAGTTTTGCCTTGTCCTCAATCTAATGGACCAAATCTGGACCCAAATTCCTTTTCTCCTCCATGATAGACCAACATAGTAGAGTCCTACACTTCCTACCATAAGGTGCCTCAAACGGAGCCATCTGAATATCCTTTGATAACTGTTGTTGTACTAGAACTCAGCCAATGGAAAATGTCGCTCCCAACTGCCACCAAAATCAATAGCACAACTCCGAAGCATATCATCAAGAATCTAGACCACCTTCTCAGACTGACCATCTGACTGCATATGATACGCTGTACTAAAGTGAAGCTTCAAACCCAAAGCTTCATGCAACGTCTTCCAAAACCTCGATGTTAACGGTGGATCTCTGTCTGACATGATTGAAACTAGAACTCTATGCAATCTGATAATCTCCCTGATGTAAAGCTCGACCAACTACTGAAAATTGAAAGTTGTACGTGTAAGTAAGAAATGCACACACTTGTAAACCGATCCATTATCACCCAAACTGAATCCTTTCAAGATGGAGTCAACGGAAAACCAGAAACAAAATCCAACGTGATGCACTCCCATTTCCACTTTGGAATCCTGATCGACTGAACTAACCTAGACAGACGTTAATGTTCAGCTTTAACCCTTTGGCAAACTAAACATCTACCAACAAAATTAGCTATGTCCTTCCTCAACCCTGGCCACCAATATAACACCCGAAGATCCTAATACATTCTTTTCCCACTGGGATGCATAGTATATGGACTACTATGAGCCTCGGTAAGAATCATATGTCTTAGATCCCAATCCATCGAAACACACATCTGACCTCTGAAGCAAAGGACATCATCAGCATTGAGACCAAAATCTCCAGGAACACTCAACTCAGCCTGACGGAAACAACACACCAAACTCTAGTCAAACGGATGCCTCTCTCAAATTTGCTGTGCAAGGGTCTGCTTCACCTATAGCTCAACCTACAAACCACCATCCTCAGAAACTAACAACTTTGCGAACATTGTCTTCAAGTCAATCAAAGACTTTCGGCTCAAGGCATCAGCAATAACATTCGCCTTTCTCGAATCACACTCAACCAGACAATCATAGTTCTTTAGTAGCTCAATCCAACACCTCTGTCTCAACTTAAACTCTATCTGCATAAGAAGATACTTATGTAACGCCCCGAATTTGGGCCTAGAAGAATTGGGCCTATTGGGCTTTCGATCTCATAAAATTTTTAAGTGAGCAAGAAAATGTCAAAGGACATGACGGCTTTAAAGGTTTAATGAATTTGGAGTGTCTAGGTGTGTTGGAGAAGCTCTGGGTTTGAGTTTTGTGGTGGAGGATTCTTAATTTATTTAATTAAGGAATCAGGGTTATGAGTAGTGGGCTTTTAAATAAAAATAAGTGAAAAATGGCATAGGGATGCCTATGGTGAAGTGGCTAAGTGACGCCACTAGGGTGTAGAGAGGTGGCGACATATGCATGCAGGGATGTCTAAGGTTCGAGTGCTAGCTTAGTTTTATTTTGGAGTTTAATTTTAGGCTTCTAGGAGGCTGGAAGTGGCGTGTAGAGGGACTCTAAGGAGAAGTGATCAGTAGAGCGAATTTAGGAAAAGGATAAGGGAGATATCATGGAGAAAAATTAGGAGATGAGCAGTGGATGAAGTGGTGCCGAATTGGACTTTAGCGGTGGCTAATTTTCAGCTATAGGCTATATAAATGTATGTGTGTCGAATCTGGGGTCTTAGGTAATGCCGAATTTTCCATTATTTTTCTTTTCCTTGCCGAAACCTTATTTTTTACCACAACCGAAAATACCTTGTCTTGTTGCCGAAATCTCCTATGGCCAAATCCCTTTTTGCCAAATTCTCTCATAGCCAAACTCTTTTATTGCCAAAGTATCATCTTCTTCTCTTGCCGAAATCTCTATTAGTGCCAAATCTTTGTTGTTTTCCTTTATCACAAATTGATTGTTACCTACTATCAGTCAAGGTTAAAAGCCAAATCTCGTTTAGTAGTTATCTAGGCCGCAGGATCAAAAGTAGATTCGGTAAGTATTCAGTTAACCCCTTAGTGTGTTTTGTTAAAAGCTGAAGGGCTATCTAACTTCTCGTTGTCGTTAATCTTGTATTAACAAGGGTATGGTTCAGAGATCACAAGCGTGGTAAGGATCGTTAACAAAGTGTAAATGTACTCAACTTGATTATGGTTTTAGTAAATGGCCGAATGTGAGTATGATCGATAGGGGTGACTTGTGTGGATTATTAGTCACTCGAAGTTTGATGGTGTATGTGTGAGTGCAGATCTAGGGGATACTCGTGATTAGTAGCTAAGGAATGGCTATTAGAACCCGGTGGCACACGGTAAGGTTACGGTAAGGTTTCGATTTTTGTTAAGATGTGTATTAAGCCAAGATTAAATGTTAAGTGATGACTATTGTAGGTTCGTGATTAAGGGGTTTATAGCACGTCGCAATAACCAGGTGTGTACAAACACTACACACACACGATATCGGCAATGCCAAAAAGCTGAAAGTGGCTAAATGGGCCCGGTGGGCCCTGAGGCTAAGTTTGATGAAATTGATTGATTTGGTTATATAAATTGAGTTAGTCATGCATGTTACATAATCCGAAATTGTTTTGGGCCTAATAGGCGATATGAATGAGATCTGGGCCTAATGGGTCATAAGGATGTGATTTGGGCTTAATGGGTTATATGAACGTGAAATGGGCTTGATGGGCTTTATGGGGACGTTGACAAGTATGCTAGGGTTTAATGGACTTTAGGCCTAGTTCTGAAAAACTCTTAAACCGCATAAGACTTAATTTAATAATCAAAATGTCCGGGGACAAGTCGCTGGGTTAGAGTGTGGCAATAAACATATGCATGTCTAGGATTGGATCTAGAGAGAGCTTGGTACTTAAGCGGTTCTAACGACCCACCTCCTCTTCTCTGGAATCCTACCTGGTGCGTAGTGTTTGTTCACTTTAGCCGCAAGGACTTGTTAATGGGCCAAAGTTCATAATTAAAACCCGAGAGGGACCAAAATACCCCTTATTTGAAAGTTACCAAAATACCCTTAATTTGAAAATTACCAAAATACCCTTAGTTTGAAAATTTCCAAAATATCCTTAGATTTGCAAAATTACTAAAATACCCTCGATTTGTAAAATTACCAGAATACCCTTGATTTGCAGAATTACCAAATATCTCTGATTCACAAAATTCCAAAAATACCCCTGTTTTGTAAAATTACCGAAATACCCCTATAACCCATGGGTAGGAAATGACTAAAATACCCCTAAGTGCTTAATGTGTGAAATTGTGTATGTTGCATTCATGAAATATATGTTGCATTTGGGTGGGTTTGACGATACGAAGGAAGATATGTGAGGATCGCATAGTTGCTTGACGACCGTGGATCCACCGGTGGCTTTAAGCCCATTATATGCTTAGCAGCCTTGCTTCAACGTTGAGTAGTGCCGCTGTTGGTGCTACCTTTGGAGTGTAGGGATGGGTGGGTTGATATTTATATCCCCACAAGAGTGTAGGGTTTGAAGGGAAATGGAGTGCAGGGTTGGATTTGGGATGGGTGCATTGCATTCATGTGATACTGATGTGATGTAAGGTCATTTCGGGCTAAGGCCCAAGACCATTGAATTTGATAGGGCTTAGGCCCAATGTGGTATTTGCATGTTGATTGGTTACCAAGGGTCGTACACACTGAGGTTCGGAACTCACACCCTTTTATTAAACGTTTCAGGTGACCCTCAGTAGACTGCTCAACATGGGAGAGGACTCGAAGATGGCCACACTACAATATACTTAGGAGTTTTGTTTATTTGTTTCAAAGGACATGATTTTAATTACTTTATTTTCGCTGGTTGTAATAAGGCCTTCTACTTTGATTTGACTTTAGATTTTGTGTTTTGTTATCATTGTTCAACTGTTTACTTAATTGTTAAACTTAAATAAATTTTCTTAAACATGGTTTTTGAAATACCTAAAAATATGGGCTTTTATCATTACTTAACAAGATTCAAGGATTTCGGGCTTTTAGGCCTTAAATTTTAACTTAGCAAAATCGTTTTTAATTATGCCTTTGATGTGACATTCCTGGATTCGGCCATAACGTCTGGGCTGGGTCTGGGGGTGTTACAACTTCAGACTCTTGTGAACTGTGTAGATTACACACCTCTCACTATACAAATAATGACACCAAATCTTGAGTGCAAATACTACAATAGCCAAATCCAGATCATGGGTCGGATAGTTATACTCATGTAGTTTCAACTATCTCAATGCATAAGCAACTACCTTTCCCTCTTGCATCAACACACAACCCAATCCCGTGTAAGAAGCAGATAAATCGTAATTATAACATATTTTAGACCCACATTTAATATGCTTTGGATGATTTATTCTTCAATTTATGTAAAAAAGTGCTTTTAATCCTTTCTTTTCATGTCTTATACCCAGCAAAGCACCCGAGGATGAAAAGAACATAAAACGGGCCCAAAACAGAGTAAATGGGCCATATCACGAAATCAACACGGCCTGGCCCAAAGAGCACACGACCGTGCCTTGTCAAGCATCTAGAACACGGCCTCACCCCTGATCTACACGGTCGTGCCTCAACTTAGAAATCCGAACATGGCTTGAAGACGAGTCACACGGGCGTGTGACATGGTCGTGCCCCTATCGTGGCTTTAGATAATTTCAGTCGGAAAAGGATACTTAGGGAGAAAGAATCGCATTCCAAGAGCCTATAAATAACCCCTAAGTACCACCTTTGAAGGGGTGTCGATCTAGGCCAAGGAGCCAAGCCGGAAAGGTCAGAGTTGTGGGAATCGCTTGAAGTTAGCCAGTTGATCCATCCCAAGAAGCCGGAATTCTACTCAAGACGGTGGACTTCTCCTTCAATTCCTTCAGGGAGTTTTAGGGATTTCTTATGTTTTGTTTTATCTTTTCTCTTGAGATGTTTTCTTTATTTGTTATGAACTAAACCCCTCAGATACCTAAAGGGGATGAAACCTAGATGAATCTTGTTATCGTTTTCTGAATTATATGATAAATACTTAGTTTGTTCTTAATTATGTGTGCTTAATTCTTGAGTTAATATTTCACGGATATTGATTCAAGTTTGATGTGCTTAGGTGGAGGAGGAATAGACCCTATTTAAGAGTAGATCTAGCATAATTAAGCGGAGTTGATCGCACGCCTAGAGATAGGGTGACGAGATTTTGCCGGATTAGGGTGAAACCTAATATGGGAATCCATAGATCGATTTACTGCTATCCTAGGGGGTTATTATAAGAGAACGAGAGATCCACTAATTAACCTAGGGTTAGACGTTATTCGCCTCGAGAGAGGGTTTAATATACGTTAGGGAGTCCTACGGATCAAACTAAGTGAATAGATTGTATGGTTCAGTGTTAGATAGCAAGTGAAGTCTAGGTGGATTCTTCTGAGGGTATCGTCGTGATGAACTGAGTTTTTTTTCAAGTTATTTTCCAATTCGATCTTTTTGTCTTTGCGTCTTTAGCTTAGTAGTCGTTAATTTAGTTTAAGCAACTTCACTTTATTTTAGGCTAAATAATAAAAAGAAAGTTTGTATTAGTACTTTTAGTTCCTTTGGGTTCGATAATCCGGTCTTGCCTAAGCTATACTACTGTTCGATAGGTACACTTGCCTTTAATTGTTGTCAGAGTTAGTTTCCAGGTTTGATAATTCGTTTTATAAATTTTAAAGCTCTGATTTCAGCGATCAAGTTTTTGGCGCCGTTGCCAGGGAACTAAAATATTAAGAAAGCTCTATTTTTATTACTTTAGCCATTATTTTTTTATTTTTTGCAATTTACTTTTATTTTTATTTTTTTAGGTTAAATTTTAATTTTTGCTAAATTTTCCTTCTTTTTCTTTTCTCAGCAGGTACCTCTAGTTTATGATTAGAAGGAACCCGAGAGGACCTTTGGTATACAATAGTGAAATTGAAGCTACCATTCCTAGGACTAGCAGAGAAATTAGGCGAGCCCTAAATTACACAGAGGAAGATCAAGATGGCAGATCCAATCCTACTAAAGGGATGGACGAGAATAACCCACCACCGCATGATGTGGGGGAGAACAATGCTCCACGTACAATGTTTGATTATGCTAAACCGCATTTAACAGGAGCGGAATCAAGTATTGTTAGGCCTGCTATAGCTGCTAACAATTTTGAATTAAAGCCTAACACAATACAAATGTTTCAACAGTTTGTTCAATTTAATGGTTTGCAGGCGAATATCCAAACACGGATATAGCTAATTTTTTAGAGTTCTGTGATACCTTCAAAATAAATGGCGTTTCTGATGATGCCATACGTCTTTGGTTATTCCCTTTTTCATTAAAGAATAAAGCCAAACAGTGGTTAAACTCGTTACCATAAGGGTCAATCACTACATGGGAACAGATGACCGAAAAGTTTTTATTGAAATATTTCCCACCGGCCAAAACAGCCAAATTACGGAATGATATATCTCCTTTTGTGCAGATGGATCTAGAGACATTATACGACGCATGGGAGAGATACAAGGATCTCTTGAGAAGGTGTCCACACCACGGTCTACCCTTGTGGCTACAAGTCCAAACATTCTATAACGGTGTAAACCCCTCAACGAGACAACTAATTGATTCAGCCGCCGGTGGAACCCTGAACAACAGAACTCCTGAAGCAGCCTACGAGTTCATTGAAGAGATGTCACTGAATAATTATCAGTGGTAAGTTACAAGGACGAAACCAACGAAATCAGTCAGAGTTTACAACCTCGATGCAATAACCATGCTATCAACACAAGTAGAGATGATGAAAAAAAAAGATTGATAGTTTGTGTTCTCCGCAGGCACAACCAGTAATGCAGTGCAACGCAAGTGGAACTGTGGTGAATCCTGAGTACCCACCCTACCAACCAGAAGCAGAGAGCGAACAGATGAACTATATAGGTAATAATTTCAGATCCAATAATAATCCTTATAGTAATACTTATAATCCAGGTTGGAGGAACCACCCAAATTTTTCGTGGGGAGGTCAAGGAAACCAAAGGCAACAACCTCCTCAAAACTTCCAAAATCAGCCTTATCCACAAGAGAAGAAGTCGAACCTCGAAGAGAAGCTGACAAAATTCATGGCAGACACAGAAAACCGTTTCCAAGATACTGAGAGAACACTTAAAAATCAACAAGCGTCAGTTGAAAAAATTACTGAGTCATTCAGAGAGCTCTCTAAGTCGGTTGAACTACTTACTAAGATGATCTGCAAAATACAGGCGGAGACTTTTTCTAAAGGAACAGAAGAGGTAAAAGCAGTTACACTAAGAAGTGGAAAAGAGTTAGTCGAACCAAAGAGACTACACGAAGATAAAAAAACAAAAGATGAGGGGGTGGAGGACATAAATCCAATACGCAAAGAAGTAAACCACCAATCCCATATCCAGCAAAGTTGAAGAAAGAAAGATTAGATGCCCAATACGGTAAGTTTCTCGAACTTTTTAAACACATACATATTAACTTACCTTTTGTGGAAGCTATTTCACAAATGCCAAAGTACGCAAAATTCTTAAAGGAACTCCTGACGAATAAAAGGAAGCTTGAAGAAGTGTCGATAGTGGAACTTAATGAAGAATGCTCCGCCATCCTCCAAAACAAGTTACCAGCGAAATTAAAAGACCCAGGAAGTTTTACTATCCTTGTTTAATTGGTAACTTGAATATTAAGAAAACATTAGCTGATCTAGGTGCCAGTATTAATCTAATACCTTACAAGATGTTTAAACAACTAGATCTTGGGGAACCGAAACCCACTAGGATGAGTATTCAGTTAGCCGATAGATCCATTAAATATCCTAGAGGAGTTATCGAAGATGTCTTGGTGAAAATTGATAAATTTATTTTCCCTGTTGATTTTGTTGTGTTAGACATGGATGAAGACATTAATGTTCCCTTAATTTTAGGGCGTCCTTTTTTAGCTACTTCTAGGGCTGTTGTTGATGTAGGTGACGGTAAACTCACATTAAGGATAGGCGATGAGGAAATTATTTTTCAAATTTATGATGCCATTCAATATTCTAAAGAACAAGATGATTCCTGTTATTTTGTTGATACTACTGATCATATCATTCAAAATTCATTACAGGAAATCATCCATGACGACACGATGGAACTGTGCCTAACTCAAGAAGAGGGGGAAGAAGATGAAGGTGATGAGATGAATTTGAATACATTGTCATTTAGACAAATGAAAGAAGAAAGCATTGAAAACAATGACGAAATATAACAGAAACCCTCCATTGATGAGCCACCCAATCTGGAATTAAAACAGTTACCAAAACACTTGGAATACGCATTCCTTGGGGAAAATTCTATGCTACCGGTTATTATCTCTTCAGAACTAAAACCCAAGGAAAAAGAGGAGTTCATACAGGTACTAAGAGAACATAAAAGGGTCATAGCTTGGAAAATTTTTGACATCAAAAGAATAAACCCATCATTCTGCACCCGCAAAATTTTAATGGAAGAAGAATACAAGCCGTGTCTGCAGCCTCAGAGGCGGTTAAACCCCAACATGAAAGAAGTGGTCAAAGCCGACGTAATTAAACTTCTAGATGCAGGAATAATTTATCCTATTTCTGACAGTACTTGGGTAAGCCCTGTACTGGTAGTTCCAAAGAAAGGAGGTATGACGGTGGTACCCAATGAAAGGAATGAATTAATCCCCACAAGAACGGTTACAGGTTGGAGAGTCTGTATAGACTATAGAAAGCTGAACGATGCCACCAAAAAAGATCACTTCCCTTTACCCTTCATAGATCAAATGTTAGAAAGAATATCCGGGCACATGTACTACTGCTTCTTGGACGGACTCTCCGGCTACTTCCAAATCCCGTTAGCTCTTGAAGACCAAGACAAGACAACATTTACATGCCCATATGGTACGTTTGCTTATCGTAGAATGCCTTTTGGATTATGTAATGCTCCTGCTACTTTTCAGCGTTTCATGTTGGCAATCTTTGACGAACTCGTGGAAGACATCATGGAGGTATTTATGGATGATTTCTCGGTATTTGGTAATTCTTTCCATCTTTTCCTTAAAAATTTAAAACGAGTTCTAATGAGATGTGAGGAAACAAACCTTGTTTTGAATTGGGAAAAATGTCACTTTCTGGTTATAGAAGGGATTCTGTTAGGACATAAGATTTCTAGTAGAGGGATTGAGGTAGATAAAGTAAAGGTTGAAACCATAGAAAAATTACCTCCCCTAGTTTAGTTAAGGCTGTTAGAAGCTTTTTAGGACATGCAGGGTTCTATAGAAGATTTATTAAAGATTTTTCTAAAATAGCTAAGCCGTTGACTAAATTACTAGAAAAAGATGTTCCTTTCAATTTCAATCAGGAATGTTTAGATGCATTTAATATCCTTAAGGATAAATTAATAAATGCTCCGATTATAATTGCACCTGATTAGAACTTACCCTTTGAACTAATGTGTGATGCAAGTGATTTTACAGTAGGTACAGTTTTGGGACAACGAAGAGACAAGCATTTTCATCCAATTTATTATGCTAGCAGAACATTAACGCCCGCACAAGAAAAGTACACCACCACAGAGAAAGAATTGCTAGCTGTAGTTTTTGCTTTTGATAAATTTAGGCAGTATTTAATATTGTCTAAAGTTGACGTCTACACTAACCATTCAGCTCTTCGTTATCTTTTAAACAAACCCGGTGCAAAACATCGACTAATACGATGGATTTTACTCTTATAGGAATTTCACTTGGAGATACAAGTTAAGAAGGGAGCTGAGAATCTTACAGCGGATCACCTCTCTAGACTTGAAAATCCACACACCAAAGAGCTCGATGAAAGTGAGATAAACGATTCGTTTCCCGAAGAACAACTCTTTCTATAACACATTCTGAGGTACCATGGTTTGCAAATATTGCGAATTATTTAGTAGCTAACATCTTGCCAAAAAGACTAACACATCACCAAAAGAAGCGATTCTTTGCTGATGTGAAAAATTATTTTTGGGAGGATCCCTTTCTTTTCTGCATATGTACAGATCGGGTAATTCGAAGATGCGTTACAAAGGTAGAAGTAAGCAAAATCCTGGAACATTGCCATTCAAGACCTTTAGGAGGACACTACAGTGGAATTAAGACAGCACACAAAATATTCGAATCAGGTTTTTATTGGCCCACTCGATTCAAAGATGCCAACAGGTATGTTACTTCGTGTGATAAATGCCAAAGAACAGGTAATATTTCTAAACGTGATGAAATGCCTCAAACATATATGTTATCATGTGAAATATTCGATGTATGGGGTATTGATTTTATGGGACCATTTCGTAGTTCGTTTGGAAATAAATACATCTTAGTGGCAGTGGATTACATGTCAAAATGGGTAGAAGCAGAAGCTTTACCTACCAATGATGCTAGGGTAGTAGTTAAATTTCTCAAGAAACTGTTTTCTCGATTTGGGACACCTAAAGCTATCATTAGTGATAGGGGTACTCATTTCTGTAATACTCAATTTGAAAAAGTTCTAAAGAAATATGGAGTTTACCACAGGACAGCTACCCTATATCACCCTCAAACCAGTGGGCAAGTTGAAGTAGCAAACCGAGAACTTAAGCGTATCCTAGAAAAGACGGTTGAATCGAATAGAAAAGATTGGGCATTAAAAGTAGATGATGCTTTATGGGCCTATAGAACAGCATTTAAAACACCTCTAGGGACATTCCCATACAAAATTGTATACGGGAAAAGCTGTCATCTACCATTTGAGTTAGAGCACAAAGCTTTTTGGGCAATAAAGTTTTAAATTTTGATCTTAGAACTGTAGGAAAGAAAAGAATGATGCAGATAAACGAGCTAGACGAATAGAGAGCTGAGGCCTACGAGAACTCAAAACTATACAAAGAGGCAACAAAGCCATGTCACGATTCTCGTCTAAAGAAGTTGAAACAATTCGAAGTAGGGCACTTAGTCCAACTACACAACTCAAGGTTTAAATTATTCCCTGGGAAGCTGAAATCAAGATGGTCAGGCCCATTCATGGTCAAAACAAATTTTCCATACGACACAATCGAGGTAACTCACCCCACTACGGGCACATTCAAGGTAAATGGTCACCGACTCAAAATTTATAATGGTACAGATGTTGGAGATATGAGAGAGGAGCTTCTGCTCCATGAACCTTCTTTTAAAACCGAAAACAGGGAAAGTCTAGCTTAAGACTATAGACAAACGCTTCTCGGGAGGCAACCCGAGCACTAATTCACTAACATTTTATTTTTCATTTATTCAGCATATAAATTAGTCTAACAAAAGAGCAGGTTTTAAACCACAAGGCCTTGAACACGGGCGTGCTCATAGCCATGTGGAAGACAGGGGGCGAACCAGATGTGGCAGTAGCCGTGCAAAAACAGAGAAGAATTTTTTTCCAACACGGGCTACGACATCAGTCCACGCTAGTGCCACAAAAACCGTGCGAGGGTACTGACTTGACGAGCATGGGACACACACGCCCGTGCCCCACGACCGTGTGAAGCTACTGACTTACACACCATGGGCAAAACACGCCCGTGTCTACAAACCGTGCGAGGATACTGACTTGTCGAGCACGGGATACACACGCCCGTGTCCTCCAACCGTGCGAGGTTACTGACTTATCGAGCATGGGCGTGCCAATTTACTCACGGTCGTGATAATAACCCTGAACGCACCCAAATTTTATAATCGCAAAAAGCACGGGCTATTTAAAAATCCACACGGGAGTGGCAGCTACCCGTGCGACCACTCTTATTTAAACAAATTTAACCGCTCACCCCCCATACATCAACCCTAATCCAATTTCTCAGCCTCCTCCCTCCCAAATTCAGCCACACCCACATCCTCACCCCCCAAACTCCTCCCTTTGCCCTCCTCTCCAAAAATCTTACAAAAACTGCCTGCACGCCCTTGCCACCGCCGTGCTGCCGAACTCCACGCCCTTGCCACAACCGTTTTCGTGCTGCAAAATTCGTGCCACCGCCGTGCTCCTCCCATGCTCGAACGATTTACATCATCCTAATCCCTGGTTTCCTTTTTCTTAACTTAAAACTTGATAAACATTATGTCACTTTACTTTATTTTCATATTTTGTTTAGTTTTAGTATTAAAGCATGATTTATATTTAGGAACTTGTCTCAAAAATTCAGTCCCCATGAATATTTATTGTGATGAATTGGTTGCTATTTGCTAGTTTTTATGTTCATATTTAGGAATAAATTCTTGCATTTTAGAACTAATAAAGATTGATAACATTTCTTTGCTTGAAATAATCACTACTGTCAAATAATTTCTGCTGATTAACATGCTTAAGATTCTAACTTTTCAAATTTTGCTTGATTTAGTGTGGAATATTTTGACTATATTATTGTTAAGGATTGATCAAAAGAACTTGCTTTATTTCTGATTACTAATTTCAGGTACAAATGTCGTCATCATGACCAAAACGATCCACAACCGCCCTAAGCAAGAAAAGAAAGGGGCCCGGATCATCCTCCGCAAGTGCTTCTTCCGAGCTACGACACCCATTCTTCAGATTTTCTCAAGCAGCTCAGGAAGAGCGTTACAAGGCAATCCGGGATAGACCCCTAGGCACCGGTAGGTGCATCGATTGGGACGCAATAGAACAAGTCAGGCTCGCAACTGATATTCGAGCCTTCCTCTCGACTGACCCGTGGGAGCAGTTTTTCTCAATCATCGAGCCCACATACTTGGAGCTCACACTAGAATTCTGCACCACTTTCACATTGCAAACAGTGATGGCACACTTCGACGACCCAGATACCATCCAATTCCGTTTAGGGGGCACGGTACGTCGACTGAGCGTACCACAATTCAGCTCGACACTTGGACTTTATACACCGGAATTTATAGAAGAAAACCCACTCTCCGGGTTAAACCGCCAGCTCCACTGCACTCCACTCAACTACTGGCGCAGCCTAGGCCCTACCACAAGCATCTACGACCCCAGCTGCTCTAAGGCGATAACCCTTCTCCCACCCCTAAGGTATATTCACGCCATTCTCGCTCACACCATCACAGGACGACGTGAGAGCATCGGCGTGGTAAACAAGCACGATATCTACTACCTATCGTGCATGTCAGAAGGGCATGTTTTCGACTTGGCATACTTCATCGCATGTGCAATTCATCACCAAATAGAACCACACAGGAAGGGGATTTTATCAATGGGGTCGTATATCACAAGGTTGGCTCGATACATTGGCCTCCTCCACACCGAGGCTCAGATTTCCTCACTTACACTGATCGGCCATATGGTACCTCAGGGCATCCAAATGATGCTACACATGAGGATGATTAAACATCGTCAAGGAATCGTCCCTCCTCAATACCGATTGGTGACTTCCACAACTGAAGGGGAGCCCGAGGACATTACTGATGATGTCCAACAACCATCACAGGAGGCACCGATTCCGAGCCAGCGGCCATCCCATGCAGCAACCTCATTAGCGGATATCTCTGCACGACTCGACCAGTTTGAGCTGTATTTTGCTGAAAATACTCGACATTTTGATGGGATAGAGGCCACCCTTCAACAGATATGCCAGCACCTCCATATCTCATCACCAGCACCACCACAGGACCTGGCTGATGATGAAGACCTCTGAGACCTCTTAATTTGTTATTTTTAACTTTCTTTCCTTTATTTTCAGTTTTTATTTTAGTTTTTAATTTGAACTTTTATTTATTTTATTTTAAACTTTTATCATTGGCTATCTAACTATTCGAGTATACCTAACACATATCTATTACGCCACCAAGATTTTTAACTCGTGACTTTGCAGAATAAATTGCACACTCCACATACACAAACATATAACTAGGAGAAATTCAATAAAGTCACCTGACGCCACGTATCTTCCACATCCTCCAAGGATCTCATCCGTAATTCAGGAAGTGTCATTTTCTCCCCTCTCTTTTGATTTCCAATTAATTCTCATTATCTATCTTTGTACATTGAGGGCAATGTATATCTTAAGTGTGGGGGGGTAAAAGTGTCAAACTTTTTGCATTATTCTCAAATCCCAGAGGATAAAAGTAGGATAACATGCCTAACTTTCTTTATTATTCTCAAATCCCTGAATTTTGTCTTATTTTTAAGTAAATTTTTCATATTACTAATTAGGATGAAATTTCTGATGATTTATAATATTTATTGACATGTTTTAGATTAAGTCATTAATAATTGTGCATTGATAATTGAATTTTAAAGATACTAGAGAATCAAGCATGATAAGTCTATTTTTCAGAATAAAAATTTTTGCTAGGTTGTTAACCTAAATTTGAATATTGTTTTGAAATTTGAAATTTATGAGATTGATGTCAAAACACCCATAATTTTTGTGAGATTTTGAGCCTTTAGAGCATATATTCTTTTTCGTTCTCACTTTTTGATTATGAGTGTGTCAAATATGAATTGTTATTCTAGAACTTGCCTCTTTTATACATGTTGAGACCACATTCATGATTTGATATACAGAGATGATAAAGGCACCTAGGTTTTAACCCACTCACTCCACTAAATAGCCTACCTCCATAAATTAACCCCTAGTGAACCCCGTTTAATCCTAACAACCCTTTTTTACTGACTTACCAGCTAATATTAACCCAAAACCCCTTTGTATTTGTTATCAGCATTCCTTTTGACTCCCTTATATCGAGATTTAATTTGATCAGTTACCTAAATATATTATTTCAGTAGTTGAATTTATCCTTTTTTATTTAGTTTGTTCTTAAAAAAAAAAATCAAATTATATTCAGTATTAGTGGTGAGCCTATACAGTTAAAGCTTATTTTCCAAAAGAAAAGCTCGTATTGATAGGATTATTATCAATTGATGTAAATATTATTTCAGTATTCTTAGGTAGGTACTTGTCAATTCAATCTCGATTCTAACCTTCTAATTTCAGCCTTTACCCACACCTTAACCCTAGGCCCGTTACAACCCTAACAAAGACCTTTTGATCTGTTTATCATCTCATTTTATAGTGGTGGAGATTTGATTTTCAGGCAAGCCTATGGGATTAACTTTTCAGGTTCGACGTATGAGTGCTTCTTTTTATGAACCTTAAACACTTTGAGTGATTTGAGTGAATCTTTTAGTAAGGATGTCAACTCTTGTCAATTTCGAATTAAAGGTAATTATTCAGATAAGGGGAGACACCTACGTTTTCGAATTACAAATGAATGACTTATCATTGTTTGAATCTTTAGGACTCTTTGAATTGAATTATCCATGTATAAATTATCTATGAATTACGATAAGGCATTGTCAGTAGGAATTGTGAATTATGGAAAGTTCATTTTAATTGTATGTTGAGAATTTTGCTTGAGGACAAGCAAAAGCTTCAGTGTGGGGGTATTTGATAAACCATAATTATAATATATTTTAGACCCACATTTAATATGCTCTTGGATGATTTATTCCTCAATTTATGTAAAAAAGTGCTTTTAATCCTTTCTTTTCATGTCTTATACCCAGCAAAGCACCCGAGGATGAAAAGAACATAAAACAGGCCCAAAACGGAGTAAATGGGTCATATCACGAAATCAACATGGCCTGGCCCAAAGAGCACACGGCCGTGCCTTGTCAAGCATCTAGAACACGGCCTCACCCCCAATCTACACAGTCGTGCCTCAACTTAGAAATCCGAACACGGCTTGAAGACGAGTCACACGGGCGTGTGACACGGCCGTGCCCCTGTCGTGGCTTTAGAAAATTTCAGTCGGAAAAGGATACTTAGGGAGAAAGAATCACATTCCAAGAGCCTATAAATAACCCCTAAGTACCACCTTTGAAGGGGCGTCGATCTAGGCCAAGGAGCCAAGCCGGAAAGGTCAGAGTTGTGGGAATCGCTCGAAGTTAGCCAGTTGATCCATCCCAAGAAGCCGGAATTCTACTCAAGACGGCGGACTTCTCCTTTAATTCCTTCAGGGAGTTTTAGGGATTTCTTATGTTTTGTTTTATCTTCTCTCTTGAGATGTTTTCTTTATTTGTTATGAACTAAACCCCTCAGATACCTGAAGGGGATGAAACCTAGATGAATCTTGTTATTGTTTTCTGAATTAATTGTTTTCTGAATTATATGATAAATACTTAGTTTGTTCTTAATTATGTGTGCTTAATTCTTGAGTTAATATTTCACGGATATTGATTCAAGTTTGATGTGCTTAGGTGGAGGAGGAATAGACCCTGCTTAAGAGTAGATCTAGCATAATTAAGCGGAGTTGATCGCACGCCTAGAGATAGGGTGACGAGATTTTGCCGGATTAGGGTGAAACCTAATATGGGAATCCATAGATTGATTTACTGCTATCCTAGGGGGTTATTATAAGAGAACGAGAGTTCCACTAATTAACCTAGGGTTAGACATTATTCACCTTGAGAGAGGGTTTAATATACGTTAGGGAGTCCTACGGATCAAACTAAGTGAATAGATCGTATGGTTCAGTGTTAGATAGCAAGTGAAGTCTAGGTGGATTCTTCCTGAGGGTATCGTCGTGATCAACTGAGTTTTTCTTCAAGTTATTTTACAATTCGTTCTTTTTGTCTTTGCGTCTTTAGCTTAGTAGTCGTTAATTTAGTTTAAGCAACTTCACTTTATTTTAGGCTAAATAATAAAAAGAAAGTTAGTGTTAGTATTTTTAGTTCCTTTGGGTTTGATAATCCAGTCTTGCCTAAGCTATACTACTGTTCGATAGGTACACTTTCCTTTAATCGTTGGCAGAGTTAGTTTCCAGGTTTGATCATTCGTTTTAAAAATTTTAAATCTCTGATTTCAGCGATCAGAAGCATCACTGAAAACAACATACACCTTTCTAGACTCTAGTTGTGTCAATACTGGTGCTTTAGTCAGAACCAACTTCAACTTCTCAAAACTCCTTTGCCTCTCATCAGTCCACTCAAAGGAAATATTCTTCTAAACCAACTTCATCAATGGAGTAGCAATACACGTGTAACACCCCAAACCCGGCCCAAACATTACGACCGAATTTGGTATGTCACGGAGAAAAGTTATTTTTGTAAAATCCCTTTAAGCAGATTTAAAATTTTTGTTGAAAACATTTTTGGTAATGAAGAAAACAAAAACTTAGTGTTGATTAAAAATACATAAAGTCATGTTGTTACCGATTTCAGATGTACCCGCTGGTACAATAAAACATTTTGCGTTTGATTTTGAGAAAACATGTGTATCCATTTTCAAGTCATTAAGTTGTTAAACAAATTATCCAAAACAGATAAAATAACCAAAATATAATCCTAGGATGCCTTATTACAATTTAAGCAAAATAAACCAACAATAAAATAAAAGTAGCTCATAAATCATTTAATCCAAATGTTCACTGCATGGCCACCTCGAGTCCTTCCGGCTCCTTTTCCGCGATCTACGAGTCACCTGAAAAATTAAAGGAGAATGTGAGTCACCAAGACTCAATGTGTAACCCTTCCCCGGTTTAGCGCAACACATACACAAGTCATAACCAATTAACATGCACAAGTTTAATATGCACCCAACCTAGCCATCCAAACGCCTTTCTCTACCCCATATGGTACCAAACCACTGGTGGTGCCAAACCACTGGTGACTCAAAGTCACAGATGTGATACCAAATCACTGGAGATACCAAATCTCTGGTGTCCGAAGACACAAATCGAATGATGGGGACAACCCATCGTGTGATACCAAATCACTGGCGTCAATCCCGTATCTCAAAGTGGGGCCAACCCACGGTGGTGCTAAGCCACAGGGACGAGACGCTATGAGGTGCCAAACCTCTGGAGGTACCAAACCTCTGGTGACCGTAGTCACAATGTGTTACCAAAACACTGGTGTCCGTCGACACGAATATCACTGCCCCCTCCACTCATTTAATCCCACATCAATCAATAATATGCATTTAACAAATTTCATGCCAATAGATTTATTTAACAACATCCAACATATATATCATGAGCCATATATTATAATCTGCATATACCAAATATGCCATGCTTCCCAAAAGCATCATAAGAAAGCTCTTAACAACAAAGACTTACCCGAATCCTTGTTTATACCATGATGGTATTACATCCGAATCTACACAATCCGATTAAGCATACATATAACACTTAGCACATTAAATAGTTATAAGGTGTGTATGTACACACCTGTCACCAACGATAGTCCTAAATCCCGAAAAGTCACTCGGCCACCTTAGATTTCTTGCTCCTATATTCGGCCAAATACAAGAGTTAGGGACATGGACTATTCGGCCAAACCACATAATTCTATGGGGTTATCACATGAACCCGAAACCTCACCTAATCGCCTTCGAGTACTAACTACAGTAACCGGTACGCGAATCTGCTTTACTTCCCTACAATCGGCAACCATTAATAATAATAGCCTTCGGCTTTTGAATAATCAAAAGAATAATCCTTTAAAATAAATCCTTACCACCTTCAATATTCGGCCAAGATACTTCTAAATGGAAGAAGAGAGTTTCGGCACACCCAAAGGAGTATATTCGACCAATAAAGAAATTATTGAGAAGAAAGGAGAAATAGGGGATTCGGTTTTGAGAAGAAAAGAAAAGAAGTAGATGAAAGATGATGGTGTATGAGATTCGGCCAAAGTTTAGAGAAAGAAAGAATGGTTTTTGGTTTTGATAAAGGTTGAAAAGAGAATGAAAAAGAATTGATCAAAGGAAGAAAAAGAGAGATGGAAGAAATGGTATTCGGTCAACACAACTTTACGAAAGAAGAAAAAGCGCAAGATACAAAAATGTAGTTTGGTTCAAAAAGACAAATGTGAGAAAGAAAGTGGTATTTTGTTTCCAACAAAATGAAGTTGTCATCAAAAGAAATTTTGCACCAAAAGTATCCTAGACATTCGGCCAAAGATGATAGTTTTTGGAGAGAAAAACAAATACCAAAAAGATGTACAAAACAAAAGATTGGCTAACATCCCCCCAAGCTACCTACCAAAAATTCAGCCACTCCCTCTAGCCTTACTTGTCGTCCACATACGTGCACTAAGGCATAGGATTTCTTTCCAAAACTTCCTCCACCTTCCATGCCTTTGTCCCCTTATTATACCATAAACTCAAGATTCTTATCCCTAACTTCAAGCTTTCCATAACAAATTTTAAACTTACCAAAAGATGGAAGTCCAACCTATCATAAACATAGGTTGACCGGCCATTAATGCTAAAACACAAAAATAAACTTTCAAAAAGCTAAACATACTACTCGAACCTCTAACCTCAAGCTATATGTTCAAACACCATAACCACTTTGCCACTAATTCCTCATGTGCTTTAATTAACACTTAAATTAACTTAAGTGCTAAGCTCACTTAATCCACTTCATTAAATAAACCATACTAAAATTTATTCTAGCTTCCTAATATTTCCAAGCCTTCACACAAATATACTAAGCACACAAAAATTAATACCCGAGCTAACACAAATAACTAGATGACATACAAATTTTTCCTAAAGCCCATGGCCCAATCGGCCCAATTCTACTAGGCCCAGTTTCGGGATGTTACAGTTCTACCCTCCTTAAAAATAATTTCGTCCCCGAAATTACTTACTAACGATCAATCGTACAGTCTAACTCACCACACTACGCTCTTGCTGCGCACTCTGATCTTAATAACACTACTAACAATCAAAGTGATATATAGAAATCCAATGATCAAGAACATACTGGTGAAGACGTCCGGTGCGTCACCCTCCTCATGACGCCTCATAGCATACACCAAACCAGGCTGCCTAGCCTCAGTGTTGCCAACACCTCTGCCAGCTGCTCCGCGACCTCGACCAGAGCCATTACCGCCTCTACCATTATCACGACCCTTCTGCGGTGGCGGTCCCTCCTTTCTGAACTGAGCACGACCTTGACCTTCAGAATGATTCCTAGCTTGCTTACGTGGACAGTCTCTCACACGATGATCCAGTGAACCACACTCGAAACATTCTTTTTCTCCGGTCCAACATTCGCCCCAATGAAACTTCCCACATCGGTTACACCGTGGTGGACCCTGATTAGCAGTAATAGGCCTCCCAGACTAATTCGGCCCACTCTGCCTAACCCTTTTTTGAGAATCTTCGTTCGACCCAGATGATCCATATCTTCTTTTATGCTTGTTCCGGTCATAACTCTGTCTCACGGACTCCTTGACCCTTTCGGCTACCTTAGCCTTTTCCACCAAGACAGCAAACTCACGCTCCTGCTGTGGAGCAATCAGCAACCTTAACTCATCCCTAAGTCCGTCTTCAAAGCGGACGCAACGATCATGCTCCGTTGACACTATACCCTGAGCATAGCGGCTCAGCCTCAAGAATTCCGCTTCATACTCCGACACAGACTTATTTCCTTGTACCAACCCCAGAAAAGCTTTCCTCTGTGCATCAATGTAGCTTGTGCCCACATACTTCTTCTGATAAGCAGTTTTGAAATACTCCCAAGTAAGATCATCCGCCGTAGTACCATCCCGAACAGTGAGCCACCATCAATATGACTCATCCTTGAGAAGCGACACCGCCCCTTTCAGTTTCTCCTCATTCGTCAGATCTATCTCATCCATGATTCTTTCGGTCGATTCCAGCCAATACTCAGCCGTATTGGGCGCTACACCGGACACACCTCGAAAAAATTCAGCTCCATTAGCTCGAAGTCTCTCAGGTACCGACTTCCGAGCTCCTCCACCTCCACCCATTCCAGCTACCCTTTCCAGCACCCGCAGCATCGCTTGTGACACTGCGTCATCACCCGTCTGATCCTGCTCCTCAGCTCCAAAAGTTGGGGGTGGTGGCGGCGGTGGTACCTCATTTTCCGATCCCTGACCCGACCTAACGGGTTCCGATACAGCCATTTTGCCTCGACCATGTCCACGACGGCCACGTCCTCTATAGCTCATTCTAACTATCGCGTTTTAATCTGATTAGGAAATTTTATGAATTAGTACATGTTTCACTTGGTTATCCGCGAAGAAATTTTATGAAGAGTTTAATAGAGATTCTTTCGATCAATCAAAGTTTTAAGTCTTCTATCCTAGTTTACACAGAAAAGTACATCCATTCCCTATACCTTTCATACCTATGCACTCTTCGGGCATTTCTGTCCGTTTCTATCCCAGGGGTATTTTCGTCATTTTCCTACAGGGTATTTTTGTAATAAACTGAAGAAATTTGAAAACTTTAATAAATCAAAACATTTTGTAATTTCTAAAACTGAGGAGTATTTTCGAGAAATTCTCAATTTAAAGGTATAGCGAAATTTTGAAAACCAGGGGTATTTTGGTAATTTTGTCAATCGGGGGTAATTTTGTAAATTCCAGAAGTCAGGTTATTATTTTGAAATACAACAATTTGGGTACTTTTGCAAAGTAAATATTTAATCAAAATCGGGGTAATATGGTAATTTTAGAAACCAAGGGCATTTTCGTAATTTTGCCACTAGGGACATTTTGGTAATTTTGATAAGCCAAGAATATTTGAAAATTTTCTAGAAATAAATTTTTACTACTATTTAAAGGAGTGTCGTAATGATTTTTAAAACTTAGAGCTTTCATAAAACAGGGTTAATCCCTTGCGGGTTTTATTTAACGTGTTTAGCCTATGACTGAGTCCTTTTGGTTAAGGTGAACCGAAGCTACGCACCAGGTAGGAATTCTGCGAAGAGGAGGTGAGTCACGAGGACTGCTTAAGTACCAAGCTCTTCCGGATCCAATCCTAGACATGCGCACTAAGGTTACCACACCCTAACTCGGCGACTTGGTCGTAGGTTGGTTTAATTAGGCTTTTAAAGTCTTATGTCTTTGTTTGGGGTATCTAGTCCTAAGGTTCAACACCTATCACACTAACTACGTTCCATACCTACCCTTCTACCAATAATAATTCACAAAGAAATGAGAAGTACTTACCTGGGCGGATCGGTGCCGGAGACTCGGTGCCGGAGACTCGGTGCCATGCTGTTCAAAACCAAAATTATTTCAAAAAGGCCTACCAAAACATTTTGGGCCTTGGGCCCCCACAGCCGAGCTTTGAACCTGGCTCTGATACCAATTTGTAACACCCCAAACCCGGCCCAAACATTACGACCGAATTTGGTATGTCACGGAGAAAAGTTATTTTTGTAAAATCCCTTTAAGCAGATTTAAAATTTTTGTTGAAAACATTTTTGGTAATGAAGAAAACAAAAACTTAGTGTTGATTAAAAATACATAAAGTCATGTTGTTACCGATTTCAGATGTACCCGCTGGTAAAATAAAACATTTTGCGTTTGATTTTGAGAAAACATGTGTATCCATTTTCAAGTCATTAAGTTGTTAAACAAATTATCCAAAACAGATAAAATAACCAAAATATAATCCTAGGAGGCCTTATTACAATTTAAGCAAAATAAACCAACAATAAAATAAAAGTAGTTCATAAATCATTTAATCCAAATGTTCACTGCATGGCCACCTCGAGTCCTTCCGGCTCCTTTTCCGCGATCTACGAGTCACCTGAAAAATTAAAGGAGAAGGTGAGTCACCAAGTCTCAATGTGTAACCCTTCCCCGGTTTAGTGCAACACATACACAAGTCATAACCAATTAACATGCACAAGTTTAATATGCACCCAACCTAGCCATCCAAACGCCTTTCTCTACCCCGTGTGGTACCAAACCACTGGTGGTGCCAAACCACTGGTGACTCAAAGTCACAGATGTGATAACAAATCACTGGAGATACCAAATCTCTGGTGTCCGAAGACACAAATCGAATGATGGGGCCAACCCATCGTGTGATACCAAATCACTGGCGTCAATCCCGTATCTCAAAGTGGGGCCAACCCACGGTGGTGCTAAGCCACAGGGACGAGACGCTATGAGGTGCCAAACCTCTGGAAGTACCAAACCTCTGGTGACCGTAGTCACAATGTGTTACCAAAACACTGGTGTCCGTCGACACTAATATCACTGCCCCCTCCACTCATTTAATCCCACATCAATCAATAATATGCATTTAACAAATTTCATGCCAATAGATTTATTTAACAACATCCAACATATATATCATGAGCCATATATTATAATCTGCATATACCAAATATGCCATGCTTCCCAAAAGCATCATAAGAAAGCTCTTAACAACAAAGACTTACCCGAATCCTTGTTTATACCATGATGGTATTACATCCGAATCTACACAATCCAATTAAGCATACATATAACACTTAGCACATTAAATAGTTATAAGGTGTGTATGTACACACCTGTCACCAACGATAGTCCTAAATCCCGAAAAGTCACTCGGCCACCTTAGATTTCTTGCTCCTATATTCGGCCAAATACAAGAGTTAGGGACATGGACTATTCGGCCAAACCACATAATTCTACGGGGTTATCACATGAACCCGAAACCTCACCTAATCGCCTTCGAGTACTAACTACAGTAACCGGTACGCGAATCTGCTTCACTTCCCTACAATCGGCAACCATTAATAATAATAGCCTTCGGCTTTTGAATAATCAAAAGAATAATCCTTTAAAATAAATCCTTACCACCTTCAATATTCGGCCAAGATACTTCTAAATGGAAGAAGAGAGTTTCAGAACACCCAAAGGAGTATATTCGGCCAATAAAGAAATTATTGAGAAGAAAGGAGAAATAGGGGATTCGGTTTTGAGAAGAAAAGAAAAGAAGTAGATGAAAGATGATGGTGTAGGAGATTCGGCCAAAGTTTAGAGAAAGAAAGAATGGTTTTTGGTTTTGATAAAGGTTGAAAAGAGAATGAAAAAGAATTGATCAAAGGAAGAAAAAGAGAGATGGAAGAAATGGTATTCTGTCAACACAACTTTACGAAAGAAGAAAAAGCACAAGATACAAAAATGCAGTTTGGTTCAAAAAGACAAATGAGAGAAAGAAAGTGGTATTTTGTTTCCAACAAAATGAAGTTGTCATCAAAAGAAATTTTGCACCAAAAGTATCCTAGACATTCGGCCAAAGATGATAGTTTTTGGAGAGAAAAACAAATACCAAAAAGATGTACAAAACAAAAGATTGGCTAACATCCCCCCAAGCTACCTACCAAAAATTCGGCCACTCCCCCTAGCCTTACTTGCCGTCCACATACGTGCACTAAGGCATAGGATTTCTTTCCAAAACTTCCTCCACCTTCCATGCCTTTGTCCCCTCATTATACCATAAACTCAAGATTCTTATCCCTAACTTCAAGCTTTCCATAACAAATTTTAAACTTACCAAAAGATGGAAGTCCAACCTATCATAAACATAGGTTGACCGGCCATTAATGCTAAAACACAAAAATAAACTTTCAAAAAGCTAAACATACTACTCGAACCTCTAACCTCAAGCTATAAGTTCAAACACCATAACCACTTTGCCACTAATTCCTCATGTGCTTTAATTAACACTTAAATTAACTTAAGTGCTAAGCTCACTTAATCCACTTCATTAAATAAACCATACTAAAATTTATTCTAGCTTCCTAATATTTCCAAGCCTTCACACAAATATACTAAGCACACAAAAATTAATACCCGAGCTAACACAAATAACTAGATGACATACAAATTTTTCCTAAAGCCCATGGCCCAATCGGCCCAATTCTACTAGGCCCAGTTTCGGGATGTTACAACACGAAAACCCCTCGACAAAACTGTAACATCCCAAAAATCAAGGGTTAGTAGAATCGGGTTTGTAAATTAAGAAAGAGTAGTCATGCATTAATTTTTGAGATTATCTATGCATTTTTAATAAAAAAATGAGGTATTGGTTTTTTGGTTAAGTGTTAGTGAAACATTTCTTAAAACCCAAGTTCAAATCCCTTCTCTCGTATCATTTTTATTATTTTGCAAATTTTGCCTTAAACCCTAGTATGTGACATGCCTTGTTTTTAAAATAAATATTGCAAAATTATTTCAAAAATGAGGAAGAAGCCTAGTGGTTAAAATAAATATGGGAAAGAATGGAAATTAAATGAGGTCCTATGTTTGAATCCTTTTCCTTGCGAAATAATTAAAATTTCCAAAAAAAATATTTTTAATGTGGGTCTCATCCATACCCTTGAACCTTAAGTATAAATACAAATTTTTATTGTATTTTTCAACCTTTAATTCCATTTTTCCCCACCCTATCCATTCACCCTCTTCCTCTCCTCTTTTCTCTTCAATTTTCTTTCTTTCTTCCATTGTAGTCATCGCCTACACCTCCCATTTTACCATAGCTTTCTTCTTCTTTTTGCATCAAGATTGTGCATCATCTCCTTTACTCTATTTATTCCATTTATCCTCATCTAAATCAGCCCCAAATCTGAAATCTTGAACCCCAAGATCGATCCCGAACATTGTTAAGAAAGTGCCATTGCCATTTCTCTCAACTAGTTTGGGTAAGATCTCTTTTCTCTTCAATTTCTTGATTAATCTTGTCTATTAAAAACAAAAATTTCCAAATCTGGAATTTGGGGGGTTTTAAATGATTTCAAAGGTATCTTTTCAGATTTTAATGAGATCTCAAGCCATTTGAAAATTCAGCCCCAATTTTGGCCACCATGGGTGTTGGTGCATGCGCCTATGTGCAAGAAAGGGGGTTATTTTGTTTCTTGAGTCTTGATCATGTTTTTCCAGCATTAAATTGTGTCCTGGAACCCTCATAATCAGACTTTAATCACATGTTAATTAGGGAGAGACGTTCTTGATCAATTAGCCAATCAGATCCCACAAATTGTGAAGCGTAAGTGCAATTAAAGGTAACTAGTTTGTTATTTCGACATAGTTGTTGGGTAAAGGTTATGAATTGATTAAATGAAGGAATTTAATAATTAATTTAGCGACTTATTTTCTAGTATATTATTAAATTAGGTTCTGACCCAAACGCCCCAAATCATCCGTAAAGGCGAAGAATGATTGTGCGTACAATTCGCATCGATATAGTGTAAGGAATCTAACTAGTTTAGATTCATAAAATAGTTATAATTTCAAAAATTGGTTTGAAATCATAAGTGGGTGTTTGGGGGCTGGTTTAATGATAAATTTATTGAATTTATACTAAATTCTGGCTTAGGGTGTAACACCCCAAACCCGGCCCAAACATTACGACCGAATTTGGTTTGCTACAGAGAAAACATTTTGAAACCCGTTTTAAAACCGATTTAAGTTTTGTCGAAAATCTTTCATTTTCAAGTCTCTTGTTAAAAAAACCATACTTAGTGTTGTTTAAAAATATTTATTAAGTCGAGTTGTTTATAGATTTCAAATGTTAAGAAATAGTTCTAAACAAATTAATCCAAAACATAGAATAATAAAAATATATCTAGGAGGCCTTATTACAACTTAATTAAAATAAAACCAACATTTAAATAAAACAAAATCCAAGTTCATCTAATTATAATTTTCACTGCATGGCCACCTCGAGTCCATCCGGCTCCATCTCCGCGATCTACTCATCTGCAAAATGTTAAGGGAAAGGGGGTGAGTCACCAAGACTCAGTGTGTAATCCCCCACCCGGTAAAGTAACTCATACACAAGTCATTAATAATCATGCACATGCAACCCAACCTAACCATCCATACTCCTTTTCTACCCCGTGTGGTCAAAACCACTGGTGGTCAAAACCACTGATGACTTAGAGTCACAAATCAGATGATGGGGCCAACCCATCGTGTGGTCAAAACCACTGATGACCAAAAGTCACAATATAACAAATGTGGTCAAAACCACTGGTGGTACCAAACCACTGGGACTTAGTCGCAAATAATCAATCATTGTGGTCAAAACCACTGATGACCATAGGTCACAATAATCTGATGGGGCTAACCCATCTTGTGGTCAAAACCACTAACGACAGTCCATAATATCATTCCCCTCCTCTCATCAATCCCACCATCTCATGCTTTTATAACAATTTTTATAAATCATACCGTAGCATTTAATCATCATGTGATGGCATGCAAATCATATATCAAAAATCACAAGTTAGGGGACTTACCCGGAAACCATGCTTAGCCATAAGCAAATCACTACCACATAGGTGAATAACAACAACAATAACCATGTAAATTAATAAAGTGTGTAGTGAGTTCTTACACACCTGTTACTATCGTAATTCCTAGATCCCAAAAAGCCGATCTACGATGCTAGATCTTGACCCTAATGCCTTTGAGTACTAACTACGGCAACCGGTACGCGAATTTGCTTCACTTCCCTACAATCGGCAACCATTAATATAATAGCCTTCGGCTTAAACGAAAACTTAAAAGAATAATCCTTTGAAATAAACCCTTACCACCTTATCAAAACCGATTGCTAAAGAAGTCCCAAGGAAAACTATCTTACCTTCAATATTCGGCCAAAGTTGATCAAGATAGGAGAAGAAAATTCGGTATACCCAAAAGAGTGGATTCGGCTATGATTTGTTCAACACAATCAACCAAGGTTCAACTTGTATGGAAAAAGAGGAAGTAAGAAAGTGAACTAATAGTTTCGACTAAGTGCCTTTGAGAAGAGAAAAAGAAAGAAATAGATAGAATATTAAGGTATAGGAGATTCGGCTAAGAAAGAAAGAAGAAAATGGACAAAAGAGATAGAAGTTTCGGCTATGGTTGAAGACAATACTCAAGTTTCGGTTTTGAGTGAAAAAGAGGGAGAGAATAGAAGATGAACAAAAATGACTAAATGGTCAAACAAGTTAGGCTTATCAAAAAGGTAAAATTCGGCCAAAAGAAAAGAGAGATTGGGAGAGTGTTTTGCAAACTTTTGCACCAAATGAAAGAAATGACCAAAACAAATTCCTAAGCCTTACCAACACTAGCATATTCGGCCAAAAACCCCCCCCTTTAGCCACATTGCCATCCAAGTTCATGGCATAAAGGCCATGAATTTGTTTCCAAAACATTTCCCACAAACCAAGCCTTTGTCCCCTCAATTTACCATAACTTCAAGATATCTTACCAAAACCTTAGGAATCTTATCCCTTATTCCATGCTTTCCTTAAACAACAATTCAACTTACCAAAATTATTAGTCCACCTATCATAATTATGTTTGACCGTCCATTAAAGCTAACATACAAAAATAAACTTTAAAAATGCTAAACATGCTACTTGAACCTCTATCCTCAAGCAACTTTCCAAACTCCTTAACCACCTTGCCACTAATTCCTCTTGTGCTTTAATATACACTTAAATTAACTTAAGTGCTAAGCTCACTTAATCCACTTCATTAAATAAACCGTACTAAAATTTGTTCTAACTTCCTAATTAGAATCAAACCTTCACAAGACTATACTAAGCCCACAATAAAAATTATACCCGAGCTAACACAAGTAACAAAATGATATTCTAAAATTTTCCTAAAACCCAATTTGTAACATCCTGAAATAGGGGTTATTCGTGATTGAATTATTTTGCTTGTGTTTAAATTTTTGTGATATTATTTGTGGTGTTATAAGACTTAATTAGGGGTCTTGAGTAAGCTCGGTTTAGTAGGATAATTCGTAGTATGGCTTATTTAATGAAGAGGATTAAATGAGCTTAGCACTTAAGTTAATTTAAGTGTATATTAAAGCACAAGAGGAGTTAGTGGCATAGTGGATAAAGAGCTTGAAAGGTTGCATGAGGTTAGTGGTTCGAGTAGTAGGTATAGCATTTTTAAAAGTTATTTTTGTATGTTAGCTTTAATGGACGGTCAAACATAATTATGATAGGTGGACTAATAATTTTGGTAAGTTGAATTGTTGTTTAAGGAAAGCATGGAATAAGGGATAAGATTCCTAAGGTTTTGGTAAGATATCTTGAAATTATGGTAAATTGAGGGGACAAAGGCTTGGTTTATGGGAAATGTTTTGGAAACAAAATCATGGCCTTTATGCCATGAACTTGGACGGCATTGTGGCTAAGGGGGGTTTTTGGCCGAATATGCTAGTGTTGGTAAGGCTTAGGAATTGTTTGGTCATTTGGTTCATTTGGTGCAAAAGTTGCAAAACAATTTTCTCTCAAATACTTTTCTTTTGGCCGAATTCTACATTGTGGTAAGCCTAATACTTTTTGACCATTTGGTCATATTTGTTCAATATCTATTTCTCCTTTTCATTCTCTCAAAAACCGAAACTTGCATTAACCTTTTGTTCTCCCATTCATTTTGCTTAAACACCAAAACTCTCTAATACACTCTTCTTTGCCGAAACTCTATTCTCTTCCCATTATTTTCTTTTTGTCATAAAGCCGAATATACCTTTTTGTTGTGCCAAAAATATTCTTCTTCTATCTTGAATCTCTTTGGCCGAATATTGAAGGCAACATAGTTTTCTTTGGGACTCCTCTAGCAATCGGTTTTTGGTAAGGTGGTAAGGGTTTATTTTAAAGGATCATTCTTTTAAGTTTTTGTTTAATCCGAAGGCTAATAAACCTTAATGATGATGGTTGATTGTAGGGAAGTGAGGCCGATTCTTTTAGGAGTGTGTTGGATAGTGTTCGAAGGCTTTTGGGTAAGGTTTTAGGTTCACAAGGAACCCTTTTTCTCAATTATTTTGGTTTGGCCGAATAGGCCATAGTTCTAATATTCATTTTTGGTCGAATATAGGGACAAGGAAAGTTTGTGTGGCCGATTTGTCTAATCGGGATTTAAGGCTTTCGTTAAATTCAGGTGTGTGTACATACACATCTTATGACTTTTTAATATGCTAAGTGTTATATTATGTCTAATCGATATATGTAGACATGGATGTAATACCATCATGGTATTAACAAGGATTCGGGTAAGTCTTTGTGACTATGAGATTACTATTTGATGCTTTTGGGAAGCATGACACATTTGGTATGTGTATATTTGATATATGGCTTATGATAATCGATTGGATGTTGTTAAATAAATCTATCAACATGATTTTTGTATATGCATAAATGATTGATATGGGTTGATGAGAGGAGGGGGCAGTGATAATTGTGTCGACGGACACCAGTGTTTTGGTAACACATCGTGACTACGGTCACCAGAGGTTTGGTACCTCCAGAGGTTTGGCACCTCATAGCGACTTGTCCCTGTGGTTAATTCCACCGTGGGTTGGCCCCACTTTGAGATATGGGATTGTCTGCCAGTGATTTGGTATCACACGATGGGTTGGCCCCATCACTTGATTTGTGACTTCGGTCACCAGTGTTTTGGTAACACAATTGTGTCTCCGGACACCAGAGATTTGGTATCTCCAGTGATTTGGTATCACATTTGTGACTATATGTCACCAGTGGTTTGGCACCACCAGTGGTTTGGTACCACACGGGGTAGAGAAAGGCGTTTGGATGGTTAGGTTGGGTGCATTTAAACTTATGCATGTTAATTGGTTATGATTTGTGTATGTTATTGCACTAAACCGGGGAAGGGTTACACATTGAGTCTTGGTGACTCACCTTCTCCTTTAATTTTCAGGTGATTCGTAGATCGCGGGTGAGGAGCCGGATGGACTCAAGGTGGCCATGCAGTGGAGACTTTTTAATAAATGAATTTTTGGATTTTATCTATTTTTCTTTTGGGTTTATGTTTGTAATAAGGCCTCCTAGAATTATTTTATTATTACTGCGTGTTTTGAATGTTTGGTTTAAACTACTTGATGATGTTAAAATGGATGCACATGTTTTTCTCAAATTAAACGCAAAATGTTTTAAAGTACCATCGGGTACCTCTGAAATTTTTAAACAACCTGACTCAACAAATTTCTTTTGAGTGTGATTTCTAACAAATAAAATTTTAATTGAAAGGCAATTTGACTAAGTTTTAAATGGTTTTCAAAAATGTTTTCTCTGTAGCAAACCAAATTCGGTCTTATGGTTTGGGTCGGGTTTGGGGTGTTACACAATTCCCAATCGGCCCAATCCTACTAGGCCCAATTTTGGGATGTTACAATTCTACCCTCCTTAAAGAAATTTCGTCCTCGAAATTTCCAACTAGCTAACAGTCGTACCTTCTACTCGCCACACTACGCTCTTGCTGCGCACTCTGATCTTAATAAAAATAATATACTTTCTAGGTACAGTCCCAAAGTTCACACTCAAGGTTCCATCCACTTCACTATCAACACAAATACGATCTAGCTCTATAACGAACGAGACAATAAAGAGGTATTCCAAACATAAGAAACTTACCCGTTGTCACATCTGGCACATCGTCCTCCTCACGACGGCCAACTGCATAAACCAACCTTGGTTGCCGTGCCTCTGCACCTTCAGCACCTCGGCCACGCCCGTTACCATTATCATTACCTCTAGCTGCACCTCGACCCCTCTGTGGTGGTCTTTCATTTCTAACCTGAGCACGGTTCTGACCCTCTGGCTGATTCTTAGCTAACTTCCGGGGACAATCCCTTACACGTTGATCGAACGATCCACACTCAAAGCACCCTCGATTACCATTCCAACACTCCCCCTTGTAAAACTTGCCACACTTATCACACCGTGGCGGCCATTGAGGATTAGTAGCAGCAGCAGGCCTAGCAGCTTGATCCAACCCATCAAACCTCGTTCTCTTCTGTTCATTACCTGAGAACCTTGAAGGTTCAGAGCTCCTCTTATTCCAATTCTGTTCTTGGTTCCGCTTAACGGACTGTCTTACTCCCTCCGCAACCTTTGATTTCTCTACTAGAACAGCAAACTCTCGTTCCTGTTGTGGAGCTATCATCATTCTCAGCTCATCTCTCAGCCCATCTTCGAATCTAACACAACGTTCATGCTCGGTACCCACCATACTACGAGCATACCTACTCAACCGGAGGAACTCCGCCTCATATTCCGCCACTGACTTATTTCCCTGAACCAGGTTCAAGAAAGCCTTTCACTGTGCGTATACATAGCTAGTTCCAATATACTTCTTTTGGTAAGCTTCCCTGAAGAATTCCCACGTGAGATTTTCTGCCACCGTTCCATCCCTTACGGTGAGCCACCATTGATATGCTTCATCCTTCAGAAGCGACACTGCTCCTTTCAACTTCTCCTCATTAGTTAGGTCAAGATCATCCATGATCCTTTCTGTTGATTCCAACCAGTATTCTGCTGCACTAGGTGCCACTCCCGACACACCCCGGAACACCTCAGCTCCGTTAGACCGAACTCGCTCGGGAACAGATTTTCGAGCTCCCAAATTTCCACTAGCCCCAGCCACCAACTCAAGGACTCTCAACATAGCTTGCGATACTGCCTCACCTCCCGTCTGATCCTGCTCCTCAGCTCCAAAAGTTGGAGGTGGTGGTGGCTGTGGTACTTCATTCTCAGAACCTTGACCCGTCCTAACGGGTTCAGACACGGTCATCCTTCCCCTTCTGCGTCCACGACGTCCATGTCCTCTAGAGCTCATTCTAACTATCGTGCTTTAATCTGATTAAGAAATTTTATGCATTAGTAATTGTTCCACTTAATTATTCGCGACGAAATTTTATGAAAAATTTAATAGGGATTCTTTCGATCAAACAAAGTTTTAAGTTCGCTATCCTAGTTCACACAGAGAGGAATATCCATTCCCTAATACCTTTCATACCTACTTATTCACTCTTCGGGCATTTCTGTCCGTTTCTATCCCAGGGGTATTTTCGTCATTTTCCTACAGGGGTATTTTCGTAATAAATCGAAGAAGTTTTTTTTTTAACTTTCGTAATTCAGAACATTTTGAAATTTCCCAAAACTAGAGGGTTCTTTTCAAAGATTTCTCAAATTAAAGGTATGGCAAAATTTTGGAAACCAGGGGTATTTTGGTAATTTGTCAATCAAGGGTAATTTTGTAAATTCCAAAAGTCAGTGTATATATTTTGAAATACAAGATTTTCGGCTACTTTTGCAAAGTAAGAAGATTTTATTGAAATCGGGGTAATTCGGTAATTCTAGAACCAAGGGCATTTTCGTAATTTTGCCACTAGGGGCATTTTGGTAATTTTGGTAAACCGGGAATATTTTGAAGATTTTTCCAAAATAAATTTTTCCTAATATCTAGAGAGTACTTAAACAATTTTAAAACTCGAGTTTTCATGAAAACATGGCTAATCCCTTTCGGGTTTTATTTTATTGTGTTTAGCCTATGACCGAGTCCTCTTGGTTAGGGTGAACCGAAGCTTCGCACCAGGTAGGATTCCTGCGAAGAGGAGGTGAGTCACGAGGACTGCTTAAGTACCAAGCTCTTCCGGATCCAATCCTAGACATGCGCACTAGGGTTACCACACCCTAACTCGGCGACTTGGTCCTAGGTTTGTTTAATTAGGCTTTTAAAGTTTTATGTCCTTGTTGGGGTAAACTAATCCTAAGGTTTAAAGTACTTATTACTATCTACGTTCCATGCTTCCTACCCTTCTACAGAAAATAAATCATACAGAAGTTAGGAGTACTTACCTGGGCGGATAGGTGCCGGAGACTCGGTGCCATGCTATTCAAAACCAAAAATATTTCTCAAAGGCCTACTAAAACATTTTGGGCCTTGGGCCCCTACAGCCGAGCTTTGAACTGGGCTCTGATACCAATTTTGTAACACCCCAAACCTGGCCCAAACATTACGACCGAATTTGGTTTGCTACAGAGAAAACATTTTGAAACCCGTTTTAAAACCGATTTAAGTTTTATCGAAAATCTTTCATTTTCAAGTCTCTTGTTAAAAAAACCATACTTAGTGTTGTTTAAAAATATTTATTAAGTCGAGTTGTTTATAGATTTCAAATGTTAAGAAATAGTTCTAAACAAATTAGTCCAAAACATAGAATAATAAAAATATATCTAGGAGGCCTTATTACAACTTAATTAAAATAAAACCAACATTTAAATAAAACAAAATCCAAGTTCATCTAATTATAATTTTCACTGCATGGCCACCTCGAGTCCATCCGGCTCCATCTCCGCGATCTACTCATCTGCAAAATGTTAAGGGAAAGGGGGTGAGTCACCAAGACTCAGTGTGTAATCCCCCACCCGGTAAAGTAACTCATACACAAGTCATTAATAATCATGCACATGCAACCCAACCTAACCATCCATACTCCTTTTCTACCCCGTGTGGTCAAAACCACTGGTGGTCAAAACCACTGATGACTTAGAGTCACAAATCAGATGATGGGGCCAACCCATCGTGTGGTCAAAACCACTGATGACCAAAAGTCACAATATAACAAATGTGGTCAAAACCACTGGTGGTACCAAACCACTGGGACTTAGTCGCAAATAATCAATCATTGTGGTCAAAACCACTGATGACCATAGGTCACAATAATCTGATGGGGCTAACCCATCTTGTGGTCAAAACCACTAACGACAGTCCATAATATCATTCCCCTCCTCTCATCAATCCCACCATCTCATGCTTTTATAACAATTTTTATAAATCATACCGTAGCATTTAATCATCATGTGATGGCATGCAAATCATATATCAAAAATCACAAGTTAGGGGACTTACCGGAAACCATGCTTAGCCATAAGCAAATCACTACCACATAAGTGAATAACAACAACAATAACCATGTAAATTAATAAAGTGTGTAGTGAGTTCTTACACACCTGTTACTATCGTAATTCCTAGATCCCAAAAAGCCGATCTACGATGCTAGATCTTGACCCTAATGCCTTTGAGTACTAACTACGGCAACCGGTACGCGAATTTGCTTCACTTCCCTACAATCGGCAACCATTAATATAATAGCCTTCGGCTTAAACGAAAACTTAAAAGAATAATCCTTTGAAATAAACCCTTACCACCTTATCAAAACCGATTGCTAAAGAAGTCCCAAGGAAAACTATCTTACCTTCAATATTCGGCCAAAGTTGATCAAGATAGGAGAAGAAAATTCGGTATACCCAAAAGAGTGGATTCGGCTATGATTTGTTCAACACAATCAACCAAGGTTCAACTTGTATGAAAAAAAGAGGAAGTAAGAAAGTGAACTAATAGTTTCGACTAAGTGCTTTTGAGAAGAGAAAAAGAAAGAAATAGATAGAATATTAAGGTATAGGAGATTCGGCTAAGAAAGAAAGAAGAAAATGGACAAAAGAGATAGAAGTTTCGGCTATGGTTGAAGACAATACTCAAGTTTCGGTTTTGAGTGAAAAAGAGGGAGAGAATAGAAGATGAACAAAAATGACTAAATGGTCAAACAAGTTAGGCTTATCAAAAAGGTAAAATTCGGCCAAAAGAAAAGAGAGATTGGGATAGTGTTTTGCAAACTTTGGCACCAAATGAAAGAAATGACCAAAACAAATTCCTAAGCCTTACCAACACTAGCATATTCGGCCAAAAACCCTCCCTTTAGCCACATTGCCGTCCAAGTTCATGGCATAAAGGCCATGAATTTGTTTCCAAAACATTTCCCACAAACCAAGCCTTTGTCCCCTCAATTTACCATAACTTCAAGATATCTTACCAAAACCTTAGGAATCTTATCCCTTATTCCATGCTTTCCTTAAACAACAATTCAACTTACCAAAATTATTAGTCCACCTATCATAATTATGTTTGACCGTCCATTAAAGCTAACATACAAAAATAAACTTTAAAAATGCTAAACATGCTACTTGAACCTCTATCCTCAAGCAACTTTCCAAACTCCTTAACCACCTTGCCACTAATTCCTCTTGTGCTTTAATATACACTTAAATTAACTTAAGTGCTAAGCTCACTTAATCCACTTCATTAAATAAACCGTACTAAAATTTGTTCTAACTTCCTAATTAAAATCAAACCTTCACAAGACTATACTAAGCCCACAATAAAAATTATACCCGAGCTAACACAAGTAACAAAATGATATTCTAAAATTTTCCTAAAACCCAATTCCCAATCGGCCCAATCCTACTAGGCCCAATTTTGGGATGTTACATAGGGAATTATTAATGAAAATTGGAAGATTCGCTAGTGTGCTGTGATGAAGCAAAAAATAAGGTGTGGGTCCTAAACTCATAAAATTATTTGAAACATGTTAAATATCATGTTATATTTGATAAATTAGATTTCTAATTGGATTGTATTAATAGAAAAATTATTGATTTTTTGAGTGGTCAAACCAGGTATGTTTCGAGCCTTAAGAGATTGACGTGTTGGAAAATTTGCTAGTTTGCTAGTATGAATGTTTAATTGAGTTTGGAATTGCATATTTAAGTTATGAGATATTGAATGTTTGACTGAATGATATAATGTGTTGAATATTAAGTTTATGTATGATTTAAACACTTGAGGTATTTGTTATATTCTGTACTGAAAATGGTGTTATTTATGCATAATGAAAATTCGTAAAGTATATGAAATTGAACGATATTGATTGATACTAACACAATGGTAATTTGAAAGATTGGAACTCTATTTTCATTTACTGAAAGTATGTGATTATTGAGGACATGCTGAGCATGTCAAATGAATGTGAAAACTATTAAGATATGATTATGTACGAGATTGTGTGACATATTGCATATGCATTGGGTTGGGATTTTGTAGTTGACGGAGGAGTTCTGTGGAGTACTGATAGCATATTAAGTCCTCACTTGTAGTCAGTGTACTACACCTGGAGTGCCGATGGGAAAGACAATTTATCATATTTTTACTGGCAGTTTATCTGTATTTTTACTGGTAAAATTTTCTGCATTTATTGGTGGTTTCAACCACAACTAGCTTAAGCCCATAATGTTTTGGAGTTCGGATGGCGGGTTTTGGGAACTCGTGGTGTAGCGGATGGTATGGGTATGAACCTTTTTGCATTGCATCATGCTCATGACATATTCGAATGTTATTGATTTCTGATATGTGTTGTATTGTGTTGTATTGAATGGTATCAAAATTAATGATTGTTACTCGAGTGAATGATGTCACATGATCATACACCATCTGACATCAATTTGATAATGGCTATGTAATGATAGGAAATTCCTATGATGGTTCTATTTTCTTCTATTAAAGCTAATTTGTTTCACTGTATTTGATATTTATGTTTGTTTAAATAATTGTTTGACTCAAACTGAGCTTTTCATAAGCTCAACCCCCAATAGTGTTTACTTTTCATGATTATTGAGGACATGCTGAACATGTCAAATGAATGTGAAAATTATTAAGATAGATTATGTACGAGATTGTGTGACATATTGCATATGCATTGGGTTGGGATTTTGTAGTTGACGGAGGAGTTCTGTGGAGTACTGATAGCATATTAAGTCCTCATTTGTAGTCAGTGCACTGCACCTGGAGTGCCGATGGGAATGATAATTTATCATATTTTTACTGGCAGTTTATCTGTATTTTTACTGGTAAAATTTTATGCATTTATTGGTGGTTTCAACCACAACTAGCTTAAGCCCATAATGTTTTGGAGTTCGGATGGCGGGTTCTGGGAACTCGTGGTGTAGCGGATGGTATGGGTATGAACCTTTTTGCATTACATCATGCTCATGACATATTCGAATGTTATTGATTTATGATATGTGTTGTATTGTGTTGTATTGAATGGTATCGAAATTAATGATTTTTACTTGAGTGAATGATGTCACATGATCATAGACCATCTGACATCAATTTGATAATGGCTATGTAATGATAGGAAATTCCTATGATGTTTCTATTTTCTTCTATTAAAGCTAATTTGTTTCACTGTATTCGATATTTATGTTTGTTTAAATAATTGTTCGACTCAAACTGGAAATTAGGACCGAACTCGGCATTCGAAGAATCACCTTGGACCTCGGACTATTTTTTCTTTATTGGTTTTGGTTTGTAACTTTTAGTTATTTCTGCTCTGTGGCTTGGTAAATTTTCTTTTGGGATTTTTGCATGGATGGGTTACTAAAGCATAATAACCAGAAAATGGTTGATATCGGGCTTAAGTAAAAGTTAACATTGTTCCCTAATTTCTCTTGAATTGCAAATGAATCGTTTTTGAAAAAAAAAATCGATAAGGTAACTAGGTTTCCAAAATGACCTGAAAAATTATTTTTTTGATGCATCTGTTTAACATCGATTTTTTTAAAGAAGAACAACAAGTAAACGGTTTTTCTAAAATAACACTATCAACAATAAAATGAATCCTAAGTGTACACGACCTAATGAATGAATGCTTTTAAGCTAACTCAAAGTACAACTACGATTTTCTCTAAAAATGAGTTTATTTAAGGTCTTCAAAAGTAACGTAAGTTAGCTTAGCCATTTCAGTGGCTAATGTATCCTTTTCAATCTAGCCATAATGTCTAGGTCGGGTTTGAGAGGTTACAAAAATGATGATAATAACCAGGTAAGCCCAAGAAACTCTTGACCTCAGACACAGACCTTGGCGACTTCCAATCCAAGATCGCCTTAACCTTCTTCAGATCAACCCAAATACCCTCGACTGAAATGACATGTCCAAGAAAAACCACCTCTCGAAGTGAGAACTCGCACTTGCTCAACTTGGCATACAATTGATTCTCCCTCAAAATCTTAAGAACCACTCTCAAATACTCGTCATGCTCATCCTCTGATCGAGTAGACACCAATATATCATCTATAAAAACCACAACAAATCAATCCAGATAGGAACGAAATATACTGTTCACCATGTCCATAAATGTGACAGGTGCATTCATCAACTCGAAAGGCATGACAAGAAACTCAAAATGCCCATAACGAGTCCTAAACGCCGTCTTCATAATGTTCGCATCCTTCACCTTCAACTAATAATACCCAGATCTCAAATCAATCTTCAAGAGAACTGAAGCTCCTCGAAATTGGTCAAACAAACCATAGATCCTCAAAAGTGGTGCTCTTTACAGCAACACACTCGATCAAATGAAACCCTAGTCCAACAACTCTACAACTAAAGTTTTAACTCCTTCAACTCCTTAGATGCCATAGGTAACGCACAATTGACACCGGAGTTGTATCAGGATAGAGCTCAATACCAAACTCAACTTCTCTATCCAGAAAAACATTTGGAAAATCACAGACTGCACGAATCTCATCCAACCTTAACACCCTACTATCAGCATTCAGGACATACGCTAGATAAGCTTCGCAACCTTTCCGGACTAACTTCTTGGCTCTAAGCGCAAAACCCACATTGGATAGCGACTCAGACCTCTCTCCAACAACAATTTCAGAGCCACTAGCACAATTAGATTTACCAACTGTGACTCACAGTCGACCTTCGCCCAATGCTCGGTCAAGCAATCCATCCCCATGATAACATCAAATCCTTAAAATGACAACTCTAAAAGATCTAAAGGAAACACTTTTCCTTGAACCATCAGAGGACAATGTCGATAAACCTAATCAACTAATACATTATCACCCAGTGAACTCCACATAGTAACACCCAACCTAGATGTCTCTATAGAAATCCCCAACTCTCTAGCTATATCTCTCAGAATAAATGATCTTGTAGCATCAGAAACTACTAAAGCTAGAAGAGAAAAAGAATGTAGTCTGAATGTACCTACGATGACATCAGTGGCCCCTTTAGTCTGGGGCTCTCTAACTGCATATACTCTAGCTTGACCTCCGGTCTCAACTCGAGCAGCTTTTCTCTGTCCAAACCCTCTACCACAATCACCTCTACCATGGCATCTCCCTCAAGTTGGAGTAGGTGCAGTAGCAATGATAGTAGTAGCAACAGGCTGGTGTCTAGCCATAACTACCCTCTTAGGGCAATCTCTAATACGATGCTCCATCAATCAGCAAGTAATATAGGCACCAGTCACCCTCCAAAACTCACCAGCATGCCTACGGTTACAATGCTTGCACAACAGCATCATAGCATGTCCTTAATCACTAGCGTCAGTCACAGCTCTTGTGATTTGTCTAACCAGACCCTGACTTGTAGCAACACGTCATCTAGACCTCCCAAAATGACCTCTCTTGGCCTTCCGGCCAAATCTACTAGCAGATTTAGACGACCTCTTAACGATCCCAGTAGTAACAGCTTTGGGCTCCTCACCCACCTTCTCAACCAACTCATTAAAGTCCTCAGTAGACTGCGCTACCAAATACAACTTAATATCCCGATTCAGTCCAAACTTGGACCTGTTATAATGGCTAGCCTATTGAGCCACCAACTCAAGCGCATACTGCCTCAGACGCATGAGCTCTGCCTCAAACTCGTCCACAGGCAAAGTACCCTGAACCAAATACATGAACTCGCATCTCCTCACCTCCAGATAGTACTCTCCCATGAACTTCCTTCAGAAAGACTCTAGGAGAAAGTCTCAATCTACTCTCTCAGGTGTAGTACCACACTCGACTGTCACTCACCAGTGATGAGCCTCACCATCTAGCAACGACACAGCAAACCCAAGCTTATCCTGATCAGAACAGCCCATCTAACCAAGGATACGGGTAGCTCTTTCTAACTAGTACTCATTACAAGTAGGGTCTCCTCCCCTAACTCCCCGAAACTCCTTACCACCTAGAACTCGTAGACGCTCTAGTGGTAATCCTTGGCAAACAGGAGTAGCATTGGCACCAATGATACGCTGCAGTTCCCCAATCATTTCAGACATCAAGTGCTCAAATTGATCCAGATGAGCATCCTCACGCGACCACGGCTGTGCATCTCCATGCGGCAGCAGTGATACATCCTCATGTGGCTACGGTGGTGTTGACAATGCACTTTGACTACCTCGTCCTAGTCACGGAGGCATAACGTAGATCAAATACTAAAGAAAAAAGTAAGGAAAATGTACCAGGAGTGAGTAGCGGTAAGTGATCCAAGGCTTAACTAAGTATAATTTCCTATAGGGCATTATGTTCCTAGTTCCTACCCTAGAAGATGGTTTATAAAACAAAGAACATGCAGGGGTAAAACAGACAATTTCAAGCAATATTATAAGATAGGCTAGGCTATGGGGTTACAAAACCTGTGACCTTTAATGTTTAACAAACCTGGCTCTAATACAACCAAATGTGACACCCGAAACCCGACTGGAACAGACCGCCCTGAATCCGAAGCAACACATTAGCCACCGAAGTGACTCTCCAGCACAAAACCACCCCAAAATACACCCCAACCTTATAACAACTCAATTCAAACTAATAAATGTCTAATCTAATTGTGGAAGCGATTTGTGAACCATTTTAAAAATATTTTTAAGTATTTAACCCTAAGGGTATTTTAGTCATTTTACCACATAAAACTAAACGATCTCGATTTTAATTCTAAATAATTACCAACTTCCTTGTAAATAATTTTGGGAAACCCCTAAAATTTATTTTAATTAACCATTTTTCCTTACTCCATTTACTAATAAAGGCTATATTAGCTAATTTTATTACTTTAATCATATATACTATTTTAATTCAGGTAATTACAACTAATAAACAACATGTATTCATAATTTAAATATTAAAAATCATTTTTAACAAACAATAATTAAATCATACAATGGACTTACCTTAGCCAAAAAGCTATCCACTCCTTGACAAGCAACAATTAAAATGTATTAGTGAAAAATTCATGCTTCAATCACCATGTTTTCAATCACCATGATATCACTTAGAAACATACCATAATCCACACAACATTTATCCATAAAATCATTCATTAAAAAACACAACTATAACATCTCAAAATTAAAATCCAAATAAAAGTCTCAATGTATATTACAAGTATATCAAATTATCTCAATTGAGTGCCACAATGCCCTCTAATGTTTCTAAAGAAGAGTCACTAATCTATACCACCAAGTAGCCTTAAACTTGGACCAGCCTTGACCTTGCTCCTCAACTCCCTAATGCAAGAAAAAAAACTTTGCACAAAGCTGTGAAGGCGTGAGCTGGAAAAAGGATTGAATTGCATTAAATGTGAAAGTTGCTTGCTATTTGTTAAAATACCAATGTGTTGTGTCTTTGTAAAGGTGAAGGCCTTATATGGCAATTAAGCCAATAATTAGGTGGTGGATGATTAAAAGTCATTAATAACCTTATGCCTATATGTTATATATGTTTAGCATTAAGGTTAATTTTGTAAATGAGTTGATAACATAATATTAAGTAAAACAAAAGTTTGTAAATGGCTATAATGTTCATCCATTTAGTCGAATATTGAAAGAAGAAAAGAAAGAAAACTATCCTAGGTTTCTGCACTTGCAAGCTTGAATTAAGGTAAGTTTTGACTTCGATTTTTGATAATTTCTAAGTTTCTGCAATCGTTGCTTTGTCTACTACAAAACCCATGTTTTAATTTTGAGAATTGATGATGTTTCTGAGATGAGCATTTGATGAACTCATGTGATTTATGATGTTTTATGGTGTTAAATGTAAGATTTAAGCTAGATGAATATATTTTGTTCTTGAATTTTTGATGAATTTAGCTAATTAGGGCTCAATTGAGAAAATATTATTTTGGAGGACTAATTTGTAAATTTGATGAAAAATATGGACTTATATAGTCCCTAGGGAGATTCGGCTATGCATGTGTGTGAACAAATTTTGTGACTTTGATGTTTTGAGAAAAATGGACTAAATTGATAAACTGTGCAAATGTGAAGTTTAATTTGTAAATAGCCCTAAATGTGTGTCCTTGGATTGAATTGAATGGATTAGTGAATAAAATGGTTAATTCTAAAAATGTTTAGATCAAGAACTGAGGAAAACGAACCTAGATCGTGGGAAAGCGAAAGTAACCGAGTAGCCGTTTCCATTTCCGTTAAATCGAATCCGAGGTAAGTCATTATGCAAATAAACGTATTCGTATTGAATTATGTGTTCTTATGACTATTGTTATCGATGAATACTTGTTATATGATCTGTTCATGAATTCCGAGATAAGGATTACTTAATGACAATGTTCGAGAAGTCCCGTACGAACCTAGGAATAGATAGGATTAGCTATGTCATGACATAGGTATCTGTTCTATTTTTATCATGTAAGACCACGTCTGGGACGTTGGCGTTGATTCAAGATTACTTGCAAGACCACGTCTGGGACGTTGGCATCGATTTGATCTTTACGTAAGACCATGTATGGGACATCGACATCGTATTGATTCGTGTAAAACCTGTTTGGGACAGTGGCATCAATATCGGAGTGCATATAAGACCTTGTCTGGGATGTTGGCATTGTACGACTAGTCCGAGCTTTCTGAGTATCCTACTAGATTCCTTAGGTTCAACGGGCAAGTCTGTAATACGAAATAGCCATGTAAATAGTGAATCCGTTTCAGGTACGTTGATCCATACACTAAGTGTGTATAATAGGTAAGTTCCTATGTGATTTTACTATGATGATTATGTATATTTGGATAATAATATGAGATGTGATTGTAAGCATGAAAGAGCTTTGTACATATGAGACTTTTGAATTGAAGAATGTGGCAAATATGGCCAAGTGCATGGACCAAAGTATATATGTGATAATTTGCTAAGTGATTTAGATGTGCCAATGTATCCATGAGTATATATGCCTTCTGTGCTAAGTTTGTTTGTATTATGACTTACTAAGCTTTTGGAAAGCTTACTCTGTGTGTGCATTTTCTCTGTTTTATAGGTCGTCAAAGCTACTGAAGGCTCAGGATCGTCAAGGATCACCATCACACTACTAAACTCATTTTGGTACATTTTGGAAATGTATTTTGCTAGATATGGCATGTATAGGCTAGTCTTTTTTATTTGTAAATGAAGTGAATTTGGCCATGTGATTTGGCTAGTTATATGTTGGTATTATGTTTAAATGAAAGTGATATATAAAGTATACTTTGGTATGGTTGAAGCACATGAATTGGTCAAGTTTTTGGGTAAGCATTTGGATAATTTATACTTGATATACATATGTTTTGGTTTTGGAAGTTGGCATGGTTGAAATGGATATTGAATGTTTAGATTGAATGGTTATTTTGGTTATCTTGTATGCATGAAATGTGTTGGTAAATATTGCTTGTAGGTAAGACCCATGTGGATGGCATTTTGGCCTTGAAAATGGCCTATAATGTCACACGGCTATGGCACATGGGCGTGCCTAGTGACTGTGGGGCTAAGTCAGTAGCTAGCATAAGAATACACGGCCTTGGCACACAAACGTGCCTAGTAGCCATGTGATTTTTGACAGGATCGGCCACGGCCAAATTACATGGGTGTGCTTGGTGACCGTGGATCAAAGGTCAGTTTCGACCACGGGGAGGACACACGGGTGTGTCAAACAGCCGTGGGAGGCACACAGCCTGCCCACACGGGCGTGTAACCCCTGAAACTAAGAAAAGTTTTAAATTTTCTAAGAATTTTGTATGTGTTCCGATTTAGTCCCGACCCTATTTCTAAACATGCTTACGGTCTCGTTGACCGCAATAAGGGACACTATGATTGTATTCTATGTGATACATGATGAATTGTTTGACTAAGTTTCCGATCTGTTCGGTAACGCTCTTAACCCATTCCGGCGATGGACACGGGATAGGGGTGTTACATTTGGTTGGTATCAGAGCTGCGGTTTGCCGATTCTCAGACTAATGTAGTGTGTCAGAGTTTAGCTATACATGCCATATATCTGAATTGTGATAGTGTGATGAATCTTGACATATAAAATGTGATTTTTGTATAGCAATGGATCCTGAAAGAGCCGTAGTAGATGACGTAGAAAGTAATGCCCCTGCTCCCGCGCAAGGGACAACGCCTTCTGATTCGAGACCGGTTACGAGCGAACAAGAGGGAGAAGCTAAACAAGCTTTCTTCCAGATGATGAGTGAGTGGTTCACTCAATTTGTAAAGAATAACCCGACTGTTTCGTAACCCCCGCCCTTGGTTAATCCCCCTCAGATATCTGATATACATCTGACTGCAAATCTGAATCTGATGAATAAGCCCCCGATTGACAAGATCCGTAAGTATGGGGCCGAAGAGTTTCGGGCTACTAGTGATGATGATGCTGAAAGGGCTGAGTTCTGGTTAGAAAATACTATACGGGTATTCGACGAAATGTCTTTGACTCCAAAAGAATGCATAAGGTGCGTTGTGTCATTACTCCGAGATGCAGCTTATCAATGGTGGGAAACTTTGATTTCTGTTGTTTCGAAAGAGTGAGTTACATGGGACTTCTTTCAGAGTGAAATATATCAGTGAGAGATTCGTCGATTAGAAACGAAAGGAATTTTCGGAACTAAAATAGGACCGAATAACTATTTCAGAATATGAACGTGAATTTGTAAGATTGAGTCAGTATGCTCGAGAATGTGTATCTTCTGAAGCTATAATGTGTAAAAGATTTGAAGATGGCCTTAATAAAATCATTCGTTTGCTAGTCGATATTTTAGAAATAAAAGAGTTCGTTGTACTCATTGATCGAGCGTGCAAAGCTGAGGCACTCGGGAAAGATAAAAGAAAAGCCGAGTCTGAAGCCCGAGATATGAGAAAAAGATTTCCAAGCATATCATTTCAGTCTACTTCAAAGCGATTCAGAGATGATCAAAGTCATTCCAGAGATAATGTGGGACATTCAAACAGAAATCGAGCTAGATCGCAAATGAGTTCTAAAACTCCAGCAACTTCAGTGGCCAGCGTTGGTAATGTTCGATCTGAGAGACCTGAATGTAAACATTGTGGAAAAAGGCATCCGGGAAGCTATAGATTAAATGACAGAACTTGCTTCAGATGTGGATCACTTGATCACTTTATTCGTAAGTGCCCTGAATCAATTGAGCCAGAAACTATTCAGAATTCGAGATCGGATAACGCACCTGTGAGAGGAAGACCTTCAAAAAATGTAAGAAACGTCAGTGGTAGTCATAGAACTTGAGAGACACTGTTGTAAGATCTGAAGCTAGAGCGCCTGCCAGAGCGTATGCTATTCGAGCTCGTGAGGAAGCTTCGTCACTAGATGTTATAACAGGTACTGTTATACTTTATGATACTGCTGTGATTGCATTGATAGACCCTGGTTCTACGCATTCGTATGTATGCATGAGTTTAGTATTCAATAAGACTTTGCCTGTAGAGTCTACTGAGTTTGCTATAAAAGTATCGAACCTCTTAGGTAAAAGTGTCCTTGTTGACAAAGTATGCAAGAACTATCCATTAATGTTTCGAGATATCTGTTTCCCTGCTGATATGATGCTTTTGCCATTTGATGAGTTCGATATTATTCTGGGTATGGATTGGTTGTCTTTGCATGATGCTGTTGTGAACTGTAAAAGAAAAACTATTGATTTGAGATTTCCGAATGATGAGATTGTACGAGTTGAGTCTAATGATTTGAATGGATTGCCTGCCGTGATATCTGTTTTGAAAGCTCAAAGTTATGTGAAAAAGGATTATGAGGCATATTTTGCTTTGTGATTGATTCCAAAGTATCTGAGAAGAAAGTTGAATCAGTGCCTATTGTTTGTGAGTATTCTGATGTGTTCCCTAAAGAGTTATCGGGTTTACCTCCGATTCGTGAAGTCAAATTTAGTATTGATTTACTGCCTGGTACTACAACTATATCTATAGCTCCGTATAGAATGGCACCAACAGAGTTGAAAGAGTTAAAGTCACAGTTACAAGAATTGACAGATAGAGGGTTTGCTAGACCGAGTTTCTCACCTTGGGGTGCTCCTGTTCTATTTGTGAAAAAGAAAGATGGCACGATGAGGATGTGTATCAATTAACGTTAGTTGAATAAGGTGACAATAAAGAATAAATATCCGTTGCCCCAAATAGATGATTTATTTGATCAGTTGAAAGGAGCTACTATATTTTCTAAGATTGATCTGAGATCGGATACTACCAGTTGAGAGTTAAAGATTCAGACATTCTGAAGACGGCTTTCAGAACGAGGTACGGGCATTATGAGTTTTTAGTTATGCCATTTGGACTAACCAATGCTCCTGCTGTTTTTATGGATCTGATGAATAGAATTTTCAGACCGTACCTAGATCAATTTGTTGTAGTGTTCATAGATGATATCTTGATTTGTTCACGTGATGAAAATGAGCATGCTGAACATTTAAAAATTGTGTTACAAACTTTGAGAGAAAAACAATTGTACGCGATATTTAGCAAATGTGAATTCTAGTTACACGAGGTTAGTTTTCTGGGACATATTGTGTCAGCTTCTGGAATCCGAGTGGATCTGAGTAAGATTTCTGCTATTCTGAATTGGAAACCTCTGAGAAATGTATCTGAAGTCCGTACTTTTCTAGGTTTAACTGGTTTTTATCGTCGATTTGTAAAAAGATTTTCAGTGATAGCTACTCCATTGACTAGATTAATTGTAACATCCCCAAACCCGGCCCATTCGTTACGACCGAATCTGGTTATGTTATTGAGGAAAAGACTGTTGAAAATCTTCTTAACTTAGAATTTAAAATAGGAAAATTTACTATCTTTTTGAAACCAAGTTCTTTTGAAAACACAACCAAAACTTACATGTTATAAAACGTCTGAATCAACCTTAGTGAATATATAAAGCCCATTTGGATAATCAAGTTGTTGAAATAAATTTGCCTTCACTTAGCAATTCAAATAAAAATCCAACCATATCTTAAAATAATAATAAAATAGTTTCCAATACATGAAGATCTAAGGCCCTTTACATATTTTATTTAAACCAAATACTTAAAGTAAACCTAAAACGTTAAACTCTTCTTTCTGCATGGGCCACCATGTGTCCTCTCCGAACCCGATCCAACTACGCGTCACCTGAAATGGTTAATGAAAAGAGTGAGTCCACTGACTCAGTGCATAACCATAACCCATATTTCCATCCGTATGGGCTTGGCCCATACCCACACAGCCATCGAAACAACTCAGCAAGAATGCATCTCAGCCCAACCCATTGTCCAACCGTACACCAACCTTAGCAGACTCCCTGCCTAAGGCCGTGGCTAATCCACCACTGATCACATCATGATCCATAATCTTACCTCGGCAAACTCGCTGCTCGAGGCCGTGGCTGAGCCACCGATCAACCAAAGTGATCCAAATATCGTAATCTGTCTACGGTGATGCACATAGCCATCAACCGCCGAGATGGGCACCGAGCCAACACCTCCCTTGAGGTAGCACACAGCTAATCCAAGCGCTAATGTAGCCGGAGCTATCATTAGACCACGTACACCTTGTGTACACTTCCTCCTTCGTCGAATCAAGCCCAAATCCCATGCAACTATATAAATGCACAAGTTAAGTCATCATATAACATGAGTATATAAAATTTATACATACATAAATACATCACAAATAATCTTACCATCACCAGTTCTCATAACTTATGCCATTATAAACGGCTTCCACACATAATACACATGTAACACGTTAGCAAACCAAAACCACAGAAATAGTGCGATGATTACACACCTAAATGATACCAAAACCCGAAACGCTACTTCTGCTTCTGCACCCGCAGACTAACGGACTTACGAAAGGTTCCCAGTGATAGGCTCTTCTCCCCTACAATCGGTCTTGCTAACCACTACCCTTTGCTCTAACAAGAATCCACCACCACCAGGAAGTTCGGCTCAGGGACTTGCAACAAAAGTGGAGTAAGAGAATAAATGGTGATTCGGCAATGACTCTAAAATGGTGTTGAGATATTCGGCAATGGCAGGCTTTTAAGGGTGATTTCGGTTTGAAGCAAGGTCAAAGAAAAGGGGTGAAGGGAGAGGGGAAAATGGATAAGCCAACTTCCAGCTTTGGCTACAACAAAATGAAAGGAAAAGAAAGGGTGTTCTTGACTTATTTTCGGCAAGAGACTAAGGGAAAATAAAATAGAAGAAGCAAGAACTTTTAGTGAGGGAGAAAGCAAATGGTGAATGAACAATGAGCACTCCCCCCTATTTATAATATTCGGCCAAGCTACAACCCCCCAAAAAAAATCCCTCAAATCTCTCCTACAACACCTCCCTTCCCTTCATTCAAAAATATTTGAAAAAGTCAACCTACCTAGCCAAATTCAAAAAGCAAAGACCAAGTCTTTGTCCATCTTTTAAGCCTCCCAAAACCGTCCAACACTCTACCTAGATGACGCAAAAACAAAGCCCCCTGCTGCCCTTGCGAATCGAACACTGGCCCCCCTTTCCCTTGCACCTGAGGCGTCACCTTGCCAAGCTCTTAGTGGCGCCTCCCTTACCACTCAAGCTGCCCAATCTTTGTGTCTAATTCACCCAAATAATTCTCTTAAGACACCCACAACCAACCTCCCCCCTTTTAGCCCCTAAAACTAAAAATTTACCAAAGCAACCTACCTCCACCTAGGGTTCTCAGTACCCCTAAAACTAACCCAAACACACACTAAAGTGTGCCAACACCCGAGCTAAGCACCAAAAGCCTAACCTTTAAAACCGGGGTGTTACAATGCTACCCTCCTTAAAATAATTTCGTCCACGAAATTACTTAGCTAACGAACATCTGTACAACCTATCTTACCACCTTCGCTTATGCTGCGCAACTCTGATTAACAAGTTTTATGCATTAGAAATTCTTGTTTCACTGTTTTATCCACGAGCAATTTTATGCAATGAAGTTTCCGAGAGTAGTTCTTTCGAGCAATCAAGTTCCACTTCCTACCCAGGGGTATTTTCGTCATTTTCCTATCGGGGTATATCGGTAAACCAAAGCGATTCAAAAACTTTAATAAGTCAGGATCTTTTTGAAATTCCAAAAAATTGAAGAGTATTTTTGAAAATTTCGCAAATTAAAGATATAGCAGGATTTTAAAAACCAGGGGTATTTTGGTAATTTTTTGTCAACCAGGGGTATTTTTGTAAATTTTCTCAAATCGAGGTATATTGCTATTTTGAAAACTAGAGATTTTAATATTTGCAAAGTAAAAATCATTTTAACAAGAGTTGAAAGTAGTACGGTAATTTTGCAATACAGGGGCATTTTTGTAATTTTGCCACTAGGGCATTTTGGGAAATTTTGTAAATCGAGACAACTTTTTTTCAAAATCTGGTTTAGAGTTTTACAAACCAAAGGGGTAAAGTTGAAAAAAAAAATTTAAAACAGAAAGTTTTTAAAAAAAATAGCAAGGCTAGTTCCCTTTCGGGTTTTAATAATCGGTTTAGCCTATGAACAAGTCCTCTTGGTTAAGGTGAACCAAAGCTACGCACCAGGTAGGATTCCTGCGAAGAGGAGGTGAGTCACGAGGACTGCTTAAGTACCAAGCTCTTCTGGATCCAATCCTAGACATGCGTACCAAGGTTAGCACACCTTAACTCGGCGACTTACTCCACAGGTTTGTTTAAGAGCTTTAAGTTTTATGCAAATGTTTGAGTAGTCTAATCCTAGGGTCCAACAGATCCTAGTATTCCATTCTACGAGCCCAAACTAAGCCCATAATAAATCACACCAACAAAACACTTCAAAAAAGGTCCGAAGTACTTACCTGGTGGACTTCGGGTCGGAGACACAGGTGCCATGCCAGAATAACCTGAAAACTTTTATAAAAGCCTATTTTTTTTTCAAAAAACCCATTTTTTGAAAATTGTTTCGGGCCCAAAACCCTCAAAGCCGAGTTTTGAACCGGGCTCTGATACCAAACTATAACTTCCCCAAACCCGGCCCATTCGTTACGACCGAATCTGGTTATGTTATTGAGGAAAAGACGGTTGAAAATCTTCTTAACTTAGAATTTAAAATAGGAAAATTTACTATCTTTTTGAAACCAAGTTCTTTTGAACACAACCAAAACTTACATGTTATAAAACGTCTGAATCAACCTTAGTGAATATAAAGCCCATTTGGATAATCAAGTTGTTGAAATAAATTTGCCTTCACTTAGCAATTCAAATAAAAATCCAACCATATCTTAAAATAATAATAAAATAGTTTCCAAAATACATGAAGATCTAAAGGCCCTTATACATATTTTATTTAAACCAGATACTTAAAGTAAACCTAAAACGTTTAAACTCTTCTTTCTGCATGGGCCACCATGTGTCCTCTCCGAACCCGATCCAACTACGCGTCACCTGAAATGGTTAATGAAAAGAGTGAGTCCACTGACTCAGTGCATAACCATAACCCATATTTCCATCCGTATGGGCTTGGCCCATACCCACACAGCCATCGAAACAACTCATGCAAGAATGCATCTCAGCCCAACCCATTGTCCAACCGTACACCAACCTTAGCAGACTCCTGCCTAAGGCCGTGGCTAATCCACCACTGATCACATCGTGATCCATAAAATCTTACCTCGGCAACTCGCTGCTCGAGGCTGTGGCTGAGCCACCGATCAACCAAGTGATCCAAATATCGTAATCTGTCTACGGTGATGCACATAGCCATCAACCGCCGAGATGGGCACCGAGCCAACACCTCCCTTGAGGTAGCACACAGCTAATCCCCAAGTGCTATGTAGCCGGAGCTATCATTAGACCAACGTACACCTTGTGTACACTTCCTCCTTCGTCGAATCAAGCCCAAATCCCATGCAACTTATAAATGCAACAAGTTAAGTCATCATATAACATGAGTATATAAATATTTATACATACATAAATACATCACAAATAATCTTACCATCACCAGTTCTCATAACTTATGCCATTATAAACGGCTTCCACACATAATACACATGTAACACGTTAGCAAACCAAAACCACAGAAATAGTGCGATGATTACGCACCTAAATGATACCAAAACCCGAACGCTACTTCTGCTTCTGCACCCGCAGACTAACGGACTTACGAAAGGTTCCCAGCGATAGGCTCTTCTCCCCTACAATCGGCCTTGCTAACCACTACCCTTTGCTCTAACAAGAATCCACCACCACCAGGAAGTTCGGCTCAGGGACTTGCAACAAAAGTGGAGTAAGAGAATAAATGGTGATTCGGCAATGACTCTAAAATGGTGTTGAGATATTCGGCAATGGCAGGCTTTTAAGGGTGATTTCGGTTTGAAGCAAGGTCAAAGAAAAGGGGTGAAGGGAGAGGGGAAAATGGATAAGCCAACTTCCGGCTTTGGCTACAACAAAATGAAAGGAAAAGAAAGGGTGTTCTTGACTTATTTTCGGCAAGAGACTAAGGGAAAATAAAATAGAAGAAGCAAGAACTTTTAGTGAGGGAGAAAGCAAATGGTGAATGAACAATGAGCACCTCCCCCCCTATTTATAATATTCGGCTAAGCTACAACCCCCCAAAAAAATCCCTCAAATCTCTCCTACAACACCTCCATTCCCTTCATTCAAAAATATTTGAAAAAGTCAACCTACCTAGCCAAATTCAAAAAGCAAAGACCAAGTCTTTGTCCATCTTTTAAGCCTCCCAAAACCGTCCAACACTCTACCTAGATGACGCAAAAACAAAGCCCCCTGCTGCCCTTTCGAATCGAACACTGGCCCCCCTTTCCCTTGCACCTGAGGCGTCACCTTGCCAAGCTCTTAGTGGCGCCTCCCTTGCCACTCAAGCTGCCCAATCTTTGTGTCTAATTCACCCAAATAATTCTCTTAAGACACCCACAACCAACCTCCCCCCTTTTAGCCCCTAAAACTAAAAGTTTACCAAAGCAACCTACCTCCACCTAGGGTTCTCAGGACCCCTAAAACTAACCCAAACACACACTAAAGTGTGCCAACACCCGAGCTAAGCACCAAAAGCCTAACCCCTAAAACCGGGGTGTTACATTACTTCAGAAGGATGTTAGATTTGAATGGTCAGATAAATGCCAGAAATGTTTTGATCAGTTGAAAACTCTGTTAACAGAAGCTTCAGTGCTAGTACAACCAGAATCAGGTAAATATATACAGTGATGTTTCGTTAAATGGTCTGGGATGTGTTTTGATGGAGGAAGGCAAAGTTGTAGCTTATGCCTTGAGACAATTGAAGCCTCATGAAAAGAATTATCTAACACACGACCTTGAGCTTGCTGCGATTGTGTTCGCACTTAAGATTTGGTGCCATTATCCGTACGGTGAAAAATGTCATGTGTTTTCAGATCATAAAAGTCTGAAATATCTGATGACTCAGAAAGATTTGAACTTGCATCAAAGAAGATAGTTAGAGTTGTTAAAAGATTTTGAGCTCGTGATAGATTATCATCCGGGTAAAGCGAACTTTGTTGCTGATGCATTAAGTAGAAAATCATTGTTTACACTACATGTTTTGAATGCTTAGTTAGATTTGTCTGATGATAGTTCTGTGTTAGCTGAGTTAAAAGTGAAACTATTGTTTATACGAAACGAGCTCAGTGCGATTCAAATTCTAAATCTGAATTTCGAGTTATTGATGATTGCTTGAGATTTCGAGGTCGTATCTGTGTTCCGAGAAATCCAGAAGTGATTCAGCTGATTTTGGGTGAAGCTCATAACAGTCGTCTATCTGTTCATCCGGGAAATACAAAGATTAACATGATCTGAAGCAACACTATTGGTGGTCTGGTATGAAACGAGACATTTCTGACTTTGTTTTGAAATGCTTAATCCATCAACAAGTGAAAGCCAAACATCAAGTTCCGTCTGGTTTGCTACAGCCAATTCTGATTCCTAAATGAAAATGGGATAGAGTGACAATGGATTTTGTTTCTGGTTTGCCTCAGACTCCGAGAAAGAAAGATACGATTTGGATCATAGTTGATCGATTGACGAAATCTGCCCATTTTATTCCGGTAAGATCTGACTATTCACTTGATAGATTAGCCGAGCTTTATATTTCTGAGATTGTTAGATTGCACGGGGTGCCACTATCTATTGTGTCAGATAGGGATTCGAGGTTTACATCGAGGTTCTGGAAGAAATTGCAAGAAGCTTTAGGCACGAAACTACATTTCAGTACAGCTTTTCATCCGCAAACAGATGGTCAATCCGAGTGGATCATTCAGATTCTCGAAGATATGTTAAGATGTTGTATACTTGAGTTTAACAGTACGTGGGAACAATATCTGCCATTGATTGAATTCTCATACAATAACAATTTTCAGTCAAGTATCAAAATGGCACCTTATGAAGCTTTGTACGGACGTAAATGTCGTACACCTCTGTATTGGACTGAGCTCAGTGAAAATAAGCTACATGGGGTTGATTTGATAAAAGATTCAGAACAAAAAGTGAAACTGATCCGAGATTGTTTGAAAGCAGCATCTGATCGTTAGAAGTCTTATGAAGACTTTAAACGAAAAGATATAGAATTTGAGATCGGCGACAAATTATTTTTGAAAGTGTCTCCGTGGAAGAAAGTACTCCGATTCGGCCGTAAAGGCAAATTAAGTCCGAGGTTCATCGAATCGTATGAGATCATTGAACGAGTTGGGCCTGTTGCATATAGATTAAGGTTGCCCTCTGAGCTAAAAAGATACACAATGTATTTCATGTTTCGATGCTCCGTAGATATCGATCTGATACGTCACATGTGATTGCCCCATCTGAAATTGAAATCCAATCAGATATGACATATGAAGAGGAACCGATCTGTATCTTAGCTCGTGAAGTGAAAGAGTTGATAAACAAGAAAATTCTATTAGTAAAAGTACTATGGAATCGACACGGAATAGAAGAGGCAACATGGGAGCTGGAAGATTCAATAAGACAGCAATATCCAACTCTGTTTAACGGTAATATTTTTGGGGACGAAAATCCCTGAAGGGGGAGAATTGTAACAGTTCGGTTTATACCCTAGTCAAAACTGTGGTTTTGGGACCACAAATCAGAGTCTGTATAATATTTTAATATTATTTTCTGTGCCATTGATGAGTGTTTAAGCATGTGTTAAATTTTCGTAAGTTAATTTGACTGTTTGTGCGTTCAAACTGACAAAAGGATTGAATTGCATTAAATGTGAAAATTGCTTTCTATTTGTTAAAATACCAATGTGTTGTGACTTTGTAAAGAAGGCCTTATATGACAATTAAGCCAATACTTAGATGGTGGATGATTAAAAATATGTTATATATATTTAGCATTAAGGTTAATTTTGTAAATGAGTTAATAACATAATATTAAGTAAAACAAAAGTTTGTAAATGGCTATAATGTTCATCCATTTAGCCGAATATTGAAAGAAGAAAAGAAAGAAAACTATCCTAGGTTTCGGCACTTGCAAGCTTGAATTAAGGTAAGTTTTGACTTTGATTTTTGATAATTTCTACGTTTCTGCAATCGTTGCTTTGTCTACTACAAAACCCATGTTTTAATTTTGAGAATTGATGATGTTTTTGATATGAGCATTTGATGAACTCATGTGATTTATGATGTTTTATGGTGTTAAATGTAAGATTTAAGCTAGATGAATATATTTTGTTCTTGAATTTTTTATGAATTTAGCTAATTAAGGCTAAATTGAGAAGATATTATTTTGGAGGACTAATTTTTGAATTTGATGTAAAATATGGACTTATATAGTCCCTAGGGAGATTCGGCTATGCATGTGTGTGAACAAATTTTGTGAATTTGATGTTTTGAGAAAAATGGACTAAATTGATAAATTGTGCAAGTGAGGGTTAATTTGTAAATAGCCCTAAATGTGTGTCTTTGGATTGAATTGAATGAATTAGTGAATAAAAGGGTTAATTCTGAAAATGTTTAGATCAAGAACCGAGGAAAAGATAGATACGTTACTTATATATATATATATATATGAAATATTTGAATGAGCTATGGCGTTGATCAACTTTTGGCCGAATGAAATTATTAATAGCTAAATCGAGTATGTGGATGTAAGTTTGAAATGCGATGATGTCAATTGAAGGGATTGAATGCTCGATGAATAAGATGGCCGAATGTAATGTAGCTTGGAATAGAGAACATTATAGTTATACTTTTCTGTAAGTAATTATACTTGATACGATGTGATGATATTTAAATTATTGGTGAATCATATGTTAAGAGAAATGATAGTAACGGCTCTTAGTGAGCGATACGTTACGAGGGACGTAAGTAACGGCTCTTAGTGAGTGACACATTACGAAAAATATTAGTAACGGCTCTTAGTGAGCGATACGTTACGAGAGATGAAAAGTAACGGCTCTATGTGAGCGGTACGTTACTAAAACAGGAAAGTATGAGTGTAACATCAATAGTTGTACGTAAATGGGGAAATAAAAAAGGGTAAGTAATTTGAGGTATGTATTATGCTTATCACCTTGGAAAATTATAACTTGGAATGTGAGTATAAGCTTCGATGAATAAATGATTTTATGTGCATTATATTCTATAAAATAGGGGTATATAGAAATGAGTATAAGTGTACATATATATATTGCATTGAAGTTTACTGTGGAAATTGGGTAATTCGGTGAGATAATGATGAATGCAAATAGTTGATTTGCTTTGATATATGTATAAGTTATTTAAATCTTACTAAGCTGTAAAAGCTTACATTTCTCTCGATTGTTTTGCATTGTAGATCTCTTTTTGGACGCTTGACTCGTGTTTGGGATCATTTTGGAAGCTCATCACACTATCATCGATCTTGGTATCTCTTTAAATACGAAGCTTTTGAGAATTATGGCATGTATAGGCTGCATCACTTTTAAATTGTTTTTCTAAGGGTGTGTATATGTATAAGCCATGTGAAAATGGCTATGCCTTATGTTTGAGTTGGATTGATCATGTTTTAAATATGAAATTTTTATTTGAGTACATTATTATAATTATTAAAAATCCTAGTTGAAAGTTATTCCATAAGATGTTATATGTGAATTGTCAAGTTCATAGGTTTGGTTGAACATGGTATAAGACTTTGAGTTGATAAAACGTTGTGGTATAATTATTGGAATGTGCAAATTTGCTAGATATGAATCGAATAGGTTATCACAAGTAATATATGTTAATGAGCAATTTAATGTATACGTGTTTATAGATATTCAACCATGATTTGTTTAGTTGACAGCTTAAATTCTTCTTTGAAATATATATATATATATATATATATATATATGTGTGTGTACTTTATTCGGCCATGTGTTATATATAGGTTCATCCATAGATGTAATATCTTGATAAGATGTGCTTAACAAAGAATAATTACTCATATTTATGCGTACGTAATGAGCATAGCCGAATATATTAGGATATTTTTTAGACAAATGAGTTGGCTTGATGTTTTTATTTTATGGTATTATTGGTTGTGAGATAAGTAGATAAAGCAATGATTTATGTGAATATGATTTAGATAAGATTAATAGTAATGTATATGTTAAGCAATTATATATGTATATGTGTTTGAATGTATGGATGTTAATAGCAAGGGAATAAATGAGTATAAGTACATTACCAACTCGGCTTTTACTTGAGGATGGCCTAGTGGTTAGTGAATTATAAGTTGTTACATTTAATCCTTAGTAAATGTTTAGTATTGATGGGATATGCATGACTTTTCATGACAGTATAATTGATACATAATTATCGTGGTAATAGCATTTATAAAGTAAAATAACTTGTGTTTAATTTAGTAATGCCCATAACTCTAATCCGGCGATGGATACGGGTTAGGGGTGTTACACTTGATTGGTATCAGAGCTAAGGTTTAGTCGATTCTCGGACTAACGTAGCGCGTGTGTGAGTCTAGCTATACATGCCATAACTTATAATATGATAGTGTGATGACTTCTGACGGTGAAATGTGTTTATTTCTTATATATTAATGGATCCTGATCCCGAGCGAGCTGTAGCCGAAGATGTCGAGAGTGTAACGGTCGCTCCCGCGCAAGGGACCGCGCCAGAAGAATCTTGACTGGCTACGAGTAATCCTGATGAGGGGGCCTTCTATAATATGATGAATGATTGGTTCAGTCAATACATACGGACCAATCCGGCTGTTCAACTACCCTTGAATTCAAGTATTCCTCCTGTAGTACCGGTGATACCCCCGATTGTGAATCCTGAGAGAGTAAACAATCCTGTTGATCGCATTAGGAAGCACGGAGTGCAGGAATTTAGAGCTGAGGATGACGATGATGCTGAAATAGTTGAATTTTAGCTCGATAACACTGTTCGTGTTTTCGACGAACTGTCCTGCACACCCAATGAGTGTTTGAAGTGTGCCATATAATTGTTACGGGATTCTGCCTATTACTGGTGGAATACACTTGTGTCAGTTGTCCCGAAAGAAAGGGTTACTTGGGACTTCTTCCAAATAGAATTCCGTAAGAAGTATATAAGCTAGCGCTTTATTGACTCTAAGCGTAAAGAATTTCTTGAGCTCAAACAAGGTCGTATGACCGTATCTGAATATGAGCGCAAGTTTGTGCGACTCGTCGCTATGCTCACGAGTGTGTTTCGTCAAAGGTTGCTATGTGCCGGAGATTTGAAGATGGTTTAAATGAAGATATAAAGCTTCTGGTTGGTATTCTTGAAATTAACGAATTCGTCGTGCTAGTTGAAAGAGCTTGTAAAGCAGAAGAATTGGGAAAAGAAAAATGAAAGGTTGAGCTTGAATCTAGAGATTTTCGGAAGAGATTGACGGGTAAACATTCACAAACGGTAACAAAGAAGTTTAAAAATGATGGTAGTCGATCCAAACTCAACGCTGGGATTTCTGTAACACCCCAAACCCGGCCCAAAGTACTACGGCCGAATTCGGAATGTTACGGGGAAAATGTTTGAAAGAGTTTGGTTTTGAAGGTGAAAATACATGTGAAATTCTAAAAATGAATATCTCGCTTACAAGATGTTTGATGATTAGAAAATCGTATTCTTGCCGAGTAGTAAAACTTACAGATTTGAGAAAAAGTCAAGTTGATATTTGAAAGAAATTTTGGGAAACGAGTTATTTATCATTAATCCGAATTTGAAAACTTTAATTTGATTTCCTTGGTTTCAAATCGCAAGTGTTTCAAGTCATTTTTAAATTGATAATCCATTATTAGTACCCACTCAAAAAAAACCATAATGAAAATCCCGAAATATTTAGAGCGGCCTTATTACAATAAAAATAATCCCAAAAGTAATTGAAAATTTAAAACATATATAAAAATAAAACAACTTCTGCATGGCTGCCTCGAATCCACTCCAGCCCTGTCCAAGAATCATGTATCACCTGCATTGTTTTTAGGAAAAATAGGGTGAGTCAAACCGACTTAGTGTGCAATTAATCCACATGTTTCGACAAATGGGCTTGGCCCACATCCACAGATATCCACATACCACACATGATGATGCAAAATGGTAACCCAACCCAACCTAGTATCCATCCGCTACACACCCCTGTATATCCTGCCACCACACACCAGGGGATTACTAAATCGACCCTCCATCCGCTACACACCTCTTTGGTAGTCATGCTGCTCAAAGTCCACTTTAATGGTCTAGCCACTGATCCACGTGATTAAATCACAATATCCACGATGAGGCACATAGCCAACATCAATCCACTTTGAAGCACGAAGCTAACATCAATCCACGATGAGGCACATGGCCAACATCAATCCACGATGAGGCACATAGCCAACATCAATCCACGATGAGGCACATAGCCAACATCAATCCACGATGAGGCACATAGCCAACATCAATCCACGATGAGGCACATAGCCAACATCAATCCACGATGTAGCTCAAGGCTAGCATCAATCCACGTACATAAATGTACACCCTTTCCTTCTTTAAATATATCCTGATCCCCATGCACATACATTTTATTATGACGCAATAACAATATAGTCATATGAACATATCAGGTATGCATACTTAGCATGCTTACGAAGACCCACATATATCCATCCACGATTTTGATATAAGAAAGATTCTAACCTAGTTTACCAGATTACCCAATATGGGTAGTCACATCACCACAGCCATTATTTCGGCTACCACACATATCACGTGCATTTAATTAACTTTAAACAGAGACAGAGTAGTAACTACACACTTGATAACCCATAACACCACTCCTTCTATGACAATACTGTCCCTAAATGAAACTACCGCTATCTGCTTACGATCCTATTCCGACGCTGGCCCACACCCCGGTGGCCAATCTCAAACCGCTGAAACCGACTGCTTCTTGAACTTAGGGGTAGAGACTACGTTCCAACCCCTTTCTCCCCTTGGCTGGCGTTCGCATCCATCAATAATATCTTAGTCAAAAAACCCCGTTAAGAAATCGAATCAAATCCATACGAAAACTAAATAACATCTAAATTGAATAATCTTACCAAAGTCGACCAAAACCCGAAGGTTCTCACTTGATCTAGAAAGTTGACGAAATCCTTCTGAATAATCGAAACTCGAGAGATCCTTAATGCTCCCTTACGCTGGCTTCAACAAAAGAGTCAGGAATCTAATGCCTCCTATAGATTCGGCCACACACACAAAAAGTAGTGTTAGACTCTTGGTTTCGGCAACCCCAAGGAGAAAGAAGATAGGAAACTTAACAGAGAAGAGGATCTTACCACTACTACTAACCCGATTGAGAAGATGATGGGAGATGAACGACGACACCCCCTACAGCCTTTGATAGATTCGGCTAAGTGATATAACTGGAGAAATAATGCAAAAGAAGAAGAAAGGAAAGGGTATAGACGAGAAAGAGAAAGGAAAAGGGTGAATGGGAGATTCGGCCAATGTATAGAAAAATATTCGGCTCTTGAAATGAAGGTTTTAAGGCTACCAAAATGAAAAGAAAAGAGGAGAATGGAGAGAGATAGATTCGGCTTAGAGAAGAAGATAGAGGAGGAGAAAAAGATGAAAGAATGTGACCTTAATGGTCTTCCAAGATTCGGCTAAGGGTCAAAAAGAAAGAAAAGAGTTAAGATGCTCAACGTTTTCGGCACCAAAAGAAAAAATGAGAGAAAACGACCAAAAGTGTTAAGCACCAACCAAAAGCCAAAAAGAAAACACCCACTATACTAACACCAACTTTCGGTACCCTCTCCTTTAGGCTCAAAACGGAATGCTCCCCCTCTCAACCCCTCAAGAATTCGGCTATCATCCAACTAGCCAACACCCTCCACATTTTCCTCCTAAATTCCCTCTACAACACTCATTCAAATGAGTTTGAATGCTTCAAACTTCATGCTTAGCTCTCCACCACACATTCAAAATGTTTGACCATTTCAAACCTCCTATCTTCAAGTGCCCACGCCAACTCCAACTCCTCCTCCTTTTGACGCAAAAATGAACTCCAAAATGCTATCTCCGCAGCTCGACATTGTCCCTTTCAGCTCCCTGAGGCGTCACTCCCTTATTCTCTAAGTGGCGCCTCCCTTGCCACTTTACCACTTGAATTGTTGTGTCAGTAAACACCACATACAATCCTTTAAAGCCTAGCTCCTCAAGCTCTCCCCCCATCAGCCTAAACCAAAAATTTCATTAAGGCTCCTACCTAACCCTAAGGTTTCCCGAAGCCCCCCAACACATACAAACAGCACACAGAGCATGCTAACACACAGATATGAACTACAATGCATGACCCCCAAATCCCGGATATTATAGTTCTACCCCCTTAAAAAATAATTTCGGCCCCGAAATTACCTAGTCAAAATAAGTGAGGGTATTACTGTCGCATCGCTTCCTATGACTCCCACGAAGCTTCTTCCGAACCATGATTCCGCCACAACACCTTGACTAGAGGAACTGATTTCTTCTGAAGCACCTTCACATCTCGCTCCAAAATCTGAATTGGTTCTTCCTCATAGGACAAGTCTGGTCTTAACTCCACCTCCTCAACTGGTACCACATAAGATGGATCCGATCTGTAACGACATAGCATCGAAACGTGGAACACATCATGTGTAATATCTGGGATTTAGGGGTTATGCATTTTAATTTAAATGTATGGGGTAGCATGCTTGTGTGTGATTGTTACGTGTTTTGGGGGCTTCGGGAACCTTGGGGTGTAGGTGGATGCCTTAAAAAAATATTTGATTTTAAGCCTTAAAGAGGGGCTAAGGGAGCTAGGCCTTAAGGAGTTTACTGTGTGGGTTAGGACACAAGAAACTAGCTAGTAAAGTGGAAAGGGAGGCGCCACTTAGAGCACAGGAGGGTGACGCCTTAGGGAGTGTGAAGGGGCCTAGGTTCGAGCAGCAAGGGAAGCGTTTTGGAGTTGCCATTTTGCGTCAAGGGAGTGCAGTGGTGGACGGCACAAGGACTCTGAATGGATGAGTGAAAGACCAAGTCAAATTCTTTTGAATGGGCGGCTAAGAGAGTGGATGAAGGCTTGACTCATTCAAACTCTTTGAATGAGAGGTGGAGAGGAAAAGTAGGAGAAAAAAAAGGGATTTGAGAAGAGGGGGAAGAGTTGGCCAGCAAAGGGACTTTGGAGGAGGCATATTCGGTCATGCAAAGGGGAGCTAAGTGCCGAAATTACTTAAGGGGTTTTAGGTGCTTTTGGTTTTCTTTTCTTTCCCTAGTGTTGTGCCGAAAGTGGTAGTCAGAGAACTTTCAAAGCCTATTTGCATGAGCCGAATTTGAGAAGACCATTAAGGTCACTTTCTGTTTCGTATTTTCGTCTTCTCTTTGTTCTCCATAAGACCGAACCCATCTCCCTCCCTTCTCTTCTCTTTTACCTTGCTAGGGCCGAAACCTCTCTCTCTCAATCTCACCATTGCCGCACCTCTTTAAGACCCACACTTTCTTCAACACATTTTCAACACATTTTGCCCCTAAGCTCGTAAATAAATTTTCAACACATTTTCTCATCAAACAAGCCTAGCTGAACATTTATTCCTCTTACAACTACTCACAAATCTAACTATTTCATGCATTTATTACACATTTTTAATCTTTGCATTCAAGTCCTATTTAGGTGTTTTCATGCTAACACCTTTCACAAAAGTTGTTTCTCATCTCCCTAACACTCATTTTCTTCCATAAAAACTCAGCTAACAACATAAACACTCTAATGGCAAGTCCCTAGACTTTCAACCATATCACAAATTAGTCCCCTCATTAGCTAGCTTAAGCTTTGGAGACTCTAAAAGTACAAAAACTGTTAAATAAAACCACCAAAATCACTTACTTGCAAGAGATTTGTTTTGCTGAAAATTTTGAACTCCAAAAACCCTTATTCCTCTCAAATTTTGGTGGTAGAAGAAGGAATAGTAAAAGATGACAATATCTTTTATTCATCTTATTTTACTCATTTTTATCACCTAATTTCCACCAAATTTGACCAAAATTTAATGTCTTGTCTCCCTAGCTTCTATATGGCCGGCCATCACACATCCAATGGCCTAATTTCACTTTAAGGACCTCCAATTTGATATTATTTGGCTATTAGACACCTCTCCCACTTATAATGGAATTTTCGCACTTTATGCGATTTAGTCCTTTTTCACAATTTCACATACAATTGCTAAAATTAAAGCACCAAAATTTTCATATAGCCATATATTAATGCCATAACACATAAAGTAATATCAAAATAAATTTCCTCAACCTCGGATTAGCAGTCTCAAAACCTCTGTTTTGACTAGCCCCAAAATCGGGCTGTTACAACTCTTCCGTCATTCAGAGATTTTCGCCCTCGAAAATCTTACTGGTAAAAAGGTTTGGATACTGTTCCCTCGTGGTTTCTTCTGGTTCCCACGTAGCCTCTTCCACACCGTGTTTTTTCCATAACACTTTTACTAAAGCTATACTCTTATTCCTCAACTATTTCACTTCTCGAGCAATAATCTTAATTGGCTCCTCTTCATGTGTCATGTTTGATCGTATCTCAATTTCCGTTGGAGGGATCACATGCAAAGGATCAGAACGATATCATCGCAACATCAACACTTGAAACATGTTGTGCATTTCTCTAACTCTACAGGCAAAGCCAACCGGTATGCCACTGGCCCAATTCTTTCAGTAACCTCATACGGTCCTATGAATCGTGGACTCAATTTGCCCTTACGACCAAATCTCAATATTTTCTTCCACGGAGATACTTTTAGAAATACCTTGTCGCCCACTTGAAACTTGATTTCTTTTCTTTTCAAATCTGCGTATGACTTTTGTTGGTCCGAAGCAGCTTTCAGATTATTATGGATCACTTTCACTGTTTCCTCGATCTCTTTAACTAGATCAACCGCATGAATTTGCTTCTCACTCAACTTGGTCCAATACAAGGGAGTCCGACACTTGTGACCGTACAAAGCTTCGTACGGCGCCATCCATATACTCGACTGATAACTGTTCTTGTAGGCAAACTCAACCAAAGGTAGATATCTTTCCCAACTACCTCCAAACTCTAACACATAGCATCAGAGCATATCCTCAAGAACTTGAATCACTCTTTCAGATTGACCTTCAGTTTGAGGATGGAACGCAGTACTAAAATTCAGTCTTGTACCCAAGGCTTCCTGTAATTTTTTCCAGAACCTCGAAGTAAACCTCAGATCCATATCTGAGATAATAGATATAGGCACTCCATGAAGTCTCACTACCTAAGCAATATACAACTCAACTAGCTTATCAAGCGAATAATCTACTCGCGCTGGTATAAAGTGAGCTGACTTCGTTAGTCTATCAACAAAAACCCATACGGCGTCTTTCTTTTTCGGAGTCATAGGCAACGCCGTCACAAAATCAATGGTGATCCGATCCCACTTCCACTCGGGAATCATCACTAGTTGAAGCAATCCTGAAGGTACTTGGTGCTCGGCTTTCACTTGTTGACAGATCAAACATCTGTCACAAACTCAGAGATGTCTCTTTTTTCATACCCGGCCACTAATAAAATCTCTTCAAATCATTGTACATTTTCGTGCTACCGGGATGTACTGACAAATGACCACTGTGTGCTTCATGTAAAATTTTTCGGATCAACTTATTATCTTTTGGTACACAAATTCTATCGTGAAACATTAACCAACCATCCGAACTCACCTGAAAATCAGAATCATTACCCGATTCACACTTAGCTCTCTTAGCTTGCATCTCATTATCATTCTTTTGAGCCTCATATATTTGTTGAATAAATAGCAGTCTAGCCCTCAACTCGGCCAATATAGCACCATTATCAGACAACACTAAGCTCGTGCTCATAACTCTCAAAGCATACAAAGATTTCCTACTCAAGGCATCCGCAACTACATTCACTTTCCATGGATGATAATCAATTACTAGCTCATAGTTCTTCAATAATTCGAGCCACCGTCGTTGTCGTAAATTCAAATCCTTTTGGTCCATTAAGTACTTCAAACTCTTATGATCGGTGAAGATTCGACACTTCTCACCATATAAATAATGACGCCAGATCTTTAATACAAAAACAATCGCAGCCAACTTCAAATCATGAGTTGGATAATTCTTCTCATGCGGTTTTAGCTGTCTCGAGGCGTAAGCTACTACCTTACCCTCTTGCATCAACACACAACCGAGACCATTTAATGATTCATCACTGTAGACCACAAACTCTTTCCCTGACTCAGGTAGTACTAAAACCGGTGCCTCAGTCAACAATGTTTTCAATCTCTCAAAACTCTATCGACATTTGTCAGTCCATTCAAACTTGACATCCTTATGCAATAGTTTCGTCATCGGGGTAGCAATCATGGAAACCCCTTTACGAACCGTATGTAGTACCCTGCTAAACCCAAAAAGCTTTTGACTTTCGACACATTCCTTGGCGATTTCCACTCTGCAATAGCCAAGATTTTACTTGGATCAACTCTAATACCATCACCCGACACAATGTGTCCTAGGAATCTGACCTCTCGGAGCCAAAACTCACTCTTGCTAAATTTAGTATACAGCTGTTTGTCTCTTAAAGTCCGCAAAACGATTCTCAAATGCTCTGCATGATCACTCTCATCTTGAGAATAAATCAGTATGTCGTCGATAAAGACAACTACAAACTTGTCCAAATGCGATTGGAAGACACGATTCATTAGATCCATAAAAATTGCAGGAGCATTCGTTAGACCGAAAGGCATTACAAGAAACTCATAATGGCCATACCTCGTTCGAAATGCAGTTTTCAGTACATCTTGCTCCTTAAGCCTCAACTGGTAATAGCCAGACCTTCTATCTTTGAGAACACCGTAGCTCTCTTCAGTTGGTCAAATAAATCATCTATCCTTAGCAAAGGATACTTATTCTTCACAGTCACTTTGTTGATCTAGTTGTAGTCTATGCGCAATCTCATCGACCCATCTTTCTTCTTCACAAAAAGCATCGGAGCACCCCACGGTGAATAGCTCGATCTTGTAAAACCCTTGTCCGTTAACTCTTGCAACTGAGCTTTCAGCTCTTTCAACTCTAATGGTGCTATCCTATACGGAGCAACCGAAATAGGTGTCGTTCCTGGAACTATCTCAATCCTAAAATAGACCTCTCTAACAAGAGGCAATCCGGGTAACTCTTCTGGGAATACATCCAAATACTCACATACCACCGGCACTGATTCAATCTTTACCTCAGACTTTGAGTATTTAGCACAAAAGCGAGATAGGACTCGTATCCTTTTCTCAAATATTTTTCAGCCACCATGGAAGACATTATCACCAGTAAACTATCTAACCCACCTGATTCAACTCGAATGACATCTCCATTTTCACTTTTCAATTCAATAATTTTACTACCACAATTCACTAAAACACTATGAGTAGTCAACGAATCCATACCAAGAAACAAGTCAAATTCATCAAACGGAAAAAACATAAGGTTTGCCAGAAAACAATGACCTCTAATTGTCAAAGGACAATTTCTACACACTTTGTCAACTAGCACATGTTTGCCTAACGGGTTTGACACCTTTACTATAAATTCTGTAGACTCAACTATCATGCTCATACTAGATGCCAATCTCATGCAAATATAAGAATGGGTAGATCCCAGATCAATCAAAGCAATAACAGAGGTGTCATGAAGAGAAAAAGTACCCGTTATCACATCTGGAGGTGATGCCTCTTCGCGAGCGTGAATGGCATAAGTCCTTGCAGGTGCTCGACCCTCTACCACTAGTCCCACCTCTCGGTTTCTTTTGTGGTTTTACCCCTTGAAGATACATTGTTTGAACTTATCTCTTGCTTCCTTTCCTTGTCATCTCTCTCAAGGCAATTTCGTATGAAATTATCGAGTGAATCACACTTGTAATAGTTTCTGCCATTCCTCCAAAACTCTCCAGTGTTGTCTTCCCCAATTTGGACACTTCGGTTTGGACTTCGGATTGCCACACATACCATCGAAGTGGTTTGAACTCTCGAGCCTGAGTATGTGTTACCTCGGTCTCTATATGAATATCCAACTGACATAGTCGTATAAGGGTTTACTTCCTTGGACCTCTTCGATTGAGCTTGGTATGATTTACTCGTCGGCCTTTTTCTTGCATCTCGGGCCTCACTCATAGCCTTCCTCTTTTCCTTATTCAGTTCTTCGGCCTTACATGCCCTATCAACCAACACTACAAACTCTTTTAACTCTATGATCCCAACTAGAAGTCTGATATCCTCATTCAGCCCATCTTCAAACCTTTTGCACAAGATAGCTTCTGTAGATACGCACTCTTGTGCATACTTACTGAGCCTAGCAAACTCGCGCTCATATTCTGCCACAGTCATTTTTCCTTGCTTTAACTCAAGGAATTCCTTCCATTTCTAATCAACAAATCACTTATATACTTCTTTCGGAACTCTTCCAAAAAGAAGTCCCATGTCACTATCTCCTTTGGAACCACTGATGTCAACGTTTTCCACTAATGGTATGCCGAGTCCCACAGCAAAGACAAGATGCATTTTAAGCTCTCCCCAAGTGTACAAGAGAGTTCATCAAATACTCTCATTGAGTTCTCAAGCCAGAACTTCGCCCTCTCGGGGTCATCGTCTATATTAGCTCTGAACTCACTAGCCCCTTGCTAAATCTTGTCTATCGAGGGCTTGGTTATCCTCACTAAATCTATACCTTAAGGAGCCACTAGAACTGGCTGAGGTATAGGAGGGGGTGGAGGAGGTTGAGCATTAGGATTTGCTCGTACATACTCCGTGTACCAATTACCCATCATTTGGGTAAAGGCTTCCCGGGCCTCTTCTCCTTGACCCCTAGTCACGGGTCTACTCTCTACAGGCGCGGTCCCTTGCGCGGGAGCCAGCGCGTTACTAGCTGCGTCATTAGCAGCCGCTCAATCGGGATCCATTTACTATATAAAAACAAAGTTTAAAATTATCAGAAGCCACCACACTATCAATATACACTTATGGCATGTATAGTTAGACTCTTACACACGCTACGATAGTCCGAGGACCGACTAAAGTATAGCTCTGATACCACTAAATATACACCTCTTACCCGTATCCTATGCCGGAATGGGCCACGAGGCATTACCGGATTTAACTCACTTGGTCGTACAACTTAAAATATCTCTTTCTGTAACATCCCGGTTTAGGGCCTAGTCAGTATAGTGGTACAAGACCACAAATCTGAGGTCTATGTGTGAGTTTTTGAGATTTATGCTATGTTTGCATGATAGTGTGAAAGATTCATGAAGCAATTTTGTGAAATTGTGGTTGAATTGTCCAAAAAGACTAAATTGCAGAAGTTGCAAAATGTGAGATTCTAGGAGCTATTTGTGTGAAATAGCTTTAGAATATTAATTAGAGGTCCTTAAATAGCAATTTTCCCAATTTTTAATTTTTGGACAAAATTTGGCATGGATGAGTTAAAATAGGAAGTTTGGGCATTTTGGTCGTTTGGCAATTAAATGATTAAAATGGGAGAAAAGATGACAAAATTCATTCATCTTTTTCTCCAAGGCTGCCAAAATTTTCAAGAGCCATTGTTAGGGTTCTTCAAAGTTTTCAAGCTTGCTAGTAAGTGCATCCAAGCCCCGTTTATGGTGTTTTATGGAAGAATATGAAAGCTTGATGTAGTAGAAACATCTTTTGCTAAGTGATTCTCCATGAAAATGCATGTAGGGACTAGTTAGTAAAAGTCTTGAGTTTAGTCATACATGTGTGGTTTAGTGAGAATTGATGAATGCTTTAGTTGAGTAAGTGACTCGACTAAGCATGTAAGGCTACAAAGCTGAATAAAAATCACTTTACGAGCCTTGGGGCAAAAGTGTAATTATGAGGAAGATTAGGGGAAAAAGGGTATTTTTCCCAAAGTATGAGATAAGTGTCAATTTAGTCAATGTGTGTATTGAATAAGCTGATTTATTCATTATAGATCAAGAAAGACGAAGCCCGGACCTAAACCGAGGCAAGAGCAAGGTGGTGGACTAAATTGCATATTTCTATACTTTTGAGTATCGGGGTAAGTCTATGCTTAAACAATGCATTCATACTTACAATTTCTTAATGCTAGCTAGTGTGTAGCATGATTGAGAATGATTGAGAACCTATGTGGGATGAATGTGGTAGACTTTCTGAATGGATGTATGGTTAAGTAAGTAGATATGTGAATGTGTATTGAGAATGCTAAATGGTGGGCTAAGTGCGATACCATCTTAATGCATATTGACGATAAGCTGGCTATGTGCGATGCTATCATTAGGTATATCGTTTAGTGGGCTATATGCGAAACCACTATGAATACCTTTGTGGTAGGCTAAGTGCGATACGACCTTATTAGTTGATTGTGGTGGGCTAAGTGCGAAACCACTGAGAAATTAGCTGTGTGGATTGGTTGTGTGGGTGCATTATTGAGTTAATTAGCTGCGTGGATGAATTATCAAGAAATGATGTTGTGCTGTATATTGTGTAAATGTGATATTGAATGTAGGGGTTGCATTTCAATGGTTATGAGTATGTGGCTCATGATGTGTTGGAAATGTGGTAAGGGATCGAAATATTAAGCATAGTTGTACATTATATGTTAGTATAATGCTAATTGTTGTTTAGCTTATACTATGATGCTTAATTGTTTATGTGTAAACTTGATATGATCAAAGCTTACACCCTTTCTTTTCCCTTGTCTTATAGAGTGAAAGTGTTAAATCGAGATACGATGATCAATTGGAAGATCGTCCACCTTATCAGCACACTCTGGTACATAAGACTCAATGTTTTGTATATGGCATGTATAAAGGCTAGACAAGTTAGTGAATTTTGTTGTAAATGGCTAGGATGTGTTAGCCCATAGTTGGATAATCTACTTTGTATAATGTCATAGTGGTTGGCTGCATTATTATATGATATGTTATTATCCATGGGAGATTGTGATTTCATTTGAGTTGATTATGGATGAGTGTATGTTGTGTATGCTATAAGGGTGAGAAGGGCTTAGCAAATAGCTTTGTTCTTGTCCATGTGGATAGACACACGGGCGTGTGTCTAGGCCATGTGTGACATACGGTCAGCCCACGGGTGTGTGACTTGGCCGTGCGTCCCCTGCATATTAACATTTTAAGTCAGAATAGACCATGGACTAACCACACGGGCGTGTGCATAGACCGTGTGAGTTTAATTAGTGTTGGCCACGGGCTAGCCACACAGACGTATGACTAGGCTTTGAGGCCGTGTGTATGTAGTCAGTATTCACCACGGTTGTGGGTCTATGCACGGGAGTGTCTCTTCTTGCATGAGCGTGTTAGCCCTGTACAAAAGAGAAATTTTTTTTAAGATTGGAAAAAATTTTGATATAGTCCCGGGAGCCCTCGTGTGTATGAGTGAGGCCTCATAAGTCAAGATTGAGGTTGTTGGGGTGACTTAAGAGAGTAGTCACGATGAGCCTAAGTGGTGACCAAGTGGTTTTATTACGATAACGCCTCGGGCTCGATTCTGGCGTAGAACTCGGGTAAGGGGTGTTATATTTAGGGACCACAAATCCGAGGTCTATGTATGAGTTTTTGAGATTTATGCTATGTTTGCATGATAGTGTGAAAGATTCTTGAAGCAATTTTGTGAAATTGCGGTTGAATTGTCCAAAAGGACTAAATTGCAAAAGTTGCAAAATGTGAGATTCTAGGAGCTATTTGTGTGAAATAGCTTTAGAATATTAATTAGAGGTCCTTAAATAGCAATTTCCCATTTTTAATTTTTGGACAAAATTAGGCTTGGATGAGTTAAAATAGGAAGTTTATCAAAAACGGCATTTTGGTCATTTGGCAATTAAATGATTAAAATGGGAGAAAAGATGACAAAATTCATTCATCTTCTTCTCCAAGGCTGCCAAAATTTTCAAGAGCCATTGTTAGGGTTCTTCAAATTTTTCAAGCTGGCTAGTAAGTGCATCCAAGCCCCGTTTTTTATATTCTTCGTATTTTTGTAGTCCTAGTTGTATGAGTAAGCTATTTTTAGCTATTTGTTGAGTTAAGATGGATATTCAAAAATAGACCCATGTATGACATGTATGTATTGTGGTGTTTTATGGAAGAATATGAAAGCTTGATGTAGTAGAAACATCTTTTGCTAAGTGATTCTCCATGAAAATGCATGTAGGGACTAGTTTGTAAAAGTCTTGAGTTTAGTCATACATGTGTCGTTTAGTGAGAATTGATGAATGCTTTAGTTGATTAAATGACTCAGCTAAGCATGTAAGGCTACAAAGTTGAATAAAAATCACTTTACGAGCTTTGGGCAAAAGTGTAATTATGAGGAAGATTAGGGGCAAAAGAGTAATTTTGCCAAAGTATGAGATAAGTGTCAATTTAGTCAATGTGTGTATTGAATAAGCTGATTTATTCATTATAGATCAAGAAAGACGAAGCCCGAAACTAAATCGAGGCACGAGCAAGGTGGTGGACTAAATTGCATATTTCTATACTTTTGAGTATCGGGGTAAGTCTATGCTTAAACAATGCATTCATACTTACAATTTCTTAATGCTAGCTAGTGTGTAGCATGATTGAGAATGATTGAGAACCTATGTGGGATGAATGTGGTAGAATTTGTGAATGGATGTATGGTTAAGTAAGTAGATATGTGAATGTGTGGTGAGAATGCTAAATGGTGGGCTAAGTGCGATACCATCTTAATGCATATTGACGATAAGCTGGCTATGTGCGATGCTATCGTTAGGTATATCGTCTAGTGGGCTGTGTGCGAAACCACACCTTTGTGGTAGGCTAAGTGCGATACTACCTTATTAATTGATTGTGGTGGGCTAAATGCAAAACCATTGAGAAATTAGCTGTGTGGATTAGTTGTGTAGGTGTATTATTGAGTTAATTAGCTATGTGGATGAATTATCGAGAAATGATGTTGTGTTGTATATTGTGTAAATGTGATATTGAATGCAGGGGTGCATTTCAATGGTTATGAGTAGGTGGCTCATGATGTGTTGGAAATGTGGTAAGGGATAGAAATAGTAAGCATAGTTGTACATTATATGTTAGTATAATGCTAATTGTTGTTTAGCTTATACTATGATGCTTAATTGTTTATGTGTAAACTTACTAAGCTCAAAGCTTACTCCCTTTCTTTTCCCTTGTCTTATAGAGTAAAAGTGTTCAATCGAGATACGAGGATCAATTGGAAGATCGTCCACATTATCAGCACACTATGGTACATGAGACTCAATGTTTTGTATATGGCATGTATAGAGGCTAGACAAGTTAGTGAATTTTGTTGTAAATGGCTAGGATGTTGTAATATGCTAAAATTAGGGGTCCTACTTTTTGCATTATTTTATGTGTTTGGCTAACTAAGCTTGTTATTTAGGGGTGTTCGGAGGTTCTGGTAGAGCTCGGGGTCGAGCATAGGCCTAGGTAAAATTTTTCTTTTTGGGCACTTAAGAGGGGAAGGCTGTTGACAGCAAGGCTTAAGAGAAAATGTTTGTAAATTGCTAGCACAAGTAAGCACAAGGTGGAGTGGATGTCGCATCACTAGTAGAGCAAAGAGGGAGGAGTTCGAATCCCATCTGCTGCTTTATGGAGCTTTATTTTTGTGCTCAAGGTGGAGAAGAGGTGGTATTCAGCTGGGACTCTATCAAGGAAGTTTTGGACTTGGTCAAATATTTGAATGAGAGGAGAGGAGAGCATGGTGGAGTGATTTGGGGAGAGAATCAAGGGATGTGGTGGAGTGATAAAGTTGGCCGAAAGTGGGAGACTTGAGAAGGGGAGAAAACTCGGTCAAAGAGTAAGGAAGTGTAGGGGATCTTTGAGTAGCATTTTCGGTAGTGAGAGATTAGTGAGCCGTTTGTTTCAAGAGCGGCTAGGCGAGTTTTGTTTTTCTTGGCATTTTCGGTATTAACACTTGGGAAAGCTTGCCTCTACTCTCTTGGCCGAAACCGTTAGTTGCCATTCTCATTGTTCTTTTGCTCTTCTCATCTTTTCCTCTAAGCACATTTTGAGCCGAAACCTTTTTCCTTCTGTGGTGTTTTCTTCTATTTATCTCTTTCTCCCATTCTTCAAAAGCCGAATCTTTCTTCTTCTCCATCTTTTAAATCGGTTCCCTTGTTTTTGCCAATAGTCGAATTTCAACTCTTCTTCTTTTACCTTCAAGCGATCATTTCTTTTCTTAATCTTTCTGGCTATCTTTGGAACCTCATTTCTTTTAGCCTTCATAGTCGAACTTGGAGCCTCTGTTATCATTACGACAATCGCCGAATCTAACCATCCCAATCGGCTCATCCTTGGAATTCTGTAAGGGTTCTTCTTCTTCCATTTCATTTCGTTCTTCTCCTCTTCTCTTGTAGCCTTGTTAAAACCGAAAACCTTAACTTCATTCCTTTTGGGCTTAGGCCGATTGTTGATCGTATGTCTTATTGAGTTTTTAAAATTATATGAATGAGAATAATTGAACCTGGAAACTAACTCTAACAACGATTGAGGCAAGTGCACCTATCGAATAGTAGTATAGCTTAGGCAAGACCGGATTGTCGAACCCAAAGGAACTAAAAGTACTAATACTAACTTTCTTTTTATTATCTAGCCTAAAATAAGGTGAAGTTATTTTAATCTAATCTAAGTTAACTACTACTAAGCTAAAGACGCAAAGACAAAAAGAATGAATTGGTAAATAACTTGAGGAAAAACTCAGTTGATTAAGACGACACCCTCAGGAAGAATCCACCTAGACTTCACTTATTATCTAACACTGAACCAGATGATGTATTCACTTGACTTGATCCGTAAGACTCCCTAATTTATATTAAACCCTCTCTCGAGGCGAACAACGTCTAACCCTAGGTTGATTAATTGAAATCTCTTCCTAATTAAAACCCCTAGAATCGCATTAACTCGATCTATGGACTCCCATATTTGGTTTCACCCTAATCCGACAAAATCTCGTCACCCTATCTCTAGGCTGCGATCAACTCCGTTTAATTATGCTAGATCTACTCTTAAGCAGGGACTTTTGCTCCACCACCTAAGCACATCCAACTTGAATCAATATCCCGGAAATATTAACACAAGGATTAAGCACACATAATTAAGAACAAATCAAGTATTTATCATATAGTTCAGAAAACAATAACAAGATCCGTCATAGGTTTCATCCCCTTGAGGTATCTGAAGGGTTTAGTTCATAACAAATAAGGAAAACATCTCAGAAGAAAAGATAAAACAAAACATAAGAAATCCTTAAAACCCTCTGAAGGAGTTGAAGGATAGATCTGCCGCCTTGAGTAGAATTCCTGCTTCTTGAGATTCCCACAAATCTGACATTTTCGGCTTGGCTCCTTGGCCTAGCTAACCGCCTGTTCTGGCTTCTGCCGAACTCCCTTTCAAGGTGTCCCCTTGGGTGTTTATATAGACTTTGAGATGCCTTACTTGGCCCCTAAGTATCCTAATTCAAGTAGAATTTCTACTAAGGTGTTTGAATAGGCTTTGGAATGTGTTTCTTTGCTTCCAAGTATCCTTTTCTGATTGAATTTGCTCTTTGCCACGACAGGGACACGGCCATGTCACACGCCTGTGTGACTGGTCTTCAAGCCATGTTCAGACTTCTTTAATGAGGCACGACCGTGTGAATCGGGGGTAGGCCGTGTTCTAGTTGCTCAATGAGGCACAGCCGTGTGGGCTTAAGTTTAGGCCGTGTCGATGTCCACTTTGGCCCAATTTGGTTCAATTTAGGCTCATTTCTCGTTCTTCTCGTCCTAGGGTGCTTTCCTGAGTATAAGAATGAAAAGAAAGGATTAAAAGCACCTTTTTACATGAATCAAGGAAAAAATCATCCGAAAGTATGCTAAATGTGGGATTAAAATATGTTACTTTTACGGTTTATCAATTGTAGAAGGGATTGATCTTACCTTCTCCTCTTCGTTCAATATTCAATCGGGAAGTATTTGGTAAGTAATGTTAATGGTCGAATAGGGGGAAGAATGGATGGAGGGTCTCCTTCATGTTTCAGTTAGGCCAAAAGGTCGTTTCTTGTTATTCTGTTTTGGGGCATCAGTCCTAACTCGTGGGTTATTTAGGGACTCATCTGGGATCGCAAGTCGAATCTGTTGGTGTTCGGTTCTCCATTAATCATGGTAAGGAGTTCTCTCTGATTTCTGCTTGTTTATTCTCTTTTCACTCTCTCTGCCATAACCAAACCTCCTTGTTAGACAACCATCGCTTCTATCTGAAAGTACTGTACTGCTCAAGACTCTCTTTATGGATGCAAGTGCTAGCCGTTCTAAAGAGGTATCGACAAAGGAGCCTGAGGAAGTGGACTCGTAGTCTCTACTCCTAGGTTCAAACGACGTAGTGTGTCAGCGGTTCAGGATTTTCCGTCGGGCTGTGGTAGGGAGCCGACATCTGCTTGGAATAGGCATATTGCTGTTGTTCGCGCTAGTGAGGGCGACGACGAGTAGGAGTGTATAGTTCTTCGTGTAGTCAGGTGTGTAATTTCACACCTCTATTTCATTTGTCTGTGTTATACTATGTGTCATCTAATAGCCGAAATACCCGTAATGGGAATGCAATTGAAATATCCTAGCAGGTATTATTGGAGATATACCAAGTAAGTAAACTTATGACTATACCATTATGAGTAAATTAGCATGATTGGATGTGTGCCCTAATTATCTGACATACTTTGATATATGTTTGCATCCATCACACTGTGACGTTATGACATGTTGCGTGGGAAAGGGATATGATATTGATGAAAGGGGAAGTGTATTTCGGTGGCTCTGCCACATATTTTGGTGACTTTTTCACATTATTTCTGTGGCTAAGCCACATATTTCGGTGACTCTGTCACATTATTTCGGTGGCACTGCCACAATTTCGGGATGAGCAGCGCGACTGCCATCGTGGTGTGTAGCGGATGAGGGCTGATTGTAGAAATCCCCACTGGTGTGTTATGGCTGGAACGGGTGGTGTGTAGCGGATGGGTTCTAGGTTGGGCTAGGTTGCATTGCATGCTTTTACCTGTTTTATCATGTTAAAAGGGCTCAAGCCCAGTTCGTTTTCGTATGGGCTTCGCCCAGTTTGATTTCGTAAGGTCTAAGGCCCAATTTGTATCTGCATGGGCTCTGGCCCAGTGATTGTTCGTTTCGAGGATTACACACTGAGTTCTAGTAACTCACCCCTCTGCTTACTTTTTGCAGGTAATCCCTAGCTTTGAGGATTTGGAGCCGAGGCAGACTCTGTGGTGGCCATTCGTCGTTATTTTGGTAAATTAAGTTTTACTTTACTTTAAATTTTTATTTTAAATTGGGATTTTGTTCTGTAATAAGGCCTCTGAGATTTTAATTGGTTTTTAACTTTTTATTCGGCTGCTATCTTTTATTAAACGTTCAATACGGGGTTTTCCTAAGCATTAAAAACTGTTTTTAAATCTCACGTTTTTGCAAATACGTACATTTGATTTACATAATAAAGGCAGTTTCCCAATAATCCTAACTTTGCTAAAACGGATGATTGTATAGCAAAACAATGAAACACATAATGTTTTTTTTTTTGGAACGCAACATTTTCAACAAACAACTTCGCTAGACAATCGCTTAGTTTTTTCCAACCTCCTAAAACTTCTTTTCGAAAAAAAATTTTCTTGCAAGTCATCGAACCTGATTATTTATAAACCAAGTCATTGAAAACAGCAACCCTAATGTTTTTGCAAGAAAACTATTGAACAAGATGAATTTTCATAAGCAACGAAACCTGAAGTTTAACGAACGCGTAGTTTCTTTCACAACCCTTCCATGTAACATGCCAGATCCGGTAGTAGCGTCTAGGCTAGGTTTAGAGTGTTACATTTTGTGGTATCAGAGTCGGTTGCAAAACTCGGCTATGGATTAGGTTCAACAACGTTTTTCCAAAATTGGTTTAAAATCTGGTTTAAGATGTATGTCTTTTTGGAAGTATGGCACCCGAGTCTCCAGCACCAAATTCGTAAGTCTTCTGACTCTGTTTGATATTATGAAATAATGTTAGAAAGAAAATATTAGAATTAGTGTTGTATGACTGCTAGTTATAAGAGTTAAGACTGTAGAGACTGAGATATTAGGAAGTTCGATCTACGAAAACAACTACTATACTTACTTTGCATAAACCATTACTAATAAACATTAGAATTATACACTAATTCATAAAATTTTTAATCAAATTAATTCGATCTAGCGAACATGAGCACTAGAGGACGTGGACATGGTGGACGTGGCTGTGGTAGGGGCCAGGGTGCTGAGGCTGGATCCTCAGAATCAGGGCATGTACCGGAGGGTGAAGCACCAGCATCACCAGTAGCCGAAGCGGGGTCTCAAGACAGAACTGGAGGGGACGATACTTTGTCCCAAGCGATGTTAGGGGTCTTGGAATGGGTTGTTGGAGCAAGCACTGGATCGGTAGCCCAGAAATCTATCCCTGAGTGACTTCTAGTGTGGCCCCAAACCTAGCTGAATACTGGCTAGAAGTAGTTGAGCAAATTATGGATGATCTGGACTGCACGGCGAAGGAAAAATTGAAAAGAGTAGTGTCTCTTCTACGGGATGAGGCATACCAGTGGTGGCTCACAGTAAGGGAAGGTACTACAGCGGACCGTATCACCTGGGACTTCTTTAAGACAGCTTTCCAGGGAAAGTATGTTGGGGCGAGTTATGTAGACGCCCAGATGAAGGCATTTCTGAATTTGGTTCAAGGGAATAAGTCCGTGGCTGAATATGAGGCGAAGTTCCTGCACTTGAGTTGTTACGCTCGGGGTATCATTGCAACTGATTATGAACATTGTGTTCATTTCGAGGATGGTTTACGGGATGAGCTGCGAGTACTGATAGCTCCGCAGCGAGAAAGAGATTTTGCCATACTGGTTGAGAAGGTAAAAATTATCGAAGAGGTGAAACGAAAGGAGAGGCAGAACTGGGATAAGGATAAGGCCAAAATTAAGAGAAGTTTTGGGACGCCAGGATCTACTGGGGTTTCCAATAAAGGCCCAGGTTAGATGGGCCAGCTCGAGCCATGATGCCAGTTGTTGGAGGTCAGTTGCGACCTTGTGCACAGTGTGGGAGAACGCATCTGGGGGAGTGTTGGAGAAGAACTGGAGGATGTTTTAAATGTGGATCTAGGGATCATTTGATAAAGGATTGTCCACAACAGCTTGCTAGGGTGCAGAGGATAGGTCAGGGATTTGCAAGGGATGGTTTTCCCGGTAGACTTGATGGAATTACCATTCAGCGAGTTTGATCTGATCTTAGGCATGGACTAGCTTGTTAAGCATCGTGCAAACTTGGATTGTGCTGCTAAGCGCATGTGTAACAGCCCAAAAATAACCCTAGTTGAAAAGGTGGTTTCGGGACCATGAATCCGAGTTAGAAATAATTATTATATTTTATTTTATATTTACGATGTATGTTTAAGCATGTGTTAGAATATCATGAGATAATTTGATTGATTATATATTTGAATTAGGAAAAAGGACTAAATTGTTGAAATGGTAAATGTAGCTTTTATTGAAGTATGATGGTTTAATTGAATTGTATTCATCTTGATGAGGACTTGCATGTCAATTAATCCTAAAACAATGTGGGTGGACGTCGTGACGATGAAACTATGTATTAAATTATTTTTTTTAGTTAGTGAAATTATATTAGTAATATAATTTGATGAAATAATAATAAAGAAAAGAAAAACATAAATGAATTAACTAAGTGGGGGATGTTCATCTCTTACCTTTGGTCTCTCATTGCTGAAATAAGAAGGAAAAAAATAAAGAAGCTTGAGTCTCCATTTTCGGTTCTTGCATGCTTAAATAAGGTTAGCATTTGATCTTAATTTTTGAAGGTCTTTGCATTTTTGAGTTCATTTCCATGAGTAGTATCGAACCCATGTTAAAATTTTTAGTTTTTAAGCATGCCATAGATTCGGCCATTGTTGAATAAGCTATGAATTGTTATGCTTGATGGATAAATATTGAATATATGTTTGGGAATAATATGTTTTGAGTAGGAAGTGTGAATGAGATGGAGTATGGTGATTTAAATTATGTAAATAAATAGTTGAGGGACTTAAATGCTAAATAAATGATTTGTAGGGACTTAGCTAAGCATGGGGAGTATTCGGCCCTAAAGGACTATGTCCAAACTTTGTATAATTTGTGTCTTATGCATTAGGGACTAAATTGTAAAAATTTCCAATGTCAGGGGTAAATTGGTAATTTACCTATTTATGTGATTTTGGATTAAATTGAATGAAAAATGTGTTGATTGAACTTAAATTTAAATCCATTAGATCAAGTTCACAAAGAAAAGAGCTTAGATCGGGGGAAATCGAAATTGGACGAGTAGCCGGGGAAAAACTTAGTTCGACAATTTCCGAGGTAAGTTCCAAACTATTGAAGTATATTAAAATTTTAGTTGTATTGCTGGCATATGCTAATAGTTTTAAGTAAGTTAAATGATGTTTAGCCAAATGTGAGGAAAATTTTACCATGTAATAGTCGAATGTAGTATTGAACTTATTTGGCTGGTTAATTTGGTTCATATGTAATAGAGAGTAGTAATACTTTGAAAATGATACGATGAATGGTTATGTGAATTTGATTACTATACGAATAAGGTATAGTGAGTGTAAGTCGAATGAGTAGAATACGTGTGTTATATCTTTGTGACTCGAATATGGAATGGTAATGTATCATGAGGACAAGCAAATGCGCCGAGCACTATGTGTGTGATATCGGTCGTAATGCACTATGTGTGCGAGCAAATATACCGAGCACTGTGTGTGCGATATCAGTTACCATGCACTAAGTGTGCGATTTATCAAATCACCGAGCACCAAGTGTGCGAGATCGGTCGATAAGTATGGAAGATACGAATAAATGTTCCGGGCACTAAGTGTGCGAAACCGACAAAGAGGTACTAAATGTGGGATCAAAATTTTATATCAAAGGTGGTAATTCGGTAAGCTAGTTCTATCGAATGATATTATATAATATTTTTTACTTATAATCATATAAATGTATGTGTTTATGAGAAATGTGAATGGAAGGTAATGTTATAATTGCATCAAATTGGAAATTGAGTATAAAGTTGGTATGAATTATACTTCTTACAATATAAGAGATGTGCTTAGCCATTGAATAATTCGGTTTTGGTATGGTAAGCATATCAAAGCTAGATGCTACGGTTGTAATACTTTCTATTTGATAATGATCATTGATAGGTGTATATTACAAAAGTATTTGGATATTAAATGTGGGAGATAATGGGGTATATATATATATTTCGAATGGTTGCCATGAGTAGTATATTTTTATGCTAATTTTTGTGGTTAATATTAGTTTAAGTAAGATATTTCTCACATCTTACAGTGTTTAGAACTTACTAAGCTAATTTGCTTACTTGGGTGCTATTGTGTTGTTGTTGTTGTTTTATAGACGTTGAGGTGGAAGTTTGAGCTCGGGGATCATCTTGAAGTCAGTCACATTATCATCAAGACTTTGGTATCTTTTGTTTTTTTTTTTTACTTAGAGTCTATGGCATGTATAAGCTAAGTTTCTCTTTTGATATTTTGTATATTCGGTATGTATGCCATACGAAAGTGGCTTACTCCTTTATTACAAGCTTGATAGTACATGTTTCTTTAGTTGTGATGGTTTGAGTTTATTAAATCATGAATTTATTATGGGAGTAATTTTATATATTTATATATAAAGATTTTAGTTGGAGAACAAATGCTTAACGGTAGTATATTAGTTTTGAGATTTTAGTAATGGATTGAATATGGTTTAAGAGTTATGTGACGTTGAAATGATGATGATTTATCTCGGTATAAATTTTTGATTATATCAATGTGACTAGATATAGATGGTATAAATTGCATTTTGTGTATGTATACAACCTAAGAGAAGTAGTAATGAGTAGATGGTATGTATTATAGTGTGCATTCGGTTATGGCCTATTTACATATATAGTCTAAACTTTATTCTTGAAACGATATTATAGGTGTGGTTATGTAACCTAAATGGCTCGAATATGACATCTAGGGTTAAGAGAATTTGGTCATGTTAATATGTGATAATGTGCATGTGATTGAAGTTTGGGTTATAAGAATGAATGAGTGAAATAATATTTGGTGCATGCATATTTGATCTTAGTTATGGTTGATTCATTTTGGTGAAGTGATTATAGCATGTACTCATTTAGATGATGGAAATTCGGTGGCTTAATGAATTGAGCCCTCATAATGTAGTGAATCGAAAATGCCTTATACATAGAATGGATATATGATTTTATAATATGCAAGAGAGTTTTAAAGCATGCTAGAGAAGTTCATTATTATTTTAATAGACACTTAGCAAAGATCAAATGAACAGTAGATATATGTATATGTGTACATTCATCTTGCTCGAAATGTATATACATGCCTATACTATTCAACCTTGATATATATAAATAATTGAGCTCATAGTTAAATTTTTTTTGTGCTAGTTGAATCTAATATTTGATAAATCATATGATAACTATAGAATAATTTAATTATTTGTAAAAGCTCGTTTGAGGTTATGTAATGCTGAGTGCTGCCCCGTAACCCTATTCCGACAATGGATATGGGTTAGGAGTGTTATAGCATGATACTGAAGACTTCCGAGGATGAAGAGGTGATTGTGATAGGAGAAAGAAGGGATTACCTGTCCAATATGGTTTCGACATTAAAGGCAGAAAAGATGGTGCGAAAAGGGTGTAAGGCGTATCTAGCTTTCATCAGTATGTCAGGTGCCAAGGAATTAACTGTAGGAGATGTCAGAACTGTGAAGGAGTTCTCGGATGTCTTTCCTGAAGAGCTTCCGGGATTGCCTTCGGATTGTGAGGTGGAATTTGGCATTAAGCTACTTCCGGGAACAACTCCAGTGTCCGTCGCTCCTTACAGGATGGCACCGAATGAGCTAGCAGAATTAAAGGCTCAGATCCAGGAGCTGTTGGATCGGGGGTTTATCCGACCAAGTGTATCACCATGGGGAGCACCGGTATTGTTCGTCAAGAAAAAGGACGAGTCGATGCGTATGTGCATTGACTATAGGCAATTGAACAAGTTGACTATTAAGAACAAATACCCGCTACCAAGGATTGATGATTTGTTCGATCAACTGCAAGGAGCTTCGGTTTTCTCAAAGATAAATTTAAGATCTGGGTACCATCAGCTAAAGGTTAAGGAGGCGGATATTCATAAAACTGCGTTCCAAACTTGGTATGGGCATTATGAGTTTGTAATAATGCCGTTCGGGTTAACAAATGCACCAGCTGCTTTTATGGATATGATGAACCGGGTCTTTCAACCCTATCTAGACCGGTTCGTGGTGGTATTCATAGATGACATCTTGGTGTACTCAAGGACTGAGGAGGAGCATGATTCACATCTTCAGGTTGTTTTGCAGATATTGAGGGAGAAGCAACTTTATGCCAAATTCAGCAAGTGTGAATTTTGGCTGAAGGAAGTGACCTTTTTGGGGCATGTTGTTTCTGCCGAGGGGATTAGGGTTGATCCTCGAAAGATCGAAACTGTATTGGACTGGAAACCACCGAAGTTTATGTCGGAAATTCAAAGTTTTTTGGGTTCGGCTTGGTACTATAGAAGATTTATTGAGGGGTTTTCATTGATTGCTGCACCTTTAACCAAGTTATTGCAGAAAGGAGTACCATTTGTTTGGGCCGATAAGCAACAGGAAAGTTTCGAGAAGTTAAAGAAGATTCTGACGGAGGCACCAGTACTTATTCAGCCTGTGGCTGGGAAAGAATTTGTCGTCTATTGTGATGCATCGCATACAGGTTTGGGTTGTGTGTTCATGCAAGAAGGGAAGGTGGTGGCATATGCATCCCGTCAACTAAGGTCGCATGAGATGAACTATCCCACTCATGACCTGGAGCTGGCTACAGTGGTGTTCGCCTTAAATATATGGAAGCACTATCTGTATGGGGAAAAGTCAGTTATCTATACGGATCATAAGAGCCTAAAATATCTCCTCACCCAGAAGGAGTTGAAATTAAGGCAACGGAGGTGGATAGAATTGCTGAAAGACTATGATTGCTCGATTGAGTATCATTCGAGTAAAGCTAACGTGGTGGCAGATGCGTTAAGTCGTAAGGTGATATCAGATTTGTGAGCAATGTTTGCTCATCTCAGTCTTTATGAAGATGGTAGTCTATTAGTAGAACTTCAGATAAAGTCGACATGGGTAGGGCAGATTAGAGAGAAGCAATTGTTGGATGAATCGTTAAGTTCTCGATTTCAGCAAGTGGAAAGATGAGAGACAGTGGATTTTGGATTGAACAGTGAAGGGGTATTATGTTTCCGTGGAAGAATTTGTGTGCCGAAGGACTCTGAGTTGAGGCAGATGATTCTGCAGGAAGTGTATAGTAGCCCATACGCTATGCATCCCGGTGGAAGTAAGATGTATCTAGATTTATGTGAACTGTATTGGTGGCCAGGGCTGAAGCGGGAAGTTACCGACTTTGTGGGTAAATGTTTGACATGCCAGCAAGTGAAGGCGGAACATCAGTTGCCTTCAGTATTGCTACAACCGGTGAAGATTCCTCTTTGGAAGTGGGAGAGGATAACAATGGACTTTGTTAGTGGGCTGCCCCTAACGCCTACTAAGAAAGATTCAGTGTGGGTAATCGTTGACCGGTTGACTAAGTCCGCACACTCCATACCGGTTCATACCGACTATTCGTTACAGAAGTTGGCCAAGCTGTATGTGGCAGAAATCGTGAGGTTGTATGGGGTACCCGTGTCTATCATATCAGACAGGGATCTTAGATTTACATCACGGTTCTGGAAGGCATTACATGAAGCTTTGGGTACATGACTAGATTTCAGCACATCGTTCCACCCACAGACTGATGGTCAGTCGGAAAGGGTAATTCAGATTCTAGAGGACATGTTAAGGGGCTGTGTGATTGGTTTCAGAGGTAGTTGGGAAGATTACATGCCGTTGGCTGAGTTTGCGTACAATAACAGCTATCAGTCTAGTATTCAGATGGCACCCTACGAGGCGTTGTATGGTCGTAGGTGTCTGATAAACCGTAAAAGTAACATATTTTAATCCCACATTTAGCATATTTTCGGATAATTTATTCATTGATTCATGTAAAAAGGTGCTTTTAATCCTTTCTTTTCATGTCTTATACTCAGGAAAGCACCTGAGGATGAAAAGAACGTAAAACGGGCCCAAAACAGAGTAAATGGGCCATATCACAAAATCCACACGGCCTGGGCCAAATTCCACACGGTCGTGCCCCATTCAACAGGTTTGAACACAGCCTGGCCACGATTCACACGGGTCTGTGCTATGCTCGTGTCCATGTCGTCAGGAAGTAGAATTTCACTCGAAAAAGGATACTTACGGGCCAAGAAACCTATTTCCAAAGCCTCTATAAACACCCTAAGTATAACCTTGAGGGAGGCGGTTAGCTAGGCCAAAGAGCCGAGCCAGAAAGGTCAAGATTTGTGGGAATCACTCGAAGATAGCCAGTTGATCCATCTCAAGAAGCCGGAATTCTACTCAAGACGGCGGATCTCTCCTTCAATTCCTTTAGGGGGTTTTAAGGATTTCTTATGTTTTATTTTATCTTTTCTTTTGAGATGTTTTCTTTTATGAACTAAACCCTTCTGATACCTGAAGGGGATGAAACCTAAGATGGATCTTGTTATTGTTTTCTGAACTATATGATAAATACTTGATTTGTTCTTAATTATGTGTGCTTAATTCTTGTGTTAATATTTTCGGGATATTGATTGAAGTTGAATGTGCTTAGGTGGAGGAGCAAAAGTCCCCGCTTAAGAGTAGATCTAGCATAGTTAAGCGGAGTTGATCGCGCGCCTAGAGATAGGGTGACGAGATTTTGCCGGATTAGGGTGAAACCTAATATGAGAGTCCATAGATCGAGTTAATGCAATTCTAGGGGTTTTAATTAGGAAGAGATTTCAATTAATCAACCTAGGGTTAGACGTTATTCACCTCGAGAGAGGGTTTAATATAACTTAGGGAATCTTACGGATCAAGTCAAGTGAATAAATCATCTGGTTCAGTGTTAGATAACAAGAGAAGTCTAGGTGGATTCTTCCTAAGGGTATCGTCTTAATCAACTGAGTTTTCCCAATAGTATTTCCCCAATTCATTCTTTTTGTCTTTGCATCTTTAGGTAGAAAGTTAAATTTAGATTAGATAACAACTTCACTTGTTTTATGCTAGATAACAAAAAGAAAGTTATTATTAATACTTTTAGTTCCTTTAGGTTCGACAATCCGGTCTTGCCTAAGCTATACTACTGTTCGATAGGTGCACTTGCCTCAATCATTGCCAGAGTTAGTTTCCAGGTTCGATCATTCTCTTTATAAATTTTAAAACTCGAAAAAAATAATGATCAAGTTTTTGGCGCCGTTGCCGGGAACTAAAATATTAAGAAAGCTCTATTTTTATTACTTTAGCCATTATTTTTATTTTTCCGTAATTTACTTTTATTTTTAGGTTAAAATTTGATTTTGCTAAATTTTCTTTCTTTCTTTTCTCAGCAGGTACCTCTAGTTTATGACTAGAAGGAACCCGAGAGGACCACTAGTATACGACAGTGATATTAAAGCTACTGCTCGCAGGAATCACAGAGAAATTAGGCGAGCCCTAAATTACACAGAAGAAGAGCGAGAAAACAGATCCAATCCTACTGAAGGGATGGACGAGAATAATCCACCACCACAAGATGTGGCAGAACACAATGCTCCGCGTACTATGTATGATTATGCTAAACCTCATTTAACAGGAGCATAATCAAGTATTGTTAGGCCTGCTATAGCTGCTAATAGTTTGAATTAAAGCCTAACACTATACAAATGATTCAACAATTTGTTCAATTTGATGGTTTGCACGACAAAGACCCAAATACTCATATAGCTAATTTTTTAGAATTTTGTGATACCTTCAAAATAAATGGCATTTCTGGTGATGCCATACGTCTTTGGTTATTTCCCTTTTCATTAAAAAATAAAGCCAAGCAATGGTTAAACTCATTACCACGAGGGTCAATCACTACATGGGATCAAATGATCGAAAAATTTTTATTAAAATATTTCCCACCAGCCAAAACGGCCAAATTACGGAATGATATCTCTTCTTTTGTGCAGATGGATTTAGAGACATTATACGACACATGGGAGAGATACAAGGATCTCTTGAGAAGGTGTCCGCACCATGGTTTACCATTGTGGCTTCAAGTCCAAACTTTCTATAACGGTGTAAATCCCTCAACGAGGCAACTTATTGATTCAGTCGCTGGTGGAACCCTGAACAACAGAACTCCTGAAGTAGCCTACGAGTTTATTGAAGAGATGTCACTGAATAACTATCAGTAGCAGGTCACCAGGACAAAACCAACAAAATCATCCGGAGTTTTCAACCTAGACGCAGTAACCATGCTATCAACACAGGTAGAAATGATGAATAAAAAGCTTGATAGTTTGTGTTCTTCGCAGGCACATCCAGTAATGCAGTGTGACGCAAGTGGAATTGTGGCAAATCCTGAGTACCCACCCTACCAACCGGGCACAGAGAGCGAACAGATGAACTATATAGGTAACAATTTCAGATCTAATAATAACCCTTATAGTAATAACTATAATCCAGGTTGGAGGAACCACCCAAATTTTTCATCGGCAAATTTCCAAAATCAGCCCTATCTATAGGAAAAGAGGCCGAACCTCGAAGAGATGCTGACAAAATTCAGGGCAGCCACAGAAACCCGTCTCCAAAAAACCGAGACAATGCTCGATAATCAACAAGCATCAATCAAATGGATCGAGAGCCAAGTTGGAGAACTTACTAAGTCAGTTTGACAACTTACTAAGATAGTTTCTGAAATTTTGATTAGAGATTTTTTCTAAAGGAACCGAACAGGTAAAGGCAGTTACACTGAGAAGTGGAAATGAGTTAGTCGAACCAAAGAAAAAAAATACCACACAAAGATAACAAAGCAAGGGATGAGGGAGCTGAGGATGTAACACCAGTACGCAACAAAAGTAAACCACAAATCCCATATCCGGCAAAGTTGAAGAAAGACCGACTAGATGCCCAATATGGTAAATTTCTCGAAATTTTTAAACAAATACATATTAACTTACCTTTTGTTGAAGCCATTTCACAGATGCCAACGTACGCAAAATTCTTAAAGAAACTCCTGACGAATAGAAGGAAGCTTGAAGAAATATCAACAGTGGAGCTTAATGAAGAATGTTCAGCTATCCTCCAAAACAAGTTACCAACCAAATTAAAAGACCCAGGAAGTTTTACTATTCCCTGTTTAATTGGTAGTTTAAATATTAAGAAAGCATTAGCTGATCTAGGTGCTAGTATTAATTTAATGCCTTATAAAATGTTTAAACAACTAGATCTTGGGGAACCAAAACCCACTAGGATGAGTATTCAGTTAGCTGATGGATCTATTAAATACCCTCGAGGAGTTATCGAAGATGTCTTGGTAAAAATTGATAAATTCATTTTCCCTATTGATTTTGTTGTGTTAGACATGGATGAAGATAGTGATGCTCCTTTAATTTTAGGGCACCCTTTTTTAGCTACTTCTAGGGCTGTTATTGATGTAGGTGACGATAAACTTACATTAAGGATAGGCGATGAGGAAATTATTTTTCAAATTTATGATGCCATGCGATATTCTAGAGAACAAGATGATTCATGTTATTTTGTTGATACTACTGATCATATCATTCAAAACTCATAGGAAATCATACATGATGACACGATGGAACTGTGCATGACTCAAAAAAGGGGGAAGAAGATGAAGTAGACGAGTTGAATCTGAATACATCTTCATCTAGACATACGTAAGAAGAGAGCATTAAAGTCAATGACGAATTAAAACAAAAACCCTCCATTGATGAGCTGCCCAAATTAGAATTAAAATAGTTGTCGAAACACTTAGAATATGCATTCTTCGGGGACAATTCTATGCTACCGGTAATTATCTCTTCAGAACTAGAACTCAAGGAAAAAGAGGAGTTGATACAGGTACTAAGAGAACATAAAAAAGCCATAGCTTGGAAAATCTCTGACATTAAAGGAATAAGCCCATCGTTTTGCACCCACAAAATCTTAATGGAAGAGGAATACAAGCCATGTGTGCAACCTCAAAGACGATTGAATCCCAACGTAAAAGAAGTTGTGAAAGCCGAGGTAATTAAACTTCTAGATGCTGGAATAATTTATTCTATTTCTGATAGCAATTAGGTAAGTCCTGTGCAGGTTGTTCCAAAGAAAGGAGGCATGACGGTAGTAGCCAACGAAAAGAATGAACTAATTCCCACCAGGACAGTCATAGGTTGGAAAGTTTGCATTGATTACAGGAAACTGAACGACGTTACTAGAGAAGATCACTTTCCTTTGCCCTTCATTAATCAAATGTTAGAAAGGTTATCTGGGCATATGTACTATTGCTTCCTAGATGGAATCTCTGGCTATTTCCAAATCCCAATAGCACCTGAAGATCAAGAGAAGACAACATTCACATGCCCATACGGTACGTTTGCTTATCGTAGAATGCCTTTTGGATTATGTAATGCTCTTGCCACTTTTCAGCGTTGCATGTTGGCAATCTTTGACGAACTTGTGGAAGACATTATGGAGGTATTTATGGACGATTTCTCAATATTCGGTAATTCTTTCCATCTTTGCCTAAAAAATTTAAAACGAGTTCTAATGAGATGTGAGGAAACAAATCTTATCTTGAATTGGAAGAAATGTCACTTTATGGTTAGAGAAGGGATTGTGTTAGGACATAAGATTTCTAGTAAAGGGATTGAGGTAGATAAAGCTAATATTGAAACCATAGAAAAATTACCTCCCCCTAGTTCAGTTAAGGCTATTAGAAGCTTTTTAGGACATGCAAGATTCTATAGAAGATTCATTAAAGATTTTTCTAAAATAGCTAAGTCTTTAACAAAATTACTAGAAAAAGATGTTCCTTTCAATTTCGATCAGGAATGTTTAGATGCATTCAATACCCTTAAGGATAAACTAATAAATGCTCCAATTATAATTGCACCTGACTGGAATTTACCTTTGAACTAATGTGTGATGCGAGTGATTTTGCAGTAGGTGCAATTCTGGGACAACGAAGAGACAAGCATTCTCAGCCAATTTATTACGCTAGCAGAACGTTGACACCCGCACAAGAAAACTACACCACCACAGAGAAAGAATTACTAGCTGTAGTTTTTGCTTTTGACAAATTTAGGCAGTATTTAATATTATCGAAAGTTGTCGTTTACAAGGATCATTCAGCTCTTCGTTATCTTTTAACTAAATCTGATGCAAAATCTCGACTGATACGATCAATTTTACTCCTACAGGAATTTGATTTGGAAATACAAGATAAGAAAGGAGCTGAAAACCTCGCCACAGATCACCTCTCCAGCCTTGAAAACCCATATATCGAAGAGCTCGATGAAAGTGAGATCAACGACTCGTTTCCCGAAGAACAACTCTTTTCTATAACCCACTCTGAGGTACCATGGTTTACAGATATTGCAAATTATTTAGCGCTAACATCTTCCCAAAATGACTAACACATCACGAAAAGAAGCGATTCTTTGCTGATGCGAAAAACTATTTTTGGAAAGACCCCTTTCTTTTCCGCATATGTGCAGATCAGGTAATTCGAAGATGCGTTACAAAGGCAGAAGCAAGCAAAATCCTGGAACATTGCCATTCAGGACCTTCAGGAGGACACTATGGTGGCATTAAGACAGTACATAAAATACCCGAATCGGGTTTTTATTGGCCCACTCTATTCATGGATGCCAACAGGTATGTCGCTTCATGTGATAAATGCCAAAGAACAGGTAATGTTTCTAAACGTGATGAAATGCCTCATACATATATGCTATCATGTGAAATAATTGATGTATAGGGTATTGATTTCATGGGTCCATTCCCTAGTTCATTTGGAAATAAATACATCCTAGTAGCAGTTGATTACATGTCAAAATGGGTGGAAGTCGAAGCTTTACCCACCAATGATGCTAGAGTAGTAGTTAAGTTTCTCAAGAAACTATTCTCTCGATTTGGAACACCTAGAGCTATCATTAGTGATAGGGGCACTCATTTCTGTAATACTCAATTTGACAAAGTCTTAAAAAATATAGAGTACACCACAGGATAGCTACCCCATATCACCCTCAAACCAGTGGGCAAGTTGAAGTAGCAAACCGAGAACTTAAACGCATCCTAGAAAAAACGGTTGAATCAAACAGAAAAGATTGGGAATTAAAAGTAGAAGATGCCCTATGGGCCTATAGAACAACATTTAAAACCCCTCTAGGAACATCCCCATACAAACTTGTATACGGGAAAAGCTGTCATCTACCATTCGAGTTAGAACACAAAGCTTTTTGGGCTGTGAAATTTTTAAATTACGATCTTAAACTTGCAGGAAAAGAAGGAAAAGAATGATGTAGATGAACGAGCTAGACGAATGGAGAACTGAGGCCTACAAGAACTCGAAACTCTACAAAGGGGCGACAAAGCGACGACATGATGCTTGCCTAAAGAAATCGAAATAATTCGAAGCAGGGGACTTGGTCCTACTATATAACTCAAGGCTTAAACTGTTTCCTGGGAAGCTAAAATCAAGATGGTCAGGCCCATTCATGATCAAAACAATCTTTCCCTATGGCACAATCGAGGTAACTCATCCCACTCAAGGCACATTCAGGGTAAATGGTCACCGACTCAAAATCTATAATGGTAAAGAATTTAGGGATATGAGAGAGGAGCTTCAACTCCGTGAACCTTCTTTTAGAAACAAAAATAGGGTAAGTCTAGCTTAAGACTTTAAACGAACGCTTCTTGGGAGGCAACCCGAGCACTGACTTCACTAACCCCATTAATATTTACATTCTAATTTTATTTTCCCTTTTTAGCACATAAATCCAACTAACAGAGTCAGTTAAGTGCAAGTTCCTACCATACGGCCTTACACACGGGCGTGCCCGTGGTCGTGTGGTCAACATGGGATGAAATACGGGTGTTCAGGAAGACGTGGGAGAAAAAGAAGAAAAATTTTCCCCAACACGGTCTGCGACAAAAAGACCACGGCCGTGCGATGCGACCGTGGTCAATCCTGAGTAAACCAACACGGGCTGTGATACTAGTCCATGCTCGTGCCTTACAACCGTGGACTATACTGACTTACGTCCCGCCCGTGCTACATAACCGTGCGAAAATATTGACTTATCAAGCACGGGCTAAACATGCCCGTTCTAAGCAACCGTGGGAAGAAGAACATGGGCGTGGCACCTTGACCACGACCGTGGCCAAACACCCTGAATGCGCCCAAAATTCAAAAAACATGAAAAACACGGGCTGATTAAAATCAAACACGGGCATGGCCCTTGCCCGTGCTCTCACCTCGATTTAAGGAACATAAACTCTCATTTTCCAAAAACCCAAACCCTAACCGATTCTCTCAACCTTCCCCTTCCCTAATCCGGCCACCATACCAAAATCACTCCCATTTTAACCCCCAAAACTCCTCCACCCTCTCTCCCTTCAAAAAAACCCATACAAAAATGCAGCCACGCCCGTGTTAAAAAGGGAACCACGACCATCACCACCACAGCCTTCGAAGTACTAAAGGCTGCTTGGGAATCATGCCACTTCCACCACTGCCAGCACCTCCGCAACCTAAGGAATGATACCCACCTCGCGAACCATCCATCAATAAGGACTTCTCGGTCCATTAGTCTTTTCTTTCATTTTTATTTTCCTTCTTAGTCTCCTTATCTTTATCTTTCTTGTTTTTAATTATATAATTAGTTTATTTTAAATGTGTTTTAATAATCCCTGGCTAATTCTTCACGAGCTTCCCAATTTCTTCATCTAGCGCAGAGCTCGGTAGAAGCCACCACACCTCGGAATTTCCACCTCAAAGAAACCATCCAAATTCAGAAAGTTTCACCACTTTCTCCCTATTAAGTTTTATATACAACTTTGTGCATTGAGGGCAATGTACTTCTTAAGTGTGGGGGGTGAATATTTATTTCGACAAAGTGCCTAACTTTTTGCATTATTCTCAAATTATGCCAACTTTCTTCATTATTCTCAAATCCCTAAATTATATATTGTTCTTAAGTAATTTCCTCATATTACTAATTAGGATGAAATTTCTGAGGAATTATGATTTTTATTGATATGTTTTTTTAGTAAGCCATAGTTAATTATGCATTGATAATTAAATTTGAAGAATATTAGAGAATCAAGCATGATAAGTCTATTTTTCAGAATTTAAATTTTTGCTAGGTGGTCTACCTGAATCTGAATGTTACCTTAAAGTTTGAAATTTACGAGGTTGACATCAATAACACCCATAATTTTTGTGAGATTTTGAGCCTTATAGAGCATTTATTCTTTTTCTTGCTCACTTTTTGATTATGAGTGTGTCAACATTGAACTGTTATTCTAGAACTTGCCTCAATTATACATGTTGAGACCACATTTATGATTTGATATGCCGAAATGATAAAGGCACCTAGGTTTTTACCCACTCACTCCACTAAAAAGCCTACCCTCATAATTAACCCCTAGTGAACCCCGTTGATCCTAACAACCTTTTTATTAACTCACCCACTAATATTACCCCAAAAACCTTTTGTATTTGTTATCACCATTCCTTTTGACCACCCTTAAATCGAGATTTGATTTGATTAGTTACCTAATTATAGTATTTCAGTAGTTAAATTTATCCTTTATTACTTGATTTGTTCTTAAAAAATAAAAAAAATGAAGTATATTCAGTATTAGTATTATGAAAAGTGAGCTTATACAGTTAAACTCTATCAAAAGAAAAGCTCGTATTATTAGGGTTATTACTTTTCAGTTAATGTAATTATTTATTATTGTCTCAGTATTTCTCGATAGGTAACATGGCAATTCAATCTCGATTCTAACCTCCTAATTCAGCCTTTATCCACACCTTTAACCCAAGCCCCATTACAACCCTGCTAAAGACCTTTTGATCTGTTTATCATCTCATTTTACAGTGGTGGAGATTTGATTTTCAGGCAAGCCTATGGGATTAACTTTTCAGGTTCGACTATTGAGTGCTCTTTTCCTGAACCTTAAACACTTCGAGTGATTTGAGTGAATCTTTTGTGAGGATGTCAATCCTTGTCGATTTTGAATTAAAGGTAATTATTCAGGTAAGGGGAAACACCTACGTTTTCGTGATACAAATGTATGACTTATATTGTTTGAATCTTTAAAACTCTTCGAGTTAAATTATCCATGTATAAATTATCTATGAATTATGATGAGACATCGTTGATAAAGAGTTATGAATCATGGAAAGTTCATTTTAATTGTAAGTTGAGAATTTTGCTTGAGGACAAGCAAAAGCTTAAGTGTGGGGGCATGTGATAAACTGTAAAAATAACATATTTTAATCCCACACTTAGCATATTTTCAAATAATTTATTCCTTGATTCATGTAAAAAGGTGCTTTTAATCCTTTCTTTTCATGTCTTATACTCAGGAAAGCACCCGAGGATGAAAAGAACGTAAAACGGGCCCAAAATGGAGTAAATGGGCCATACCACGAAAACCACACGACCTAGGCTAAAGTCCACATGGTCGTGCCTCATTGATCTACTAGAACAAGTCCTAATCATGATCCACATGGCCGTGGCCCATTCAACAGGTTCGAACACGGCCTGGCCACGATTCACACGGGCGTGTGCCATGGTCGTGTCCATGTCGTCAGGAAGCAGAATTTCACTCAGAAAAGGATACTTAGGGGGGCGGTTAGCTAGGCCAAAGAGCCGAGCCAGAAAGGTTAAGATTTGTGGGAATCACTCGAAGATAGCTAGTTGATCCATCTCAAGAAGCCGGAATTCTACTCAAAATGACGGATCTCTCCTTCAATTCCTTCAGGGGGTTTTAGGGATTTCTTATGTTTTGTTTTATCTTTTCTTTTGAGATGTTTTCTTTTATGAACTAAACCCTTCAGATACTTGAAGGGGATGAAACCTAAGATGGATCTTGTTATTGTTTTCAGACCTATATGATAAATACATGATTTGTTCTTAATTATGTGTGCTTAATTCTTGTGTTAATATTTTCAGGATATTAATTCATGTTGGATGTGCTTAGGTGGAGGAGCAAAAGTCCCCACTTAAGAGTAGATCTAGCATAGTTAAGCGGAGTTGATCGCGCGCCTAGAGATAGGGTGACGAAATTTTGCCGGATTAGGGTGAAACCTAATTTGGGAGTCCATAGATCGAGTTAATGCGATTCTAGGGGTTTTAAATAGAAAGAGATTTCAATTAATCAACCTAGGGTTAGACGTTATTCGCCTCGAGAGAGGGTTTAATATAACTTAGGGAATCTTATGGATCAAGTCAAGTGAGTAAATCATCTAGTTCAGTGTTAGATAACAAGAGAAGTCTAGGTGGATTCTTCCTAAGGGTATCATCTTAATCAACTGAGTTTTCCCAACAGTATTTCCCCAATTCATTCTTTTTGTCTTTGCATCTTTAGCTTAATAGAAAGTTAAATTTAGATTAGAGAACAACTTCACTTATTTTAGGCTAGATAATAAAAAGAAAGTTAGTATTAGTACTTTTAGTTCCTTTGGGTTCGACAATCCGGTCTTGCCTAAGCTATACTACTGTTCGATAGGTGCACTTGCCTCAATCGTTGTCAGAGTTAGTTTCCAAGTTCGATCATTCTCTTTATAAATTTTAAAAATCGACAGAAATAACGATCAGTGTCGTACCCCTACCTGTTGGACGGAGTTAGGTGAGCGAAAGTTGTTGGGTCTAGAATTGATCTCAGAAACAGAGGAAAAGGTTAAGCTGATTCGAGAGTGGTTAAAAGAAGCTTCTGATAGACAAAAATAGTATATAGATCTGAAGCGTAGGGAGATAGAATTTTCAGTGGGGGATGGCATCTTCTTAAAAGTCTCACCTTGGAAGAAGGTTTTAAGGTTTGGACGGAAGGGCAAGTTGAACCCTAGATTCATTGGGCCTTATCGAGTATTGAAACATGTGGGACTAGTGGCTTATCAACTTGAGTTACCCCTGGAGTTGAGATAGATACATAATATAATCCATGTTTCGATGCTAAGGCACTATCGTTCAGATCCATCTCACATAATGTCAGTGGAAAAAATTGAGGTAAGACCTGATCTATCTTTTGAAGAAGAACCAGTGCAGATCGTGGATCGGGATATTAAGGTATTGAGGAGGAGATCGATTCCATTGGTTAAAGTATTATGGCGTAATCACGGTTCAGAGGAAGCCACGTGGGAGCCGGAAGATGTGATGCGACAGCAGTACCCTCACCTCTTTTAATTAGGTAAATTTCGAGGCTGAAAGTTCTTTAAGGGGGTATAACTGTAACATCCTAAAATTAGGGGTCATGCTTTTTACATTATTTTATGTGTTTGGCTAGCTAAGCTTGTTATTTGGGGGTGTTCGGGGGTCGAGCCTAGGCCTAGGTAAAATTTTTCTTTTTGGGCACTTAAGGGGAGAAGGCTGTTGACGGCAAGGCTTAAGAGAAAATGTTGGTAAATTGCTAGCACAAGTAAGCACAAGGTGGAGTGGATGTGGCGTCACTAGTAGAGCAAAGGGGGAGGAGTTCGAATCCCATCTGCTGCATTATGGAGCTTTATTTTTGTGCTCAAGGTGGAGAAGAGGTGGTATTCGGCTGGGACTCTATCAAGGAAGGTTTGGACTTGGTCAAATATTCGAATGAGAGGAGAGGAGAGCATGGTGGAGTGATTTTGGGAGAGAATCAAGGGATGTGGTGGAGTGATGAAGTTGGCCGAAAGTGGGAGACTTGAGAAGGGGGAAAATTCTGTCAAAGAGTAAGGAAGTGTAGGAGATCTTTGAGTAGCATTTTCGGTAGTGGGAGATTAGTGTGCCGTTTGTTTCAAGAGTGGCTAGGCGAGTTTTGTTTTTCTTGGCATTTTCGGTATTAACACTTGGGAAAGCTTGCCTCTACTCTCTTGGCCGAAACCGTTAGTTGCCATTCTCATTGTTCTTTTGCTCTTCTCATCTTTTCCTCTATGCACATTTTGAGCCGAAACCTTTTTCCTTCTGTGGTGTTTTCTTCTATTCATCTCTTTCTCCCATTCTTCAAAAGCCGAATCTATCTTCTTCTCCATCTTTTAAATCGGTTCCCTTGTTTTTGCCAATAGCCAAATTTCAACTCTTCTTCTTTTAGCTTCAAACGATCGTTTCTTTTTTTAATCTTTCTGGCTATCTTTGGAACCCCATTTCTTTTAGCCTTCATAGCCAAACTTGGAGCCTCTATTATCATTACTACAATCGCTGAATCTAACCATCCCAATCGGCTCATCCTTGGAATTCCGATAAGGGTTCTTCTTCCTCCATTTCCTTTCGTTCTTCTCCTCTTCTCTTGTAGCCTTGTTAAAACCGAAAACCTTAACTTCATTCATTTTTGGCCTAGGCTGATTGTAGAAGGGATTGATCTTACCTTCTCCTCTTCGTTCAACATTCAATTGGGAAGTATTTGGTAAGTAATTTAATGGCCAAATGGGGGGAAGAATGGATGGAGGGTCTCCTTCATGTTTCAGTTAGGTCGGAAGGTCGTTTCTTATTATTTTGTTTTGGAGCATCGGTCCTAACTCATGGGTTATTTAGAGGCTCATCCGGAATCGCAAGCCAAATTCGTTGGTGTTCGGTTCTCCATTAATCAAGGTAAGGAGTTCTCTCTGATTTTTGCTTGTTTATTCTCTTTTCACTCTCTCTGCCATAACCAAACCTTCTTGTTAGACAACCATCGCTTCTCTCTGAAAGTACTGTACTAATCAAGACTCTCTTCATGGATGCAAGTGCTAGCCGTTCTAAAGAGGTATCGACAAAGGAGCCTGAGGGGAGTGGAATCGTAGTCTCTACTCCTAGGTTCAAACGACGTAGGGTGTCAACAGTTCGGGATTTTTCGCCGGGCTGTGGTAGGGAGCCGGCATTTGCTTGGAATAGGCAGATTGCTGTTGTTCGCGCTAGTGAGGGCGACGACGAGCAAGAGTGTATAGTTCTTCGCGTAGTCAGGTGTGCAATTTCACACCTCTATTTCGTTTGTCTGTGTTATACTATGTGTCGGCTAAAAGCTGAAATACCCGTAATGGGAATGCAGCTGAAATATCCTAGCGAGTATTGTTGGAGATATACCAGGTAAGTAAACTTATGACTATACCATTATGAGTAAATTAGCATGATTGGATGTGTGTTCTGATTATCTGACATTCTTTGATATATGTTTGCATCCATCACACTCTGACGTTATGACATGTTGCATGGGAAAGGGATATGATATTGATGAAAGGGGAAGTGTATTTCGGTGGCTCTGCCACATATTTTGGTGACTCTGTCACATTATTTCGGTGGCTCTGCCACATATTTCAGTGACTCTGTCACATTATTTCGGTGGCACTGCCATAATTTCGGGATGAGCAGCACGACTGCCATCGTGGTGTGTAGCGGATGAGGGTTGATTGTAGAAATCCCCACTAGTGTGTTATGGCTGGAATGGGTGGTGTGTAGCAGATGGATTCTAGGTTGACCTGGGTTGCATTGCATGCTTTTACCTATTTTACCTTGTTAAAAGGGCTCAGGCCCATTTCATTTTCGTAAGGGCTAAGGCCCAATTTGTATCTGCATGGGCTCCGGCCCAGTGATTGTTCGTTTCGGGGATTACACACTGAGTTCTAGTAACTCACCCCTCTGCTTAATTTTTGTAGGTAATCCCTAGCTTTGAGGATTTGGAGCCGAGGCAGACTCTGTGGTGGCCATCCGTCGTTATTTCAGTAAATTGAGTTTTACTTTACTTTAAATTTTTATTTTAAATTGGGATTATGTTCTGTAATAAGGCCTCTGGGATTTTAATTGGTTTTTAACTTTTTATTCGACTGCTATCTTTTATTAAACGTTCAATACAAGGTTTTCCTAAGTATGAAAAGTTGTTTTTAAATCTCACGTTTTTGCAAATACTTACATTTGATTTACATAATAAAGGCAGTTTCCCAATAATCCTAACTTTCCTAAAACGGACGATTGTATAGCAAAACAATGAAACACAGAATGTTTTTTTTTTCGGGAATGCAACATTTTCAACAAACAACTTCGCTAGACAATCGCCTAGTTTTTCCAACCTCCTAAAACTTCTTTTCGAAACAACATTTTCTTGCAAGTCATCGAGCCTGATTATTTATAAACCAAGTCATTGAAAATAGCAACCCTAATGTTTTTGCAAGAAAACTATTGAACAAGATGAAGTTTCATAAGCAACGAAACCTGAAGTTTAACGAACGCGTAGTTTCTTTCACAACCCTTCCATGTGACATGCCAGATCCGGCCGTAGCGTCTAGGTCGGGTTTGGGGTGTTACAGATGTGTTAGCCCATAGTTGGATAATCTATTTTGTATAATGCCATGGTGGTTGGCTACATTATTATATGATAAGATGTTGTTATCCATGGGAGATTATGATTTCATTTGAGTTGATTATGGATGAGTGTATGTCGTGTATGCTATAAGGGTGAGAAGGGCTTAGCAAATAGCTTTGTTCTTGTACATGTGGATAGACACACGAGCGTGTGTCTAGGCCATGTGTGACACACGGTCAGCCCACGGGTGTGTGACTTGGCCGTGCCTCCCCTGCATGTTAACATTTTAAGTTAGAATATACCATGGACTAACCACACGGGCGTGTGCATAGACCGTGTGAGTTTACTCAGTGTTGGCCACTGGCTAGCCACACGAGTGTGTGACTAGGCTTTGAGGCCCTGTGTATGTAGTCAGTATTCACCACGGTTGTAGATCTATGCACGGGCGTGTCGCTTCTTGCACGGGCGTGTTAGCCCTGTATAAAAGAGAATTTTTTTAAGATTGGAAAAAATTCTGATATAGTCTCAGGAGCCCTCGTGTGTATGAGTGAGGCCTCGTAAGTCGAGATTGAGGTTGTTGGGGTGGCTTAAGAGAGTAGTCACGATGAGCCTAAGTGGCGACCAAGTGGTTTTATTACGGTAACGCCTCGGGCTTGATTCTGGCGTAGAACTCGGGTAAGGGGTGGTACATCTAGGGACCACAAATCCAAGGTCTATGTATGAGTTTTTGAGATTTATGCTATGTTTGCATGATAGTGTGAAAGTTTCATGAAGCAATTTTGTGAAATTGCGGTTGAATTGTCCAAAAAGACTAAATTGCAAAAGTTGCAAAATGTGAGATTCTAAAAGCTATTTGTGTGAAATAGCTTTAGAATATTAATTAGAGGTCCTTAAATAGAAATTTTCCCAATTTTTAATTTTTGGACAAAATTGGGCATGGATGAGTTAAAATAAGAAGTTAATCAAAAAGGGCATTTTGGTCATTTGGCAATTAAATGAATAAAATGTGAGAAAAGATGACAAAATTCATTCATCTTCTTCTCCAAGGCTGCCAAAATTTTCAAGAGCCATTGTTAGGGTTCTTCAAAATTTTCAAGCTTGCTAGTAAGTGCATCCAAGCCCCGTTTTTTATATTCTTCGTATTTTTGAAGTCCTAGTTGTATGAGTAAGCTATTTTTAGCTATTTTTTGAGTTAAGATGGATATTCAAAAATAGACGCATGTATGGCATGCATGTATTGTGGTGTTTTATGGAAGAATATGAAAGCTTGATGTAGTAGAAACATCTTTTGCTAAGTGATTCTCCATGAAAATGCATGTAGAGACTAGTTTGTAAAAGTCTCGAGTTTAGTCATACATGTGTGGTTTAGTGAGAATTGATGAATGCTTTAGTTGAGTAAGTGACTCGGCTAAGCATGTAAGGCTAGAAAGTTGAATAAAAATCACTTTACGAGCCTTGGGGCAAAAGTGTAATTATGAAGAAGATTAGGGGCAAAAGGGTAATTTTTCCAAAGTATGAGATAAGTGTCAATTTAGTCAATGTGTGTATTGAATAAGCTGATTTATTCATTATAGATCAAGAAAGACGAAGCCCGGATCTAAACCGAGGTAAGAGCAAAGTGGTGAACTAAATTGCATATTTATATACTTTTGAGTGTCGGGGTAAGTCTATGCTTAAACAATGCATTCATACTTACAATTTCTTAATGCTAGCTAGTGTGTAGCATGACTGAGAATGATTGAGAACCTATGTACGATGAATTTGGTAGAATTTGTGAATGGATGTATGGTTAAGTAAGTAGATATGTGAATGTGTAGTGAGAATGCTAAATGGAGGGCTAAGTGCAATACCATCTTAATGCATATTGACGATAAGCTGGCTATGTGCGATGCTATCGTTACGTATATCGTCTAGTGGGCTAAGTGCGAAACCACTGAGAAATTAGCTGTGTGGATGAATTATTGAGAAATGATGTTGTGTTGTATATTGTGTAAATGTGATATTGAATGCAGGGGTGCATTTCAATGGTTATGGTTATGTGGCTCATGATGTGTTGGAAATATGGTAAGGGATAGAAATAGTAAGCATAGTTGTACAATATATGTTAGTATAATGCTAATTGTTTTTTAGCTTATACTATGATGCTTAATTGTTTATGTGTAAACTTACTAAGCTCAAAGCTTACTCCCTTTCTTTTCCTTTGTCTTATAGAGTAAAAGTGTTGAATCGAGATACGAGGATCAATTGGAAGATCGTCCACATTATCAGCACACTCTGGTACATGAGACTCAATTTTTTGTATATGGCATGTATAGAGGCTAGACAAGTTAGTGAATTTTGTTGTAAATGGCTAGGATGTGTTAGCCCATAGTTGGATAATCTATTTTGTATAATGCCATGGTGGTTGGCTGCCTTATTATATGATAAGATGTTGTTATCCATGGGAGATTGTGATTTCATTTGAGTTGATTATGGATGAGTGTATGTTGTGTATGCTATACGGGTGAGAAGGGCTTAGCACATAGCTTTGTTCTTGTCCATGTGGATAGACACACGGGCGTGTGTCTAGGCCATGTGTGACACACGGTCAGCCCACGGGCGTGTGACTTGGCCGTGCCTCCCCTGCATGTTAACATTTTAATTCAGAATAGACCACGGACTAACCGCACGGGCATGTGCATAGACCATGCAAGTTTAATCAGTGTTGGCCATGGGCTAGCCAACGGGTGTGTGACTAGGTTTTGAGGCCGTGTGTATGTAGTCGGTATTCACCACGGTTGTGGGTCTATGCACGGGCGTGTCTCTTCTTGCACGGGCGTCTTAGCCCTGTACAAAAGAGAAATTTTTTTTAAGATTGGAAAAATTCTGGTATAGTCTCGAGATCCCTCGTGTGTAAGAGTGAGGCCTCGTAAGTCGAGATTGAGGTTGTTGAGGTGACTTAAGAGAGTAGTCATGATGAGCCTAAGTGGCAACCAAGTGGTTTTATTATGTAACGCCTCGGGCTCAATTTTGGCGTAGAACTCGGGTAAGGGGTGTTATATTTAATGGTATCAAAGCTATGGTTTAGTCGGTTCTAGGACTGCCGTAGCGGGTGTAAGAGTCTAGCTATACATGCTATAAGTGTACTATGATAGTGTGGTGGTTTCTGATGATTTTAAATCTTGTTTCGTATAGTATGGATCCCGATCAATCTACTGCTGATGAAGCAGCTAGTAATGCGTCGGCTCCTGTGCAAGGAACCGTGCCTGTACAAAGTGGACCCGAGGTTAGGGGTCAAGGGGAAGAGGCACGGGAAGCCTTTCTCCAGATGATGAGTAATTGGTACTCGGACTATGTTCGAGCAAACCCTAATGCTCAACCTTCCCCACCTCCTCCTATACCTCAGCCAATTCCAGTGGCCCCTCAAGGTATTGATGTAGTGAGGATATCGAAACCCCCGGTGGATAAGATTAGGATGCACGGGGTTGAGGAGTTTAGAGCTAAGGTAGATGATGACCCTGAGAGGGCGGAGTTCTGGTTAGAGAACTCGATGAGAGTGTTTGATGAACTCTCATGTACACCTGAAGAGAGTTTGAAGTGTGTCGTATCCTTGCTGAGAGATTTAGCATACCATTGGTGGAAGACGCTGACGTTAGTGGTCTCGAAAGAGAGGGTGACGTGGGACTTTTTTCTGGAAGAGTTCCGAAAGAAGTATATAAGCCAACGATTTACTGATCGGAAAAGGAAGGAGTTCCTTGAGTTGAGGCAAGGAAGAATGTCAGTAGAAGAGTATGAGCGTGAGTTTGTTAGGCTTAGCAAATACGCTCAAGAGTGTGTATCGACAGAGACCATCTTGTGTAAGAGGTTCGAAGATAGACTGAATAAGGATATCAAACTCTTAGTGGGTATTTTAGAGTTGAAAGAGTTTGTTGTATTGGTAGAAAGGGCAAGTAAGGCCGAAGAATTGAGTAAAGAAAAGAGAAGGGCTGTGAGTGAAGCCCGAGATGCTACAAATAGGCCGATGGGCAAGTCGTATCAAGCTCAGTCAAAAAGATCCAAGGAAGGGAATCCTCGAACGACAACACCAGTGGGTTATTCGCATCAAGACTTGGGCAATATTCGTTCGAGTTCGAGAGTCCAAGCCCCTTCGATGGAAAGTGTGGGCAATACAAAGAGCAAACCGGAGTGTCCAGGTTGTGGTAGATATCACACCGGAGAGTGTTGGGGTAACAGTCGGAACTGTTATAAATGTGGCTCCCCCGATCACTTTATTCGAAACTACCTCAAGAGGGATGATAAGGAAGAGAATCAAGAGATAAGATCCAGTGATGTGTCTGCAAGAGGTAGACCACCTAAGAACTCGAGAGGTAGGAATAGTGGTAGAGGTGCGTCCAAAGATTCTGCTATGAGACCGGAGGGTCAGGCACCTGCGAGGACGTATGCTATTCGTGCTCACGAAAAGGCATCCTCTCCAGACGTGATAACTGGTACTTTTTCTCTCTATGACACCTTTGTTATTGCTTTAATAGATCCAGGGTCTACTCATTCTTATATCTGCATGAGATTAGCATCTAGTTTGAGTATGACCGTTTAGTCTACAGATATTGTGGTTAAGGTGTCAAACTCGTTAGGAAAGCATGTGTTAGTGGACAAAGTGTGTAAAAATTGTCCTTTATTGATTGAGAATCATTATTTTCCGGTAAACCTTATGTTGTTACCGTTTGATGAGTTTGATTTAATCCTTGGCATGGATTGGTTAACTACCCATAATGTCTTAGTGAACTGTGGTAGTAGGTTTATTGAATTGAAATGTGAGAGTGGAGATGTGGTTCGGGTTGAATCAAGTGGATCGGATATTCTACCAGTGATGATTTCTTCCCTAGTGGATGGGAAATGTTTGAGAAAAGGGTGTGAATCCTATCTCGCCTTCGTGTTGAATACTCGAGAGGTCGGAGTGAAGTATGAAACAGTGTCGATAATATGTGAGTATCCGAATGTATTCCCGGAAGAGTTACCCGGATTACCTCCAGTGAGAGAGGTCGAGTTTGGGATTGAGTTGGTTCCAGGAACGACACCCATTTTAATTGCTCCATATAGAATGGCACTTTTAGAGTTGAGAGAACTGAAGGTACAGTTGCAAGAGTTGACAGATAAGGGTTTTGTAATACCTAGTTACTCACCGTGGGGTGCTCCGGTATTATTTGTGAAGAAGAAAGATGGGTCTATGAGGTTGTGCATAGACTATAGGCAACTCAATAAGGTGACGGTGAGAATAAGTATCATTTACCAATGATAGATGATCTTTTTGATCAACTGAAAGGAGCTACAGTGTTCTCCAAGATAGACCTGAGCTCTGGTTACTATCAGTTGAGAGTGAAAGAGCAAGATGTGTTGAAAACTGCATTTCGAACAAGGTATGGCCATTATGAGTTTTTGGTTATGCCGTTCGGTTTAACGAATGGACCTGCGATTTTTATGGATTTGATGAGCCGTGTATTCAGACCATATGTGGACAAGTTTGTGGTTGTCTTCATTGATGACATTTTGATCTATTCTTGGGATGAGAATGATCATGAAGAGCATTTGAGAATTGTCTTGCAAACTTTAAGAGATAAGTTGTTGTATGCTAAGTTTAGCAAGAGTGAGTTTTGGCTCCGAGAGGTTAGATTTCTAGGACATATTGTGTCGGATGATGGTGTCAGAGTTGACCCAAGTAAGATTTCAGCTATTGTGGATTGGAAACAACCGAGGAACGTGTCAAAAATCAGAAGTTCCTTGGGATTAGCAGGATATTACAGACGTTTCATAAAGGGGTTTTCTGTGATTGCTACCCCGATGATGAAACTTTTGCATAAAGATGTCAAGTTTGAATGGAATGAAACTTGTCAATAGAGTTTCGAGAAACTGAAAACAATGTTGACTGAGGCACTGGTTTTGGTTCAATCAGAATCGGGGAAAGAGTTCGTAGTTTCCAATGATGCGTTGTTTAATGGTCTTGGTTGTCTGTTGATGTAAGAGGGTAAGGTAGTTGCTTACACCTCGAGACAGCTAAAACCGCACGAGAAGAATTATCCGACTCATGATTTGGAGTTGGCTGCGATTGTGTTCGCATTAAAGACTTGGCGACATTACTTGTATAGTGAGAAGTGCCGAATCTTTACTGATCACAAGAGTTTGAGATATTTGATGGATCAGAAGGATCTGAATTTGAGACAGAGGCGGTGGCTTGAGTTATTGAAAGACTGTGAATTAGTCATTAATTATCACCCGAGAAAAGTGAATATGGTTGCGGATGCGCTGAGTAGGAAATCCTTGTATGCTCTAAGAGTTATGAGCACGAGTTTAGCAATAGCTGATGATGGTGCTATTTTGGCAGAGTTGAGAGCTGAGCCATTATTTGTTCAACAATTATGTGAGGCTCAGAGAAATGACAGTGAGATGCAAACTAAGAGAGCTAAGTGCGGATCTGAAAGTGATTCTGATTTTCGAGTGGGCTCGAATGGTTGTTTGTTATACCATGACAGAATTTGTGTACCGAGAGATGAAGAGTTAATCCGAAAGGTTTTACATGAGGCCCACAATAGATGTTTATAAGTACATCCAGGCAGTACGAAAATGTACAATGACTTGAGGCAGTACCTGATTTGTCAACAGGTGAAAGTTGAGCACCAAGTGCCTTCGGGATTGCTTCAACCAGCGATGGTTCCCGAATGGAAGTGGGATCGGATTACCATGGATTTTGTGTCGGGGTTGCCGATGACTCCGAAAAAGAGAGATGCTGTGTGGGTTGTTGTGGATAGACTAACGAAGTCGACTTACTTTATTCCAGTACGTGTTGATTATTCACTGGATAAGCTAGTTGAGTTGTATGTTGCAGAGATAGTGAGATTGCATGGTATGCCTATGTCTATTATATCGGATAGAGATTCGAGGTTTACTTCGAGATTTTGGAAGAAGTTGCAAGAGGCCATGGGTACGAGGTTGAATTTTAGTACTGCATTCCATCCGCAAACTGATGGTCAGTCTGAAAGAGTAATTCAAATTCTCGAAGATATGTTTCGGTGCTGTGTGTTAGAATTCGTAGGTAGTTGGGAGAGATATCTACCTTTGGTCGAATTTGCTTATAACAACAGTTATCAGTCGAGTATACGGATGGCTCCGTATGAGGCCTTGTATGGTCGTAAGTGTCAAACTCCATTGTATTGGACCAAGCTTAGTGAAAAGCGGATCCATGGAGTTGATCTGGTAAAAGAGACCGAAGAGAAAGTAAGAGTAATCTGTAATAGTCTGAAAGCTACTTTGGACCGACATAAGTCGTACGCGGATTTGAAAAGAAAAGAGATTGAGTTTGAGGTGGGTGACAAAGTGTTTTTGAAAGTGTCCCCATGGAAGAAGATTATGAGATTTTGGGCGAAAAGGGAAGTTGAGTCCAAGATTTATATGGCCGTATGAGATTACAGACAGAGTTGGGCCAGTAGCTTACCGGTTGGCTTTGCTGGTAAAGTTGGAAAGATTCATAATGTATTCCATGTATCGATGTTGCAACGCTATCGCTCCGATCCTTCACACGTGATTCCTTCAACGGAAATTGAAATAAGACCAGATATGTCTTATGAAGAGGAGCCGATTAAGATCTTGGCTTGAGAGGTGAAACAGTTGAGAAATAAGAGCATAGCACTAGTGAAAGTGTTATGGCAGAAACACGGTGTGGAAGAAGCTACGTGGGAAACGGAAGAGACTATGAGAGAGCAACATCCAAACCTCTTTACTGGTAAGATTTTCGAGGGCGAAAATCTTTAAAGGAGGGAGAGTTGTAACATCCCGGTTTAAGGCCTAGTCGGAATAGTGGTGCGAGACCACAAATCTGAGGTCTATGTATGAGTTTTTGAGATTTATGCTATGTTTGCATGATAGTGTGAAATATTCATGAAGCAATTTTGTGAAATTGCGGTTGAATTGTCCAAAAGGACTAAATTGCAAAAGTTGCAAAATGTGAGATTCTAGAAGCTGCTTGTGTGAAATAGCTTTAGAATATTAATTAGAGGTCCTTAAATAGCAATTTTCCTAATTTTTAATTTTTAGACAAAATTGAGCATGGATGAGTTAAAATAGGAAGTTTATCAAAAAGGGTATTTTGGTCATTTGGCAGTTAAATGATTAAAATGGGAGAAAAGATAACAAAATTCATTCATCTTCTTCTCCAAGGCTGCCAAAATTTTCAAGAGCCATTGTTAGGGTTCTTCAAATTTTTCAAGCTTGCTAGTAAGTGCATCCAAGCCCCGTTTTTTATATTCTTCGTATTTTTGAAGACCTAGTTGTACGAGTAAGCTATTTTTAGCTATTTGTTGAGTTAAGATGGATATTCAAAAATAGACCCATGTATGACATGCTTGTATTGTGGTGTTTTATGGAAGAATATGAAAGCCTGATGTAGTAGAAACATCTTTTTCTAAGTGATTCTCCATAAAAATGCATGTAGGGACTAGTTTGTAAAAGTCTTGAGTTTAGTCATACATGTGTGGTTTAGTGAGAATTGATGAATGCTTTAGTTGAGTAAGTGACTCAGCTAAGCATGTAAGGCTAGAAAGTTGAATAAAAATCACTTTACAAGCCTTGGGGCAAAAGTGTAATTATGAGGAAGATTAAGGGCAAAAGGGTAATTTCGCCAAAGTATGAGATAAGTGTCAATTAGTCAATGTGTGTATTGAATAAGCTGATGTATTCATTATAGATCAAGAAAGAGGAAGCCCAGATCTAAACCGAGGAAAGAGCAAGGTGGTGGACTAAATTGCATATTTCTATACTTTTGAGTATCGGGGTAAGTCTATGCTTAAACAATGCATTCATACTTACAATTTCTTAATGCTAGCTAGTGTGTAGCATGATTGAGAATGATTAAGAACCTATGTGGGATGAATGTGGTAGAATTTCTGAATGGATGTATGGTTAAGTAAGTAGATATGTGAATGTGTAGTGAGAATGCTAAATGGTGGGCTAAGTGGGATGCCATCTTAATGCATACTGATGATAAGCTGGCTATGTGCGATGCTATCATTAGGTATATCGTCTAGTAGGCTATGTGCGAAACCACTATGAATACCTTTGTGGTAGGATAAGTGCGATACTACCTTATTAACTGATTGTGTTGGGCTAAGTGCGAAACCACTGAGAAATTAGTTGTGTGGGTCTATTATTGAGTTAATTAGTTGTGTGAATGAATTATCAAGAAATGATGTTGTGTTGTATATTGTGTAAATGTGATATTGAATGCAGGGGTGCATTTCAATGATTATGAGTATGTGGCTCATGATGTGTTGGAAATGTGGTAAGGGATAGAAATAGTAAGCGTAGTTGTACATGATATGTTAGTATAATGCTAATTGTTGTTTAGCTTATACTATTATGCTTAATTGTTTATGTGTAAACTTACTAAGCTCAAAGCTTACTCCCATTCTTTTCCCCTGCCTTATAGAGTAAAAGTGTTGAATCGAGATACGAGGATCAATTGGAAGATTGTCCACATTATCAGCACACTCTGGTACATGACACTCAATGTTTTGTATATGGCATGTATAGAGGCTTGACAAGTTAGTTAATTTTGTTGTAAATGGCTAGGATGTGTTAGACCTTAGTTGGATAATCTATTTTGTATAATGCCATGGTGGTTGGCTACCTTATTATATGATAAGATGTTGTTATCCATGGGAGATTGTGATTTCATTTGAGTTGATTATGGATGAGTGTATGTTGTGTATGCTATAAGGGTGAGAAGGGCTTAGCAAATAGCTTTTTTCTTGTCCATGTGGATAGACACACGGGCGTGTGTCTAGGCCATGTGTGACACACGGTCAGACCACGGACTAACCAGACGGGCGTGTGCATAGACCATGTGAGTTTAATCAGTGTTGGCCACGGGCTAGCCACACGGGCCTGTGACTAGGCTTTGAGGCTGTGTGTAAGTAGTCAGTATTCACCACGGTTGTGGGTCTATTCATGGGCGTGTCTCTTCTTGAGCGGGCGTGTTAGCCCTGTACAACAGAGAAAATTTTTTTAAGATTGGAAAAAATTCCGATATAGTCTCGGGAGCCCTCGTGTGTATGAGTGAGGGCTCGTAAGTCAAGATTGAGGTTGTTGAGGTGACTTAAGAGAGTAGTCACGATGAGCCTAAGTGGCGACCAAGTGATTTTATTATGGTAACACCTCGGGCTCGGTTCTGGTGTAGAACTCGGGTAAGGGGTGTTACACTTTAACCATCAAATCATTCTCATTAAGGACCTACGAGATCAAAAACACACATATGGAGGGTTTCGGAACCCAACCGAAAACTTTTGTGCATTTCAAATTTTTTACCTAAATAGGGGCCACACGCTTTTGTGAAATGGGACACGCCCGTGTGAGCAGGCCATGTGGTCACACCCATGTCCCTAACCCGTGTGGGATTTATTTTCATTTCGAACCTACAGGGGTTTCCATACAACAGAACACACGCCCGTGTCCTTGGCCCGTGTCCCTCACACGGCCTCGACATGCCCGTGTCTTAGCCCGTGTGCCAAAACCTTGGCATTCTATTTATGACGTCATCATCTCACTAAGGTCACACGACCAAGGCACACGCCCGTGTCCTTAGACCGTGTGTCGAATTAAGTTCCAATTTCAAGGTGCAGACTTCACACGGCCTAGGCACACACCCATGTTTGTGGTCGTGCCTGCCAAACGGTCGAGACACACGACCGTGTCTCTGCCTGTGTGTTTACTACAAAGCTTACTGACTTGTAAAACTAACTCGCAGGGGACACACGGCCTGGTCACACACCCATGCGACTGACCGTGTGTCACACATGGCCTAGACACACGCCTGTGTGCCTACCTGTGTGGACAAGAACAAGGCTATTTGCTAAGCTCTTTTCACCACCCTAACTCACACAACATAAATCCATTCAACAAATCACTAAACAACTCAGATTTGCAATATACACGTCCATGAATAACTTCATCTTTTCATATATAATAATGAGCCATCAACTATGGCTATATACAAAAGAGTTCACCCTTAAAGGGGGGCAACACACTCTTGGCCAAAATAACAAAACAATTTACCTAGTCTAGCCCCTATACATGCTATACTCAAAACACTAAGTCTAGATATACCGAGAGAAGCTGATATTGTGGGTGATCTTCCAATTATCTTCATATCCCGACCCAGCTCTTTAATACTATAAAACAAGGGAAAAGAAAAGGGGAGTAAGCTTTAAGCTTAGTAAGTTTACATGTAAACAAAAAAAATCATGGTATGTGCTAAACAATAAATAGCATTACATACTAAGCAAGAACAATCCACATTCCATGATCATGCTTACTTATTTCATCTCTTACCACATTCCAACCATATCACAAGCCAAAGGCCCACATTATTTAACATACATCCTTGCACTTATTACCACATGATCACATGAAACAACACATCATAACTTTTTTTCCAATACCATTCTTAATCATACCAATCGTTCGGTGGTTTCGCACTTAGCCCACCGTCAATCTTTAACAGGGTGGTATCTCACATAGCACACCAACAAGAATATTTACGATAGTAACGCACTTAGCCCACCAAATAATATAAACGATGGTATTGCACATAGCCCATCGTGGATAAGTAATAAGGTGGTATCGCACTGAGCCCACCATCAAGAATTATTAAGGTGGTATCGCATACAGCCCACCATTTATTACTACGAATGTTATTTCACATTTACATATCTATTTCGTCATTCATACGAAAATTATTCAATATCTACCAAATTTAATCCACTTGAATCATACATGTCCCCAATCATACAACGCACCAATAATTAACAACATGTGTATATAAGATGCATCGTTTACACATAAACTTACCTCGGTGCAAAACACGTTAATCAACGGTCTATTCCATAACCTTGCATTTTCCTCGATCAAGGTTGATTCCACGCTCTTCTTGGTCTATAACAACAAAATTTACTCATTTAAAACATTTTATAATCATAATGCATCAAAATTTATACTTAGGCAAAAATAACCATTTTGCCCTTACACTTTGGCAAAATACGATTTTGCCCCTAGGCTCGAAAATCATTTTTCAACACATTTTCTCATCAAACAAGCCTATCTGTACATTTATTCCTCTTACAACTACTCACAAATCTAACTATTTCATGCATTTATTACACATTTTTAATCTTTGCATTCAAGTCCTATTTAGGTGTTTTCATGCTAACACCTTTCACGGAAGTTGTTTCTCATCTCCCTAACATTCAATTTCTTCCATAAAAACTCAGCTAACAACATAAACACTCTCATGGCAAGTCCCTAGACTTTCAACCATATCACAAATTAGTCCTATGATTAGCTAGCTTAAGCTTTGGAGACTCCAAAAGTACAAAAATTGTCATATAAAACCACCAAAATCACTTACTTCCAAGAGATTTCTTTTGCTGAAAATTTTGAACTCCAAGAACCCTTATTCCTTCCAATTTTTGGTGGTAGAAGAAGAAGGAATAGTAGAAGATGACAACATCTTTTATTCATCTTATTTTACTCATTTTTATCACCTAATTTCCACCAAATTTCACCAAAATTTAATGTCTTGTCTCCCTAGCCTCTATATGGCCGGCCATCACACATCCAGTGGCCTAATTTCACTTTAAGGACCTCCAATTTGATATTCTTTGGCTATTGGACACCTTTTCCACTTATAATGGGATTTTCGCACTTTATGAGATTTAGTTCTTTTTCACAATTTCACATACAATTGCTAAAATTAAAGCACCAAAATTTTCATATAGCCATATATTAATGCCATAACACATAAAGTAATATCAAAATAATTTTCCTCAACCTCGGATTAGCAGTCTCGAAACCCCTGTTCTGAACAGGCCCAAAATCGAGCTGTTACAAACCATATTTCAAAATATTGGTAGAAATAGACAAATCTTGTTATAAGGATTTCAAAAGCGTAAAAATCATTAAAAATGGGGCTAGAATGGACTTACAATCGATCTTGGAAGCTTGAAAAACCCTATCCATGATTTCTCCATGCAATTTTTGGCCATGGGTTTAAGATGGACAAAACTTTGTCTTTTAATTTTGTTTTTAATTCATTTTAATTACTAAATGACCAAAATGCCCCTAACTTAAAAATATTCTATTTCACCTATTTCATGTCCATTTTTTGTTCAACAAATTAACCAATGGTGTAATTATCATTTAAGGCCCTCAAATTTAAAATTTCATAACAATTGGACACCTCTAACATGTAGAACTCAACTTTTGCACTTTTTATAATTTAGTCCTTTTGACTAAATTGAGTGCCCAAACGTCGAAATTTCGAACAAAATTTTCATGAAATCATTTTGTGAAATCGTAGATCATAAAAAAGTGTTAAAAATATTTATTTTCCTCGTCGGATTTGTGGTCCTAAAACCACTGTTTCGACTAGGCCCAAAATGAGGCTGTTACAACTCTCCCCCTTTAGGGATTTTCGTCCCTGAAAATCTTACCAGAAGAAATTTCTTTCAACTCTCATGAATCACTTTCACTAATTTCTCAGAATCACAAATCGATTTAGCTTCATATATCTCTTTCCAATAACCTTTGAAATTTAGCACACAGTGCCGGAGCATATCGTCAAAGACCTAAATTATTCTCTCAGGAACACATATACTCAGTTGATCTGTCAAATAAGAACTCGTTACCTATTGAACATTCATGTGAATTTCATCAAACGAACAACATTCTAGAACATCACCCATTTCAGGGATGGAGGTAATCCCGATATGAAATCTATAATGGTTCTATCTGTAATACACTAGTATTATCACTGACTACAATAGTCCTAAGTACTCTTGATGTTAGGCTTACTTGCTAACAAATAGACATCTGAACATCAATTTAAAAATATCGTGGTACATAATCAATCACCAGAACATCTACTACATATCACTGCTCACCTTACTGCCCTAGAATAAGCAGACGTGCTACTTCTGATCCTTGTACGAAAACTTCTGCATAAGTTTTGGATTCATTGGCACGCAAACTTCATTTACTAACACATTCCTGAACCTCTCTAACCCGTAAGGAAAAAAGAAAACATCGCTTTAACTTTCAATATGGCTAAAATTAGATCCTCATTAATTAAGGTTAACCGTATAACCCATTCACAACATAAACAAAGGTTCTTCCATTCAACATCTGTAATTATATCGGCTTTTCCAGAAATAAATTAACAACTACTAGCGATCTTCCAATAGCTAGGATCTTTAACACTATCTTAACTTCAGATCTTTCTATAATATTCGTTACTTTAATCCTTAAAATCAGAGAACATGTGACACCTTTCGTTGAATAAACGATATCACCAAATTCTCAATATGAACATAAAAGTGACCGTCTCTAAATCACTGGTTGGACAGTTCTCTTTTATGGTATTAACTGTATAAAAATATGAACCATCACTTTACATTTTAATATTATTTATACCCAGGTCATGCAATAATACTTAACTCAAAAACATAAACCTTTTTCTCAACTCAGGCTAAATCAGAATTGGTGATTCTGTTAATCATGTTTCAACTGTATCTAACTTTACTAATAAGTAATACCACTAATTAGGCTTCTCAAGTGTGATGGTCCCCCTCCATTACACCACTTGATTAACATTAATATTTTCTGATTTTCACATTTACCAATGTCAACTCAATTACAACTAGGAAGGACAGTGCATATCCAAACCGTCTTCCATTAATAATCATCACAATGCTGAACTTTGATAAAGCCATAACCATCGCATATTTTTAAAACCAAAATGCCAAAATAAAGTCAACATTTCAACTGTATAGATAAATAATATTCCAGCTATAAAACTATACCAAAATTTAAGAACACAACTCCTGCCAAATGATAAATACCTCAGCGAGGTCTCAGAGTAATTTTGAAAGAAACATCACTCATCCACACTACAATCAGTTGTAACAAAAGCAACACAATCTTCTTGTACACTAAACAGAACAATGACCAGTAGGAATCGGATACCATCATCACACAAATTATGTCATCATCTTTTCTTTAATAAAGGAAATGAAATACAAATGAAAGATAGGAAAATGTCGAACATAATCCAAACAGGTCAACAAGACCTTCGCCTACCTGTATCTTTAGCTATCGTACCCCTTGCAATAAAAGTTTTATTTGAAAATAAATAACCTCATATACCTTCGAGATTTATCGACCACATGATATACCCAGAAGGAACTAAGGTAGGTTACCAAACTATAATCACTGCACTTAGCTATCGATACAATTCGAACATTATCTCACTATCTAATTCTGTCATCATTAGGTTTATATTATTCCATCCACTATCATAAACCAACTCAGAAAAACTTCCAATTAGTACATTCTTTAGGTATCATACCTATATGTTTTTTTTCATCGAAGTTGACTTCTTTAACCTTAGCCTTGCATAATTTGAGTGATCTTCAAAATGATTGAATATCTCTTTTAGTTCTATCCTTACTTATCGACTCATTCTTTTATCTGGCCACCATAATAGTTGATCCGCTACTAAATTCTTTAGTCTCTCATTTGTGAGTTCATTCAACATAAATCTCATAAAATTTCATCATAACACACCGATTGTTTTAGGCAAATTTAACACACGTATTCATGTTAAACAAATTTTCCAATTATCTTATTCAAACAAACTCATTTATATATACATTCCATAAATTTTGAAAAATTTTCTTATCGCATTCACCTAATCACACAAGTTAGACACATTACATCATGTGAATGCCAAACAAACATGAATGCTTGTCATAATATAAACCTTCATTTAGTTTTACTTTCCCATATTAGTTTCATACATCAATTATCGAACTTTAAGTATCCATTTACAGCATCTAATTTACTATCACATCCTGCCATACACAATATTTCTTTAATAAAATCATTCATTCAAGCTCATCTCCAGCGTTCTACTAGGTTTAATCCCTTTTTCATAACTTCTCAACATTTATAACATTTTATCTATTGCATAAAATCAACATAATTCATCGAAATACGACATTCAACCAGGATAGTAACATTGTACCCAAAATTCTCAAATTATAGTTATTTCATTTTATACATCATCACATGCATATTATGAACTCTTATTTGTACCTTACCACATTTCAACCTATCACAAACACATTTTCAAACATCCCAGTGTCAATGTCAGCATTTTTTAAAATAGCTCGGTTGGAAAGCACCTCTGTCTCACCAAAACAATTTCGTTAGAGCTCGGAGATATCACACTATCACGGTTCACATATGGCATGTATAGCTAGACTCTTACTCGTGCTAGGTTAGTTCGAGAATCGACTAAACCATAGCTCTAATACCACTAAATGTAACACCCCTTACCCATGTTCAATGCCGGAAAAGGGTACTAGGCGTTACGTGACAATAACACTTGCAATTGATCAAATTCAAGGCATAAGTTTTCGTTTAAAATTTAAAACTTCTATCGTATATCATCAAGTCCCTAAAATGGGCCTACGAGGCCCAAAACATGCTTTGGGAGCGATTCGGGACTAAACCGAGAACGTTTAAAACTATTAAAACATTTAGAAAGTTTCTTTGTTTTTGAGAGTCACACGCCCGTGTGGGCAGGCCGTGTCCTCTACACGACTGAGACACACGGCCATGTCTCTGCTTGTGTGGCCAAGAAGTTGGCTATTTTCCAAGCCAATTTCTACCCTATCATGTCCATACTTGAGTATAACTTGAATGACACATTTCATGACATATTAAAGCTACCAAAACATCCACCACAAACACACGTAACATGTCATAGCATACAATTTACTCAACCATGGAATGCATCATCATGAGTTTATAGCATAACCAATTTATTGGCCACAATGAATGGCCTTATACAACAATGAACTCCGAATATCATGGGTCATTATTCTAGGACAACTCATAGTAACATATACACATGACCACGTTCCTTATACATGCCATAACCTTAATTATAAAATCATCGATACCTAAATTGTAAGCTTGATAGTGTGATAGGTTCTCCGACGACTTCCAACCCGAGCTAACCTGAGTACATTATAACCACGAAAGACAAAGGACTAAATAATAAATAATTGATTACCATGCTTTTAAAAATTCTCATTATAAGCTCTCAAGATAATACCATCATTATTGCATAAAATTTCACAATTCATTTGTGTTCATCTTGAGCTATTTACTCAAGTTATAGTCACTAAATTATTTTTATCTGGAGTTACAGAACTCCAAATTAAGATCCAATAATTTTTCTTGAAACTAGACTCACATATATTCTTACCATAAAATTCCCAGAATTTTTGGTTCAACCAATTAGTACAGTTTATTCTTTAAAGTATCCTTTGTTTTGCTATCTGACAATTCCGACCCCTCTTCACTAAAAATTAATTATCTCATTGTACAGAACTCGAATGGCATTCCCGTTTGTTTATCTTGAAAATAGACTCAATTTATAAATTCAAGCATATAAATTTTATCCCATTATTATTTTTTTACAATTTTTAACTAATTTCCCAAGTCAGAACAGGGGATTCCGAAATCATTCTGACCCTGTCTCACTAAAATGCAAATATCTCACCATATAAAATTATTTTGCTTATTCTATTTCTTTTATGTAGAAATAGACTCAATAAGATCTAATTTCATATCTCATTCAACCTCTAATTCAATTTCCACTATTTTGTGGTGATTTTTCAAAATCATACAACTATTGCTGTCCAAACTGTTTTATTGCTAATTTTACTCTTTCATGTTTCCTTTATATTAATTTTCATTTACACACATATAACACCAAAGTATATCCATGGTTAGCTATTCCAATAACTAGTCATTATCAAATATTTACAGGCCATTCATTGGCCAATTTAACCTATACATAAACAACAAAGACTTGAACATATCATTTCTCAATTTAATTTGGCCTAAAAGCCTCACACATGATCATCAATCACATTTACCACATATCCATACATCATAACCATAGACTTATAATCACAAGGTCATTCTCATAGGTATAACTTACTCGTTTACATTCTTACCAAAATTCTATCACATACCGAGCATATTGCTCATGAGTGTATATGTACATATACCTGCACTTGATTGTCACATATGCACATTCATTTACACTTTAGTCATTTTCCCGTTGAACATATCAGAATATTAACGAATACTCAGAACGCTTGCACAAACGTGCCACATATATGTAGCCAAAGCTACCTCTTATCACATTTCACATATATGCTCGTTCTCGAGCTATTTACATTTACATTTTTGGGTCTGCTCACACAAGTTGTCAGTCATACGTAACTACTCAGTGCTGCTCACACAAGCTGTCGGGTATCCGCAACACATGCCGGATTACCCAGCCACTAGTAGAACTTATAAGACCAGCACCGGAATCACTTAACATTCACGGGTCTGCTCGCATAAGCTATCGGTCAGACGTAGCTACACAGTGCTGCTCACAAAAGCTGTCAGGTATCCGCAACATATGCAGGACTACCTAGCCACTGGTAGATAAACTAGACCAGCACACGGACATCACATAATCACATAATACACATAGGCTCGTTCTCGAGCTATTGACATTTACATTCTCGGGTCTGCTCACACAAGCTGTCGGTCATACGTAACTACTCAGTGCTGCTCACACAAGCTGTCAGGTATCCGCAATATACCGGAATACCCAGCCACTGGTAGGACGTACTAAACCAGCACCCGGTGTAATATCCTGGACTATGGCTTGTGCATTTATGCTTAATTATATGAAATAGCATGCTCATGTGTGTTGTGAATGTGCATTATGAATTTTGTGAACTTTAGAAAATAGAAGAGTGTCTTAGAAATTATTAGATTTTAATTCTAAAAGAGGGAGTTAAGCTGATAGGGCCTTAAGAAAATAAATAAGGGGGTTTTGACATGGAAATGAGCTTGGTAAAGTGGCTACAAGGCGCCACTTAAAGCCCACACAAGTGACGCCACAAGCAGATGCAAATGGGCCAAGGTTCGAGTCGCATGGGAAGCTAAAATAAAAGTTTTATTTTGCTGCATGGATGGACAGAGGTGGACGGCACATAGGCTATATTTTAGGAGTTTTAGATGTGGCTTTATCCTTTTAAAAATTTCGGCTAATATAGTAGATAAATGAGGATTTATTTTAAGGTATTTTTGAGTAGATAAAAGAGAGAAAAACAAGGGATTGGATTGAGAGAGAAGAGTTGGCCGATAGGGGGAGACTAAGGTTAATATTTTCGGCCAAAGGAGGAATTGAAGCCATTATTCATTCTTCATTCTTTTTCTTCCTTTCTCTCTGCTGAATTCTCTAGCAACATCTCCTTTTCTCTTTTAATTTTGTCAAGCCGAAATCTTCTTCCTTCTATATTCACCATTGCCGAATTCTGCAAGGCTATCTCTCCTCCTTCTCACGTTTTCTCTCTAACACCAAAAGCCGAATCTCTTATTGTGTGGCCATAGCCGATTGTTTCACTTCCCTTTTTGGTGTCGACTTGGTCATCTAAGTAAGAGCTGAATCTCTACTTCAGGCTAGGATTTTCGACTGAGTTGGTAAGGATCTATGGTCGCCGTTTTATTTCTTTTATTTTCTTTGTCGGAAGTTAAGAGACTAATCCCTTTATGTCTTTGGCCGAAACTTTAGGGAAGGTTTTCGGGATTTTGCTAGTGTCGATTATAAGGGAGGAATCTTTTGGGACTTCTAAGATCTAAGGTAAGCCACATGGATATTCGACCATAGGCCATTTGTACTGTGTTTAATTGTTAAAATCGAAACTAACATATACCTTTAAGGATCTCAACATCATCAAGAGCAAATAGCAACTTTCGGGATTTAAGAATCGTAAGGTAAGTGTACTTACACATTCGGCCAAGGCCTATTTCAGTATTTAGATCTATTTCTTATTATCTCAAAAGCTGAAAACTAACCTATGAAGAGATCTAGTGCTTGGCCGAATACAAGGAGGAACATAGCAAAGATTTCGGGACTTGATTAGTAGTGAAATCGGCACCAAGGGACTAGGATCTAAGGCTTTAGATCGGGCTTTTTGGGACTTGGAGCGAACGCATTAAGCAAATCAGGTGTGTACCCCACACTAAACCTTAATAGTTTTATGGCTTTAAATTGTTATATGTGATTATGAGAATGTGAAAAACAAGGCTAAGGTACCATGTAATGGTACAAAGTACTCAGGTACGTTTTCCTATTCCTACTAGGATTATGATATGATTTGTTAAGTCACTTATGTGAAACTATAAGAATGTGAATGAGCAATATGACATAATATTGTATAATGTGTATGACATGGGGCATTTGGGTGATTATGAAAGGGGAAGTGAATGTGGTGACTATTGTCACGATATAAGAATGTGGTGACTTCGGTCACATTATCTGAATGTGGTGTCACATGATACGAAATATTATCTGGTGGCTATGCCACGAATTTTATAAGGGCGATGAGCACGTCGACTGCAGCGACTGCCTTCGATGGTGTGTAGCGGATGGAGGGTTGACTTAGTAGTCCCCATGGTGTGCAGGTTGGTATGGGTGATGTGTAGCGATTGGTAACTAGGCTTGGGCTTGGGAATGCATCATTAATGGTATATCTTGATATGAATGTCTATGACTTGACATGCCTTAATCTATTTGGACTTAGTGTTTGTGTACACATTGAGTCTGTTTGACTCACCCCGTTGTGGGAACATTTTTCAGGTGACGATCAGTAATGGACCGGGCCGGCAGAAGCTTAGGGGTGGCCATGCTCAGCAAGGAATTTTATCATCTGAATATTTTATCTTATTCTAAGTACATTAAATTTATTTGGGTTTGATTATTTGATGTAATAAGGCCATAGTACGAACTATTTTATGCATGCACGTTAAATTATTTTATTATGATACGAACTTTTTATCAAATTAAAGACTAAGTAAATTTTTATATAAGAATGAATTCTAAACGTTTTGACACTTAAAGAAAATGATTTTTAATTTTAAGGTGAAACCTAAAACAAATTCGGCATACCCTTTTAACTTAAAGTTTTGGAATTTAACAATGAAATTTTTATAAAAACTTCTGTTTTAAAAATAAACTGGTTTTCAACTTGAGCCCAACCCACTTCGAGTTTTCTTCCAAAATCACTTAAAGTTTCCAAAGAGCAAACGAATTTGAACCGATTTTTCTTAAGGAACATACCAAATCTGGTCGAGACTCGTGGGCCGGGTTTGGGGTGTTTCAGCTTGGTATCAGAGCCCAATTTTAAACTCTTGGCCTTGGGTTTAAGGCCCAAAATGATTTCAAAAGTTAAGCGCAAAAGAATTTTGTGAAATAAGCAGGTTTTTCTGGCATGGCACCTAAGCCTCCGACCCAAAGTCCACCAGGTAAGTACCCCTATCTCTTGTGTGAATTATACTATGACTTGTAGAAGGGTAGAAAATGGAACGTAGAATAGTATGATAGGTACTTGAACATTAAGACTAGTTTACCCCAATAGTTACATAAAATTTTAAATGCCTAATTAAACAAACCTGTGACTAAGTCACCGAGTTAGGGTGTGGTAACCATTGTGCGCATGTCTAGGATTGGTATTCGGTGGGAGCTTGGTAATTAAGCAGTCCGCGTGACTCACCTCCTCTCCACTCGAATCCTACCTGGTGCGTAGCTTCGGTTCACCCTAACCAAGAGGACTTATTCACGGGCTAAACCCAGTAAGTAAAACCCGAAAGGGACTAGCCTATTTTTATAAAACCTTAGTTTTAAAACTCTTAAATTATCCTTTTAGTTTGTAAAAACTGTTTTACAAAATTTTTCTGAAATATTCCTGATTTACAAAATTACTAAAATACCCCTAGTGGTAAAATTACTAAAATGCCCTTGGTTTCCAAAATGACCATATTACCCCCAATTTCAATAACATTCTCTGATTTTGCCAAAATATTCAAAAACTTTAGCGTTACAAAGTATTAAGGTACCTTGATTTGAAAATTTACGAAATTACCCCTGATTGACAAAATTACCAAAATGACCCCCGACTTCTAAAATTTCTGCAACAACACTGATTTGGAAAACAAGTTCTCAAAAAGAACCCTAACTTTCGAAATACCTTTGATTTATAGAGATTTTTTCAAATTGATCCCGGTTTATTACCAAAATACCCCTGTAGGACAAATGACGAAAATACCCCTGGGATAGGAATAGACCAAAAATGTATGAAGAGTGAATGTGTATGGGAGGTATTATGGAATGGATGTGTTTTCTTTGAATTAGGATAGAAGACTTGAACTTTGATTGATCGAAAGAATTACTCCTAAACTCTTTACATAAAACTCCTTCGCGAATAATCAGTGGAATAAAGGCTAATTCATAAAATTTCTTAATCAGATTAAAGTGTGAACGAAGATATGAGCTCTAGGGGACGTGGTCGTAATGTGCGCGGATGCGGTAGAGGCAGAATGGCCGTGTCGGAACCTGTTAGATCGGGTCAAGGGTCTGACAATGAGGTACCCCCACTAGCTGTTGGTGTTGAGCAGCAAGCTCAAACATGATGCTGTGTCGCAGGCGGTGCTGCGAGTTTTGGAAATGGTGGCTGGAGCAGGTGGAAATATGGGAGCTCGAAAATCTGTACCTGAGTGACTCCGAGCCAATGGGGCTAAAGTGTTCCGTGGAGTATCTGGTGTGGCACCCAGTACAGCTGAATATTGGTTGGAGGCAACAGAACGAATCATGCATGGATGAGTTGGATCGGACCCCTGAGGAGAAAGTGAAAGGAATGGTGGCGCTGCTACGTGATGAAGCATACCAATGGTGGCTCACAGTTCGGGATGGTGCCACAGCTGAGGATTTGACTTGGGAATATGTGAAGGCGGCATATCAGAAAAAGTATGTCGGCACGCGTTACACCGATGAGCAGAGGAAGGCTTTTCTGGGGCTGGTTCAAGGGAACAAGTCCGTAGCGGAATATGAAGCTAAATTTCTGAGGTTGAGCCGGTATGCTCGAGGAGTAGTGGCTTCGGAGCATGAGCGGTGTGTTCGGTTTGAGGACGGACTAAGGGATAACCTGAGATTGTTAGTCGCACCACATCAAGAGCGGGAGTTTTCTACGTTAGTAGAGAAAGCTAAGATAGCGGAAGGAATTAAGGACTCTGTAAGGCAGCACTCTGATCGGAATAAGTAGAAAAGAGGATTTGGGTCGTCAGGGTCAGCTGGAAATGTTCAGAAGAGGCCTAGAGTTGATGGGCCGCGAGGTCAGCAAGCTGGTATTGGAGGGCAATATCGTACTTGTGATCAGTGTGGGAATAAACACTTAGGGGAATGTTGGAAGAAGACAGGAGGATGCTTCAAGTGTGGGTCAAAGGACCATATGATTAAGGATTGTCCTATGAGGCCGGATGGGAATAGACCAGTAGCTCAGAATGTTAATCAGCCTGGTAGAGGTGGACAGCAGCCTCAGCGAGGCCGTGGTCTGAATGGCCGAGGTAACGGTGCTGGAAGAGGACGTGGAACACTTGGCAGAGGTGTTGGTAATGCAGAGGCAAGGCAACCGGGTCTACTGTATGCGGTTCGCCGTAGAGAGGATGGAGACGCGCCGGACGTCATAACCGGTACGTTCCTTGTTTGTGGCAAGCCTTATTTTGCTTTGATTGATGTGGGCTCGACCCATTCGTATGTTGCATGTAGAGTAGTTGAAACTATAGACATAGCTTCTGAACTTTCTGATAGGGAGATGACTATAGTAAGCCCACTAGGTCAAACTGTAGTGGTGAATAAGATATTTCGGAGTGTGCCTCTAGAAATTCAAGGAGTAGTATTCTCTCCCGACTTAATGGAACTACCTTTCGGAGAGTTTGACCTCATACTTGGAATGGACTGGCTAGTAGAGCATCGAGCCATACTGGATTGTGCGGCTAAGCGAATGGAGTTGAGGACTCCAGAGGATAAGGAAGTGGTTATGATCGGAGAAAGAAGAAACTACTTGTCTAATGTAGTTTCTGCTTTAAAGACTGTTAAGATGGTTCGGAAAGGATGCAAGGCGTTCTTGGCCTTTGTTAGTGCGTTGGATACGAATGAAGGGGGAGTTAATGGAGTTAGAACGGTGAGGGACTTTGTGGATGTGTTCCCGGAGGAATTACCTGGAATACCCCCGGATAGGGAGGTGGAGTTTGGAATTGATCTGCTGCCGGGAGCAGCTCCTGTGTCAATCGCTCCGTATAGAATGGCACCAAAGGAGTTGGTTGAGCTCAAGGCTCAAATCCAAGAGTTGCTTGATCGTGGGTTTATCCAACCCAGTGTGTCTCCATGGGGAGCACCGGTATTGTTCGTGAAGAAGAAGGACGGAACTATGCGCATGTGCATAGATTATCGTCAGTTGAACAAGCTGACTATCAAGAACAAGTATCCTTTGCAGAGGATTGACGACTTGTTCAATCAGCTTAAGGGAGCAGCGGTATTCTCAAAGATTGACTTATGGTCTGGGTATCATCAGCTTTTCGGACAAGGTATGGTCATTTTGAGTTCATTGTAATGCCGTTTGGGTTGACAAATGCCCCAGCTACGTTCATGGATATGATGAACCAGGTTTTCCAACCATACTTGGATAGATTCATCGTTGTGTTTATCGACGATATCCTTGTGTACTCCAAGTCAGAGGAGGAGCATGATGAGCATCTATGGATTGTGTTGCAAGTGTTGAGGGAGAAGAAGCTCTATGCCAAATTCAGCAAGTGTGAATTTTGGCTTAAGGAAGTTGCGTTTTTAGGACATGTAGTGTCTACAGAAGGAATAAGGGTGGATCCTAGGAAGATTGAAGCGGTGTTGGATTGGAAACCACCTAAGTCTGTGGCTGAGATTCGTAGTTTCTTGGGATTGGCAGGCTACTACAGAAGGTTCGTGGAAGGATTCTCATCGATAGCCGCACCTTTGACCAAGTTATTAAGGAAGGAAGTGCCTTTTGTATGGACAGAAAAGCAACAAGAGAGCTTTGAGAAGCTCAAGAGGGTCTTGACTGAAGCTCCGGTCTTGATTTAGTCGGAGGCAGGAAAGGATTTTGTGGTGTACTGTGACGCTTCTCATATAGGATTGGGATGCGTACTGATGCAAGATGGGAAAGTAGTCGCTTATGCGTCTCGACAATTAAGGCCACATGAAGTTAACTACCCAACTCACGATTTGGAATTGGCAGCAGTGGTCTTTGCTCTTAAGGTGTGGAGGCACTATCTTTATGGGGAAAAGTCGGTGATCTACACGGACCACAAGAGCCTTAAGTATTTGCTGACTCAGAAGGAGTTGAACCTGAGACAGCGAAGGTGGGTGGAATTGCTGAAGGACTATGACTGTTCGATAGAGTATCATCCGGGCAAGGCGAATGTAGTGGCAGATGCCCTAAGTCGGAAGGTTGTGTCAGACCTGAGGGCGATGTTTGCACATCTGAGTTTATATGATGATGGAAGTCTGCTGGTAGAGCTGCAAGTTAAGCCGACGTGGTTGAATGAAGTGAAGGAGGGACAGTTGGTTGATGAGGAACTAAGTGCTAAGCTACAGAAAGTACAGAATGAGGTGTTGGAGGATTATGGTATTAATGACGAGGGAGTATTGTGCTTCAAGGGTAAAGTCTGGATGCCTAAGGATCCGGAGCTAAGACAGAGAATTCTTCAGGAATCGCATAGTAGCCCTTATGCTATGCATCCTGGAGGAAGTAAGTTGTATAGAGATTTAAGGGAACAGTTTTGGTGGCCTGGACTTAAGAGAGAAGTTACAGAATTTGTCGGTAAATGCTTGACGTGTCAGCAAGTTAAGGCTGAACACCAAGTTCTGTCAGGATTGCTTCAACCGATAATGATTCCGCAATGGAAGTGGGAGCGAATTACCATGGACTTCGTTAGTGGGTTTCCCCTTACGCCTACTAAGAAGGACTCGGTATGGGTGATAGTAGATCGGTTGACAAAGTCCGCGCATTTCATCCCAGTGTGAGTCGACTATTCTTTACAGAAGTTGGCAAAGTTATATGTGGCAGAGATTGTAAGGTTACATGGAGCACCGGTGTCAATCATCTCGGATAGGGATCAAAGGTTTACTTCTCGGTTTTGGAAGGCGCTACATCAAGCTTTAGGCACTAAGTTGGATTTCACTACGGCTTTTCATCCACAGTCGGATGGGCAATCTGAGCGAGTAATCCAAGTGTTAGAGGATATGTTGAGAGGCTGTGTGATTGATTTTAGAGGAAGTTGGGAGGAATATTTGCCTTTGGCTAAGTTTGCCTACAACAACAGCTATCAAGCTAGTATTCGGATGGCACCGTATGAAGCGTTGTATGGACGGAAGTGTCGCACACCTACGTGTTGGACGGAATTAGGGGAACGTCGAGTTTTGGGGCCAGAGATTGTGGCAGAATCCGAAGAAAAGGTTGAGGTAATTCGGGCATGGTTGAAGGAAGCATCTGATAGACAGAAATCGTACGCAGATCTCAAGTGAAAGGAAATAGAATTTGATGTGGGAGATCAAGTGTTTCTTAAAGTTTCGCCTTGGAAGAAGGTGATGAGATTTGGTCGGAAAGGGAAGCTAAGTCCAAGGTTTATAGGACCTTATCGGGTATTGAAGCGAGTTGGACCAGTGGCATATCAGTTGGAGTTGCCACCGGAGTTGAAGCAGATGCACGACGTATTCCATGTATCCATGCTACATCGTTATCGATCGAATCCATCTCACATCGTATCGGTTGAAGAGGTTGAACTAAGGCCAGATTTGTCTTACGAGGAGGAGTCGATTCAGATCTTGGAACGAGATGTGAAAGTGTTGCGGAGGAAGTCAGTTCCTCTACTCAAGGTGTTATGGAGAAATCATGGATCAGAAGAAGCTTCGTGGGAGCCCGAAGAAGCGATGCGACAGCAATACCCTCACTTATTTCAGCCAGGTAATTTCGAGGACGAAATTATTTTAAGGGGGTAGAACTGTAATATCCTGGACTATGGCTTGTGCATTTATGCTTAATTATATGAAATAGCATGCTCATGTGTGTTGTGAATGTGCATTATGAATTTTGTGAACTTTAGAAAACAGAAGAGTGTCTTAGAAATTATTAGATTTTAATTCTAAAAGAGGGAGTTAAGCTGATAGGGCCTTAAGAAAATAAATAGGGGAGTTTTGACATGGAAATGAGCTTGGTAAAGTGGCTACAAGGCGCCACTTAAAGCCCACACAAGTGACGCCACAAGCAGATGCAAATGGGCCAAGGTTCGAGTCGCATGGGAAGCTAAAATAAAAGTTTTATTTTGCTGCATGGATGGACAGAGGTGGACGACACATAGGCTATATTTTAGGAGTTTTAGATGTGGCTTTATCCTTTTAAAAATTTCGGCTAATATAGTAGATAAATGAGGATTTATTTTAAGGTATTTTTGAAAAGATAAAAGAGAGAAAAACAAGGGATTGGATTGAGAGAGAAGAGTTGGCAGATAGGGGGAGACTAAGGTTAGTATTTTCAGCCGAAGGAGGAATTGAAGCCATTATTCATTCTTCATTCTTTTTCTTCCTTTCTCTCTGCCGAATTCTCTAGCAACATCTCCTTTTCTCTTTTGATTTTGTCAAGCCGAAATCTTCTTCCTTCTATATTCACCATTGCCGAATCCTGCAAGGCTATCTCTCCTCCTTCTCACGTTTTCTCTCTAACACCAAAAGTCGAATCTCTTATTGTGTGGCCATAGCCGATTGTTTCACTTCCCTTTTTGGTGTCGACTTGGTCATCTAAGTAAGAGCCGAATCTCTACTTTAGGCTAGGATTTTCGACTGAGTTGGTAAGGATCTATGGTCGCCATTTTATTTCTTTTATTTTCTTTGCCGGAAGTTAAGAGACTAATCCCTTTATGTCTTTGGCCGAAACTTTGGGGAAGGTTTTCGGGATTTTGCTAGTGTCGACTATAAGGGAGGAATCTTTCGGGACTTCTAAGATCTAAGGTAAGCCACATGGATATTCGGCCATAGGCCATTTGTACTGTGTTTAATTTTTAAAACTGAAACTAACATATACCTTTAAGGATCTCAACATCATCAAGAGCAAATAGCAACTTTCGGGATTTGAGAATCGTAAGGTAAGTGTACTTACACATTCGGCCAAGGCCTATTTCAGTATTTAGATCTATTTCTTATTATCTCAAAAGCCAAAAACTAACCTATGAAGAGATCTAGTGCTTGGCCGAATACAAGGAGGAACATAGCAAAGATTTTGGGACTTGATTAGCAGTGAAATCGGCACCAAGGGACTAGGATCTAAGGTTTTAGATCGGGCTTTTCGGGACTTGGAGTGAACGCATTAAGCAAATCAGGTGTGTACCCCACACTAAACCTTAATAGTTTTATGGCTTTAAATTATTATATGTGATTATGAGAATGTGAAAAACAAGGCTAAGGTACCATGTAATGGTACAAAGTACTCAGGTACATTTTCCTATTCCTACTAGGATTATGATATGATTTGTTAAGTCACTTATGTGAAACTATAAGAATGTGAATGAGCAATATGACATAATATTGTATAATGTGTATGACATGGGGTATTTGGGTGATTATGAAAGGGGAAGTGAATGTGGTGACTATTGTCACGATATAAGAATGTGGTGACTTCGGTCACATTATCTGAATGTGGTGTCACATGACACGAAATATTATCTGGTGGCTATGCCACGAATTTTATAAGGGCGATGAGCACGTTGACTGGAGCGACTGCCTTCGATGGTGTGTAGCGGATGGAGGGTTGACTTAGTAGTCCCCACGGTGTACAGGTTGGTACGGGTGATGTGTAGCGGTTGGTAACTAGGCTTGGGCTTGGGAATGCATCATTAATGGTATATCTTGATATGAATGTGTATGACTTGACATGCCTTAATCTATTTGGACTTAGTGTTTGTGTACACATTGAGTCTGTTTGACTCACCTCGTTGTGGGAACATTTTTCAGGTGACGATCAGTAATGGACCGGGCCGGCAGGAGCTTAGGGGTGGCCATGCTCAGTAAGGAATTTTACCATCTGAATATTTTATCTTATTCTAAGTACATTAAATTTATTTGGGTTTGATTATTTGATGTAATAAGGCCATAGTACGAACTATTTTATGCATGCACGTTAAATTATTTTATTATGATACAAACTTTTTATCAAATTAAAGACTAAGTAAATTTTTATATAAGAATGAATTCTAAACGTTTTGACACTTAAAGAAAATGATTTTTAATTTTAAGGTGAAACCTAAAACAAATTCGGCATACCCTTTTAACTTAAAGTTTTGGAATTTAACAATGAAATTTTTATAAAAACTTCTGTTTTAAAAATAAACTGGTTTTCAACTTGAGCCCAACCCACTTCGAGTTTTCTTCCAAAATCACTTAAAGTTTCCAAAGAGCAAACGAATTTGAACTGGGTTTTCTTAAGGAACATACCAAATCTGGTCGAGACTCGTGGGCCGGGTTTGGGGTGTTTCACCCGGATTCACTTAGTCACAATTTCACATAGTTTCACATTGTCACACTATGCCATGATTCGTCCATGGTCTTTTCCATCAAATTATCATTTAGCACTGAACAGAATAGTTTAACCCTGCGTTTACTTGTTCGAACATTAGTTTCCAATATTCAACAAATAATACGAGTAATTTCATAAATTATTCGTCAATCTAACAAATAAACATTAATGTTTACCATACGAATTTACCTCGACTTAAAATGGCGAAAGGGACTAAGTCATCCAATATTCGTCTTTCCCCCATTCTAAGTCTGAAACTCGTTTTTCTTTATCTAAAATATCACATTTGACTTGTTATGTTATTATACTATTCAATTCAGTCCAAAAATCATATTATGATTGATAAACCATAATTTACACATATTTTAACCCCATGCTTGGCTTAATTTTGGATGAAGTTTCATTAGATTTGATGAATTCGATGGTCTTGATCCCTTAATTTCATGTTTTATACTCAGGAGAGCTTAGGGAGTCGAAAAGATCAAGAAATGGGCCAAAATGGGCCTACATCAGAAATCACACGGCCTGGACTATCATCCACGGGTAGATCACACAATCGTGTGTGGCGAGCAGAATCGAGCACCGCCGAAGGAGTCCACCACGGGGGTGCGACACGGGCGTGTCCCTGCTGACCCTAGGTTTAATTCTATTAGGAAAAGGCTACTTGTGGGCTAAGAAAGGCATTCCAAAGCCTATATAAACACCCTATGGGGCAACCTAAAAGGGGACATCGAATAGACACCGAGTAGAAGGCAGAAAATACTCGAAAACAGCCATCGGGAACAGCTTAGGAGAAGGATCTCCATCAAGACTGAAGATCTCCTATCAATTTCTCTTGAAGTTTTTGGGTTTTCTTATGTTTTGTTGTTTTCTTTATTCTAAGATGTTTTCCTTTATCAATATGAACTAAACCTCTCAAATACCTGAGGGAATGAAACCTAAGACAGATCTTATTATTATTCAATTTATAAGATAAATATTTGTTCTTATTCTGAATTGTGAGTTCTTATTCTTGTTTTGATAATTCAGGTTATTAATTCAAGTCGAATGTGCTTATTCAGTGGAGCAAAAGTCCCTGTTTAAGAGTAGATCAACATAATTAAGTGGAGTTGATTGCAACCCTAGAAATAGGGCGACATAAATCTGCTGAATTAGAGTCAAATCTAATAAGGGGATCCACAAATCGAGTTAATGCGACGATAGGGGTTTTAATTAGAAAGAGTGTAACACCCCAAACCCGGCCTAGAAGTTAGGCCCGAATCCAGAATATCACATTAAAGGAACAATTCAAAATGGCTTTGCTAATTAACAATTTAAGGCCCAAAAGCCCTTTCACCCTTGAGTCTTGTTAAGTAATAATAGAAACCCATTTTTATAGTTTTAAGTACTCCAAAAACCAAGTTTAAACATATGAAATTTACTTAGGCTTAATATTTAAGTAAACAGTTGAAAACAACAACCCAAAATCTAAAGTCAAATCGGAGTACAAGGCCTTATTACATCCAACTAAAATAAAGCAATTAAAAACCATGTTTTTTTATTGAGACAAAAACCAAAAAAAAAATTTTAACATCTCATAGTGTGGCCATCTTTGAGTCCTTTCCCACGTCGAGCCGTCTATTGTGGATCACCTGAAACATTAAATAAAGGGTGTGAGTTTCGAAACTCGGTGTGTACAACCCTTGGCAATCAAATCAACATACAAATATTCATAATGGGCCTAAGCCCTATCAAAATCGGTGGTCTTGGCCTTAGCCCACAATGACCTCATATCATATCATATCATATGCAAAAAAAGGTAATGCAAAAACCTCCCTAAAAATCTATCCGCTACGCACACCACTTCCCTTCCAACCCTACAGACCTGTGGGGATTTCTAAATCGACCCACCCATCCTCTCCACACCAAAGGTAGCACTCACAGCGGCACTACTCAACGTTGCAACAAAGTTGCTAATCATATAATGGGCTTAAAGCCACTGGTGGATCCATGGTCGTCAAGCGACTATGCGACCCTCAAATCTTCCTCTGTACCATAATTCCCACCCATATGCATCCTAAATAGAATATTTATGAATGCAACATGCACATGAGTAACATCTACAAAACTCATATTCATCACATAGGGGTATTTTTGTCATTTCACAACCTAAAGGTATTTTCGTAAATCTACTCTATAGGGGTATTTAGGTAATGTTGAAAACAGATGTATTTTGGAGATTTTGTAAATCAGGGATGTTTTGGTAATTTTGCAAATCAAGGGTATTTGGGTACACAATTCGGCTATTTTAGTGATTTTGCAAATCTAGGGGTATTTTGGGTATTTTCAAATCAGGGGTATTTGGTCCCTCTCGGGTTTTAGTTATGAACTTTGACCCATTACCAAGTCCTTGCGGCTAAAGTGAACAGACACTATGCACCAAGTAGGATTCTAAAGAAGAGGAGGTGGGCCGCTAGGGCCGCTTAAGTACCAAGATCTCCCTAGATCCAATCCTAGACATGCACATGCCCGTTACCACACTCTAACCTAGCGACTTGTCCACAGACATGTTTAGTTATTAGAAAGTCTTATGCGGTTTATGAGTTGTTCAGTACTAAGCCTAAAGACCATAAAACCCTAGCATACTAGTCTACGTCCCCATAAAGCCCATCAACCCATTTCACGTTCATATACCCCATAATGGCCACATCACATTCTTATGGCCCACTAGGCATAAATCTCAGTCATATGACCCATTAGGCCCAAAACAAATCCAAATCATGTAACATGCATGCCTGACCCAACTCATATAATCAAATTAATCCATTTCATCAAACTTAACCTCAGGGCCCACCGGGCCCATTTAGCCACTTTCGGCTTTTCGGCTTTTCGGCATTGCCGATTTTGTGTGTACATAGTGTTTGTACACACCTGGTAACCGCGCGTGCTGCAAACCCCTTAATCATGAACCTACAATCGACATCACTTAACGATTAATCATGGCTTAATACACACTTTATCAGAAACCGAAACCCCACCGTAACCTTACCGTGTGACACACGTTCTAGTAGCCCTTCCCTTCCTACTATTTGCGATTATTCCCTAGATCTACACCCAAACATATATCGTCAAAATCAAGTGACCCATATTCATCATAAGTCACCCCTATAAGCCATATTACACTCGGCCATTTACTAAACCACAACCGAGACGAGTGCACTTACCTCTTGCTAACGATCCTTACTGATCGTTCAGAGTCTTAAAATTTTATATAAAGAATGATCGAGCCTAGAAACTAACTATTAAAACAATCGAGGCAAGCGCACCATCGAACAGTAGTATAGTTTAGTGGCAAGACCGGATAGTTGAACCCAAAGGAACCAAAAGTACTAAAACTAGCTTCCTTTTTATTATTTAGCCTAAAATAAAAATGAATTGTTTATTTAATCTAAAAGTAACTAACTATTAAGCTAAAGATGCTAAGACAAAAAGAACAAATTGGAGAAATACTTTTGGGAAAAACCAATTGATTAAGACAATACCCGAGGAAGAATCCACCTAGACTTCACTTGTTATCTAACTCTGAACCAGACGATTTATTCACTTGATTTGATACGTAGGATTCCCTAATTTATATTAATACCTCTTTCGAGGCTACTAACATCTAACCCTAGGTTGATTAATTGAAATCTCTTTTTAATTAAAACCCCTAGAATTGCATTAACTCGATCTATGGACTCCCATATTAGGTTTGACCCTAATCCGGCAGATTTTTGTCATCCTATTTCTAGGGTTGCGATCAACTCCGCTTAATTATGCTAGATCTACTCTTAACCAAGGACTTTTGCTCCACTGCCTAAGCACATCAATACTTGAATCAATATCCTGAAATATCAAAGAAAGAATTAAGAACAAATAATTAAGAACAAATCAAGTATTTATCAAGTAGTTCAGAAAACAATAACAAGATCCGTCTTAGGTTTCATTCCCCTCAGGTATTTGAGGGGTTTAGTTCATAATTATAAAAGAATACATCTCAGAAGAAAATATAAAACAAAACATAAGAAAAACCCTAAAACCCCTAAAGGAATTGAAGAGAAGATCCTCTGTCTCGAGTATAACTCTGGCTTCTTGAGATGAATCAACTGGCTTTCTTCGAGTAAATTCCAAAATTCTGGCCTTTCCGGCTTGGCTCTTCGACCTAACTAGACGCCCCTTGAAGGTTGGCCTTTAGGGTGTTTATATAGGCTTTTGGATTGGCTTTCTTTGCCTCTAAGTACCCTAATCCGAATGAAATTCAAACAGGTCACGTCAGGGACACGCCCATGACACACGCCCGTGTGAATCGTGGCCAGGCCGTGTTCGCTTCTGTTAAAAAGGCACGGCCATATGGTCTTGGGCCCAGGCCGTGTCGATTTCGTAATTTGGCCCATTTACTCTGTTTTAGGTCCGTTTTTCATTCTTTTCATCCTCCGGTGCTCTCCTAAGTATAAAACATTAAATTAAAGGATTAAGAGCACCAAATTCCACAATTTAGGGAATAAATCATCCAAAAGTATGCTAAATGTGGGATTAAAATATGTATATATTACAGTTTATCAAATACCCCCACACTTAAGCATTTGCTTGTCCTCAAGCAAAATTCTCAACTCATAATTAAAATGAACTTCCTTGATTCATAATATTCATCAATAGTGTTTCATCATAATTCATAGATAATTTATACATTGATAATTTAAGTAAAAGGGTCTTAAAGATTCAAACAATCAAAGTCATAGTTTTTGTAGCATGAAAATATAGGTGTTTCCGCTTACCTAAATAATCACCAGTTGACATCCTCACTAAAGATTCACTCAAATCACTCAAAGTGTTTTAAGGCTCAAAATTAAGCACTCAAAAGTCAAACATGAAAAGTTAATCCCATAGGCTTGCCTGAAAATCAAATCTCCACCACTGTAATATGAGATGATACACAAATCAAAAGGTCTTTAAAAAGGGTTGCAATAGGGCTTGGGTTAAAGGTATGGATAAAGGCTGAACTAGAGGGTTAGAATCGAGATTGAATTGACAATCTACCTAACTAGAAAAATGAACTATTCTTGAAAAATTACATCAATTGAAAACATGAAATACTAATAACATGAGCTTCTTCTCAATATGTGGAATTTAAACGTATAAGCTCAATTACATAGAGCTAATATTGAATATACTTCGTTGTTTTTTTTTTAATTAAGAACAAATCAAGTATAGGAAAGAACTTTTACAATTGAAAAATAGTAGTCCACAGCTACTAGGATGTATTTATTCCCAAATGAGCTAGGGAATGGCCCCATAAAATCAATACCCCATACATCAAAAATTTCACACGATAGCATGTATATCTGAGGCATTTCATCGTGTTTAGAAATATTACCTGTTCTCTGACATTTATTGTATGAAGTAACATACCTGTTAGCGTCTTTGAATAAGGTTGGCTAATAAAAACCTGATTCGAGCGTTTTGTGTGCTATCTTGACCCCGCTATAATGTCCTCCTGATGGTCCTGAATGGCAATGTTCTAAGATTTTGCTTGCTTCTACTTTTGTAACACATCTCCGAATTACCTGGTCTGCACATACACGGAAAAGAAAAGGATCCTCCCAAAAATAATTTTTCACATTAGCAAAGAACCGCTTCTTTTGATGGTGTGTTAACCTTTTTGGAAGGATGTTGGCAGCTAAATAATTCACAATATCTGCAAACCAAGGTACCTCAGAGTTAGATATAGTGAATAGTTCTTCTTCGAGAAATGAGTCGTTTATCTCACTCTCATCTAGTTCTTCAATATGTGGATTTTCAAGCCTAGAAAGATGATCTGCTGCAAGATTTTCAGCTCCCTTCTTATCTCGAATTTTCAAATCAAATTCTTGTAAGAGTAAGATCCATTGTATGAGTCGGGTATTTGCATCGGATTTAGTTAAAAGATAACGAAGAGCTAAATGGTCAGTGTAAACGACAACTTTAGATAATATCAAATACTGTCTAAATTTGTCAAATGCAAAAACTACAACTAGCAATTCTTTTTTCGTGGTGGTGTATTTTTCTTGTGCGGGTGTCAATGTCCTGCTAGCGTAATAAATTGGCTAGAAATGCTTGTCTCTTCGCTGTCCCAAAACTGCACCTACTGCAAAATCACTCGCATCACACATTAGTTCAAAGGGTATATTCCAATCAGGGGCAATTATAATCGGAGCATTTATTAGTTTATCTTTGAGGATATTAAATGCATCTAAACACTCCTGATCAAAATTGAAAGGTACATCCTTTTCTAGTAATTTTGTCAAAGGCTTAGCTATTTTAGAGAAATCTTTAATGAATCTTCTATAAAATCCAGCATGTCCTAAAAAGCTTCTAATGGCCTTAATTGAACTAGGGGGAGGCAATTTTTCTATGGTTTCAACCTTTGCTTTATCTACCTCAATCCCTTTACTAGAAATTTTATGTCCCAACACAATTCCTTCTCGCACCATAAAGTGACATTTTTCCCAATTTAAAACAAGGTTTGTTTCCTCACATCTCTTTAAAACTCGTTTTAAATTCTTAAGGCAAAGATGGAAAGAATTACCGAATACTAAAAAGTCGTCCATGAATACCTCCATAATGTCTTCCACAAGTTCGTCAAAGATGGCTAGCATGAAGCGCTGAAAAGTATCAGGAGCATTACATAATCGAAAAGGCATCCTATGATAAGCAAACGTACCGTATGGACATGTAAATGTTGTCTTTTCTTGATCTTCAGGGGCTATTGGAATTTGGAAGTAACCGGAGAGTCCGTCCAAGAAGCAGTAGTACATATGCCCAGATAATCTTTCTAACATCTGATCAGTAAAGGGCAAAGGGAAGTGATCTTTTCTGGTGGCGTCGTTTAGCTTTCTATAGTCAATACAGACTCTCCAACCTGTGACTGTTCTTGTAGGAATCAATTCATTCTTTTCGGTGGCTACAACAATCATGCCTCCTTTCTTTGGAACTATTTGCACAGGACTTACCCAAGTACTGTCAGGAATAGGATAAATTATTCCTGCATCTAGAAGTTTAATTACCTCAGCTTTGACAACTTCTTTCATATTGGGGTTCAATCGTCTCTGAGGTTGCACACACAGTTTATATTCATCTTACATTAAAATTTTGTGGGTGCAAAATGATGGGCTTATTCCCTTAATGTCAGACATTTTCCAAGCTATGGCTCTTTTATGTTCCCTTAGTACCTTTAGCAACTCTTCTTTCTCTTTGGGTTCTAGTTCTGAAGAGATGATTATTAGTAGCGTAGAATTATCCCCGAGGAATGCATATTCTAAGTGTTTTGGCAACTGTTTTAATTCTAATTTTGGTGGCTTATCAATAGAGGGTTTTTGTTTTAGTTCGTCGTTGATTTCAATACCCTCTATTTTCATCTGTTTAGAGGAGGATGTATTAGGATTTAATTCATCGATATCATCATCTATCCCCTCACCTTGTGTAAGACACAATTCCATCGTGTCATTGTGCATGATTTCCTGCAAAGATTCTTGAATAATGTGATCAGTGGCATCAACAAAGTAATAAGAATCATCTTGTTCTCTAGAATATCACATACCATTGTAAATCTGAAAAATAATTTCCTCATCGCCTACCCTTAGCGCAAGTGATAAACCGTAAAATTAACATATTTTAAGCCCACATTTAGTATGCTTTTGGATGAATTAAGCCTCAATTTATGTAAAAAGGTGCTATTAATACTTTGTTTTCATGTTTTATACCCAGGAAAGCACTCGAGGATGAAAAGAATGAGAAACGGGCCTAAAACAGATCAAATTGGGCCAAAGAGGAAATCGACACGGCTTGGACTTAAGCCCACACAGCCGTGCCACGTCAATCTACTAGAACACTGCCTATCTCCGAGTCACACGGCTGTGCCTCATTAAGGAAATCTGAACACGACTTGAAGACCATTCACACAGGCGTGTGACATCACCGTGTCCCTGTCGTGGCAAAGAGCAATTTCATTCGGATTTGGATACTTATTGGTGAAGAAACACATTCTAAGAGCCTATATAAACCCCCTAAGTGCTACTTGAAAGAGGGCGGCTAGCTAGGCCAAGGAGCCAAGCCGGAAAGGTCAGATTTGTGGAGAATCACTCGAAGATAGCCAGTTGATCCATCTCAAGAAGCCGGAATTCTACTCAAGACGGTGGATCTCTCCTTCAATTCCTTTAGGGAGTTTTAGGGATTTCTTATGTTTTGTTTTATCTTTTCTTTTAAGATGATTTCTTTATTTATTATGAACTAAACCCCTCAGATACCTGAAGGGGATGAAACCTAAGATAGATCTTGTTATTGTTTTCTGAACTATATGATAAATATTTGATTTGTTCTTAATTATGTGTGCTTAATTCTTGTGTTGATATTTTCGGGATATTGGTTCAAGTATGATGTGCTTAGGTGGAGGAGCAAAAGTCCCTACTTAAGAGTAGATCTAGCATAGTTAACCAGAGTTGATCGCACGCCTAGAGATAGGGTGACGAGATTTTGCCAGATTAGGGAGAAACCTAATATGGGAGTCCATAGATCGAGTTAATGCGATTCTAGGGGTTTTAATTAGAAAAAGATTTCAATTAATCAACCTAGGGTTAGACGTTATTCGCTTCGAGAGAGGGTTTAATATAACTTAGGAAATCTTATGGATCAAGTCAAATGAATAAATAGTCTAGTTCAGAGTTAGATAACAAGTGAAGTCTAGGTGGATTCTTCCTAAGGGTATCGTCTTAATTAATTAGTTTTTCTTCCAAGTTATTTTTCCTCAATTCATTCTCTTTGTCTTTGCGTCTTTAGTTTAGTTGATAGTTAAATTTAGATTAGATAAACATTCACTTAATTCTTAGGCTAAATCTTAGAAAGAGAGTTAGTATTAGTACTTTTGGTTCCTTTGGGATTCAATATTCCGGTCTTGTCTAAACTATACTACTGTTTGATAGGTGCGCTTGCCTTAAATTCGTTGTCAGGGTTAGTTTCCAGGTTCGATCATTCTCTTTATAAATTTAAGACTCTGATTCTAGCGATCAAGTTTTTGGCACCGTTGCCGGGGAACTGAAATATTAAGAAAGCTTAATTTTTAATACTTTAGCCATATTTATTTTTATTTTTTGCAATTAAATTTTATTTTTTATTTTTCTAAATTTTTCTTTCTCATCTTTCTTTTGTCCCTTTCAGGTACCTCTAGTTTATGACTAGAAGGAACCCGACAGGACCTCTACTTTACGACAGTGATATTGAAGGTACCGTTCGTAGAAATCGCAGAGAGATAAGGCGCAGCCTAAACTACATAGAAGAAGAGCAAGAAGCCGAAATAAATACCATAGAAGAGATGGCTGAAAATAATCCGCCACTTCCAGAGATGGCCGAACATCATGCTCCACGTACTATGTATGATTATGCTAAACCTAGTTTACCAGGAACTGAATCTAGTATTGTTAGGCCTACTATTACTGCAAATAATTTTGAACTGAAACCTAGCATTATACAAATGATACAATAGTTTGTTCAGTTTGATGGTTTGCAGGATGAGGATCCTAACACACACGTAGCAAATTTCCTAGAATTTTGCGACACCTTCAAGATAAATGGCGTTTCTGATGATGCCGTCCGTCTTCGGTTATTTCCCTTCTCTTTGAGGAATAAAGCCAAACAGTGGTTACATTCTCCCCCACGAGGATCAATCACTACATGGGATCAAATGACCGAAAAATTTTTATTGAAATATTTTCCATCGCCAAAATGGCCAAATTAAGGAATGATATCTCTTCTTTTGTGCAGATAGATTCAGATACACTATACGATGCATGGGAGAGATACAAAGATTTGTTGAGAAGGATCCCACACCACGGACTACCATTGTGGCTACAGGTCCAAACTTTTTACAACGGTGTGAACCATTCAACAAGGCAGCTAATCGATTCAGCCGCTGGTGGAACCCTGAACAACAAAACTCCTGAAGCAGCCTACGAGTTTATAGAGGAGATGTCACTGAATAACTATCAGTGGCAAGTTACAAGGACGAGGCCAGCTAAAGCAGTCGGAGTTTTCAACATTGATGCAGTAACCGCGCTATCAAATCAGGTAGAATTGCTACATAAAAATTTTCATAGTTTCTATGGTTCTTCGCAGGCACATCCAGTAATACAGTGTGACGCAAGTGAAGGAGTGGTGAATCCTGAGTACCCACCCTGCGGACATGGCATGGAGAGCGAGCAAATGAGCTATATGGGTAATAATTTCTGATCTAACAATAACCCTTATAGTAATACTTATAATCCAGGTTGGAAGAACCACCCCAATTTCTTATGGTGCGGTCAAAGAACTCAAAGATCACAACCATCCCAAAACTTCCAACAACAGCCTTACCCACAGGAAAAGAAGCCGAACCTTGAAGAGGTGCTAACAAATTTCATAACAGCTTCAGAAACACGTTTATGAAAGGTAGAAACAAAGATTGAAGCATTGTCACAGGAATTCAAGGATCAATTCGGGCAACTTGCCAAACAACTTTCTGAGAGACCACAGGGAAGACTACCGAGCAACACTGAGACTAGCCCAAGGGAGCAAGTTCAAGCTATCACAACTCATGATAGTATAGGGTTAGATAAACCAAATCCAATTCAAGAAAACAAGGTAAAGGAAGGTAAAGTTGAGGTAACACAAGAAAAGCCAAAATCGGTAATCAAGAAGTACCAACCTCGCATACCTTATCCCGAAGCGATGAAGAGAGACTATACAGAGGAACAGTTTGGTAAGTTTCTTAAAATTTTAAAGAAATTGCAAATTAACTTACCTCTTCTTGAAGCTTTTTTTCAGATGTTGGATTCGAGGATATTTTTAAAATAGCTCCTGACGAACAAGCATAAATTAGATGATGAGCCACATGTGGAATTAAACGCAGTATGCTCAGCAATGTTACAGAATAGACTACCACGGAAGCTAAAAGATCCAGGGAGTTTTACAATTCCATGTTTAATTGGTAGTTTATCTATTGATAATACGTTAGCTAATTTAGGGGCAAGCATAAATGTCGTGCCTTATAAATTGTTTAAACAACTAGGTCTAGGGAAACCCAAACAAACTACGATGAACATTCAATTAGCTGATAAAACTGTTAGAATTCCTAGGGGTATTATCGAAGATATTCTTGTAAAAATTGACAAATTCGTTTTCCCAATAGACTTTGTCATTTTAGACATGGATGAGGACAATACGATCCCCCTAATTTTAGGAAGACCATTTTTAGCAACTGCCAGAACTAAAATTGATGTTGACGCAGGAAAACTCATACTCTATGTAGGTGACGAGACAGTTACTCTTCAAGCCCTCGATTCAGCTAGGACATCGAATAGCCAAGGTGAGAAGGTAAATTCTATTGATAACCTTTCAGTTAACCCTTCTTTTCAGAAAACACCACAAAAAGACACGATTGAACCTGATTCTAAACCCTATGACAACAAAGAAATAACTCATGAGGAGCAATGGATACAGATCGATGAAATAAAAGAGGGGAAGACGCATCTTAAAAAAGAACTAGGAATACCCGAACCAGGACCAAGCCACCCTACGAGGCACACGAGTTCAAAATTGTAGATCAGGTATTTCTAGATAAAGCAGATCCACGAGTGTCCCCTCCTGATCCTAGCACCAGCAAGGAAATCTCTTTCAAGGTAATCGATGTTTTTCCATACGAAATAGTCGAGGTAAGTAACCCTATTTTGGGCATTTTAAGAATAAATGCTACTCCTCTTAAACTCTATCATGATAAAGGAACTGCCAGTACAAGGAAGGACTTTCAACTCCTCAAGCCACCATGAACACACAAATGGGAGGAGAGTCTAGCTTAAGACTATAAACGAGCGCTTCTCAGGAGGCAACCCGAGTACTAACCCCATTAACTTTTACATTTTTATTTTTATTTATTCTATTTTATTCTTTCTTTTATCTTCCTTTTTAGCACCTAATTTTAAACTAACCAAGGGTGCAGATTTCCAGGCCACACGGCCTTGCACACGACCGTGGCCGTGGCCGTGTGTACCTCAAGAATCTTTGTACTAACATGGCAGAGGCGGTACGAATCAGACTCAACTACTTTTTGAAGTTCATGGACCCAACCACTCCAACACGGGCACCAACAAAAGCCCACAGCCGTGCGACACGGCCGTGGTCGACACTGACTTCTCAGAAACGGGCGTGGCTGGCTGAAAAACGGGCATGGAGAATCAACACGCCTAGACACACGGCCGAGCGAGGTGGCCGTGTGAAATGACACACCCTCGGTCCACGGGCATGGGAATGTACCAGAATTGAGCTTCTATTTAAACACCAACCCCCTCCCCATCCTTCTCATCCACTTCCCACTTCTTTTCTGATTCCCTTTTCTCAAATTCTCCTCTCCATAACAAGCCTTTAAACCCTTGAGCCACACCAAAGCCATGACGAAGAAGCGGAAGAAAGCAAACGTAGTCTCCTTAGGGAGACCGACATACATAAGTTCATGTTGGCCGCTTCATCCAAACACCAAGCCAAGGGTCTTTGAGACAAATTAGTTTCTATTTTTCTTTTCTCTTTTGCTTCAATTTCCTTCTCTTTGACAATCTTATGCTTAATTTAGTTTAATATATTTTAGTTTCTCAGTGTTAGGTTCAAAAGGCTGCTAGGGAATCACACCTTGGGAACCACGACCATCACCACCACAGCCTTTGAAACACTAAAGGCTGCTTGGGAATCACGCAACTTCTGCCACCGTCAGCACCTCCGCAACCCAAGGAATGACACCAACCTCGCGAACCATCCAACAATAAGGACTTCCTGGTCCATTAGTCTTTTCTTTCATTTTTATTTTCCTTCTTAGTCTCCCCCTCTTTTTCTTTCTTATTTTTAAATATATAATTAGTTTATTTTAAATGTGTTTCAATAATCCCTGGCTAATTCTTTACAAGCTTCCCAATTTCTTCATCTAGCGCAGTGTTCGGAAGACGCTACCACCCCTCGGAACTTCCACCTCAAGAAAATCATCCAAATTTAGGAAGTTTCACCACTCTCCTTATTAAGTTTTATATACATCTTTGTACATTGAGGACAATGTACATCTTAAGTGTGGGGGTGAATATTTATTTGAAGAAAGTGCCTAAATTTTTGCATTATTCTCATATTCGGCCTAACTTTCTTCATTATTCTCAAATCCCTGAATTTAGTCTTGTTTTTAATCAATTTTCTCATATTACTAATTAGAATGAAATTTCTGATGAATTATGACTTTTATTGACATGTTTTTGAGTAAGTCATAGTTAATTGTGCATTGATGATTAAATTAGAAGAATATTAGAGAATCAAGCATGATAAGTTTACTTTTCAGAATTAAAACTTTTGCTAGGTTGTTGAGTTGAATTTGAATATTACCTTGAACCTTGAAATTTACAAGGATGATGTCAAAAACACCCATAAGTTTTGTGAGATTTTGAGCCTATTAGAGCATATATTCTTTTTCGTGCTCACTTTTTGATTATGAGTGTGTCAACTTTGAATTGTTATTCTAGAACTTGCCTCGTTCATACATATCGAGACTACACCTATGATTTGATATACTGAGATGATAAAGGCACTTAGGTTTTAACCACTCACTCCACTAAAAAGCCTACCTCCACAATTAACCCCTAGTGAACCCCGTTGATCCTAACAACCTTTTTTATTGACTCACCAACTAATATTAACCCAAAATCCTTTGTATTTGTTATCACCATTCTTTTTTTGACTACCCTTTTTGTCGAGATTTGATTTTGAGCAGTTGCGTAATTATGTCCTATATTTCAGTTGTAAAAGTTCTTTTCTATTATTCCTTGATTTATTCTTAAAAAAAAACGAAGTATATTCAGTATTTGTTCTATGTAAGTGAGCTTATACGAAAAATTCCAAATCTTAAAGAAAAAGCTCCTATTATTAGTTTTCATTTGATGTTATTATTATCAGTTCGTGTTTCTAGTTAGGTAATTTGTCAAGTCAATCTCGATTTTAACCTTCTAATTCTGCCTTTATCCACACCTTTAACCTTTGCCCCGTTTCAAGCATATTAAAGACCTTTTGATCTGTTTATCATCTCATTTTACAGTGGTGGACACTGACTAATTTCACAAGGCCTTGACACACCCGTGTCTTCCAACCCTGGTCGATTCTAACTAAAGTCACACAGCCTTGACACGCCCGTGTACTCCAGTCGTGTGGTGATTCAAATTCCAAGTGTAAGGTGCAGACTTCACACTGCCTGGGCACACGCCCATGTGCTAGCCGTGCCTCCCACGTGGTCTAGACACACGCCCGTGTATCTACCTATATGGGAAATTAACAAGCCATATACGAAGCCATTGTCACCTTAGAGTGAGCACATACATACCTCCATTCATAACAATACCACTTCCTAGCCACAAGCAAATCTAAGAGTTCATCCCAACTTACAAGATAATTACAAGGGGCATACACTTCATGAATTACACTTAATTAAGCAAAAACGTTTACCAAGTATTTGCCTAACTCAATAGGCCATCTGCAAAATGACTTTTATAACTTACAAAGCTAACACTTTGACTAACAATTACAGCTTAACAAAATACTTGAGCCCTATACATGCCATAATCAAAACAAGTTTGAAATTGTTATACCAAAGTGCTGTGGATAGTGTGATTTCCGAACTCCTATGTCCACGGTCCACGAGTTACCTTAGCAATACTACAAGAAAGAAGGGAAATGAAAAAAAAAAGGTAAGCCATAAGCTTAGTAAGTTGCATGGAAATAAATAGCAATAATAATGCTCATAAAATAACCCATCCACGGTATTAGCTAAATGTACACAAGTTAAGGCTTCTTGACAATACTTAGTTACAATTGCCCTTATCTAGCACATACCGTGCCATATATCAAACCGATTCTTCGTGACTCATTCACGAGTACCTGTATTCATTCATTCACATGACTTAACTATCATTCACATCTCTACTTCTAAATTCATCTACTTATCCCACCACTCACAAGGGATAGTCAAAGACGTGTGTTTATAGCCACTACTGTAAATATAAAGCTAATGCCACATCCTCGAGGTGGTCTTACATGGAGTCTCCTCTAGATGCCAATGCCATATCCCGGACATGTTCTTACATGGGATTACCTCTAGATGCCAATGCCATATCCCGGATATGGTCTTTTGTGGGATTACCCTTAATGTATTGATCCCATATCCCGGATATGGTCTTATACGATTTCCATGTTCATCACCGAAGCCATATCCCGGAGATGGTCTTATACGGGATCTCAACTCGGTGCCGAGGCCATGTCCCGGACATGGTCTTATACGGGACCTTATTTATTTCATATTTCAATGATAGCATTTCTATAATCAATACGGCCCATTAGGACTCCAACATCTCATTCACATTAACTAATCAATTTAGTAATGCATCGTGCTTTAATATAAAGCCAAGCGTTTCTCAACATGCTAATATGAATGTTGCATAAATCACATACAACTTACCTCGTTTTCAAAATAAGCTAGTTCTTCAGTTTAGTCCAAGACTTTATTCTTTCCTCGATCGAGGTGGATTCTCGACTCCTCTTGCTCTATAATAGCAAATTAGCTTATTTTAATCACTACATTAATATAAGCCTTTCAATAATCATGCTTAAGCAAGTACCATTTTGCCCCAAGATTTTGGCAAAATGACCATTTTGCCCCTAGGCTCGGAAATAAATTATGATCGTATTTCTACCTTCAACAAGCCTAGGTGAACATTTAATACTCTTATGATTATCATGAAAACTCAACATCTCACATACTTACTACCAATTTTGTAACCTTTTCATCAAGGTCCTATTTGGTGTTTTCATACTAACACATTTCAGAAAAGTTGTTCATCTAACCTGTAACACCCCAAACCCGGTCAACACACCACGACCGAATCTGGTATGTTACGGAGTGAAAACATTTTGAAAACACAAGTGTGTCGGGTAATTTTTAAGAAAACTCTTTTATCGTTTAAAAGATTAGAAACCCCTGTTTAAAGTGATGTTGAAATCGGGTGATTTGTTGTTTTAAAACCTATGCTGGAAAAATTCACTCGATATTACAAATTTTAGAAAAACATTTGATACTTATTAAAAACTGAGTGTGACGAGTATAATCAAGTTTAAAACCATTTGCCTTTGAAGTTGTTTGAAAATTAGAGTTGTAAAAACGTCCAAGCTACCTTTATTATTTTGGTGAACTTTGTTACCCGATGGTAACGTCTGAAACCCGGAAGAGATATAGTTTCGAAAACATTGCTTTTTACCGGTTATTTTAACAAGTCACTATATCCAACAATTGTATAATATAATCAAAGTAAAAGCAAATAATAAAACCCAAAATAATACTTAGTGGCCTTATTACAAAACCCAAAACCAAATTTAAAGAAAATTAATAAAATCGAAATGGCAGTTTAAAGTCACAACCAAACTAAGATGCATGGCCACCTCGAGTCCTCCCCGGCTCCATATCCGCGATCTATGCCTCATCTGCAAAATATAAGGGAAGGGGTGAGTCACCGAGACTCAGTGTATAAATCCCCAACCCGATAGTTTAAGCACTTACACAGATCATCAGTAAAACATACAAATCATGCAACCCATAACCTAACCATCCAATCTCCTTTATCTACCCCGTGTGGTCAAAACCACTGGTGACCGAAGTCACAAATATATCGGTATGGTCAAAACCACTGGTGACCGAAGTCACAAATCATATGGTGGGGCCAACCCACCGTGTGGTCAAAACCACTGATGACAATCCCGTAATCAACATGTAGGGCCAACCCACTATGGTACCAAACCATTGGGACGAGTCACAATATACATGTGTGGTCAAAACCACTGGTGACCGTAGTCACAAATAGCATATATGTGGTCAAAACCACTGGGACTTAGTCACAAATAATAATCGTGTGGTCAAAACCACTGGTGACCGTGGTCACGAATCAAGTGATGGGGCCAACCCATCTTGTGGTCAAAACCACTGGTGACAGTTCAAATAAATCATCCCCCTCCTCTCATCAATCCCATCATCATTTCCATATCATACGTGTCATAACATCATGTAATCATGCAATAACGCATAGCATAGCATTTAACGAAACATGAAGATGTATATAAAAAATCACATAACAGGGGACTTACCCGGAATCCAAGCTCATGCCCACAAGGCAAAGTCACTAATTCCAATGGTTATAATAGTAACATAATAAGCATATTATACTAATAAAGTGTGTAAGCGTGACACACCTGACTATTCGTAGATCTAAGCGAACCCGAAACTACACGAACTAACGAGATCCCGAAACATTGCCTTCACTTCCCTTAGTGTCGATTTGGTTTTCAACCAAATCCCAAAACTACGCACTGAAACCTCCTTGCAATCGGCCAACCACTAGATCGACCACCAAATCCCGGAGATTCACTATATTCGGCTATGCTCCTCCCTACAATCGGTTTTAACACCATTAAGAATCCAAAGGCCATTCGGCCATAACATAAATCCCGAAACTAAAAAGGGATTTCCGTCTCCTTACCTTACTGACTGATTCGGCCTCTAAACACCACAGGTCGGCACCCCCTATTGATGTTAGAGGTTTCGGCTACTAACATGAAACAAATAAAAATGGAAGTTAACACTCAGATCTTTAATAGAAGGAAAGATAGAAGAGGAGTGGGGTTTCGACATTACCCAAGTTGATCAAGAAGAGAAGGAGAATCTTACCAGGAGATTCGGCTATCCTCAAAAGAAAGAACTTGATTTCGGCACTTAAGATGATGGAGAAAAATGCAAGAAAAGAAGGACTTAAGAGCAGAGTATTCGGCCAAAGTACATGAAAGAAAGAGCAGAGAAAACTCAAGGTTTTCGGCTTTTCAAAAATGGGGAGATGGAGAAGAAAGATGAAATGGAAATGGTATAGGTTCGGCAAAGGAAAAAGAGAGGGAGGTTTTAGCACTAAACAGATTGGAAAAAGAAGAAGAGAAAGGTCAGCTGAAGAGTGGTGTTGGTTTCGGCTTTGAGCAAAAATAAGAAAAGAAGAAGAGAAGGTGAACAGAGATGGTGAATTCGACAATATGGCTAACAATGAATGACCAAAAAGGTAAAGAAAAGAAGGGAGGGCATTGAGTTTCGGCACTTGGCAAAACTTGCAAAAGAGTAATTCGGCCAGTAGCTAGAGTTGCCGAAAAAGAAGAAAAGAAAAATACATTGGTGTTTCGTTTTTGGCACCTCACGCAAAGAAAAGAAAAGAAAGCCCCCCTAGCTAGCCGAAAATTCACTCTCCCTTGGCTATGGTCATTCGGCCTCCACCTAATTCCCAAACCAATCACACCCCCTCTCCTACAATTCAAAATTCGGCCAACACTCCCAAGCTCTCCCATCCACTCATTCAAATTCGTTTGAATGAGTCAAACTCCTCCTTTTTCTCCCTTCCATCCATTCAAATTTGTTGACCCAATCCTCATCTATCCATGAGAGCCCCACTTGAGCACACCTCTCCTTGTTTGTGGCGTCAAAAAAATAAAAGCACAAAGGGGATTTCTGCAGCTCGAACCAAGGTCCTCCTAACTGCCTGTGGCGTCACCTCCCTTGCACCTGAGTAGCGCCTCCCTTGCCACTTCACCAAGGTAGTTCTTGTGTCCAAGTCTTCCAATAAATTCTTTTAACCCCTAATTCCCCTAGCTCCTCTTCTTAAGCACTAAAACAAAATTTTAGCCATGACCCAGGACTAATCCCGAGGTCATGCCCAGACCCCAAAACATACCAAACAAACACTGCTGACACAACATCACATGCAAACACCTACAAAATGCAGAGACCCCAATTTAAGGATCTTACAGCTCTACCCCCCTTAAAAATAATTTCGGCCTCGAAATTACCTGGTCAGAAGAGTTAAGGGTATTGCTGCCGCATCACATCCTCTGGTTCCCACGTGGCCTCCTCCGTACCATGGTTCCGCCATAATACTTTCACCAAGGGTACTGACTTCCTACGCAGAACCTTGACATCCCGATCCAGGATCCGTACCGGTTCCTCCTCAAAAGACAAATCAGGACTCACCTCTATCTCCTCAACTGGTACAACATGTGAAGGATCTGATCGATAGCGCCTAAGCATGGAAACATGAAAGACATCGTGAATCTGACTCAATTCTGCTGGCAATTCAAGCTGATAAACTACTGGTCCCACTCGCTTCAACACCGTATACGGCCCAATGAACCTAGGGCTTAGCTTGCCCTTCCGACCAAATCTCAACACTTTCTTCCAGGGCGATACCTTCAGAAAAACCTTATCACCCACTGCATACTCAATATCCCTGCGCTTAAGATCGGCGTAAGATTTCTGCCTGTCCGACGCTTCCTTAAGATGAGCCTGAATTACCTTAACCTTATCCTCTGTTTCTGCTACCAACTCTGGACCCAACAATCGTCGTTCACCCAGTTCAGTCCAACACGTAGGAGTACGACATTTCCGCCCATATAGTGCCTCATATGGTGCCATCTGAATACTCGCTTGATAACTATTATTATAAGCGAACTCTGTCAATGGCAGATACTCCTCCCAACTACCGCTGAAATCCAGAACATAGCCCCTTAACATATCTTCCAGAATCTGAATTACCTTCTCCGACTGTCCATCAGACTGCGGATGAAAAGCCGTGCTGAAGTCCAACCTTGTACCCAAAGCCTAATGCAAAGCTTTCCAGAACCTCGACGTGAACCTGGGATCCCTATATGAGATAATTGATACTGGCACCCCATGCAACCTACTATCTCTGCCACACATATAACTTGGCTAATTTCTGGAGCGAATAATCAACTAGGACTGGTATGAAATGAGCCGATTTAGTCAGACGATCCACTATTACCCAAACTGAGTCCTTCTTGCTAGGCGTAAGGGGAAGCCCACTGACGAAATCCATCGTAATCCTTTCCCACTTCCACTGTGGGATCTTTACCGGCTGCAACAGTCCTGACAGTAACTGATGCTCAGCCTTGACTTGCTGGCATGTCAAACACTTGCCCACAAACTCAGTTACTTCACGCTTAAGACCCGACCACCAGAACTGTTCCCTTAAATCACGATACATCTTACTGCCTCCAGGATGCATAGCGTATGGGCTGCTATGAGCTTTCTGAAGAATCCGCTGTCTCAATTCAACATCCTTAGGCATGCACACTTTCCCCTGAAAACACAGTACTCCATCACTGCCCAAGCTGTAACCTTCGGACTCACCATTCTACACTTGCAACCTCCGAGCCCTCAAAACCTCATCTGCCAGCTGTCTCTTCTTAACCTAATCAATCCAAGACGGCTTAACTTGCAATTCCGCCAAAAGACTCCCATCATCATAAAGGCTAAGTGAGCAAACATCGCTCGCAAGTCTGCTACCACCTTACGGCTCAACGCAACAGCTACCACGTTAGCCTTACCCGGATGGTACTCAATCGAGCAGTCGTAGTCCTTCAACAACTCGATCCACCTCCGCTGCCTCAAGTTTAAATCTTTCTCAGTCAAGAGGTACTTCAGACTCTTGTGATCCGTGTAAACTATTGACTTTTCTCCATACAAATAATGCCTCCAAATCTTCAAGGCAAAAACCACTGCAGCCAACTCCAAGTCATGCGTCGGGTAGTTACCTTCATGAGGCCTCAACTGCCGAGATGCATACGCGACCACCTTTCCCTCTTGCATCAGCACACACCCTAAGCCAGTATGCGATGCATCACAATAAACCCTGAACTCCTTCCCTACCTCAGGCTGAATTAAAACCGGAGCTTCAGTCAGAATCTTCTTCAACTTGTCGAAACTCTCTTGCTGTTTCTCAGTCCACACAAACAGAATCCCTTTTCTCAACAACTTAGTCAACGGCGTTGCGATTAAAGAAAAACCCTCTACGAACCTTCTGTAGTAGCCTGCCAAACCCAGAAAACTTCAAATCTCTGCAACCGACTTAGGTGGTTTCCAATCCAACACTGCCTCGATCTTTCGAGGATCCACCCTAATTCCTTCAGCTGATACGACATGACCCAAGAAAGTTACCTCTTTCAGCCAGAACTCGCACTTACTAAACTTGGCGTACAACTGCTTCTCCCTCAGAACCTGCAGAACCACCCGAAGATGCGCGTCATGTTCCTCCTCAGATTTCGAGTACACCAAAATGTCATCTATAAACACTACAACAAATCGATCCAGATACGGCTGAAACACCCGATTCAACATGTCCATGAATGCTGCTGGTGCATTGGTCAAACCAAAAGGTATTACCAGAAACTCGTAGTGCCCATACCGAGTACGAAATGCCATCTTATGAATATCAGCCTCCTTCACTTTGAGCTGATGATACCTCGACCTAAGATCGATCTTAGAGAAAACCGATGCACCCATGAGTTGATCAAACAAGTCGTCTATCTTGGGCAACGGATACTTGTTCTTTATTGTCAACTTGTTCAGCTGGCGGTAGTCTATACACATCCGCATTGTACCATCCTTCTTCTTAATAAAAAGCACTGGAGCACCCCAAGGCGATACACTCGACCGGATGAAACCTCTGTCCAACAATTCCTGAATCTGAGCCTTTAACTCCACCAATTCTTTTGGCGCCATCCTATATGGAGCAATAGATACTGGCGCGGTTCCGGGTAACAAGTCTATACCAAACTCAACCACACGGCCAGGAGGTAGACCCGGGAGTTCCTCTGGGAATACATCAGCAAATTCCCCTACGGTTCGGACATTCTTCATAGCTGCATACTTAGCTTCCAAGGCACAAACATGCACCATAAATGCTTCACAACCCTTCCTAACCATTTTCTCAACCTTCAGTGCAGAGACAACATTGGATAGGTAATCTCTCCTATTACCTATCATCACCACCTCTTCGCTGTCAACTGTCTTCAACACCGTGCGTTTCACTGCGCAATCCAAACTGGCTTGATACTTTACTAGCCAATCCATCCCGAGAATCAGATCGAACTCCCCAAACACGACCCCTTGAAGTTCTAGGGGTACATCCCTATACAATTTACTTACTTCTACAGAGTGACCTAGAGGGCTTATCACCGTCATCTTCCTAGAAGTAATCTCAGAGTCTAAGTTCATGGTTTCCACTATGCTACTAGCAACATACGGGTGCGTCGAACCAACATCAATTAAAGCATTATAAGGTACTCCAAAAATTAAGAACGTACCGGTTATGACGTCCGGTGCGTCGCCCTCCTCTCGACGCCTCGCAGCGTAGACCAACCCAGGCTGTCTCGCCTCTGTACCACCTGCACCTCTGCCCGGTGCTCCACGGCCTCTACCAGAGCCATTACCTCCCCTGACTGAACCACGGCCCCTCTGTGGCTGCTGATTATCCCTCCTAAACTGTGTACGATTCTGATCCTCAGACTGCAGCCTAGCTGATCTCTGTGGACAATCCCTAACTCGATGCCTCATCGATCCACACTCAAAGCATCCCCTGTTTCCCGTCCAACATTCTCCCATGTGAGACTTTCCACACCGAGCACACCGTGGTGGCCACTGAGTATTAGCAGCAGCAGGCCTAGCAGCTTGATTCGGCCCACTATATCTAACCCTTTTCTGCTGATTCTCGGCAAACCTAGATGACCCAGAACTCCTTTTATTCCAACTCCTATCCTAGTTCCGCCTTACAGACTGTTTTACTCCCTCAGCAACATTGGCTTTCTCTACTAAAACGGCAAACTCTCGTTCCTACTGTGAGGCAATTATCATTCGCATCTCGTCTCTCAGCCCATCCTCAAATCTGACACAATGTTCATGCTCTGTGCCCACAATACCCCGTGCATACTGACTCAACCGAAGGAATTCCGCCTCATATTCTGCTACAGTCTTATTACCCTGGACCAAGTTCAAGAACGCCCTGCGCTGCGCATCAACATAGCTAGCCCCTATGTATTTCCTCTGATAGGCTGCTCTAAAGAATTCCCCAGTGATGTCATCCGCCATTGCTCCGTCCCTAACTGTGAGCCCCCACTGATACGACTTATCCCGGAGCAGAGATACAATCCCCTTTAGCTTCTTCTCAGCTGAAAAATCTAGGTCATCCATGATACTTTTCGTTGCCTCCAACCAATATTCTGCCGTACTAGGTGCCACACCGGATACACCTCTAAATACCTCTGCCCCATTAGCCTTGAGTCGCTCGGTCATAGATTTCCGAGCTCCTGTTCCAACGCCTGCACTCGTAACCTTTTCTAGCACCCGCAGCACCGCCTGTGACACTGCGTCATTACCACCCGTCTGATCCTGATGTTCTGCGCCCACAGCTGGCGGCGGTGGTACCTCGTTTTTCGATCCATGACTAGACCCTGCCGGTTCCGAAACCGTCATCCTACCCTACCTCGTCCACGAGTGTTATGCCCACGTCCACGTGCACTCATGTCTACCGATATATTCGAGCTGACTAAAAGTTTTATGCGTTAGACTTTTATTCCACTGTCTATTAAAGCACAATCTTATGAGAAGTTTAATAAGGGATTGTTTCGCGAGTTCACATCATCCTATAGTTCAAGTCTTTAGAGTAGTTCCTACTACTATTCAGTCATGCCAATATTATCATAATCATATCATCCAAAAAAACAACAGTTTGGGTTACTTACCTGGGCGGATCGGTGCCGGAGACTCGGTGCCATGCTTTCACAACTATACTTTTTCCCATAAAAGCCTTTCATAATCCATTAAAACATGTTCGGGCCTCGGGCCCACAGCCGAGCTATTAAAACTGGCTCTGATACCACAATTGTAACACCCCAAACCCGGTCAAAACACCACGACTGAATCTGGTATGTTACAGAGTGAAAACATTTTGAAAACACAAGTGTGTCGAGTAATTTTTAAGAAAACTCTTTTATCGTTTAAAAGGTTAGAAATCCCTGTTTAAAGTGATGTTAAAATCGGGTGATTTGTCGTTTTAAAACCTATGCTGCAAAAATTCACTCAATATTGCAAATTTTAGAAAAACATTTGATACTTATTAAAAACTGAGTTCGATGAGTATAATCAAGTTTAAAACCATTTGCCTTTGAAGTTGTTTGAAAATTAGAGTTGTAAAAACGTCCAAGTTACCTTTATTGTTTTGGTGAACTTTGTTACCCGATGGTAACGTCTGAAACCCGAAAGAGATATAGTTTCGAAAACATTGCTTTTTACCGGTTATTTTAACAAGTCACTATATCCAACAATTGTATAATATAATCAAAGTAAAAGCAAATGGTAAAACCCAAAATAATACTTAGCGGCCTTATTACAAAACCCAAAACCAAATTTAAAGAAAATTAATAAAATCGAAATGGCAGTTTAAAGTCACAACCAAACTAAGATGCATGGCCACCTCGAGTCCTCCCCGGCTCCATATCCGCGATCTATGCCTCATCTGCAAAATATAAGGGAAGGGGTGAGTCACCGAGACTCAGTGTATAAATCTCCAACCCGATAGTTTAAGCACTTACACAGATCATCAGTAAAACATGCAAATCATGCAACCCATAACCTAACCATCCAATCTCCTTTATCTACCCCGTGTGGTCAAAACCACTGGTGGTCAAAACCACTGGTGACCGAAGTCACAAAACATATGGTGGGGCCAACCCACCGTGTGGTCAAAACCACTGATGACAATCCCGTAATCAACATGTGGGGCCAACCCACTGTGGTACCAAACCACTGGGACGAGTCACAATATCCATGTGTGGTCAAAACCACTGGTGACCGTAGTCACAAATAGCATATATGTGGTCAAAACCACTGGTGGTCAAAACCACTGGGACTTAGTCACAAATAATAATCATGTGGTCAAAACCACTGGTGACCGTGGTCACGAATCAAGTGATGGGGCCAACCCATCTTGTGGTCAAAACCAGTGGTGACAGTCCAAATAAATCATTCCCCTCCTCTCATCAATCCCATCATCATTTCCATATCATACGTGTCATAACATCATGTAATCATGCAATAACGCATAGCACAGCATTTAACGAAACATGAAGATGTATATCAAAAATCACATAACAGGGGACTTACCCGGAATCCAAGCTCATGCCCACAAGGCAAAGTCACTAATTCCAATGGTTATAACAGTAACATAATAAGCATATTATACTAATAAAGTGTGTAAGCGTGACACACCTGACTATTCGTAGATCTAAGCGAACCTGAAACTACGCGAACTAACAAGATCCTGAAACGTTGCCTTCACTTCCCTTAGTGCCGATTTGGTTTTCAACCAAATCCCAAAACTACGCACTGAAACCCCCTTGCAATTGGCCAACCACTAGATCGACCACCAAATCTCGGAGATTCACTATATTCGACTATGCTCCTCCCTACAATCGGTTTTAACACCATTAAGAATCCAAAGGCCATTCGGCCATAACAAAAATTCCGAAACCAAAAAGGGATTTCCGTCTCCTTATCTTACTGACTGATTCGGCCTCTAAACACCACAGATCGGCACCCCCTATTGATGTTAGAGGTTTCGGCTACTAACATGAAACAAATAAAAATGGAAGTTAACACTCAGATCTTTAATAGAAGGAAAGATAGAAGAGGAGTGGGGTTTCGACATTACCCAAGTTGATCAAGAAGAGAAGGAGAATCTTACCAGGAGATTCGGCTATCCTCAAAAGAAAGAACTTGATTTTGGCACTTAAGATGATGGAGAAAAACGCAAGAAAAGTAGGACTTAAGAGCAGAGTATTTGGCCAAAGCACATGAAAGAAAGAGCAGAGAAAACTCAAGGTTTTTGGCTTTTCAAAAATGGGGAGATCGAGAAGAAAGATGAAATGGAAATGGTATGGGTTCAGCATAGGAAAAAGAGAGGGAGGTTTCGGTACTAAAAAGATTGGAAAAAGAAGAAGAAAAAGGTCAGCTGAAGAGTGGTGTTGGGTTCGGCTTTGAGCAAAAATAAGAAAAGAAAAAGAGAAGGTGAACAGAGATGGTGAATTCGGCAATATGGCTAACAATGAATGACCAAAAAGGTAAAGAAAAGAAGGGAGGGCATTGAGTTTTGGCACTTGGAAAAACTTGCAAAAGAGTAATTCGGCCAGTAGCTAGAGTTGCCGAAAAAGAAGAAAAGAAAAATACTTTGGTGTTTCGGTTTTGGCACCTCAATCAAAGAAAAGAAAAGAAAGCCCCCCTAGCTAGCCGAAAATTCACTCTCCCTTGGCTATGGAGATTCGGCCTCCACCTAATTCCCAAACCAATCACACCCCCTCTCCTACAATTCAAAATTTGGCCAACACTCCCAAGCTCTCCCATCCACTCATTCAAATTCGTTTGAATGAGTCAAACTCCACCTTTTTCTCCCTTCCATCCATTCAAATTTGTTGACCCAATCCTCATCTATCCATGAGAGTCCCACCTGAGCACACCTCTCCTTGCTTGTGGCATCAAAAAAATAAAGGCACAAAGGGGATTTCTGCAGCTCGAACCAAGGTCCTCCTAACTCCCTGTGGTGTCACCTCCCTTGCACCTGAGTAGCGCCTCCCTTGCCACTTCACTAAGGTAGTTCTTGTGTCCAAGTCTTCTAATAAATTCTTTTAACCCCTAATTCCCCTAGCTCCTCTTCTTAAGCACTAAAACAAAATTTTAGCCATGACCCAGGACTAATCCCGAGGTCATGCCCAAACCCCAAAACATACCAAACAAACACAGCTGACACAACATCACATGCAAACACCTACAAAATGCAGAGACCCCGATTTAAGAATGTTACATAACTACTAAGACTCAATTTCTTCCATAAATATACAGCAATTAACAATGAAAGCTCTCATGGAAAAACTCTAAACTCTTCACTATATTACAAGTTAATCCCCTTATTAGAAAGCTTAAGCTTTAGGGGTCTCAAAAGTACAATTTTCTTCAAGAAAGATCATTAAAATCACTTACTAGCAAAGAAAGAAGCTTGCTAAAAATTTGAGCTCTCAAACCCCTTAATTTGCTGCCAATTTTCGGTGGAGAAGAATAGAGAAAAAGATGGTATCTTCTTTTTCTTTATTTTAATATAAAACATCAATTTAGTCCACCTACTATCAACAACTTTGACCAAATTTTGACACAATTGTCTCCTATGGCCGGCCATGCTAATTGTGGGGGTCTAATTGCCTTTTAAAGACCTCCAATTAATAATTTATGGCCATTTGGTACTTTTAACTATAGAATGGAACTTTCGCACGTTATGCGATTTAGCCCTTTCTCGCGATGAAGCATGAAATTGTTAAAATTAAAGTACTAAAATTCTCATGCACATATTCTATCATGTTCTGACTTATAATATAACATGAAAATAAGTTTCTCAAATCTCGGAATAGTGATATCGTGATCACTATTTCGACTAGCCCCTAAATCAGGCTGTTACAATTTTCCCCTTAAGGATTTTTGTCCCCGAAAATCTTACTGGTGAAAAGATAGGGGTATTGGTTTCTCATCGTTTCTTCGGGCTCCCATGTAGCCTCTTCTATACCGTGCCTTTGCCATAGGACTTTCACTAGGGCTATGCTTTTGTTTCTTAACTGCTTGACCTCACGAGCCAAAATTCTAACTGGTTCTTCGCCATAGGTCATATCCGGTTGTATCTCTACCTCTGTCGGCTCTATGACATGTGAAGGGTCTGAACGGTATTGGTGCAACATAGATACATGAAAGACGTCATGAATCCTTTCTAGCTCAGGTGGTATGGCTAACCGATAAGCTACCGGTCCTATCCTTTCGGTAACTTTATAAGGTCCGATAAAGCGTGGACTCAATTTGCCCTTCCGACCAAATCTAAGGACTTTTCTCTAAGGTGTTACTTTCAAGAACACTTTATCACCAACTTTGAATTCTATTTCTTTTCTTTTCTTTTTAAATCTGAATAGGACTTTTGTCTATCGGAGACGGCTTTCAAACCGTCACGTATCACTTTTACCTTCTCTTCAGTTTCCTTAACCAAGTCAACCCCGTGTATCTGTTTCTCTTTGAGTTCTGACCAATACAAGGGCGTTCGACACTTACGCCCATACAATGCCTCATAAGGCGCCATCTTCAAACTTGATTGAAAACTGTTGCTGTAAGCGAATTCCACCAATGGTAAGTATTTCTCTCAATTACCATGGAATTCCAAAACACAACACCGTAGCATGTCTTCTAGTATTTGAATTACCTTTTTTGATTGCCCGTCAGTTTGTGGATGGAAGGCCGTACTGAAACTCAATTTCGTGCCCAAAGCTTCTTGCAGCTTTTTCCAAAATCGTGACGTGAATCTCGGATCTCTATCTGAAATGATTGACAACGGTACACCATGAAGTCTTACTATCTCAGACATGTACAAGTCTGCCAATTTATCGAGTGAATAGTCAACTCGCACTGGTATAAAGTGGGCTGACTTAGTGAGTCTATCAACCACTACCCATACTTCATCTTTCCTCTTAGGAGTCAATGGTAAACCCGTCACGAATCCCATAGTAACACGGTCCCACTTCCACTCAGGAATCATAAGGGGCTGAAGTAAACCCGAAGGTACTTGATGTTCATCCTTCTCTTGCTGACAAATCAGGCATTTTGATACAAATTCGGAATCACACCTTGGGCACCACGACCATCACCACCACAGCCTTTGAAATACTAAACACTGCTTGGGAATCATGCCACTTCCGCCACCGCCAGCACCTCTGCTACCCAAGGAATGACACCCACCTCGGGAACCATCCAACAATAAGGACTTCCCGGTCCATTAATATTTTCTTTCATTTTTATTTTCCTTCTTAGTCTCCCTCTCTTTTTTTTCTTGTTATTAAATATATAATTAGTTTATTTTAAATGTGTTTCAATAATCCATGGCTAATTCTTCATGAGCTTCCCAATTTCTTCATCTAGCGCAGAGTTCGGAAGAAGCTACCACCCCTCGGAACTTCCACCTCAAGAAAATCATCCAAATTCAAGAAGTTTCACCACTCTCTCCTTTTTAAGTTTTATATACATCTTTGTACATTGAGGACAATGTACATCTTAAGTGTGGGGGTTGAATATTTATTTGAAGAAAGTGCCTAACTTTTTGCATTATTCTCATATTCGGTCTAACTTTCTTCATTATTCTCAAATCCCTAAATTTAGTCTTGTTTTTAATCAATTTTCTCATATTACTAATTAGGATGAAATTTCTGATGAATTATGACTTTTATTGACATGTTTTTGAGTAAGTCATAGTTAATTGTGCATTGATGATTAAATTAGAAGAATATTAGAGAATCAAGCATGATAAGTCTACTTTTCAGAATTAAAATTTTTGCTAGGTTGTTGAGCTGAATTTGAATATTACCTTGAACCTTGAAATTTACAAGGATGATATCAAAAACACCCATAATTTTTGTGAGATTTTGAGCCTATTAGAGCATATATTCTTTTTCGTGCTCACTTTTTGATTATGAGTGTGTCAACATTGAACTGCTATTCTAGAACTTGCCTCGATTATACATATAGAGACCACACCTTTGATTTGATATACAGAGATGATTAAGGCACCTAGGTTTTAACCCACTTAATCCACTAAAAGCCTACCTTCACAATTAACCCCTAGTGAACCCCGTTTAATCCTAACAACCCTTTTTTTATTGACTCACCCACTAATACTAACCCAAAACCCTTTGTATTTGTTATCACCATCCTCCTTGACTCCTTTTTGTCGAGATTTGATTTTGAACAGTTGCCTAATTATGTTCTATATTTTAGTTGTAAAAGTTCTTTTCTAATATTATTTGATTTGTTCTTAAAAAAATGAAGTATATTCATTATTAGTTATGTGATTAAGTGAGCTTATGCATTAAATTCCAAATCTTGAAGAAAAAGCTCGTATTATTAGTTTTCAATTTATGTAATTATTTAGAATTAGTTCATTTTTCTATTTAGGTAAATTGATAAATCAATCTCAATTTTAACCTTCTAATTTAGCCTTTTTCCACACCTTTAACCCTAGCCCCATTACAACCCTATTAAAGACCTTTTGATCTGTATACCATCTCATTTTACAGTGGTGGAGATTTGATTTTCAGGCAAGCCTATGGGATTAACTTTTCAGGTTCGACTTTTGAGTGCTCTTTTCCTAAACCTTAAACAATTCGAGTTATTTGAGTGAATCTTTTGTGAGGATGTCAGTCCTTGTAAGTTCTTAATTAAAGGTAATTATTCAGGTAAAGGGGAAACACCTAAGTTTTCGTAATACAAATGTATGACTTATATTGTTTGAATCTTTAGGACTCTTCGAGTTAGATCATGCATGTATAAATTATCTATGAATTATGATTAGACATTGTTGATAGGAATTATGAATCATGGAAAGTTCGTTTTAATTGTGAGTTGAGAATTTTGCTTGAGGACAAGCAAAAGCTTAAGTGTGGGGGTATTTGATAAACCGTAAAAGTAACATTTTTTAGCCCACATTTAGTATGCTTTTGGATGAATTAAGCCTTGATTTATGTAAAAAGGTGCTCTTAATCCTTTGTTTTCATGTTTTATACCTAGGAAAGAACCCGACGATGAAAAGAACGAGAAACGGGCCTAAAACGGATCACATTGGGCCAAAGAGGAAATCGACACGGCCTGGACTTAAGCCCACACGGCCGTGCCACGTCAATCTACTAGAACACGGCCTACCCCCGAGTCACACGGTCGTGCCTCATTAAAGAAATCCGAACACGGCTTGAAGACCAGTCACACGGGCGTGTGACATAGCCGTGTCCCTGTCATGGCAAAAAGCAATTTCATTCGGATTTGGATACTTAGGGGTGAAGAAACACATTCCAAGAGCCTATATAAACCCCCTAAGTGTTACTTGAAGGAGGGCGGTTAGCTAGGCCAAGGAGCCAAGCCGAAAAGGTCAGATTTGTGGAGAACACTCGAAGATAGCCAGTTGATCCATCTCAAGGAGCCAGAATTCTACTTAAGACGGTAGATCTCTCCTTCAAATCCTTCAGGGAGTTTTAGGGATTTCTTATGTTTTGTTTTATCTTTTCTTTTGAGATGTTTTCTTTTATTACTATGAACTAAACCCTTCAGATACCTGAAGGGGATGAAACCTAAGACAAATCTTGTTATTGTTTTTTAAACTATATGATAAATATTTGACTTGTTCTTAATTATGTGTTCTTAATTCTTGTGTTGATATTTCTGGGATATTAATTCAAGTATGATGTGCTTAGGTGGTGGATCAAAAGTCCCTGTTTAAGAGTAGATCTAGCATAGTTAAGCAGAGTTAATCGCACGCCTAGAGATAGGGTGACGAGATTTTGCCGGATTAGGGTGAAACCTAATATAGGAGTCCATAGATCGAGTTAATGCGATTCTAGGGGTTTTAATTAGAAAGAGATTTCAATTAATCAACCTAGGGTTAGACGTTATTCGCTTCGAGAGAGGGTTTAATATTACTTAGGGAATCTTACGAATCAAGTCAAGTGCATACATCGTCTGGTTCAGTGTTAGATAACAAGTGAAGTCTAGGTGGATTCTTCCTAAGGGTATCATCTTAAGCAACTGAGTTTATCTTCCAAGTATTTTCCCTAATTCGTTCTTTTTGTCTTTGCATCTTTAGTTTAGTCGATAGTTAAATTTAGATTAGATAACCATTCATTTAATTCTTAGGCTAAATAATAGAAGGAGAGTTAGCATTAGTACTTTTGGTTCCTTTGGGATTTGATATTTTGGTCTTGCCTAAACTATACTACTGTTCGATAGGTGCGCTTGCCTTAAAATCGTTGTCAGAGTTAGCATCTAGGTTCGATCATTTTCTTCATAAATTTAAGACTCTGATTCCAGCGATCAGTGTCCTTATGGGTATTTTGCTAAAACACATGCATTTCCTTTAAAGACCCATGTTTTACCTACTTCTAGCTGATATAAACAGAAAATAGTTTAAAATCCAAATTTTAGGTAAAAATCCTTAGAGGCCATTATTACAAAAAATTACCCCAAAATAAAACTAAAAATTGTAATTAATAATCAAATAATAAAAAGGAATCGTGTGGCCACCTTTGAGCCCTCCGCCACACCGATCCACCTATGTCTAGGGATTACCTGTATAGATTAAACAGAAGGGGTGAGTTTACGTAAACTCAATGTGTAATCCCTATGCAACAAACAGACAATAACAGATAGTCTGTAACACCCCAAACCCGGTCAATACGCCACGATCGAATCTGGTGCGTCACTGAGGAAAATATTTTGAAAAGAATCGAATTAATGATTAAAATTTTGTGAAAAACCCTTTGAAAATTCTATATTTGTAGAAATCAGGTGTTTAATAAGTTAAAACTAATAATTTACTTTGAAATTACGTAAAACTTTAAAATCAGTGAATAATTCATAGGTTAGAAAACATTTATATCATTTTAAGAAAACTCGGATTATTACTTTGAAAACCATTTGCATTTGAATGTAGAAACTTAACATTTGAAAATCATTTAAATTATCGAAAACACTTAAGTTGTTAAAATTATCAAATGATTTATGTTACCCGATGGTAACGTTTTAAAAACCATCGCGTTGTGTAGTTTAGAAAACTTTGGGCTCAAATATTATAATAATCAAGAAATTTATAAGCCATATTTTAAAACAATTCCAAAGCATAATATAATCCAAAATCATAATTTAAGAGGCCTTATTACAAACCCATAAAAATATAAAACCAAATTTAAATAAAGTAAAGTTCTCAAACCAAAGTTCACGTAGAACCGAAATTTATTGCATAGCCTCCTCGAGTTCATCCGGCTCCTCATCCGCAATCTCACAAATCACCTGAAATGATAAGGGAGAAGGTGAGTCACCAAGACTCAGTGCATATTCCCTCTCCCGGGTAATTACCACATACTTACACAAATTATAACAAAGCAACATATATGTATAATGCACCCATCCTAACCATCCATAACTCCTTTTCTACCCGTGTGGTACCAAACACACTGGTGGTGCCAAACCACTGGTGTCCAAAGACACAAATGTGATGCCAAATCACTGGTGACCGAAGTCACGAATAATCCATCTGTGGGGCCAACCCACGTGTGATACCAAATCACTGGCGACAATCCCATATCTCAAAAGTGGGGCCAACCCACGGTGGTATTAACCACAGGGACGAGTCGCTATGAGGTGCCAAACCTCTGGTGTCCGAAGACACGAATGTGATACCAAATCACTGGTGGTGCCAAACCACTGGTGGTGCCAAACCACTGGTGGTGCCAAACCACTAGTGACCGAAGTCACAAATCATCAAGTTGTGGGGCCAACCCACGTGTGATACCAAATCACTAGCGTCGATCCCATATCTCAAAAGTGGGGCCAACTCATGGTGGTGTAAAACCATAGGGACAAGACGCTATGAGGTGCGAAACCTCTGGTGTCCAAAGACACATATGTGATACCAAATCACTGGAGATACCAAATCTCTGGTGTCCGAAGACACAAATGTGATACCAAAACACTGGTGACCGAAGTCACAATCTTCCCCCTCCTCTCATGTTGCCCATACCAATGCAATATATAAACAAATCATGTCAATATACTTTGATATGAATCATATAACAAAATCTCATAAATCGTAGATCATGATTTCAATCCTCATGTATTAACAACATATCAAAACGGACTTACCCGAATCCTTATTCATACCATCACGGTATCATATCCAAATCTCATCGTTTTTCCCACTTTCATAATATGATTAGTTATAACACACATAAATACATATATAAACCAAGTTATAAAGTGTGTAAGTTACACACCTTTCACCAACGTAAGAACTAACTTCCAAAAATCCGATCTACCGCACTAGATCCTTGTCCTACAATCGTCCAAATCACAATATTTAATGAAGACCATTCGACCAACAACATATCTTAATCCAAATAACCTTAGACTTCCTCAACCAACTTTAAGAATATAGAATCCTTACCACTTGACTTACCAACTTCGGTTTGCTAAAGGAATGGCTTAAATTGATTGCTTCCGAAATCCCAATGAGCCTAATTGAATAATTGAATCCTAAAAATGGTTAGAACCTTGCAACCCAAAGCCTAAAGATTCGGCTTTTGTCCACAAGAAAATAACTTGGAAAAGAGAAAAGAATTGAAAGAAAATCGGCCATGAACACTTACCCTTTTCCAAAATCGATTGAAGAAAAATCAAAGATAATCTACCCTTGAATATTCGGCCAAAACAAAGACTAAAAGAGAGGAAGAAGGTTCGGCTATGGTGAAGTAAAAAGAGAAGAAGAAATAGTATGTAAATGGATGTTTTATCTTTGAGTAAATGAAAAAGAAATGGGATTTGAGATGAAGAATGATTGGGCCAAGAGAGTGTAAAGGGAAATGTGATTTGAACAATATTGAAAGAAAGAAAAAGAGTGAGATGTGGGAGAGATTCGGCCAAACACTTCTTTGCCAAAAAGAAAGTGCACAAAAATGCACAAAGTTAGATTGTAGTTTCGGTTTCAAAAGAGCAAATGAAAGAAAGAAAAATGGTATGATTTGGTTCAACAAAATGAGGTTAAAATCAAAAGCAAAAATGCACCAAAATGCGCAAGACACATTCGGCCAAGGAGGAAATTTTTGGAGAGGAAAAACAATTGCAAAAAGATGTTCAAATGACAAAAATTGGCCAACTATTCCCCCCCAAGCTACCTATCACATTCGGCCATCCCCGCTTGCCACACATGCCGTCCATATTCAATCACTAAAGGCCTAGGAATACTTTCCAAAACATCATCCTAAAGTCTAGCCTTATGTCTCCCCAACCTTCCTTAACCTTAAGAATCTTATCCCCAATATCAAGCTTTCCTTAAACATATATTCAACTTACCAAAATTAAGAGTCCAACCTATCATAAATAAAGTTTGACCGTCCATCAATGCTAGAACACAAAAATAAAGTCATCAAAATGCTAAACATGCTACTCGAACCTCTAACCTTAAGCAACCTTTCAAGCTCCTTAACCATCTTGCCACTTACTCCTCTTATGCTTTAATTTAACACTTAAATTAACTTAAGTGTCAAGCTCACTTAATCCACTTCATTAAATAAACCATACTTGAATTTATTCTAGCTTCCTAAATAAAATCAAACCTTCACAAGACTATACTAATATTACATAGTCTCAGTTTGGCCTAAGCCCTTTCCAATATCAGTATCAGTATCAATTTGGGCTTTAGTCCATTTCAGTAACAGTGAGCATTAAGGCCTTAGCCCATCACAGTACAGTAACAGTAACAGTAACAGATGTGCAATAAGAACATCCTACCCAACCAGCCTCTACACTTCATCTCCGTCCAACCCTGCACTCCATGTGGGGATATAATCAACCCACCCATCCCTACACTACAAGTACTACCGGTTGCGGCACTAAACAGTAGTTTGCAGCTGAGTTGTCAATAGGTTAGGCTTTGAAGCCTTTCAGTACACTTCCTCCAACCAATATCAGTCCCCAACCCAATGCAATGCAACATATAGACATGTCATGGTATCATGTATAATAAATACAGTATGAATAGCATGCTCAACATACAAGCATACATATCTATCTCACATAGGCATATAACAATCTTTTAGTCATTTCAGTCAATTGGGGGTCTAGGTAAACTTATCGACCCTACAATAGGTTCACAGTCGACTTGGGCGACCCGTGCAACCTTGGCAAACAAATCAGTGAAATCGGGCTCACACGCCCATGTTGCCTACCCGTGTGGGCCCACACGGCCCAAATTGGCCTTGGTCGTATGGATCACACGGCTTGGCCCAGAATCCCACACGCCCTTTTGGTTCACCCGTGTAGGCCCACAAGCCCGTGTGGCCCACACAGCCCAATTGGTCAAGCTTGCGTCTCGCACACGGCTTCGCTCGGCCATCACATGGCCGTGTCACCAGCGCACGGCCTAGCTCGTTGATTACACGGTCATGTTATGGCTTACAGCCCTGCACACGGCCTACCACAAGGGCTACCACACGCTCATGTGGCGTCGACAGAAAGCTTTTTCAGCTTTTCTCCAAGATGCGTTTTCAGTGTTTCGGGTACACACCTGTATCGTTTCCGATGCAAAAGTAACTCCAAGCAATCACGAACCTAAAATTGATCAATATTTCATTCCATTAATCACTTAGTCATTGAACTAAAACTGAACCCGAATTGAGATACCCATCCTTAAAGCGATGAAAGCTTACCCCAACACCTCGAATCAGTCGACTACAAATCAGTACGAGAAGAACCACGATCCTTGAAATACACTGCTGTCAAAACGTCAATAACCCCCAATCAAATACTTAGCAATCACAATTTACAAAGCACAAAACTTACTTGCCAAAACGTGTGAGACTATGTTGTGCAATTTTGAAGAATCAGAATGAAGTCGAAAAAAGGAAGGGAAGGAAAAAGGCAGATTTCAGCAAAAAGAGAGGGAGACCATGAGAAAATTCGGTAGAATTGGGGAAAGTAAAACGTTAGAAAGAATGAATTTGGGGGAGAGAAAAAGAATATTATTTTGATAACTACCTAATTGTCATTATACTCCTAAAATCACTCCCACAATTGCCACTGCACACAACCACTACAAAAATTCAGCTAAACTGAAACACCTCCAGTCCACAGAGCAAGAATAGACTCCTTTGCTCATGCAGGGATTCAAACTCCAAACCTCCAACAACCTTTACACTCCACTTAGTCACCAGACCAGCAGGCCCATTCTAATATATTTTTATCAACATTTAACTAAGAGCCTACTGTCTAAAGATAGGGCTTTATTAAAAAAAAACAAAATTTTTGCCCAAGCCAAGGCTTGAACCCAAGACTTCTCAGACACTCCCAGAATACTTAACCACTGAAGCACATACGCATTGTGTAACAAATTTTCAAAACCCGAAATTAAGAAAAATTGGGGTGTTACAGTTCCAAACTCTTAAGATGAGGAATTCAACTCAAAAAATTTCATAGGAAATTACATTCAAACTCACTAAGTATATGGGAACTTATAAGCAATTTGTTCATGTTTCAGGTGTAGCTGTATAATTGAGTTCGCTAGAAGAGACCAAGCTAGGATTGTGCCAAGGAAACGACGAGCTGGGATACTATACATACATGAAATATCGTAGGAGTGTGGTTTATAGTTCTCTGCACCATGAAAGTCTGTTAATAATAAATTATCGTGTTGTAATATATTATATTACCTTTAAGTGTCGATTGAAATTTTGGATATTATTCATTATATATTATGTAATTAAATAAAATAGAAAGAAATATGTTGAAAAATATTATTAATAACTTTTTAAAAATTTATGTTAAGTGATTGTATGTGGTAACATCTGATATCTAGATTCGGTTATTCGAGTCGGGTAGAGGGTGTTACATCCCAGAGGATTTACATGTTTAGTGTCCTATTAGACTATCTCAGAGGGTAGTATGGGATTTCTTCCACATGGTCATATACATATTTTCATGTTGTAATCTGCCAGTCCAGCATCACACTTGTAACAGCCCGATTTTAGCTAAATTGGAACAGTGGTTTCGAAACCACAAATCCAATGTTGGAAAATTGTTTTAATATTATTTTTTGGTGTTTACAGCATGATATTATGTAGGAGTGAAAATTTTGTGAGCTAATTTTATCGTTTAATTGCTCAATTTGAGAAAAAGGACTTAATCGCGTAAAATGCAAAAGTTACGTTCTATTTGTTAAAGGTGTTTAATTGCTATGATTTATTAAACCAAAGGTCCTTATGATGATACTAGACCATTGGTAGTGTTAGTGGACAATTATGGCCATCCATTATGTTTTATATATGTTTATAATTAAGGTTAATTTTGGTATTTGATAAATAAGGTTAATATTAATAAAACAAAAGAAAATTTTGTTCATATTATCATCATTTTGAACCAAAAATAAAGGAAGAAGAAAGCCATTTAGGGCTTGAGATATTCAACCAACTCTAAGCATGATTAAGGTACAGTTTTGCCCCGATTTTTGATGATTTCTATGTTTTTGTAATCATTGCTTCGTGTCCTAGCTAGCCCGTACCTTTAATTTCGAAATTGTTAAAGATTTTGAAAGTTACAATTGATAAGTTTATGTGTTCCTTGGTATTTGAAGATGAAATATTAATTTTTGATGATAGTTTTACATGTTTTGTTAAGTGATTTTTGATGAAAATGCATAATAGGGACTAAATTGAGTAAATGTGAAAGTTTAGGGGTTAATATGCAATATGCCCAAATGTGTATTTTTGGACTAAATTGAATAAATATATGATTAAATGAGTTTATTTTGAATACATATAGATCAAGAAAGAAAGAATTCAGATTTAGATCGAGGGAAAAGTAAGGTTATCAAGTAGTCGATCCGATGCGTCAATTTCGAATACGAGGTAAGTTCGTATGTGGTAATTTCATTATAAATATATGTTAAATGCTTTGATATCGTATAAATTATGTTTATGAGATACGAATAATATTTGAATTGTGAATACGCCTCTACTGATATGTTCGACGATGAAATCGATAAGTGTAAATTCTCGGCTGAACCTTAGGAATAGTTTAGGATGCTAGTGACACGTCATTAGGTTATTGTGTTGGCTTCGGGCCACGATATCGGAACTACAGGTGCGAGTGATACCTTGATTTGCCTACGGGCCATGGTATAGGTATTTTGGAAAGGAGTTACCTTGATTTGGCTACGGGCCATGGTATAGGTACTTCGGGATAAGTTACCTTGATTTGGCTTCGGGCCATGGTATAGGTACTTATCAATTGAGATTCTTGAGTATCCGACTTCTATTCTGAATGGTTCAATGGGTAAATGAATGACGTGGTTGAGAAAGAGGTTAGTACGAGGTGATACAGGTACGTATAGAACATATTCGAGTATTAAATAGAGAAAGTTCGATGAGATGGTATTTGATCATGTTTTGAGACATGAGAAAGGTTTGTAGTTAATGTGTATATGGTGATGTTATGTATAATTGGTTGATTTATATGATGAATTAAGTTATTCACATACGAGCTTACTAAGCTATGAAGCTTACTTTGTGTTATTTTTTTGTAACACCCCAAACCCAGCCCATGCGTTACGAGCGAATTTGGTATGTCACATGAAGAAAGTGTAAAACATCATATGATTCTTACTAAAATAGGCATTACATGGTTGTGTTTAAATAAACAAGTTTTGCATGTAAATATTTGATAAAATACAGCTATTCTTGAATGGTTTATTGATGAGTCGAAAATCGGGGTAGTGAACTTTAAAAAAACCATGACTTTTGAAAATGACGTTGAAAATTCCAAAGGGAATTCGAGTCTTTTGAAAATTTCGTTGATAATTCGAAAGAGAATTTCCGTGTTAATTTATTTGTAAAAGTTTGTTTTGAAATCCATTTGTTAATCTATTTTGGAAAATTGTTGGTTACGCTTTTAGAAAATCCCCATTTAAAAATATTTCAAGCAAAATCATAAATACGTCCAAACATAAAGCAAATTAAAGTTTATCCCAGAGGCCTTATTACAACTTTAAAACCCGAAATATTAAAGGTAACGAAATAATACGAAAAAGTAGTTTGCAATGTTTGCAAACATCATTTATGAAGTATGGCCTCCACCGAGTCATCCATGGCCCCAAGTCCTCGTCACTGAGCGTTACCTACATGGATTAAGAAAAGAAAGGGGGGTGAGTTACAAGAACTCAGTGTATAATCCCCTTACCGTCATCCACTGGGTCTGAACCCATTTAGCAAAAACTTGGGCCTGAGCCCATAAAGCATAATCTTGGGTCGAAGCCCAATTACATAACAGAATATACATATATGCAATGTATGCAACCCAACCCATCCTAGTAATCCATCCGCTACACACCACCCGTACCATCCCGTCACACCTGTGGGGATCAAGTCAACCCACCCCACCAAACACACCATAACGTAGGCTAAATTCCATTTAATATAATAATTCATAGGCCAGTGGCCATTTATAATCGCAGGCAAGATGCCATTTATAATATTTGTGGCTAAGCCACCAGAGTCATAATTATGCGTGGCATAGATTGTGGCAGAGCCACCAGATATCATTTACGATAATATAATCGGCACACAGTCTTGGGTAAATATGATCAACACAGAGTCGTTAGTTCATATGCTAGGCACATAGCCGTTATCAGAATTTGTGGCAGAGCCACCAGAATCAGAATGTGGCAGAGCCACCAGACTACACTTCTTTTCCTTAACATTTTTCCCATCCCATGCAAAATATGCAAATGCAACATAAATAATAAAACATAATATTCACATATATAAACGAAAATTGTCAATCTAATAATTTATTACGGGGAATCAGCCCATTATAGCACTTTGCAAATTGGCCCATTAGGGCAATCTATCAAATCGGCCCATTAGGGGCATTTTCGTAATTCGGCCCATAAGGGTATTTTCGTAATTTGGCCCATAGGGGCATTTTCGTAATTCGGTAATTTTACCCACTAAGGCTAATTCTGTAATCTCGCAACCCAGGGGTATTTCGGTAATTTACCCTCCAAGGATATTTTGGTAAATTCGCAACTCAAACTTAACTACTAATTTGGGGCATAAAAATTGAAACTGTCCATCTGCGTCGTACTGACTAAATTGACTATAACTCGAGTTAGAAAACTCAAAATCTAGATCCGTAAATTTTCCTTGAAACTAGACTCATATAGCTTCTTACTACAATTTTTCCAGAATTTTTGGCTTAGCCATTTAGTACAGTTTATTCCTCAAAGTCCCTTGCTTCACTGTCCAATAGTTCTGACCTCTCCTACCCTAAACTCAAATATCTCACTGTATAGTTTTCATATGTTGCTCCCACTTGTTTCTATTGAAAATAGGCTCACTAAGGAATATACACATATAAATTATAACTCATAATTCACTTTGTACAATTTTAAATGATTTTTCCAAGATAGAACAGGGAACCACGAAGTCAATCAGAACCAGTCTCACTAAAATTAACATACCACAGAATATAAAATTTCTTTTCCTTCTCTGTTTCTTTCATATAAAAATAGACACAGTAAGCATTCATTCTATATCTTATTCACTTTCTAATTCCCTTTCTCCTATTTTTCGTGAGTTTTCAAAATCATGTCACTGCTGCTAACCAAAACAGTTTCATTTCAAAATATGGTTACTACTACGAATATACGCACGCCCGAGTGATCACGGATGCCAATTTCCGGTTTTTCTTCGGTATTTCGACTGAATCATAGAACATTTCATACAAACATTCAGAGAGGTATGAGATTACCCACCATTTCAAACATGTATTTGGAAGGGTACGGGATTACACACCTTATTCGGAATCCGTAACACGATACTCTCCGCGGCACTTAAAGGTACGATCGGTCAACAATTAGTCCAAAGCCCAATTTACAACTTCAACCAAGTATTGCGATTGACTCATAATCTATATCCTTACCAACAATCTGTGTCTCTTATTACGAGGGATAGGTGATTGATTGGCCTTCCGATAAAGTATTTCAAGACTCTACTCACCAACCCTCTTCTGAAAGCCAAAGGCTAGAAAGATGACAAGAGTGTAAGCTAACACTCTACCGATTCGGCCCACACTAAGAGAACCACGAAGATGGAAGAAGCAAGGAATAGATTCGTCCTTGGTCAAAAGAACAGGGTGAATAATCAGTTTTAGAAGAGGGAGTAAAAGAGAAACAAGAAGAAAATAAAAGAAGAGGAGGAACACTACCTTGCAACCACCAAAAACCCGAGAAGGCAAAGAAGCTTCGGTAACCACAAAAATCAAGTTTCGGCTCTGAGATGAAGTTGATGTTTCGGTTATGGTTTGAAAGAAAAAGAAGACTGAAGAAAGGGTTGAGAATAGAAATAAATATCACAAAGAAATTTGACAACACAAGTTGAGAGAAAATAACCCAAAAAGCTTGAAGTAAAAGTCTTCAAAAAGCACAAAAATGCCAACAACTTTCGGCACACTCACATACTAATGGCCGAATATGCTCCCTAAACGCACCTCCCAAACCATGTATCATCTTTACCAAAAGATGAATGTTGACCCAAAATAATCTTTCCAAAACATCCTCCACATAATAGGCCAACATGTTCCCTTCTCTTACCATTTTCCTTCATTTCTTTCCCTCCTTTTCCCTTGCTTTCCTCATTACCATAATCCTTAGTCATCTTTCCCAAATTAAAAAGTCTTCCTTACCTTGTTAAAGCCTTGACCGACACTTTGGATGAATAGCACAAAAATTAATCAAAAATGCAATAGATGGGATTCGAACCTCAGACCATTAGTACACTCCACACGCCACTTTCCACCTTTACCAATAGACTCCTTGTGCTAGCAAAATGCACACTTATTTCTTTAAGCCTTGATGCCACTTACCTTCTCTTCCTTAAAGTGTTTAAACACGAAAACTTTTACTAAGGCCCAACTTGAACCCGGAACTTCCTAGAACCCCGTAACTTTCTAAAATCACCTTCCTAATAAGTCCAACTTGAAATAATGTTGTTCTTTTGTTCTTAAAAGTTTTAAACACTCCTACGCCCAAGGCCTAATGGGCCTAATCCTACTAGGCCCAATTTCGGGTCGTTACATTTTTTCTATGTTTTATAGTGAATCAAGGCTAGCTCGGATCCGAGAGTCATCGAAACATCATCGTACTATCACACATCTAATTGGTACTTTTGAGTTTTATAAATATGGTATATGGCATGTATAGGCTTGAGTCAATTTGGTGAATGATGTAGCCAATTGAGTTGGCTTTTGAATATCTATGTTTGGTTTGTATATAGCCAAGGAAGTTGGCATATTTTGGTTGATTGAGTTGTGTTTATAATTGTGCAAATGGCACATGTTATGAGTTGATGAATGAAATAGTGATGCTTGTTGATGATAGGTATTATGATATCAAATAGTAGCATTTTGAGTATTGATATGCTAGTGAAATAAGGCAAATAATGCATATTTGATGGTAGCAACATTGATGGATTATGATGATGAGGTTTTGGTATGAATTTGAATGGCCTAATTTGGTATTTAGATACTTGCATTGTTGATATTGGGAAAGCATGTTTTGATCTTGATTTTATTGCTTGGAATGTCCAATTATGCTATTATTATGTGTCAGGTGTGTTATGTAGGTGGATGGTAATTTGAGGTGGCAAAATGGCTTGGTAAATAGCCTATTTTTGTCCACACAGGCAGAGACACGGGCGTGTGTCTCAGCCATGTGTGACACACGGTCATGTTACACGGCCGTGTGTCCTCCGGTGTTGATATTAAAATGAGTTCAGTATGCTCTACACGATCTCACACACAGGCATGTAACCGGCCGTGTGGCACAAGTCAGTATACCCCCTAAATGGCACACGGCCTAGCACACGGGCATGTGACTTGGCCGTGTTGCATAAGACAATATACCCTACAGGTTTGGCACGGCCTAGCACACGGGCATGTGTTGCCACTTCGAAGGGCACACGGGATAGACACATGGGCGTGTGGACGGCCGTGTTACCCAAGTCAGTATGTATGCCCTGTTTTCACACGGCCTGAGACACGGGCGTGTGACCCTTGTATGTTTGAAATTTTTTTAAGTTTCCAAAATTTTCTTATGTTATCGGTTTAGTCCCGAACCACTTCTAAAGCTTGTTTAAGGCCTTATAGGCTCTTATAAGGGACAATGTGATTGTATTAAATGATTTATGAGAATGTATGCTATATGTTATGAATTGATCGGTAATACCTCGTAACCCTATTTTGACGTGCATACGGGTGAAGGGTGTTACATCATTAGAGGCATCACCATGAGTATTCACATTATCATACAATGACATGGATCTCTACCACATGGTCTTATACGTAATTTCATGACATGATCTACCAGTCCAATCTATATCTCACTGGAGGCACACCAAGAGTAATTTCGTTATCACCATTATTTGCCTGTCCGGTTAGCAATGTACTTGCCCTACCAGAGGCATCAAAAATGGATGTTTCATCCCACACGGAATACACTTACCCAGATTCATTCACATACTTGACTAGTTAATATTCTCTTAACAACATTTACCTTTCCATACAATATTTTACATGCATTTACATCACACATCATGTTATTCATACAATAACTCATTTACCTCAATTGTGAACATGCAGCAATGTTCCAATGCTCCACTCACTTACCAGTTATCTATGATGATATCAACATGTGTATTTACAATTTAAATTAACTTACATTAATCAGGGTAGAGACTCATCTGATACTCACCTATACTATAGCTTGGAGTTTCAAACTCGAACGTCTTTCTCGAACCAATAGGAATAACTACTTAAAGAACATGGAACCACCATTAAAAAACTACTTCTAGACAATTTGCTATCATTTCAACTACAAACGACCCCGATATAAGGCCTCTTATTCATAACTTACTGTTTATATGTTTCTTAACATCCTTAACCTTTCAAAAACTTAACATGCAAAGCTATTAGACTTACTAAGAGGTAGAACCTCCACTAATTAACTCAAAAACCTTAGCTTCTAACTTAATAAAGAAGAAGAGAACATTTAAGTTTAATAAAGAACCAGAGAGTAATATTGAAAGAAGGAAAAAACATCTGAATGTTCCCTTTTTTACCATATATATATGCACCCAGTACCTCTTAATAGGTCTTGACAAGTGTCAAAATGCATACAGAAGTTGTCTCTTTCATGTCCTACAAAAACTGAAAGAAATATAAAAGAAAATTTAATATCGATGCTATTTGACTAGTCAATCCCTTCAGTTGACCCCCAACCAATCACGTTACAGAACCCATTTTACGCATTGTTCGAGTAAACCTGGCATACTATACCTATTAGCAATAACTCATATATGTCATGGCCTTAAAGACACTTTAATTGTCTACAACTTTCTCATGTGCTTGATAGGCTTGTTATACCCAACCAGAATTTTTGAGGTGTACTCTTAGCTTGTCGTACTCCTTCAATTGAAGAATACTACAAGATTTAAATCCTAAAAAACTTCTATAGGTTGATTCTTTATATGCCAAACATTAGTTTTCTAGAAGCTTATAAATTGGCTGACTAACTACCAAAATGCGCCAAAACAGATAACCTTCACATCTATTTGCCTTTCTTTCGGATCCACCAAAATTGGGATGTTACACCCTGCCCCATCCCTATATAAATGGTCGTTTTCATCCTGTACTCCAACATATCTCAGTCTCTTTTAAATTATTTTTTTCTTTTTCTTACTTGTTGGAATTTGCAAGTTTCAATATTTATTTCTCTCTGGCTTTGAGGGAGATATAGTCATAGTTTTAAGTTTTATGTGGGTTCATAGTGATGTTGTTGAGCTCGGTAGCCTACAAATTTCACCTGCCATGTGAGTATGGAACCATCACTTGAGAAGTCGAGATTGTATTGTAACTCGTGGCCCAAGTTTACGGTGATTATACGGTCTCGGGTTGAGGTGTAACTAAGGCTTCAAGTTTTAAAAGGTTATGCTGTCAAAGGATGGAGCATAACTGGGGTGTAACATCCTAGCCAACAGAATCTTAGTACTTAAATACTATTAAGAGAATAAGTCGAATAATATGAGTCTAGAAGAGAATAATGTTAAAGCTAGTCTAAAGGCAATAACCATTTGGGTGCGACCGTGGCATCTTTGGATTTGGAAGACACTAGGTTAACACAAAGTGAATAATAAGTAAGTCATTAAAAAGAGGTTCGCCCCCAAAAGCCTCTGTTAGCGTGCATATGATGGGTGAGTCTGTTATAGGTAAATGAACATTGTAACGAGAAGTATATGTTAGCAATAAGTGCACCTTATAACATTGGCCTTGATTCGGTTAGGATATGAGGAAAAGATGGTTAGGGATTAACCGAATGTGAACTAAGTAGATAAGAACCAAAGGAAAACACTTGATTAGTTTTCTTGGAATTTGGAAGAGTTGGATAAGACCACCAATTGACTGATGTGAGAATTGTTGAGTCCCAATAAAGTCAAGGGACAAGTCAATACGTATAAGATAAGAAAGATATCTTATCTTTCTCCTCAAGAAAACAAAACCAAAAACAGATAGGAAATCTCCTCTATGTTAAGTATAAGGTCTGACAAATATCGAGCTCTGTAGTGTGTAGGAAAGTAAAATGCTATCCACCCCACTAAGGCTTTTGACGTATATGTGGGTGCGTAGTCTATAACGAAATTCAATGCAAGACACCGTTAGGAAAGGATGCCCAATAAAGCACATAATGGACTCAAGTAATAGAGTCATCACTAAGAAGGCGTGATGTGCCAATACGTGATCAGTCGAGCTATTAGCTACACTCTAACGAATGATGGGTTAAGACCTAGGCATAAGCTATGAATGTGGCGATATGCTCCTACGTGTTGCTGTACAGCTATCGTGCATCTAACTGGTGATCACATGGATTAAGACGCGTGTCAAACATCTAATGAGGCAAGGAAAAATATCTAGCTGACCGGGTAAGTGATGGTCACTGTTCCCTTACTTCCTCAAGAAGTATTCTCTTCCTATATAAGGATGAGTAGAGGGGAAATTCCTCTCATCCTTCAGGATGAATCGGGAATGAGAGGATCAGCTCTAAAATGCCCCTTGTAATGTAAGTTTCCCAACCTTGCATGCTAAGATGCCAAAAGGCAATTTTGTTTAACTTGGTAAAGCAAGCTTGGTGTAGAGTTTTGCTATGTGATTTTAATGTTTGAAGTGAAAGGAAAAATGATTTAGATGAGAAGATCTTGATGAGTTTTCTCTAGTTTAATGTTTATGGTTTGCTGATCTACTCAAAGGAAACCCAGCTTTGATATTTGAAGCTGCAAAAGGTAAGGATTATGTGAGAAAAATGTGAGGGTTCTGTGAGTACCCTATGAACTCTTTTTTTACTATAGCATGTATGTTTATATGTTTATTTCTTTTTTCTTGAAAGACTGATCTGTTAAACAAAATGAAAGCTATGCATGTGTGATATGTTGATTCTATGAAAATGTGCATCTGTTGAGCTTGCATGTGTGGCTTGATGCCTAAATGACAAAGCACCTTTACTATGAAAAGAAAAGTATGCACACGAGGAATATGCAAGAAATAATGAGTTGAATGATAAGTCTATGTTCTATTGAGAAGTATGTACATGCATAAATAAGTCTGAAAGCATGATGGAGTTTCTGCATGAATAAGTCTCTACATGAAGAGTTTGTGCATAAGTTGCATGAGTTACATAAGTCTGCATGTTGAGTCTACTTGTGTGTGAGTCCGTCGGGATAGTAAACACGAATTTTGATATGGAAGTGTAACACCCCTAACCCATATCCATTGCCGAACGAAGGTTAAGAGGCATTACCAAACATTTCAGAACATTTTACGCTCATTTCACAACATCAATCATACAACATCATTTCATAATAATTCATACTCATATAGTCCCTTTAAAAGGTCTACGAGACCTTAAACATGCTTTAAAGAAGGTTCGGGACTAAACCGATCACATACGGAAACTTTGCGGAACTTAGAAAAATTTGCTTTTAAAAACAAGGCACACGCCCATGTGGCTATGCCGTGCGACTCACAGGGCCATGACTTAGACCATGTCTTACCCCGTGTGCAACACTATTTGGGTCACACGGCCTATCACACGCCAGTGTGTCTGGCCCGTGTGCAACACTAACTTGGATCACACGGCCAGTTACACACTCGTGTGTCTGGCCCGTGTGCAAGTCTAACTTGCTTCGAATTGGAACATTAAAGGGCACGGTCGAGACACACGCCCGTGTGTTCAACCGTGTGGGCAAATTTAGGCCATTTACAAGGCCAATTTGCCACCCAAAATTTGGGTCAATCCTACAAGCATCAGTTCATGTCCCAAAGGCAGCCAAAAACATACCAAACCATGCACAATTTGGCCTGTAACAACATTATTCATTTCCATATACAAATTCAACTCAAACATACCAATTCAAAGTACCAACTTCACATCAAAAACATGTGATTCATACATCATATTAATCCATTTAAATTCATAGCATTTCTCATCATATCTATTTCCCAAATCAACTATGAAACTTACCAAAATTGACCATTTCGTTTGGCCATTCATTAGTACATCAAAATATACCAAATTTTGCATCACATAGCATGCACTAAATTCACTCCATAATCGCATTCATTATCAAGCCATATCACATGATTCCAAAACATAATCAAAGTTCTCTAGCCTATACATGCCATACTTCAATATGTACATTTTCAAAAGGTACCAAAATTATAGTTCGATAGCATGGTGATGATCCTCGACGATCCCCGAGCTTTCAGTAGCTTCGATAATCTATAAAACAATGCAAACACACACAAAGTAAGCTTTCAAAAGCTTAGTAAGCCATATACAAATAAACTTATCACATAGAACCATTATAAACCATTTCATTCATATGAACTATGGCATAACACATTAACAAATTCATATTTCCCATCTAGCTCAATTTTTCACAACCAATTACTTATAAACATACCACCTTTTCATGTACTCACATATCAAATGATCATATTTATACTTATCCTTCTTTGCCAAATTTCATATACATTTCATACGTACCTGAAATGGATACATATTAACATATTCACTCATATCTCGAAATGCCTGTTGAACCATTCAGAATCAAATAGAATACTCGGATGGCTCAAAAAGCTCGTACAATGCCAACGTCCCAGACGTGGTCTTACATGTAATCAATATCGATGCTACTGTCCTAGATAGGGTCTTACACAAAATCAAATACGATATCGATGTCCAAGAAATGGTCTTACACGTAAATCACAATTCGATGTCAACATCCCAGTGGTCTTACACGATAACACATATCAGAATTCTATGTCGTGACATATGTATCCTAACTTTTCCTATGGTTCGTACAGGGCTTTTCAGACGTCATCACATTACCAGAATTTTCCCAGATTTCACATATTCAGCTCAAATAGCCATATATCACAATTCATTCACATATAAGCAATAATAATTCAATTCAAACACATTTATTTGTATATTGACTTACCTCGTACGGATTCGGATGGAAATATACGATTACTCTACAGCTTTAGATTTCCCGCGATCTAATTTCGTTTTCTTTGGTTCTTTATCTATACACATTCAAATTTAGCTTATTCATTCACCAAATCATTCAATTCAATCCATATACACATACTTAGGGTATTTTACAGATTAGCCCTCACATTTTCACATTTTGACATTTTAGTCCCTATTTCATAAAATCACAAAATACACATAATTTAACAATATCATAGATTGGTCGAATATTCCTTTAGCTCATATAAGCCCACATATTTCATTTATTTCACATTTTAGCCCCTAAATTTCTCATTTTCATAATTTAGCCCAAAATACTCAAATTCATCAAAAATCTCAATACAAAACATATTAATCCAACACATATCTTTCATAATTTATTAATTAACATCATTAAACTCACAAATTCATCAATGGCTTAACTCACAATCTTAATCAAAATCAGAAATTGAGGCATGGGCTTAATAAAATGGTAAGCAACAATCACAAAAACATAAAAATTGTCAAAAATGGATCAAAACATATACCTTAATCACCAAATATCAAAGCAAAACCCTAGCTTAGTCTTGTTCTTTTCTTTTCTTGTTATTTTCGGCCAAAGATGAACATAATGGCCTATTTTCATATTTTTGTTTTATTATTTCATCATTTAATTTTCAATTTCCATTTTTAACCTTTATAATATCATTTAAAATCCACTAAGTAATGTCCAACTTTGTCATTTAATGCATTCAATGTTTAAATAACCACATAAAGACCTCCTCTTTATAAAGACACATCAATTCGGCCATTATTCAAATAGAAGGACAATTTTGCATTTTTTGTGATTTAGTCCTTTTTGCAAATTAAGCACACAAACGATCAAATTAAATCACAGAAATTTCACACATACCAATTCACATGCTATAGACTTGAAAAATAATATTAAAATATTTTTCAAACTAGGATTTGTGGTCCCGAAACCACTATTCTGACTAGGGTCTAAACTAGGCTGTTACAACTTTCCCCCCTTAGGGATTTTCGTCCCCGAAAATCTTACCATTGAACAGATTTAGATATTGCTGTCTCATAGCATCTTTGGGCTCCCACGTAGCCTCGTCAACACCGTGTTGATGTCACATTACTTTTACTAACAGAATTTTCTTACTTCGCAATTCTTTAACCTCGTAAGCTAAGATACTGATCTGTTCTTCTTCATAAGTCATATCAGACTGAATCTCTATCTCAGACAGAGAAATCACATGCGAGGGATCGGATCTGTATCGTCGAAGCATCGATACATGAAACATGTTATGGATCTTTTCTAACTCAGATGGTAGCAACAATCTATAAGCAACCGGCCCAATGTGCTCATTAATCTCATATAGCCCGATGAATCTCGGACTCAATTTACCTTTTCTGCCAAATCGGAGTATTTTCTTCCATGGAGACACTTTCAAAAATACATTATCACCATATCAAATTCAATATCTTTTCGTTTCAAATCTGCGTATGATTTCTGTCGATCAGATGCTACTTTCAGACTATTTCGTATCACTTTTACTTTCTGATCAGTTTCTTTAATTAAATCAACCCCGTGAATTTTATTCTCACTAAGGTCAGTCCAGTACAATGGTGTTCTGCATTTACAACCATAAAGAGCCTCATATGGTGCCATTTTAATGCTTGATTGAAAACTATTACTATACGCGAATTCAATCAATGGCATATATTGTTCCCACGTACCTTCAAACTCAAGAATGCAACATCTCAACATATCCTCGAGTATCTAAATAATCTGTTCGGATTGACCTTCCGTTTACGGATGAAAAGCAGTACTAAAGTGCAATTTCGTACCTAAAGCCTCTTGTAGTTTCTTCCAAAACCGCGAAGTAAACCTTGGATATCTGTCAGACACAATAGATAATGGCACCCCGTGCAATCTCACAATACCAAAAATGTATAACTCAGCTAACTTATCAAGTGAATAATCCATTCTCACCGAAATAAAATGAGCCAATTTTGTCAATCTATCAATTACAACCCAAATTGCATCTTTCTTTCTCGGAGATAGGGGTAAACCCGAAACAAAATCTATCATCACTCTATCCCATTTCCACTCGGGAATCATAATTGATTATAATAAACCGGAAGGCACCTGATGTTCAACCTTAACTTGTTGACAAATCAAACATTTCGAAACAAAATCAAATATATCTCTTTTCATTCCAGGCCAGCAATAAAGTTGTTTCAAATCATTATACATTTTTGTACTTCCCGGATGAACCAATAAGCAACTGATGTGAGCTTCTTTCAAAATCAACTGAATCAACTCTGAATTTTTTGGAACACAAACCCGATCTCGGAATCTCAAACAATCATCATTATCAACTTGAAATTCTGAATCAGAGTTCAAATCACACTAGGCTCGTTTCGCTAGCATTTCATTGTCAACTTTTTGGGCATCACAAATCTACTATAAGAACAACAGTCTTGCTTTCAATTCAGCTAAAATCGAACCATCATCAGACAGAATTAAATGAGCATTCATTGCAAGTAAGGCAAACAGCGATTTCTGACTCAAAGCATCAGCAACAACATTTGCTTTTCCCGGATGATAATCAATCACAAGCTCGTAGTCTTTTAACAATTCTAACCATCTTCTCTGTCGCAGATTCAAGTCTTTCTGAGTCATCAAATATTTCAGAATTTTATGATCTGAAAACACATGACATTTCTCACCGAAAAGATAATGGCGCCAAATTTTTAAAGCAAATACGATCGCAACTAACTCAAGGTCGTGCGTTGGCTAATTCCTTTCATGCGGTTTCAATTGTCTCAAGGCATAAGCTATGGCTTTGCCTTCCTGCTTCAAAACACATCCCAGACCATTCAACGAAGCATCACTATATATCACAATTTCTTTACCAGATTCTAGCTGTACTAGCACTGGAGCTTCAGTCAATAGAGCTTTCAACTGATCACAACTTTTCTGACACTTTTCAGACCATTTGAATTTCACATCTTTTTTGAAGCAATCCAGTCAACGAAGTTGCAATCATCGAAAAGCCTTTTACCAACCGGCAGTAATAACCAGCAAGTCCCAGAAAACTACGGACTCCAGACACATTTTTTGGAGGCTTCCACTCTAAAATAGCTGAAATCTTGCTCGGATCAACTCGTATACCGGATGCTGACACAATATGCCCCAAAAAGCCAACTTCACACAACTAGAACTCGCATTTACTAAAATTTGCATACAATTGCTTACCATGTAGAGTTTGTAGCACAATTCTCAAATGCCCGGCATGCTCAATTTCATCACATGAATAAATCAAAATGTCATCATTGAATACAACAACAAATCGATCTAAATGCCCGTACCTCGTTTTAAAAACAGTTTTCAGAATGTCTGAATATTTTACTCACAACTGATAGTATCCCGATCTCAGATCTATCTTTGAAAACACAGTAGCTCCTTTCAGCTGATCAAACAAATCATCGATTCTGGGCAGAGGATATTTGTTCTTAATAGTCACTTTGTTTAACTGACGGTAATCAATGCACATTCTCATCGTGCCATTTTTCTTTTTCACAAATAGAACGGGAGCACCCCAAGGAGAAAAGCTCGGTCATGCAAAACTTCTGTCTGTCAATCCTTGCAACTGAGACTTTAATTCTTTGAATTTTGTCGGAGCCATTCTATACGGAGCTTTTGAGACAGAAGTTGTCCCCAGCACTAACTCAATGCCAAACTCAACTTCTCGTATCAGAGGTAATCCTGGTAATTCTTCAAGAAACACATCAGGGAACTCACAAACCGCAAGCACAAATTCAACTTTCTTTTCTGTCACTTTCGTATCAATCACATACGCAAGATAAGCTTCACAACCCTTTTTCATATAATTCAGAGCTTTCATCGAAGATATCACTGCCGGTATCCCCTTCAAATCATTGGACTCAATCCGTAGTATTTCATCATTCTTACATCTCAAATCAATAGCCTTCTGTTTCCAATTCACAATAGCATCATGCAATGTTAGCCAATCCATCCCCAAAATTGTATCGAACTCATCAAAGGGTAATAACATCAAATTAGCCGAGAAACAGATATCTCGAAACATCAACGAACAATTCTTGCACACTTTGTCAACCAGAACACACTTGCCTAAGGGGTTAGATACTCTAATTACAAATTCAGTAGACTCTATAAGAAAATTCTTACTAGATACTAAGTTCATGCATATATATGAATGAGTAGACCCTGGATCTATCAATGCAATCACGGAAGTATCATAAAGAGTAAAAGTACTGGTAATGACGTCTGGAGACGAAGCTTTATCACGAGCGCAAATATCATAAGCTCTGGCAGGTGCTCCCGCCTCAGATCTCGCAGCTGTATCTTTCGTAGCTCTCTGGCTACCACTCACATTTCCCGTGCTTCTAGAAGGTCTACCCCTAGCTAAAGCATTATTTGACTTTGGATTTTGTATAATCTCTTGCTCAACAAACTTGGGACAGTCTTGGATAAAGTGATCTAAATATCCACATTTGAAACAAGCTCGATCATTTAATCGACAATTGTCCGGATGTCTTTTACCATAATGTCTACACTTGGGTCGCTCAGCTCTGACATTTCTAACACTTGCAATTGAAGTAGCTGGAGCTCGGAATCTCGAATATTATCTTGCACGATCTCTACTTGAATGTCCCACATTAGCCTTTGAACGACTATAATCATCTCGGAATTTCTTTGATGCCGACTGATATGACTTACTCGTTGTTCATTTTCGCACCTCTCTAGCTTCTGAATTACCTTTTCTTTTATCTTTCCTGAGCTCTTCGGCTTTACATGCTAGATCAAAAAGAACAACAAACTCTTTTATTTCCAAAATTTTGATTAACAAGCGGAAATCTTCATTTAAGCCATCTTTGAACCTTTTACACATTATTGCCTCAGCCGCTACACATTCTCATGCAGACTGGCTCAGTCTCACAAATTCTCGCTCGTATTCTGTAACAGACATATGACCCTGAACTCTTCGGTCCCATATTTACGAATTTTATCGATCGGAGGCTTATTTAACATATTCAGATTTATAACCGGAGGTACAACAGGAGTCTAAGGGGGATTAGGTAAAGGCAAAAGTTGAGGAACAGCTGGATTTGCTCTAACATACTGAGCGAACCACTCATTCATCATTTGGAAGAAGGCTTGTTTAGCCTTTCCTTCCTGATCGCTAGTAACTGGTCTAGAATTAGACAGCGCTAGCCCTTGAGCGGGAGCAGGCGCATTACTTTCGACACGTCAGCTACGACTCGTTTGAGATCCATTTACTATACGAAAAACACATTTTATCTGTCAGGATTCATCACACTATCACAGTTAAAATATATGGCATGTATAGCTAGACTCTCACACGTTACGTTAGTTCTAGAATCGACTAAACTGCAGCTCTGATACCAACAAATTGTAACACCCCTAACCCGTATCTGTCATCAGACTAGGGTTAAGAGGCATTACCGGACATATCGGAACATTTTACGCTCATTTCACAACATCAATCATACAACATCATTTCATAATAATTCATACTCATATAGTCCTTCTAGAAGGTCTACGATACCTTAAACATGCTTTAAATAAGGATCGTGCTTTAAAGAAGGTTCGAAACTAAACCGATCACATATAGAAACTTTGCAAAACTTAGAAAAATTTTCTTTAAAAATAGGGTAAACGCCCGTGTGGCTATGTCGTGTGCCTCACACGACCATGCCTTAGACCATGTCTTACCCTGTGTGCAACACTGATTTGGGTCACACGGCCTATCACATGCCCGTGTGTCTGGCCCGTGTGAAAAATTGACTTCGATCACACAGCTTGTCACACACCTGTGTGTTTGGCCCGTGTGCAAGTTTGACTTGCTTCGAATTGGAACATTAAAGGACACGGTCGAGACACACGCCCATGTGTTCAACCGTGTCGGAAAATATAGGTCATTTGCAAGGCAAATTGGCCAACCAAAATTTGGGTCAATCCTACAAGCATCAAACAAGCATTAGTTCATGTCCTAAAGGCAGCCAAAAACATACCAAATCATGCACAATTTGACCCGTAACAACATCATTCATTTCCATATACAAATCCAACTCAAACATACCAGTTCAAAGTACCAACTTCACATCAAAACATGTGATTCGTACATCATATTAATCCATTTCAATTCATAGCATTTCTCATCATATCAATTTCCCAAATCAACCATGAAACTTACCAAAATTGACCATTTCTTTTGGCCATTCATTAGCACATCAAAACATACCAAATTTTGCGTCACATAGCATGCACTAAATTCACTCCATAATCGCATTCATTATCAAACAATATCACATTGCTATATTTACATATTCCAAAACATAATCAAAGTTCTCTAGCCTATACATGTCATACTTTAATATGTACATTTTCAAAAGGTACCAAAATTATAGTTTGATAGCGTGGTGGTGATTCTCGATGATCCCCGAGCTTCTAGTAGCTTCGATAATATATAAAACAATGCAAACACACACAAAGTAAGCTTTCAAAAGCTTAGTAAGCCATATACAAATAAACTTATCACATAGAACCATTATAAACCATTTCATTCATATGAACTATGGCATAACACATTAACAAATTCATATTTCCCATCTAGCTTAATTGTTCATAACCAATTGCTTATAAACATACCACATTTTCATGGAGCTCACATATCAAATGATCATATTTATACTTATCCTTCTTTGCCAAATTTCATATACATTTCATACGTACCTGAAATGGATATATATTCACATATTCACTCATATCTCAAAATGCCCGTTGAACAGTTCGAAATCAAATAGAATACTCAGATAGCTCGGAAAGCTTGTACAATGCCAACGTCCCAGACGTGTTCTTTTATGTAATCAATATCGATGCCACTGTCCCAGATGGGGCCTTACACGAAATCAAATACGATGTTGATGTCCCAAACATGGTCTTACATGCAAAACACAATTCGATGCCAACATTCTAGATATGGTCTTACACGATAAAACATATCGGAATTCTATGTCATGACATATGTAACAGCTCAATTTTGGGGCTAGTTGGAACAGTGGTTACGGGACCACTAAAATGAGGTCGAGGAAAAAATTATTTTGGCGTTGTTTTATGTGTTGTAGCATAATTGTATGGATGCATGAAAATTTTGGTGCTTTAATTTTGATGATTGTATGCTTAATTGTGAAAAAGGACTAAATCACATAAAGTGTGAAAGTTCTATTTTTCAAGGTAGAGGTGTCAAATAGCCATAGAATATTAAATTGGAGGTTCTTAAAGTGCAAATAGGCCAATTGGAATGTGTTGGCCGGCCATAGGAATGAAGGAGACAATAGCATTAAATGTTGGTCAAATTTGGTAAAGATTAGGTAATAAAAAAATGACTAAAATTAAACAAAAAGATGAGATATCATCTTTTACTATTCATTCTTCTTCTACCACCGAAATTTGAAGGGAGAATAGGGGTTCTTGAAGTTCAAAATTTCAGCTACATTTCATCCTCGCTAGTAAGTCAATTTGATGATTATTTTTGATGATTTTTGTACTTTTGGAGTCCCCAAAGCTTAAGCTAGCTAATGAGGGGACTAATTTGTGATGTGGTTGAAAGTATAAGGACTTGCCATGAGAATGGTTATGTTGTTAGCTGAGTTTTTATGGAAGAAAATGAATGTTAGGAAGATGAGAAACAACTTTTGTGAAAGGTGTTAGCATGAAAACACCTAAATAGGACTTAAATGCAAAGAATGAATTTGTGTCATAAATGCATAAAAAGGTGGGAATTATGAGAAGTTGTAAGAGAAATAAATGTTTAGCTAGGCTTGTTTATTGAGAAAATATGTTGAAAAATAATTTACGAGCCTAGGGGCAAATCGTAATTTTTCCATAATACAAGGGCAAAATGGTCATTTTTGCCTACGTGTAGATTTTGATGTATTATGATCATAGAATAATCTAAATGAATGAATTTCATTGTTATAGATCAAGAAGAGCATAGAATCAACCTTGACTGTGGAAAAGGCAAGGTGACGGATTAAACCGTTAGTTAACACGTTTTGCACCGAGGTAAGTTTATGTGTAAACAATGCATTTTATATATACATTGTTGTTGATAATTAATGTGTAGTTTGATTGAGAATTTGAACAGTTCAAGTGGAATGAATGTGGTAGTTATTAAATAATTGTCATATGAATTACGAAATAGAAATGTGAATGTATAATGGCAATGCTTAACGGTGGGTTGAGAGCAATACCACCATATTAGTTAATTACGATGGGCTATGTGTGATACCATCATCTGTTTATTAATTGGTGGGCTAGGTGCGATACCACCGTAATTGTCCTTTCGGTGGGCTATGTGCGATATCACCCTAATAAAAACTGATGGTGGGCTAAGTGCGAACCTAACGAATAATTTGGTTATGAGTAGTTGATTATGAGATTATGATATGTTGTATTATATGACATTGTGGTGTTAAATGCAGGGAAGCATACTGACGAATGTATGCATTAAGCTTGTGATATGTTTGGAATGTGAAATTGGAAGGAATAAGTAAGCATGATTATGAATTTGGATTGTTTCTTGCTAAGTATGTGATGTTATATACTTGTTTAGCACCTATTATAATGTTATATTGTTTACATGTAAACTTACCAAGCTTAAAGCTTACTCCCCTTCTCTTTTTCCCTTGTTTTATTGAGTTTAAGAGGCGAGCCAAGATACGAGGATAACCGGAAGATCACCCACACTATCAGCTTACCTCGGTATATCTAGACTTAGAAATTTTGTATATGGCATGTATAGGGGCTAGACTAGATAGATCAATATGTTATTTTGGCCAAAAGTATGTTGGCCCTTTATTAGGATAACTATTTTGTATATTGCCATGGTTGATGGCTCACCTTATCATTTATGAAGATATGAAATTATTCATGGAAGTTCATATTGCAATTATGAGTTGTTTATTGATATGTTGAATGGATCCATAAGATGTGAGCTAGAGGGGTGCAAAAAGCTTGGCAAATAGCCTTGTTCTTGTCCATATTGGTAGGCACACGGGCGTGTGTCTAGGCCGTGTGTGACAAACGGCCAGTTCATGGGCGTGTGCCCAGGCCGTGGGAAGTCTGCATCTTGAAATTGGAATTTGAATTGTCATATGGTTGAAGCACATGGGCATGCCCGGACTGTGTGGATTAATCAAAGGCGACCACGGGCCAGCCATATGGGCGTGTGTCCAGGTCGTGTGATTCAAGCCAGTGTCGACCACAGGCATCGAACACGGGCATGTGAGATGATACATAGGTGTGTCATCTCCCCCCCACGGGTGTGTACCCCTGTTCAGGAAAATTTTTCTTAGGTGTATAAAAGTTTCCAAATTATCCCGGATCCCTTTTAGAAGCATGTCTAGTGCCTCGTAGGTCCATTATAAGGATGATAGACACATGGATGGAAAAGTTTTAATTTGAAAAGAGTTTTATAGCCAAAAGTTGTAAAATCGTGCAAGTTAAGTATGGTAAGGCCTCATGCCCGATTCCGGTATAGAATACAGGTAAAGGGTATTACATTTAGTGGTATGAGAGCCATGGTTTAGTCGATTCTCGGACTACCGTAGAGTGTGTGAGAGTCTAGCCATGCATGCCATAAGTATATAATGATAGTGTGGTGGCTTCTGATGATTCTAAACTTTGTTTTCATGTAGTATATGGATCCCGATCAATCGGCTGCTGATGACGCAGCTAGTAATGCGCCAACTCCTGCGCAAGGGATCACGCTTGTGTAGAGTGGACCCGAGACTAAGGGTCAAGGAGAAGAGGCTCAAGAAGCCTTTCTCCAAATGATGAGTAACTGGTATACTGAGTATGTACGAGCAAACCCCAATGCTCAACCTCCTCCTATACCTCAGCCAGTTCCTGTAGCTCCCCAAGGTATAGAATTTGTGAGGACAACTAAGCCTACAGTAGACAAAATTCGAAAGCAAGGGGCTGAGGACTTTCGAGCTAATATAGATGATGACCCTGAGAGGGCAGAGTTCTCGCTTGAGAACTCGATGAGAGTATTTGATGAACTCTCCTGTACGCTTGAGGAGAGCTTGAAGTGTGACGTGTCCTTACTGAGGGACTCGGTATACCATTGGTGGAAAACATTGACGCCAGTGATTCCGAAGGAGAGAGTGACGTTGGACTTCTTTTTGGAAGAGTTTTGAAAGAAATATATAAGTCAACGGTTTGTGGACCAAAAACGGAAGGAATTCCTTGAGTTAAAGCAAGGAAAAATGACTGTGGCGGAATATGAGCGCGAATTTGTTAGGCTTAGTAAGTACGTACAAGAGTGCATGTCTACAGAAGCCATTGTATGCAAGAGGTTTGAAGATGGGCTGAATGAGGATGTCAAACTTTTAGTCGAGGTTTTAGAACTAAAAGAATTTGTAGTACTAGTGGATAAGGCCAATAAGGCCGAAGAATTAAGTAAGGAAAAGAGGAAGGTCGTGAGTGAGGCTCGGGATGCAAGAAAAAGGCCGATGAGTAAATCCTACCAAGCTCAATCGAAGAGGTCCAAGGAAGTGAACCCTTGGATGACTACATCAGTCAGGAATTTGCAAAAGAGAGCGAGGCAATATGTACTCAGGTTCAAGAGTTCAGGCCACTTCGATGGCAAGTGTGGGCAATCCGAAGCCCAAATCGAAGTGCCCAAGTTGTGGCAGACATCACACTAGAGAGTGTTGGGGAAACAATCAAAATTGTTATAAGTGTGGGTCCCCTGACAATTTCATCTGAAACTACCTTAAAAGGGATGACAAGGAAAGGAAGCAAGAGATAAGATCAAGCAGTGTATCTTCTAGAGGTAGGCCACAAAAGAACCGGTGAGGTGGGACTAGTGGTAGAAGTGTATCATGAGACTCTACTGTAAGACCAGAGGGTCGGGCGCCAGCAAGGACTTATGCTATTCGCGCTCGAGAAGAGGCATTATCGCTAGATGTAATAACGGGTACATTTTCTCTTCATGACACCTTTGTTGTTGCTTTGATTAACCCGGGGTCAACCCATTCTTATATTTGTATGAGATTGGCATCTAGTTTGAATATGAATTTTGAGTCTACTAAATTTGTGGTAAAGGTGTCGAACCTGTTAGGTAAACATGTGTTAGTTAACAAAGTGTGTAGGAACTGTTCTTTGACAATTAGGAGTCATTGCTTTCCGGTAAACCTTATGTTGTTGTCGTTTGATGAATTTGTTTTGGTTCTTGGTATGGATTGGTTGACTACCCATAGTGTTTTAATGAATTGTGGTAGTAAATTTATTGAATTGAAATATGAAAATAGAGATGTTATTCGGGTTGAACCAGGTGAGTCAATTAATTTACCGATGACGGTTTCTTCCATAGTGGCTGAGAAATATCTGAGAAAAGGGTACGAGTCATATCTCACTTTCGTGTTAAATAATTAAGAGTCTGAAGTAAATATTGAAACAGTGCCGATTGTATGTGGGTATTCAGATGTATTCTCGAAAGAGTTACCCGGACTACCCCCAGTTAGAAAGGTCAAGTTTAGAATTGAGTTAATTTCGGGAACGACACCTATTTCAGTTGCTCCGTGTAGGATAGGCCCACTAGAGTTGATAGAACTGAAGGTTCAGTTGCAAGAGTTAACGGATAAGGGTTTTGCAAGACCGAGCTATTCACCATGGGGTGTTCCGGTACTTTTTGTAAGGAAGAAGGGTGGGTTGATGAGATTGTGCATAGACTACAGACAGCTCAACAAAGTAACTGTGAAGAACAAGTATCCTTTACCAAGGATAGATAATCTATTTGATCAACTAAAGGGAGCTACGGTGTTCTCCAAGATTGACCAGAGGTCCGGTTATTACCAGTTGAGGGTTAAGGAGAAAGATGTGCTGAAAATGGCATTCCAAATGAGGTATGGCCATTATGAGTTTCTGGTCATGCCATTCGATTTAACGAATGCTCCTGCGATTTTTATGGATATAATGAACCATGTCTTCCGACCGTATTTGGACAAGTTTTTGGTCATTGATGGCATATTAATTTATTCTTGGGATAAGAGTGAACATGCAGAGCATCTGAGAATTGTCTTACAGACTTTAAGAGACAAGCAGTTATATGCTAAGTTTAGTAAGAGTGAGTTTTGGCTTAGAGAGGTCGGATTCCTAGGACACATTGTGTCGGGTAATGGTATTAGAGTTGATTCGAGAAAAATCTCGGCTATCGTGGAGTGGAAACCACCGAGGAATGTGTCGGAAGTCACAAGCTTTTTGGGTTTAGCGGGGTACTATAGGCGGTTTGTGAAGGGATTCTCCATGATTGCTACCCCGATGACGAAACTGTTGCCCAAGGATGTTAAGTTTGAATGGACTGAAAAGTGCCAATAAAGTTTCGAGAGATTGAAAACATTGTTGACGAAGGCACCAAATTTAGTGCAACCTGAACCGGGAAAAGAGTTTGTGGTCTACAGTGATGCATCGTTAAATTGTCTCGGTTGTGTGTTGATGCAAGAGGGTAAGGTAATCGCTTACTCCTCGAGGTAGTTAAAACCGCAGGAGAAGAATTATCCAACTCATGATTTAGAGTTGGCCGCGATTGTTTTCGCATTAAAAATTTGGCGACATTATTTGTATGGTGAGAAATGTCGAATCTTCACAGACCATAAGAGCTTGAAGTACTTGATGGACCAAAAGGATTTGAATTTGCGACAACGGCGGTGACTTGAGTTATTGAAGGACTATTAGCTAGCGATTGATTACCATCCGGGGAAAGCGAATGTAGTTGTGGATGCCCTGAGTAGAAAATCCTTGTATGCTTTGAAAGCTATGAGTACAAGTTTGTCATTGTCTGATGATGGTGCTATATTGGTCGAGTCGGGAATTAGGCCACTATTTGTTCAACAAATATGTGAGGCTCAAAGGAATGATAATGAGCTGCAAGCTAAGAAAGCTAAGTGCAAATCAGAGAATGATTCTGAATTCCGGGTGAGTTTGGATGGTTGTTTAATGTTCCATGACAGGATTTGTGTTCCTAAGGATGATGAGTTGATTCAGAAGATATTGAATGAAGCACACAGTAGTTATTTGTCAATACATCCGGGCAGTACGAAAATGTACAATGATCTGAAAAAGTTTTATTGGTGGCTGGGAATGAAAAGGGACATCTCTGAGTTTGTTACAAGATGTTTAATTTGTCAACAAGTGAAAGCTGAACATCAGGTACCTTTGGGAATGCTTCAGCCAGTAATGGTTCCTGAGTGGAAGTGGGATCGGATCGCCATGGATTTTGTGACAGGGTTACCTACGACTCCGAAAAAGAAAGATGCTGTGTGGGTTGCGGTTGATAGATTAACGAAGTCGGCTCACTTTATACTGATGCGTATTGATTATTCACTGGATAAGTTAGCTGAGTTGTACATTGCGAAAGTGGTAAGATTACACGGAGTACCCGTATCTATTATCTCGGATAGAGATTCGAAATTTACTTCGAGGTTTTGGAAGAAGTTACAAGAGGCCTTAAATACAAGATTGAATTTCAATATTGCATTCCATCCTCAAATTGACGGTCAGTCTGAAAGAGTAATCCAAGTTCTTGAGGATATGCTCCGATATTGTGTGCTAGAGTTCGAAGGTAGTTGGGAAAGATACCTACCTTTGGTTTAATTTGCTTACAACTCGAGTATACGGATGACACCGTATGAAGCCTTATATGGTCGTAAGTGTCGGACTCCTTTGTATTGGACTGAGCTTGGTGAGAAGCAAATCCATGGGGTCGACCTGGTTAAAGAGGCTGAGGAAAAAGTGAAAATAATTCAAGATAGTCTGAAAGCTGCTTCAAACCGACAAAAATCGTATGCGGATTTAAAAAGAAAGGAAATCGAGTTTAAAGTGGGCGACAAAGTATTTCTGAAAGTGTCTTCGTGGAAGAAAATATTGAGATTTGGTCGAAAAGGGAAATTGAGTCCGCGGTTCATAGGACCGTATGAGATTACCGAAAAGATTGGGCCAGTGGCATACCGGTTGGCTTTACCGGTAGAGTTAGAGAAAATTCACAATGTGCTTCATGTATCGATGTTAAGGCGTTATCACTCCGATCCTTCACATGTGATTCCTTCAATAGAAATTGAGATACGACCGGATATGACCTATGAAGAGGAGCCGATTAAAAGTTTGGCTCGAGAGGTGAAACAGTTAAGGAACAAAGGCATAGCTTTAGTAAAGGTGTTATGGAAAAAACACGGTGTAGAAGAAGCTACGTGGGAATCGAAAGAAGTCATGAGGAAGCAATTTCCTAACCTTTTTTCCGGTAAGATTTTCGAGGGCGAAAATCTCTAAAGGAGGGGAGAGTTGTAATAGCCCGATTTTGGGGCTAGTTGGAACAGTGGTTTCGAGACCACTAAAATGAGGTCGAGGAAAAAATTATTTTGACGTTGTTTTATGTGCTGTAGCATAATTGTATGGATGCATGAAAATTTTGGTTCTTTAATTTTGATGATTGCATGCTTCATTGTGAAAACGACTAAATCGCATAAAGTGTGAAAGTTTTATTTTTCAAGGTAGAGGTGTCAAATAGCCATAGAATATTAAATTAGAGGTTTTTAAAGTCCAATTAGGCCAATTGGAATGTGTTGGCCGGCCATAGGAATGAAGGAGACAATAGCATTAAATGTTGGTCAAATTTGGTAGAGATTAGGTAATAAAAAAATGACTAAAATAAAACAAAAAGATGAGATATCATCTTTTACTATTCATTCTTCTTCTACCACCGAAATTTGAAGGGAGAATAGGGGTTCTTGAAGTTCAAAATTTCAGCTATATTTCATCCTTGCTAGTAAGTCAATTTGATGATTATTTTTGATGATTTTTGTACTTTTTATAGTCCCCAAAGCTTAAGCTAGCTAATGAGGGGACTAATTTTTGATGTGGTTGAAAGTATAGGGACCTGCCATGAGAATGGTTATGTTGTTAGCTGAGTTTTTATGGAAGAAAATGAATGTTAGGAAGATGAGAAACAACTTTTGTGAAAGGTGTTAGCATGAAAACACCTAAATAGGACTTAAATGCAAAGAATGAATTTGTATCATAAATGGATGAAAAGGTGGGAATGGTGAGAAGTTGTAAGAGAAATAAATGTTCAGCTAGGCTTGTTTATTGAGAAAATGTGGTGAAAAATAATTTACGAGCCTAGGCGCAAAATCGTAATTTTGCCATAGTACAAGGGCAAAATGGTCATTTTTGCCTAAGTGTAGATTTTGATGTATTATGATCATAGAATGATCTAAATGAATGAATTTCATTGTTATAGATCAATAAGAGCGCAGAATCAACCTTGATCATGGAAAAGGCAAGGTGACGAATTAAACATTTAGTTAACCCGTTTTGCACCGAGGTAAGTTTATGTGTAAACAATGCATTTTATATATACATTGTTGTTGATAATTAAAGCATAATTTGATTGAGAATTTGAACAGTTCAAGTGGAATGAATGTGGTAGTTATTGAATAACTGTCATATGAATTACGAAATAGAAATGTGAATGTATAATGGCAATGCTTAACGGCGGGCTGAGTGCGATACCACCATATTATTAATACCTGAATTATATTAATACCTCTTTCGAGGATACTAACGACTGACTTTAGGTTGATTAATTGAAATCTCTTTCTAATTAAAACCCCTATTGTCGCATTAACTCGATCTATGGATTCCCTTATTAGGTTTGACCCTAATTCGGCAGATTTTCGTCGCCCTATTTCTAGGGTTGCAATCAACTCCGCTTAATTGTGTTGATCTACTCTTAAACAGGGACTTTTGCTCCACTGAATAAGCACATTCGACTTGAATCAATAACCTGAATTATCAAAACAAGAATAAGAACTCACAATTAAGAATAAGCGCAATTATTTATCTCATAAATCAAATAATAATAAGATCTGTCTCAGGTTTCATCCCCTCAGGTATTTGAGGGATTTAGTTCATACTAAATTAGGGAAACATCATAAAAGAGGAAAAGCAACAAAACATAAGAAAGCCCAAAAACTTCTAAAGAACTTAATGGGAGATCCTCCGTCTTGATGGAGATCCTTCTCCTAAGCTGTTCCCAATGGTTGTCTTGGAGTATTTTCTCCTTTTACTCGGCGTCTATTCGACGTCCTGTCAAACTCCCCTTTTAAGTTGCCTCCTAGGGTGTTTATATAGGCTTAGAGATGCCTTTCTTGGCCCACAAGTATCATATTCTGAACAAAATTCATCCTTATTTTGGCAAGGAATGCCCGTGTCATACGCCCGTTGTCGATAGCCCAGGCCGTGTTCGATTCGGCTTGCCACACACGGTCGTGCGGTTCGCTCATGTGCGGTGGTCTAGGCCGTGTAGGCCCATTTTGTCCCTTTTGGCCCGTTTCTTGTCTTTTTCGACTTCTTAAGCTCTACTGAGTATAAAACATGAAATTAAGAGATTAGGAGCATCGAATTCATCAAATTTAATGGAAAATCATCCAAAATTAAGCTAATCGTAGGGTTAAAATATGTGTAAATTATGGTTTATCAAATATCCCCACACTTAAGCCTTTGATTGTCCTCAAGCAAAATCCTCAACTCACAATTAAAATTAACTTTCTTAATTCATAATTCTCATCAATAATGTTTCATCATAATTCATAGATAATTCATACATTGATAATTTAACTAAAAAAGTCCTAAAGATTCGAACAATCTAAGTCATAAATTTTATAGCACGAAAATATAGGTGTTTCCCCTTACCTAAATAATTACCTCTAATTCAAAACCGACAAGAATTGACATCCTCACTAAAGATTCACTCAAATCACTCAAAGTGTTTAAGGTTCAAATTAAGCACTTAAAAGTCAACATGAAGAGTTAATCCCATAGGCTTGCATGAAAATCAAATTGATAAACCAAAAAAGTAACATATTTTAATCCCACATTTAGCATACTTTTGGACGATTTATCCTTTTATTTATGTAAAAAGGTGCTCTTAATCCTTTCTTTTCATCTTTTATACTTAGGAAAGCACCCAAGGATGAAAAGAACGAGAAACGGGCTTAAACAGACCAAATTGGGCCAAGATAGAAATCGACACGGCCTAGCCCAAAGACCACACGGCTGTGCCTCATTAAAAGTCCGAACACGGCCTGGCCACAATTCACACGGGCGTGTGTCATGACCGTGTCCCTGTCTCTGGAAAGAGCAATTTCATTCGGGAAAGGATATTTGGAGGCAAAGAAACACATTCCAAAGCCTATTCAAACACCCTGGTAGGAATTCTACTTAAATTAGGATACTTAGGGGCCAAGTAAGGCATCTCAAAGTCTATATAAACACCCAAGGGGGCAACTTGAAAGGGGAAGTTCAGCAGAAGCTGAAACCAGCGTCAAGCTAGGCCAAGGAGCCAAGCCAGAAAGGTCAGAATTGAGGGAATTACTCGAAGTTAGCCAGTTGATCCATCCCAATAAGCCGGAGTTCTACTCAAGACGGCGGATTTCTCCTTCAATTCCTTCAGGGAGTTTTAGGGATTTCTTATGTTTTGTTTTATCTTTTCTCTTGAGATGTTTTATTTATTTGTTATGAACTAAACCCTTCAGATACCTGAAGGGGATGAAACCTAGATGAATCTTGTTATTGTTTCCTGAATTATATGATAAATACTTAGTTTGTTCTTAATTATGCATGCTTAATCCAAATCTGATGTGCTTAGGTGGAGGAGGAATAGACCCTGCTTAAGAGTAGATCGAGCATAATTAAGCGGAGTTGATCGAACGCCTAGAGATAGGGTTACGAGATTTTGCCGGATTAGAGTGAAACCTAATATGGGATATCCATAGATCGATTTACTGCTATTCTAGGGGGTTATTATACGAGAACGAGAGTTTCACTAATTAACCTAGGGTTAGACATTATTCGCCTCGAGAGAGGGTTTAATATACGTTAGGGAGTCCTACGGATCAAACTAAGTGAAGAAATTGTATGGTTCAGTGTTAAATAACAAGTGAAGTCTAGGTGGATTCTTCTTAAGGGTATCGTCATGATCAACTGAGTTTTTCTTCAAGTCATTTCCCAATTCGGTCTTTTTGTCTTTGTGTCTTTAGCTTAGTAGTCATTAATTTAGATTTAAATCAACTTCAGTTTATTTTAGGCTAAATAATAAAAAGAAAGTTAGTATTAGTACTTTTAGTTCCTTTGGGTTCGACAATCTGGTCTTGCCTAAGCTATACTACTGTTCGATAGGTATACTTGCCTTTAATCGTTGTCAGAGTTAGTCTCTAGGTTTGACCATTCGTTTTATAAATTTTAAAGCTCTGATTTCAGCGATAAAGTTTTTGGCGCCGTTGCCGGGGAACTAAAATATTAAGAAAGCTCTAGTTTTATTACTTTAGCCTTTTTTTATTATTACAATTTATTCTTTTTTTTATTATTAGTTTTATTTTTTTTTTACTTTGCTAATTTTTCTTTTATTTGATTTTTCCAGGTAATTTTAGTTTATAGAGGAGATGACACTAAATAACTATCAGTGGCAAGTTATGAGGACAACGCCAACAAAAGCCGCCAGTGTCTTCAACCTCGACGTGGTCACCAGGTTATCTAACCAGCTAGTCTCTCGCAGATACACCCAGTAATGCAATATGATTTGAATCTAGGAGGCGTGGCGAATCCTGAGTACCCACCCTACGGATATGGCATGGAAAACAAGCAAGCTTACTATACGGGTAACTATTCTAGACCACAAAATAATTTTTGTAATAACACTTATAACGCAGGTTGGAGTTACCATCCCAATTTTTCGTGGGATGATCAAAATAGCCAAAGACCGGAACTTCCTCCAAACTTTCAACAACCACCTCACCAACAGGAAGAGGAGTCACACCTTGAGGAGATGCTGACAGAATTCATGGCAGCCACAGAAAACCGCTTCCAAGAGACTAAGGAAACACTCAAAAGCAACGAGAACCGAGTCGGGGAACTTACTAAGTCAGTCAAGGAAGTCATTAATGCAGTCGAACAACTCGCAAAGCTAATATCAGAACTACCATAAGAAAACTTGCCAAGCAATACTGAAACTAACCCGAGAGAGCAAAATCAAGCCATTTAGGATAGTGAAGGGTTAGACGAACCAAACCCAAGGGAAGAACCTATGGTAAGTGAAGGTAAGGTTGAGGTGTGCCATGATTTACCAAAATCGGTAATTACAGAGTACCAACCTCGTGTGCTATATCCCGATGCAATAAAGAAAGACCACATAGAGGAAGAATTCGGTGAACTCACACTTCGTGTAGATGACGAAACAATCACTCTTCAAGCTCTTGACTCAGCTAGGACATCGAGTAATAACGGTAACGACATTAATTCTACTGATAACTATTTGGTTCAACCTTCTTTATAGGAAGCATCACGAAATCACCTGGCTGAGCTAGATCTTAGACCTCGTGCCAACAAAGAATAATTATATGAGGAACGAAGCCTTAGGGTCGACAAATTAGAAGAGTGGAAAACACAACTTAAAGAAGAACCAGAACCACACAAAGTGAAACCGAAGGAGCCCCCAGACGAGCTGATATGAACAACGAATCACTTCAAAGTAGGAGATCATGTATTGTTGAATAAGACCCTCGAATCACCAATTCAGACCTCAAGACAAACGAAGAAATCACATTTGAGGTACTTAATGTCTTCCTATACAGCACAGTCGAGTTAAGCAATCCTAAATTTGGCACTTTTGAGGTAAACATTACTCAACTTAAACTATATATCCATAACCGAAGTGATCGCATGAGAAAGGATTTTCACCTCCTCAAACCAACATGACCATACGAATGAGAGGTAAAGTTTAGCTTAAGACTATAAACGAGCGCTTCTCGGGAGGCAACCCGAGCACTAACCCAATTTTTACATTTTTTATTTTTTTATTTTTTTATTTTTTATTTTTTCTTTTCTTTTTCCTTTTAGCACCTAACCATAAACTAACCAAAGAGCAGATTTCTAGGCCGCACGGCCCTACACACGGGCGTGCCCGTGGCCGTGTGGAAGCTAGGGGATGAACCATGGGCGTGCCAATAGCCGTGCACGACATAGAAAAATTTCTTTTCCCAACACGGGTGGCGATAATAGTCCACGCCCGTGCCAACGCCCCGTGCGAGGTTATTGTGTAAAGCGATCTCCGACGACCTTCAGCCCGAGCTTGTTTAATAGGACTCTGAAACATGGGAAAGAAAAGGGGGTAAGCTTATAAAGCTCAGTAAGTTCACATGTAAAAATAATAAGCATTAGCAATGAATTTAGCTTACTACTAAGCTATAATAACTTGCATAAATAATGCTAAGTTCTTACTTTCTCTGTAACATCCTGAAAATGGGCCTATGCATTTTTGCTTAATTTTATGAAATAGCATGTTTATTGTGATATGGATGTGTCGTGTGCATTTTTAGAACCTTGGAAATGTAAGGAAATGTCCTGGAAATGTAAGGAAATGCTTTAGAAATGTTAAGTTTCAAAAGAGGAAAGTGAACATTTCTGGAAACTTGAAAATGTAAGAAATGTTAAGTTCAAAAGAGGAAAGTGAACATTTCTGGAAACTTGGAAATGTAAGAAATGTTAAGTTTAAAGGAGGCAAACGAACATTTTTGGAAACTTGGAAATGTAAGGAAATGTAAGGAAATGTAAGGAAATGTAAGGAAACATTTTAGGAGAAGTTAAGTTCTGAGGTTAAGAGAGGGAAGTAAAGCAGGGTGGCCTTAAGAAAATTTATGGGTGAAATATGACACACAAACAGGCTTGGAAAAGTGGCCTCGAGATACCACTTAAGGCCCCGGGTGAGTGACGCCACAAGCTATGCAAGTGGGCCTGAGTTCGAGTCACTTAGGAAGCAAAATAAAAATTTTTATTTTTGCTACAAGGAGCAGAGAGATGGACAGCAATAAGGCTTTTAAAAGAGGAGTTTTATTCTCTTTAAATTTCGGCTAAATAGGAGATAAATAATAGATTTATTTATCATTATGTTCAAGAGATAATTGTTGGATTAATTCTTTTAAAAGTGATAATTCAAGGGATAAAGCTATCAAAATAGAAGAGTGGTGGCCAAGTAAGGGACTCTAGCTTAGTAATTTCGGCTATAAAAGGAAGAGTAAGGCTATTCTTCATTCATTCTTTTCTCTTCAAGAAAACCTCTGCCGAAATTCTCTAAAGTTTCTCCTCTTCTCTCTGCCAAATTCTCTCTGCCATTATTCTCTTTTTCTCTTTTCTTTTCTTCTTCTATTACAAACACAATCAAAAGCCAAAGATGCCAATAGCCCTAGCCGATTTCTCACTAAGCCTCAAGAGCCAAAATTGTTATCCACATCAAAGCCATAACCGAATACTATTAAGGGTTCAAGCAAGAGTTCCATCGAATTCTTCAGTAAGGGTAAGATTAGGTTAGATTCTCATTCTATTTCTTTTAAGGCTGTCGAAATTAAGATTCTAATACCCTTAATATCTTGTTTCCGAAACTTTGAAGAGATCTTTCGGGATTTACTAAGTGTTGACTACAAGGAAAGAGAAGTTCTTTTCCCGAAGGTACACCATAGGCCGCGTGTTCCCTAGTTATTCGGTGAGTTTCGGGATTTAAAATCCACAAGGTAAGTGTCTATAGCATTCGGTCAAGGCTTATTTTGATATCTAGATCTATTTCATAATTGTTTAAAAAGTCGAAACTAACCTGGGATGTGATTTAATGTTTGGCCGAATACAAGAAGGAATACAACAAAGTTTCGAGACTTGATTCTTAAGTCAATCGGCAACAAGGTAAGTTTTAGTGTACTAATCCTACTAGGATTTGGATTTATGGCCGAATGGCTCTTTACTAAGTATTAAATGATTGATTAAATGTAGAGATCTAAGATCTAAGGCATTAGATCATGCTTTTCGGGATTTGGATTGGAAACCCTAAGCGAATCAGGTGTGTACCTCACACTATTTCTTGATACATTTATGGCAATAATTAATATATGCATGTTTATAAGAATATGAATATGGCTAAGGTACCATGTTATGGTACAAAGTATTCAAGTACGTTTCCTACTCCTACTAGGATTATGAAATATGTTATATTTAACATGAGAATAATGATAAGAATGTGAACTTTGGCATGTTAATGCATAATATGATATGGGGCATATGGGTTATTGAAAAGGGCAAGTGAATGTGGTGACCTAAGACCACGAAATTTGAATGTGGTGACCTAAGACCACGAAATCTGAATGCGGTGACCTAAGACCGCGATATCTGAATGTGGTGACCTAAGACCACGGTATCTGAATGTGGTGACCTAAGACCACGAATTTTATAAGGGCGATGAGCATGTCGACTGCAGCGACTGCCTTCGATGGAGTGTAGCGGAAGGAGGGTCGACTTAGTAGTCCCCACGGTGTACAGGTTGGTACGGGGAAGTGTAGCGGATGGCTAACTAGGCTTGGGTTTCGGGTTTGCATCATTATTTTATATCTGTTATATGAATAAGTATGCGATATGATATTGTATGCCTGAATTGTTAAGTTTTAGTGTTGGTTACACATTGAGTCTGTTTGACTCACCCCGTTGTGGGAACCTTTTTCAGGTGACGATCAGTAATGGACGGGGTCGGTAGGACCTCAAAGGTGGCCATGCATAGCAAGGAATTTAATTAATTTGGATTTTTATTTTATTAAGTACTTTAATTTAATTTTGGGAATTATTTTGATGTAATAAGGCCATAGTGAATTATTTTATTCCTGTTTTATTTACTATGTTACGAAATTTTAATTATTAAAGATTAAGTCAATTTAATTTAAGATAAACTCTAATTATTTGTCACCTTAAATAAATGGGTTTTCAATATAAAATAAACTCGTTTTTCAACTCAAGCCCAACCCAAAACAAAATTTCTTTCAAAATACCCAAGTTTTCCTAAGTAACAAAAGAATTTTGAACCGGTTTTCTTCGAGGAACATACCAGATCCGGTCAGGGCTTGTGGGCCGGGTTTGGGGTGTTTCAATTTGGTATCAAAGCCCAGTTTTAAACTCTCGGCCTGTGGTTTAAGGCCCAAAACCTTTTCAAATCGAGCCCAAATGAGTTTTTGAAGATAAGCAGGGTTTTTCTGGCATGGCACCTAAGTCTCCGACCCACAGTCCACCAGGTAAGTACCCCTAACCTTTGGGTGATTTATACTGTGATCTGTAGAAGGGTAGAAATAGAATGGAATGTAGATTAGTATGATAGGTACTTGAACTATAAGGCTATCTTACCCCAACAGTTACATAAGACTTAAATGCTTAATAAAACAAACCTGTGTCTAAGTCGCCGAGTTAGGGTGTGGTAACCATTATGCGCATGTCTAGGATTAGATCCGAAAGAGCCTGGTATTTAAGCAGTCCTAGTGACTCACCTCCTCTTCGCAGGAATCCTACCTGGTGCGTAGCTTTAGTTCACCCTAACCAAGAGGACTTATTCATGGGCTAAACCCCTAACTAAAACCCGAAAGGGATTAGCCACATTTTTATGGAAACCCTAGTTTTAAAATGACTGAATTACCCTTTTGATTTATACAAGCTATCCCATAAATTTTTTCTGAAATATTTCTTGATTTACAAAATTACTAAAATACCCCTAGTGGTAAAATTACAAAAATGCCCTTGGTTTATAAAAATGTCCAACTACCCAACAACTTTACCAAAATTTCATTATTTTCTAAAGGTTCAAAAACCCTAATTTGCAAAATATCAAAAATACCTTGATTTTGGAAAATTACAAAATTGCCCCTAACTTATAAAATTACCAAAATGACCCTGATTTCCAAAATTTGTGCAACATCACCGACTTGGAAAACAAATGCTCAAAAAGAACCCTCAAGTTTTGCAAATGTTGAAATACCCTTGATTTAGTAAGATTTACAAATTTACCCTGGTTTATCACCAAAATACCCCCGATTCCAAAATTACCGAAATACCCCTGTAATTTCAAAATTTCTGAAATACCCCCGGGATTTCAAAAATCTCCAAAATACCCTTATTGACAAATTCACCAAGGAACCTTATTTTAAAAATAAAAAATAAAAAATTACGAAAATACCCCTGTAGGGCAAATTACGAAAATACCCCTGGGTAGTGGAAAAACAACAACAATGAAAACTACAACATTTCTCTGAATGAACGAAAGTTCATAATTGATTGATGAATGTATGAATGTAAAGAATGCGTGCATGTATGAATACGAAAGAATCACTCCTAAAAATTCTTTTCATAAAACTTCTTCGCGGGTAATCAGTGGAATAAAAGCTAATTCATAAAATTTCTTAATAAGATTAAAGCGCAGTCGTTAGAAATGAGTTCTAGAGGACATGGTCGTCGTGGACATGGTCGAGGAAGAATGACTGTGTCGGAACCCGTTAGATCGGGTCAAGGGTCTGATAATGAGATACCACCGCCACCACCACCCCCAGTTGTTGGTGTTGAGCAGCAAGCTCAGACGGGGGACGATGCTGTGTTGCAGGCTGTGCTGCGAGTTTTGGAAATGGTGGCTGGAGCGGGTGGAAATATGGGAGCTCGAAAACCTGTACCCGAGCGACTCCGAGCCAATGGGGCTGAGATGTTTCGTGGAGTATCTGGTGTAGCACCCAGTACAGCTGAATATTGGTTGGAAGCAACAGAACGGATTATGGATGAGTTGGATCTAACCCCTGAGGAGAAGTTGAAAGGAATGGTGGCACTGTTCCGCGATGAAGCGTATCAGTGGTGGCTCACAGTTCGGGATGGAGCCACAGCTGAGGATCTGACCTGAGATTATGTTAAGGCAGCATATCAGAAGAAATATGTTGGCACACGGTATATTGATGAGCAGAGGAAGATGTGCCAGATGTGACAACGAGTACGTTCCTCATTTCTGGAATACCTTAATTGCCTTGTTCTGTTAGCTTTTTCTTATATTGCTAAGTGAAGTGCCTGAAACCTTGGAGGTGAACCTAAAGACTGTGCTTAGGAAGTATAATAGTATTATTAAGATTAGAGTGCGCAACGGAAGCGTAGTGTAGTGAGTAGGAGCGCATTTAGCCAAGTAATTTCGAGGACGAAATTATTTTTAAGGGGGGTAGAACTGTAACATCCTGAAAATGGGCCTATGCGTTTTTGCTTAATTTTATGAAATAGCATGTTTATTGTGATATGGATGTGTTGTGTGCATTTTTAGAACCTTGGAAATGTAAGGAAATGTCCTAGAAATGTAAGGAAATGCTTTAGAAATGTTAAGTTTCAAAAGAGGAAAGTGAACATTTCTAGAAACCTGGAAATGTAAGAAATGTTAAGTTCAAAAGAGGAAAGTGAACATTTCTGGAAACTTGGAAATGTAAGAAATGTTAAGTTTAAAGGAGGCAAATGAACATTTTTGGAAACTTGGAAATGTAAGGAAATGTAAGGAAACGTTTTAGGAAAAGTTAAGTTCTGAGGTTAAGAGAGGGAAGTAAAGCAGGGTGGCCTTAAGAAAATTTATGGGTGAAATATGACACACAAACAGGCTTGGAAAAGTGGCCTGGAGATACCACTTAAAGCCCCGGGTGAGTGACGCCACAAGCTATGCAAGTGGGCTTGAGTTCGAGTCACTTAGGAAGCAAAATAAAAATTTTTATTTTTGCTACAAGGAGCAGAGAGATGGACGGCAATAAGGCTTTTAAAAGAGGAGTTTTATTCTCTTTAAATTTCGGCTAAATAGGAGATAAATAATAGATTTATTTATCATTATTTTCAAGAGATAATTGTTGGATTAATTCTTTTAAAAGTGATAATTCAAGGGATAAAGCTATCAAAATAGAAGAGTGGTGGCCAAGTAAGGGACTCTAGCCTAGTAATTTCGGCTATAAAAGGAAGAGTAAGGCTATTCTTCTTTCATTCTTTTCTCTTCAAGAAAACCTCTGCCAAAATTCTCTAAAGTTTCTCCTCTTCTCTCTGCCGAATTCTCTCTGCCATTATTCTCTTTTTCTCTTTTATTTTCTTCTTCTATTACAAACACAATCAAAAGTCGAAGATGCCAATAGCCCTAGCCGATTTCTCACTAAGCCTCAAGAGCCAAAATTGTTATCCACATCAAAGCCATAGCCGAATACTGCTAAGGGTTCAAGCAAGAGTTCCATCGAATTCTTCAGTAAGGGTAAGATTAGGTTAGATTCTCATTCTATTCTTTTAAGGCTGTCGAAATTAAGATTCTAATACCCTTAATATCTTGTGCCGAAACTTTGGAGAGATCTTCGGGATTTACTAAGTGTTGACTACAAGGAAGGAGAAGTTCTTTTCCCGAAGGTACACCATAGGCCGCGTGTTCCCTAGTTATTCGGTGAGTTTCGGGATTTAAAATCCACAAGGTAAGTGTCTATAGCATTCGGCCAATGATTATTTTGATATCTAGATCTATTTCATAATTGTTTAAAAAGCCGAAACTAACCTGGGATGTGATTTAATGTTTGGCCGAATACAAGAAGGAATACAACAAAGTTTCGAGACTTGATTCTTAAGTCAATCGGCAACAAGGTAAGTTTTAGTGTACTAATCCTACTAGGATTTGGATTTATGGCCGAATGGCTCTTTACTAAGTATTAAATGATTGATTAAATGTAGAGATGTAAGTTCTAAGGCATTAGATCAAGCTTTTCGGGATTTGGATTCGAAACCCTAAGCGAATCAGGTGTGTACCTCACACTATTTCTTGATACATTTATGGCAATAATTAATATATGCATGTTTATAAGAATATGAATATGGCTAACGTACCATGTTATGGTACAAAGTACTCAAGTACGTTTCCTACTCCTACTAGGATTATGAAATATGTTATATTTAACATGAGAATAATGATAAGAATGTGAACTTTGGCATGTTAATGCATAATATGATATGGGGCATATGGGTTATTGAAAAGGGGAAGTGAATGTGGTGACCTAAGACCACGAAATCTGAATGTGGTGACCTAAGACCACGAAATCTGAATGCGGTGACCTAAGACCGCGATATCTGAATGTGGTGACCTAAGACCACGATATCTGAATGTGGTGACCTAAGACCACGAAATCTAAATGTGGTGACCTAAGACCACGAATTTTATAAGGGCAATGAGCACGTCGACTGCAGTGACTGCCTTCGATGGAGTGTAGCGGAAGGAAGGTCGACTTAGTAGTCCTCACAGTGTACAGGTTGGTACCGGGAAGTGGAACGGATGGCTAACTAGGCTTGGGTTTCGGGTTTGCATCATTATTTTATATCTGTTATATGAATAAGTATGCGATATGATATTGTATGCCTGAATTGTTAAGTTTTAGTGTTGGTTACACATTGAGTCTGTTTGACTCACCCCGTTGTGGGAACCTTTTTCAGGTGACGATCAGTAATGGACCGGGTCGGCAGGAGCTCAAAGGTGGCCATGCACAGCAAGGAATTTAATTAATGGATTTTTATTTATTAAGTACTTTAATTTAATTTTGGGAATTATTTTTGATGTAATAGGGCCATAGTGAATTATTTTATTCCTGTTTATTACTATGTTACGAAATTTTAATTATTAAAGATTAAGTCAATTTAATTTAAGATAAACTCTAATTATTTGTCACCTTAAATAAATGGGTTTTCAATATAAAATAAACTCGTTTTTCAACTCAAGCCCAACCCAAAATAAACTTTCTTTCAAAACACCCAAGTTTTCCTAAGTAACAAAAGAATTTTGAACCGGTTTTCTTCGAGGAACATACCAGATCCGGTCAGGGCTCGTGGGCCGGGTTTGGGGTGTTTCATTCTCAACTTACTCATTTGTATCCTTTCCAAAGCCTCAACGAGACAAATCCTCACAACAAGTTCTCTAATTGATACAATCATTAAATCACATGCTTATACCTTATTACTCATGTTCACATTAATCTGTTTACTTGAATTGCTGTCACTAAATTATTTATTTCATAATCTACAAAGCTCCAAATTACAAACCGCTAATTTCCCTGAAACTAGACTCGCATATCTTCATACCATAAAATTACTAGAATTTTTGGTCTTGCCAATGAGTATAGTTTATTCATTAAATCTTCCCCTATCTCACTGTTTGACTATTCTGACCTCTCTTCACTACGAATCAATTATCTCCTCGTACAGAATTCATATGACCTTATTGTTTAATTTATTTTAAACTAGAGTCATTCATAATTTCAGGAATATAAATTATATCACATAATTATTTGTTTACAATTTTTAATGATTTTTCCAAGACAGAACAGGGGATCACGTAGTCATTCTGAATCAGTCTCACAAAAATTTAAATGTCTCAAATTATACAAATCCTTTGTTTGGTCAGTTTCTTTTATATGAAAATAGACTCAATAAGATTTAAATCAATATCTCATCCAACTTATAATTCAATTTTTACTATTTTTGGTTATTTTTCAAAATCATGTAACTGCTGTTGACCAAAACAGTTTTATTTGTAAATTTTTGCTCTCACTCACTTTAGTTGTATTCATTACTTACCTACAACAATCTTTCTAATTTTCGAGTACATATCGAGCATATTGCTCATACGTTACACATGCATATACCTACACTTATCACTACAAGCCACACATAATTTCACTTAATCGATTTTCCTGGTGAACTCATCGGTAACCTTACCAAAGGCTTAGAATACAAAGGGCACCTTACTTAATAGCTTGCTTACATACTTGCAACATTCTCACTTAACACATGAGTACTCTTTCATAATATAGGCATATTGTCAATCATGTCATAAAGTGTTACAAGCATAACTGAAAACTCATCACTTACTTAATACTTGATAATCTCAATTACTTACAATCTCAATATTAAATAAGCCTTAAATGCATACCTGTACTCATAATTGTACTCTTTCTTCATGTTCTCACCTTGTCATTTCTTTGACTTACTCTTTGGACTACTCGGGAACCTTTTTCCTTTTTGAACTTACCATTTCCATGTCTTGACATGGTCTTACGTGGTATCCTTGCCTTATGAACTCACCAATGCCATGCCTTGGTATGGTCTTACATGGGACCTTTGCCTTATAGTAACTCATCAATGCCATGTCTTGACATGGTCTTACATGATTTCCTTGCCTTATAGAACTTATCAATGCCATGCCTTGGCATGGTCTTACATGATATCCTTATCTTACCAAATGCCATGTTCCAAACATGGTCTTACATGGCATCCTTGTCTTAGTGCCAATGCCACATCTTGATGTGGTCTTACATGGAGTCCTTAATCAATGCTGATGCCGTGTCTTGACATGGTCTTACACGGGATCCTTGCCTTACCAATGCCATGCCTTGACATGGTCTTACATGGTATCCTTAACCATCAATTCCTCCTTAAATGCCATGTTATGAACGTGGACTTTTCCATCAATTCTTTCTTAATTGCCATGGTATAGCCATGGACTTTGAGATATCAATGCCTTGTCAAGTCATAGCTGAAACAATCTTGCTCAAATTCTCAAGATTAGTCGCATAACTCAATAATAACATTACTAATAACAATAATTACATAATAATAAAATGCTACTCAACTTACATACTTACATTCTAAATCTCATCATATCATCATCTTAACTTATTCTCATCAAACTATGCTAGTGAATACTTTCTTGTTATCATACAAAGCCATAATACAAAATATGGTCTAACATATAAATTGTACAAGTTCTCTTTCCAATATCAAATTATTATCGAACATTAATCATTATATCTGAAACTCAATACTATAGTATTTATGGCCAAAATATCAATTTATCATTCAAATATGCATAATTAAATGCTTATTAAACATATGAACTTACCTCGATACCAAAACGGTCATTTTACCAACTTTCTCGATTTTCGATTTTCCTCCCATTCTACGTCCAAATCTCATTTTTCGGGGTCTAAGATATCACATTTCACTTATTTAATTAATGTACTACCCAAAACAGTCCCTAACTCAAACTTTGGCAAAATTACAATTGTGCCCCTAAACTTTTGCATAAATATGATTTTGCCCCTAGGCTCGAAAATTAAACTTCATCCCTTATTCTTATGTTTTATAACATGCTAATCATTTTTCCTTCGTATGGAAACATCAAATTCTTGCTCTAACATGCACTTATGTACATTAGGTATTTTTGCCGATTATGTCGTTTTACTCATTTTCACTTAAAATCGCTTAGTAAAAGTTGTTTAACATAATTATAAGCTTCATATTCTGCCATAAAACATCAAAATAAATACATTTCACCTATGGGTATTTTTCCAAATATGAACCCTAGGTTAAATTATTGCTAGAATAAGCTAAATCAAGTTACCGGGACTCCAAAAATGTAAAGAACATGAAAAACGGGGCTAGAATGGACTTACCATGAAGCTTGGAAAGATTGAAAACCCTATCCATGGCTTCCCACATGTTAAATTTGGCGTAAGCTTGAAGATGGACAAATTCGGCATTTAAATTTTGTTTTTAATTCATTTAATTCACTAAATTACCAAAATGCCCCTTAAAAAAATCTTTTGAAACATACCCATCCGTGTCCATTTTTGTCCACCAACTTAACCAATGGCCTAAATACCATTTAAGGACCTCCAATTTAAAATTTCATAACAATTGGACACCTCTAACATGTAGAACTCGACTTTTGCACTTTTACAATTTAGTCCTTTTGACTAAATTGAGTGCCTAAACGTCAAAATTTTCAAATGAGATTTTCACGAAATCATTCCATGAAATTGTAGACCATAAAAATATAAATAAAATAAATTTCTAAACATCGAATTTGTGGTCCCGAAACAACTGTTCCGACTAAGCCCAAAATCGGGCTGTTACAACTCTCCCCCCTTTGGGGATTTTCGTCCTCGAAAATCTCACCAGTTAATGGATGTAGGTCTAATTTCACAAGTCACTTTGAGCTTCTCATATAGTCTCAACATCTTCAACATCTTACTTCTTAAATAAACAGATAATTATCACTGTGCTAGACATCATAACATTCTATCTTTAACTTGCTGATATATGTATCAAGATCATTTGAAAACGAAACCAATACACAGGTCTAAGTTGAACTTCCTATCATTCACACTTTGTCAACTTCAATTTCTTCTCAAATCTAGAGAAAGATTAAACTTATAATAGAATTTACTTCAATTGTTACTCGTCGAAGCACTTAACTATACTGATGCCACAATACTCATACAGCTTAAATATCATAGTACCATAACAAGACTAACTTCTCAATTACTTTAGTAGATAATGTCCCAGCTGAAAACAAAACATCTCAATCATCGAAGAAATTTAAGATAATGTCCCGGCTGAAAACAAAACATCTCGATCATCGAAGAAATTTAAACTCAAATTTCCATAACAACCAATACAAAAGCATAATCTTTATACCTCTGGTAACTGTATCAAAGTACTCTCGCCATCAAGTCAAAACTTATAATCATCATAAGCATTTTAATAACAAGAAGAAACCATTTTAATCAATGGAACATTTCCTACTGATATCTCATGGCTGATACTTTGAACAATAATTTATTAAGGAAACAGAAATAACAAAATCTCAAAACATAGAGCTACACAGAAAATACTCATAAGTACTAAAAATAATCTTAACAAAAGCCACACAATCTTCCTTTATTTTTATTGAGTAATAGCTAGTAAGACTAGACGCTAGCATCATACGGACCTTATCGTCAACTTCCTATCTGTGCATGATGCAGAAAACCAGAAAAGATAGAGCAATTTCGATCATAGCTCAAATAGACTACAATGCTTTCATCTACCTGTAAATTTAGCTGACATTCTTATACTATAGGAATTTCATTCGAAATCTTGCAGATATATATACATCTGAGAGTAAATGGAAACATATAATAGTCGAAAGAGATTGCTGTAATTTCTCAACCATAAATACTACATTTAGTCATTAATACATCTCGATCATGATTTCACTATCTAATTTTGTCATTACTAATCTGATATTATTCCAATTGCAAACAGAAATAAATTCAGAATAAATTCCAGCAATTACATACTTTAGGCCTTATACCTGGATGAGTTAATTAGCTGAGTCTGACCTTTCTTTAACTATAACATTTCGGAATCTGAATGATTTTCATATTAATCTGAATGAGTTAATAACAATAATTGCATAATAATAAAATGCTACTCAACTTACATACTTACATTCTAAATCTCATCATATCATCAACTTAACTTATTCTCATCAAACAATGCTAGTCAATACTTTCTTGTTATCATACAAAGCCATAATACAAAATATGGTCTAACATATAAATTATACAAGTTCTCTTTCCAATATCGAATTATTATCGAACATTAATCATTATATCTGAAACTCAATACTATAGTATTTATGGCCAAAATATCAATTTATCATTCAAATATGCATAATTAAATGCTTATTAAACATATGAACTTACCTCGATACCAAAACGGTCATTTTACCAACTTTCTCGATTTTTGATTTTCCTCTCGTTCTAGGTCCAAATCTTGTTTTTCGGGGTCTGAGACATCACATTTCACTTATTTAATTAATGTACTACTCAAAACAGTCCCTAACTCAAACTTTGGCAAAATTACAATTTTGCCCCTAAACTTTTGCATAATTATGATTTTGTTCCTAAGCTCGAAAATTAAACCTCATCCCTTATTCTTATGTTTTATAACATGCTAATCATTTTCCCTTCTATGGCAACTTCAAATTCTTGCTCTAACATGCACTTATGTACATTAGGTATTTTTGTCGATTATGTCATTTTACTCGTTTTCACTTAAAATCGCTTAGCAAAAGTTGTTTAACATAATTCTAAGCTTCATATTCTGCCATAAAACATCAAAATAAATACATTTCACCTATGGGTATTTTTCCAAATATGACCCTAGGTTAAATTATTGCTAGAATAAGCTAAATCAAGTTACCGGGACTCCAAAAACGTAAAGAACATGAAAAACGGGGCTAGAATGGACTTACCATGAAGCTTGGAAAGCTTGAAAATCCTATCCATGGCTTCCCACATGTTAAATTCTGCATAAGCTTGAAGATAGACAAATTTGGCATTTAAATTTTGTTTTTAATTCATTTAATTCACTAAATTACCAAAATGCCCCTTAAAAATCTTTTGGAACATACCCATCCATGTCCATTTTTGTCCACCAACTTAACCAATGGCGTAATTATCATTTAAGGACCTCCAATTTAAAATTTCATAACAATTGGACAACTCTAACATGTAGAACTCAACTTTTGCACTTTTTACAATTTAGTCCTTTTGACTAAATTGAGTGCCTAAACGTCAAAATTTTCGAATAAGATTTTCACGAAATCATTCCATGAAATTGTATACCATAACAAATATAAATAAAATAAATTTCTCAACATCGAATTTGTGGTCCCGAAACCACTGTTCCGACTAAGCCCAAAATCGGGCTGTTACAACTTCTCTCCCTATCTTTTGATTATTAAATTGCTATTATCTATCTTTGTACATTGAGGGCAATGTACATCTTAAGCGTGGGGGGTAATTATAAGTATTATTCGAAATCCCTGAATTATGTATTGTTCTAAAGTATGTTTCTCATATTATGATTAGAATGAAATTTCCCTGATTTATTATTTTTGTTAATATGTTTTGGATTAAGTCATTGATAATTGTGCATTGATGATTAAAATTGAAGGATACTAGAGAATCAAGCATGATAAGTCTATTTTTCAGAATAAAATTTTTTTAGGTTGTCTACCTGAATCTGAATGTTACCTTGAAGTTTGAAATTTACGAGGTTGTCATCAAAAACCCATAATTCTTGTGAGATTTTGAGCCTTTTAGAGCATATATTCTTTTTCGTGCTCATTTTTTGATTATGAGTGTGTCAATATTGAACTGTTATTTTAGAACTTGCCTTGATTATACATGTTGAGACCACATCTATGATTTGATATACAGAGATGATAAAGGCACTTAGGATTTAACCCACTTACACCACTAAAAGGCCTACCTTTATAAATTAACCCCTAGTGAACCCCGTTTAATCCTAACAACTCTTTCTATTGACTCACCCACTAATTTTAACCCAAAACCCTTTGTATTTGTTATCACTATTCCTTTTTAACTACCCTTTTTGTTGAGATTTGATTTTGAACAGTTTCCTAACTATGTTCTATATTTCAGTTGTAAAAGTTCTTCTTCTTATTATAATTATTTGTTCTTAAAAAAAAAGTATATTCATTATTAGTTAGGTGAGCTTATGCATGTAAATTTCAGGTCTTGAAGAAAAAGCTCGTATTAGAGTATTAGTATTACAAATTTTCATTTGATGCAATTAATTATCATTAGTTCGTATTTCTAGTTAGGTAATTTGTCAGGTCAATCTCGATTCTAACCTTCCAATTCAGCCTTTATCCATACCCTTAACCTAAGCCCCATTACAACCCTGTTAAAGACCTTTTGATTTGTGTATCATCTCATTTAACAGTGGTGGAGATTTGATTTTCATGCAAGCCTATGGGATTAACTTTTCATGTTTGACTTATTGAGTGCTTAATCTTGAACCTTAAACACTTTGAGTGAATCTTTAGCGAGGATGTCAACTCTTGTCAATTTTGAATCAGAGGTAATTATTCAGGTAAGGGGAAACACCTATGTTTTCATACTATAAAAACTATGACTTAGATTATTTGAATCTTTAAGACTCTTTAAGTTGAATTATCCGTGTATAAATTATCTTTGAATTATGATGAAACACTATTGATGAATGTTACGAATCAAGGAAGTTCGTTTTAATTGTAAGTTGAGAATTTTGCTTGAGGACAAGCAAAAGCTTAAGTGTGGGGGTATTTGATAAACCGTAAAAGTAACTTATTTTAATCCCATTTTTAGCATACTCTTGGACGATTTATCCTTTGGTTTATGTAAAAAGGTGCTCTTAATCCTTTCTTTTCATATTTTATACTCAAGAAAGCACCCAAGGATGAAAAGAACAAGAAACGGGCTTAAAACGGACCAAATTGGGCCAAGAGAGAAATTGACACGGCCTGGCCTAAAGACCACACGGCCGTGCCTCATTAAAAGTCCAAAAACGGCCTAGCCACGATTCACACCGGCGTGTGCCATGGCCGTGTCCCTGTCGCTGGAAAGAGCAATTTCATTCGGGAAAGGATATTTGGAGGCAAAGAAACACATTCCAAAGCCTATTCAAACACCCTAGTAGGAATTCTACTTAAATTAGGATACTTAGGGGCCAAGTTAGGCATCTCAAAGTCTATATAAACACCCAAGGGGGCAACTTGAAAGGGGAAGTTCGGCAGAAGCCGAAACTGGCGTCAAGCTAGGCCAAGGAGCCAAGCCGGAAAGGTCAGATTTGAGGGAATTACTCAAAGTTAGCCAGTTGATCCATCCCAAGAAGCCAGAATTCTACTCAAGACAGTGGATTTCTCCTTCAATTTCTTCAGGGAGTTTTAGGGTTTTCTTATGTTTTGTTTTATCTTTTCTCTTGAGATGTTTTATTTATTTGTTATTAACTAAACCCTTTAGATACCTGAAGGGGATGAAACCTAGATGAATCTTGTTATTGTTTCCTGAATTATATGATAAATACTTAGTTTGTTCTTCATTATGCATGCTTAATCCAAATCTGATGTGCTTAGGTGGAGGAGGAATAGATCCTACTTAAGAGTAGATCGAGCATAATTAAGCGGAGTTGATCGAACGCCCAGAGATAGGGTTACGAGATTTTGCCGGATTAGAGTGAAACCTAATATGGGATATCCATAGATCGATTTACTGTTATTCTAGGGGGTTATTATACGAGAATAAGAGTTCCACTAATTAACCTAGTGTTAGACGTTATTTGCCTCGAGAGAGGGTTTAATATACGTTAGGGAGTCCTACGGATCAAACTAAGTGAATAAATCGTATAGTTCAGTGTTAAATAACAAGTGAAGTCTAGGTGGATTCTTCCTAAGGGTATCGTCGTGATCAACTGAGTGTTTCTTGAAGTCATTTCCCAATTCGTTCTTTTTGTCTTTGTGTCTTTAGATTGGTAGTCATTAATTTAAATTTAAAGCAACTTCACTTTATTTTAGGCTAAATAATAAAAAGAAAATTAGTATTAGTACTTTTAGTTCCTTTGGGTTCGACAATCCGGTCTTGCCTAAGCTATACTACTGTTCGATAGGTACACTTGCCTTTAATCATTGTCAGAGTTAGTCTCCAGGTTTGATCATTCGTTTTATAAATTTTAAAGCTCTGATTTTAGCGATCACAAATCTCCACCACTATAAATTGAGATGATACACAAATCAAAAGGTCTTTAAAGGGTTGTAATGGGGCTTGGGTTAAAGGTGTGGATATAGGCTGAATTAGAAGGTTAGAATCGAGATTGAATTGACAAATTGACTAACTAGAAACAATGAACTGATAATGAATAATTACATTAATAACACGAGCTTCTTCTAAAGATGTGAATTTAACTGTTTAAGCTCATAAAACTTAGAATTAATGATGAACAACTTTTTTTTTTAAGAATAAGAACATACAATAATAAGACAATGGAAATAGAGAACATAGTTAGGTAACTGTTCAAATCAAATCTCGACAAAGGGGATGTTTTAAAGGATTAGGGGGAACTAAAAATTTGGTTTTGGGTTAATATTAATGGGTGAGTCAAGAAGTGGTTTATTAGGCTAAAAAGGGTTCACTAGGGGTTAGTTATGGAGGTAGTCTTTTTATGGAGTAAGTGGGTTAAAATCTAGGTGCCTTTATCATCTCAGTATATCAAATAAAAATGTGGTCTCTACATGTATAATCGAAGCAAGTTCTAGAATAACAAATCAATGTTGACACACTCATAATCAATAAAGTGAGCAAGAAAAGATATATGCTCTAAAAGGTTCAAAATCTCACAGAAATTATGGTTTTTGATGTCAACCTTGTAAATTTCAAACTTCAAAGTAATATTTAGGATTAGTGAAATAACCTAATAAATTTTTAATTTTGAAAATAGACTTATCATGCTTGATTTTCTAATATCTTAAAGTTTAAACCATCAATGCACAATTACCTATGACTTAATCCGAAACATATCAACGAAAATCATAAATAAATAGAAGTTTCATTCTAATAGTAAATATGAGAACATTACTTTAAGAACAAGACATAATTCAAGTATTTTCTGGTAATGAAATCAATAACCTCCCCACACTTAAGATGTACATTGTCCTCAATGTACAAAGATGTATAATAAAAATATAGTAAGAAATCATAAGAGAGGGAGACAGGTGAAACTTCCTGAATTATGGATGAAATCCTTAGAAAGATAGGCACGATGGCCTAGGTAGAGGTGCACGGTGGATACTAGGGTCGTGGTGTGGTGATTCCCTAACAGCCTTTTGAACCTACATTAAAGAAATCAAAATATAATAATACAAATGAAAGACAAGAAAGATAAAGGGAAAGAAAATAAAAGAGAAGAAAAAAGAAAGAGAAGAAATAAATGGACTCAAAGGTCCTTGTCCTGTCTAGTTAATGAAGCGGCTGGCATGAACTTATGTAGACCGGTCTCGCACGGGGAGACTGTGCTAGGCTCCTTTCACTTCTTCGACATCGTGATGATGGTGTAGAGAAAGAGTGAGGAAAACGAAAAAAGGAAAATGAAAGAGGAAAGATGAAAGAAAGAGGAAGGGGTGTGGTGGTTAGGTTTGGGAGAGGAAGAATTTGGGAAGAAAGTGAGAAGAAAAGGGGGTTTTAAATAGGAAACAGAAACCTAGTTGCTTCCCACGCCCGTGTGCAATGGGCGTGTTAGGTCACACGACCGTATTGCACGGCCGTGTGGTGTATCGTTCGTTTCTCCCATGCCCGTGTCAAGGTCACCATGCCCATGTTGATAAATCAGTGTCGGCCATGACTGTATCACACAGTCGTAGCATTTTATTGCCGCCCGTGGTGGGTAAAAGTTTTGTCCTTGGTTCGTACGATCTCTGCCACGCCGGTGTGCAAATCCGTGGTTTCCACACGGCCACGGCCACGCCCGTGTGCAAGGCCGTGTGGTAGGGAAAACTGCGCTTCATTAATTTGGTTAGTTCTTAGTTAGATTTTAAAATAAAAAATATGGATGTTAGTGAGATTAGTGCTCGGGTTGCCTCCCGAGAAGCGCTCGTTTAAAGTCTTAAGCTAGACTTACCTCTCATTCGCATATTCATGGTGGTTTGAGGAGTTAAAACTCATCTCCCCTGCTATCAGTTCTATGATTGCTATATAGTTTGAGTATAGTAGTGTTTACCTTAAAAGTGCCGAACTTAGGATTAGTTACCTCGACTTTTCTGTATGGGAAGATATTCAGTACCGTGAAAGGGATCTTTTCGTTTGTATCAAGGTCTGAAGTGGCGATCTGAGGGTCTGTTTTGTCCAACAATACTTGATCTCCGATCTTAAATTGGTTTGGCTCATGGAGTTGCCTCGGTTTTGCTTCGTGTGTTCCTAGTTTCTCCTTGAAATGTGTCTTCCACTCGTCTAGTTCACCGATCTGAAGCCGTCACTCCTCATGAGTTATTTCTTTGTTGGTATGAGGTCTAGGATGTGGCTCAGCTGTGTAATTTCGTGGTGTTTCCTGTAAAGAAGGTTGAACCAAATGGTCATTAGTAGAGTTTATGTTTTCACCTTGATCACTCAATGTCCTAGCTGAGTCAAGATCCTGAAGAGTGATCGTTTCATCACCTACACGAAGTAATAGTTCTCCTGTACCAACATCAATTTTAGTTCTAGCAGTTGCTAAAAAGGGTCTTCCTAAAATTAAAGGAATATTATTGTCCTTATCCATGTCTAAAATGACAGTCTACTGGGAATACGAATTTTTCAATTTTTACTAGTACATCTTCGATTATACCCCTAGGAATTCTAATAGTTTTATCAGCTAATTGAATTCTTATCCTAGTTTGTTTGGGTTTCCCTAGACCTAGCTGTTTAAACATTTTATAAGGCATAACATTTATGCTTTCCCCTAAATCAGCTAAAGCATTATCAACAGATAAACTACCAATTAAGCATGGAATTGTATAACCCCCTGGATCTTTTAACTTTCATGGTACTTTATTTTGTAGAATTGCTGAGCACACTGCGTTTAACTCCACATGTGACACCTCGTCTAACTTCCGTTTGTTTGTCAAAAGCTCTTTTAAAAATTTCCTTGAATCTGGCATCTACGAAAGAGCTTCAAGAAACAGTAAGTTAATATGTAATTTCTTTAGAAGTTGAAAAAAATTACCGAATTGTTCATCTGTATGGTCTTTCTTTATCGCATTGGGGTATGGCACACGAGGTTGGTACTCTGTAATTACCGGTTTTTGGCTTATCATGGCTTACCTCAACCTTACCTTCCTCTACGACATTCTCTTGCCTCACTTTTGGTTCATCAAACCCTTCACTATCGTGAGCGGTTATGGCTTGAAATTGCTCCTTTGGGTTAGTTTCAGTGTTGCTTGGCAAGCTGCCTTGTGGTCGTTCTGAGATCAGCTTAACAAGCTATCCTAATTGGTTCTCGATCCCTTGAATTGATGCCTGTTGATTTTTAAGTACTGTTTCGGTGTTTTGGTAACGAGTTTCTGACACTGCGATGAATTTTGTTAGCATCTCTTCAAGGTTCGGCTTCTTCTCTTGTGGGTAGGGTTGCTGTTGAAAGCCTGGGAGGGGTTGTTGTCTCTGATTTCCTTGGCCACCCCACGAGAAGTTGGGGTGATTTCTCCAACCTGGATTATAAGTGTTACTATAAGGGTTATTCTGAGGTCTAGAATTATTACCCATATAGTTCATCTGTTCGCTTTCTATGCCAGGGTTGTAGGATGGATATTATGTGTTGTTCATCCCTCCTCTATTGGAATCGCACTGCATCACTGGATGTACTTGCGAAGAACCATACAAACCATCAATCTTTTTATTTAATAGTTCTACCTGATTTGATAGCATGGTCACTGCGTCGAGGTTGAAAACACTGGCGGCTTTTGTTGGCCTAGTCCTTGTAACTTGCCACTAATAGTTATTCAGTGACATCTCCTCTATAAACTCATAAGCCGCTTAGGGGTCATGTTATTCAGAGTTCCACCGGCAGCTGAATCAATCAACTGCCTAGTTGATGGGTTCACACCATTGTAAAAGGTTTGAACCTGTAACCATAAAGGTAATCCATGGTGTGGGCACCTTCTCAATAGATCCTTGTATCTCTCACATGCATCGTAAAATGTCTTTAAATCCATCTGAACAAAAGAAAAGATATCATTCCTCAACTTAGCCATTTTAGCCGGCGGAAAATATTTTAACAAAAAATTTTCGGTCATTTTTTCCCATGTAGTGATTGATCCTTGTGGTAATGAGTTCAACCACTGTTTAGCTTTATTCCTCGACGAAAAGGGAAACAACTGAAGACAAATGGCATCATCAGAAATGCCATTTATTTTGAAATTATCGCAAAATTCTAGAAAATTCGCCAAGTGATTGTTTGGATCTTCATCCTGCAAACCATCAAACTGAACAAATTACTGTATCATCTGAGTTGTGTTAGGTTTCAGTTCCAAATTATTTGCAGCAATAGCAGGTCTAACAATACTTGACTCAGTTCCTGTTAAATTAGGTTTAGCGTAATCATACATAGTACGAGGAGTAGGATTTTGATTCACCGAATTTGCGGCAACCATAGGAGGCAGCGGATTGTTATCAGCCATCTCTTTGGTAGTATTGGTCTCGTCTTCTTACTCTTCTTCCATGTAATGTAGGCTTCGCCTTATTTCTCTCCAGTTTCTATGAACTGTACTTTCAATTTCATTATAAAAAAGGAATGGTCCTGACGGGTTCCTTCTAGTCATAAACTAAAAGTTCATGCCAGAAGAAAAGAAAAGAAAAAGTTAGTAAAAATAAGAATGGCTAAAGTAACAAAATTTTAGTTTTCCTAATATCTTAGTCCCCGGCAACGGCACTGTAACACCCTAAACCCGGCCTAAATGTTACGACCGAATCTGGCATGTCACATAAAAGGGTTGTTTAAAAACTGTGCGTTTGTTAAAAAGTCCGTATTCTTTTTGAAACTCCGCGTTTTGTGTTTGTTTATAAAAGCCAATTCATTCAATGCCCACTTTACAAAGTTGTTATTAATTTGAATAAAATTGTATTTGTTGTGAAAATCGAGTTTAAGTAATTTTGAATAAAAACGGTTTATTATCATTTCATGAAAATCCCATATTGAACATTAAATAGTAAACAGTAACCAAATTGAAAGCTAAAACCAAATAAAATACCAAAGGCCTTATTACATATCAAAATCCCAAAATTAAAAGTAAGTTTAAATATAAGAAACGAGTTTACTAGAAAACATTGCAGGGCCACCACAAGTCTACCTCGGCTCCCCAAATCCGCGGTCTAATGATTACCTGAAACATTTAAAAAGAGGGGGTGAGTTTACGAAAACTCAGTGTGTGTTTCCCCTTACAAGTGATAACTGGGCCTAGGCCCACAGAAGCAGATTGGGCCTTAGCCCTCACAATAACATACTTGGCCGAAGCCTACATAAATCGAATCGAGCCGTAGCCCTAACATCACAGTATAGTAGATAGCACATGCCAAATGATGCAAAACCCATTCTCTAGTCATATTCGGCCATAAGCCCATAACATAGCATATCGAACCATAGCATATTAAATCACATGTACATATAAGAATGAAAATGCAATCCCGAACCCACCTAGGTATCCATCCTCTACACACCACCCGTACCTGCCAATCACACCGTGGGGATTACTAAATCGACCCTCCATCCGCTACACACCATCGAAGGCAGTCGCTGCAGTCAACTGCACATCCCCTTATAATCGTGGCATGGCCACCAGATAATGTGACAGTCACCGGAATCATAATATGTGACATAAGTCACCGGATACATAATATGTGACATAAGTCACCGGATAATGTGGTAAAAACCACCGGAACACTTCCCCTTTCATATCAGATCACCCATATGCCCATGCAACATACATATTATTCAGATATATGCAATGTGTCATGTATGCAAAACATATATCAAATATAAGAATAATATGAGTTACCATCATAATCAGATAGACATAAAACAACAAAATCAAGCTAATCAACCTCTAAGGGTATAATCGTAATTTTACCTACCAAGGGTATTTTCGTAATTTACCCACCAAGGGTATTTTCGTAAATTCGCACATGTAATGGCCTTTTCGAAGGCTTAATGTCGCCACTAGTGACTCAGCTACCATTTCCGGTCGTACCGGACAATTGGGCCTAAAATCTGATTTCGGCCCATCCGGGCCCACACGCTCGTGTGGCCCACCTATCACAAATCTAGCCACATATATAAGTTCCACCTAGTCTAGTTCAACATATACTAAACAATCATATAATTTACTCATTTGGGCCCACGGGCCCTTTGGGCCCACGGGCCCTTTGGGCCCACGGGCCCATTGGGCCCACTTCGGCCCATCGTGGCCCAAGCAGCCCAACCCACAAGAATACTACTGATGGCCTCAACTATCGCGTCGAAGCCCCACACATGCGCTCGCACGCTCGTGTGGCTACTATTGCCGTGACCGGCACTTCGGCATTTGCCGCTCTACAACTAGAGTAGAGAGAGTTACACACCTGATAGGACTCTGGTGCTAAACCGCGTTGCGACCACTCCTGTGCCCAAACGCCCACCAAGGTGTCTTAACTCTCCTCCTGGAATGCTCTTTATATAGCTAGCTCTTAACCTTCATTCTTTGTGTCTTTCCGATGTGGGGTCCCTTCTCCAGTAGAGTTTAAATTCAACTGAAACTCTTACCGACCAATCCGCAAAATAAATACTCCCTTGCTTCTCATGAGATTCGAACCCAGGCTCCCTTGTAGCATAATCCACGCCGCTAACCACTTGGCCACAAGCTCCTCTTGTGTCTTAAACCATACGCAACTAAATATAAACTATGATCCAAATTCTAAGATCCAAGTAAAAAGAAACCAAAATGCAAAAGCCAAGACTTGAAACTTGGACCTCCTTCCTTCCTTTTGGCGTCACTCCCTTGTCCCTTAAGTGGCGTCACTTTGCCACTACACCACAGACTCCACTTGTGTCATTTTCTCCATATTTTATTCTTAAGGCCTCCCTGGCAACTTCCAGGGTTTTTTTTCGCCTAAAACCAAAATTTCCCCAAAGCTAATGTTCGATCCCGGGACTTCATAGAAGCCCTCTAACCTTCCAAAATCACTTACCTAATAAGTCTAACTTGCATTAATGCCGTTCTCAAAAATTTTAAACGCTACTACGCCTAAGGCCCATTGGGCTCAATTCTCCTAAGCCCAATTTCGGGATGTTACAAATCTACCCTCCTTAAAGAAATTTCGTCCCCGAAATTTCCAACTATAGGTACAGTCACACATCCTAACCTACAACACTACGCTCACGCTGCGCACTCTGATCTTAATAAAACTAATATACTTTCCAACTAAATCTTGGAATTCTTCACATAACCAACTATCTAACACCGGAGCAAATAGATATTTTTCCCACATACATACAATTCCTATATTCAAGCATCACATCCACACATCGCAGAATAAATACAATTATTCAGCATATAATAAAATATAGTAAAAAGGAAACTTACGGATTTGGTGCCGGAGACTCGGGTGCCACACTTCCAGAAAACTTATATATATTTTTCTAAACCATCCTTTGAAAACATTTTTGAACCCAAACCCACAGCCAAGTTTCTGAACCTGGCTCTGATACCATAATTGTAACACCCCAAACCCGGCCTAAACGTTACGACCGAATCTGGCATGTCACATAAAAGGGTTGTTTAAAAGCTGTGCGTTTGTTAAAAAGTTCGTATTCTTTTTGAAACTCTGCGTTTTGTGGTTTGTTTATAAAAGCCAATTCATTCAATGCCCACTTTACAAAGTTGTTATTAATTTGAATAAAATTGTATTTGTTGTGAAAATCGAGTTTAAGTAATCGGTTTATTATCATTTCAGGAAAATCCCATATTGAACATTAAATAGTAAACAGTAACCAAATTGAAAGCTAAAACCAAATAAAATACCAAAGACCTTATTACATATCAAAATCCCAAAATTAAAAGTAAGTTTAAATATAAGAAACGAGTTTACGAGAAAACATTGCAGGGCCACCACAAGTCTGCCTCGGCTCCCCAAATTCGCGGTCTAATGATTACCTGAAACATTTAAAAAGAGGGGGTGAGTTTACGAAAACTCAGTGTGTGTTTCCCCTTACGAGTGATAACTGGGCCTAAGCCCACAGAAGCAGATTGGGCCTTAGCCCTCACAATAACATAATTGGCCAAAGCCCACATAAATCGAATCGGGGCGTAGCCCTAACATCACAGTATAGCAGATAGCACATGCCAAATGATGCAAAACCCATTCCCTAGTCATATTCGGCCATAAGCCCAAAACATAGCATATCGAACCATAGCATATTAAATCACATGTACATATAAGAATGAAAATGCAATCCCGAACCCACCTAGGTATCCATCCTCTACACACCACCCGTACCTGCCAATCACAGCGTGGGGATTACTAAATCGACCCTCCATCCGCTACACACCATCGAAGGCAGTCGCTGCAGTCAACTGCACATCGCCCTTATAATCGTGGCATGGCCACCAGATAATGTGACAGAGTCACCGGAATCATAATATGTGACATAAGTCAACGGATACATAATATGTGACATAAGTCACCGGATAATGTGGTAAAAACCACCGGAACACTTCCCCTTTCATATCATATCACCCATATGCCCATGCAACATACATATTATTCAAATATATGCAATGTGTCATGTATGCAAGACATATATCAAATATAAGAATAACATGAGTTACCATCATAATCAGATAGACATAAAACAACAAAATCAAGCTAATCAACCTCTTAGGGTATAATCGTAATTTTACCTACCAAGGGTATTTTCGTAATTTACCCACCAAGGGTATTTTCATAAATTCGCACCTGTAATGGCCTTTTCGTAGGCCTAATGTCGCCACTAGCGACTCAGCTACCATTTCCGGTCGTACCGGACAATTGGGCCTAAAATCCGATTTCAGCCCATCCGGGCCCACACGCTCGTGTGGCCCACCTATCACAAATCTAGCCACATATATAAGTTCCACCTAGTCTAGTTCAACATATACTAAACAATCATATAATTTACTCATTTGGGCCAACGGGCCCATTGGGCCCACTTCGGCCCATCGTGGCCCAAGCAGCCCAACCCACAAGAATACTACTGATGGCCTCAACTATCGCGTCGAAGCCCCACACATGCGCTCGCACGCTCGTGTGGCTACTATTGCCGTGACCGGCACTTCGGCATTTGCCGCTCTACAACTAGAGTAGAGAGAGTTACACACCTGATAGGACTCTGGTGCTAAACCGCGTTGCGACCACTCCTGTGCCCAAACGCCCACCAAGGTGTCTTAACTCTTCTCCTGGAATGCTCTTTATATAGCTAGCTCTTCACCTTCATTCTTTGTGTCTTTCCGATGTGGGGTCCCTTCTCCAGTAGAGTTTAAATTCAACTGAAACTCTTGCCGACCAATCCGCAAAATAAATACTCCCTTGCTTCTCATGAGATTCGAACCCAGGCTCCCTTGTAGCATAATCCACGCCGCTAACCACTTGGCCACAAGCTCCTCTTGTGTCTTAAACCATGCGCAACTAAATATAAACTATGACCCAAATTCTAAGATCCAAGTAAAAAGAAACCAAAATGCAAAAGCCAAGACTTGAACCTTGGACCTCCTTCCTTCCTTGTGGCGTCACTCCCTTGTCCCTTAAGTGGCGTCACTTTGCCACTACACCACAGACTCCACTTGTGTCATTTTCTCCATATTTTATTCTTAAGGCCTACCTGCCAACTTCCAGGGTTTTTTTCCGCCTAAAACCAAAATTTCCCCAAAGCCAATGTTCGATCCCGGGACTTCATAGAAGCCCTCTAACCTTCCAAAATCACTTACCTAATAAGTCTAACTTGCATTAATGCCGTTCTCAAAAATTTTAAACACTACTACGCCTAAGGCCCATTGGGCTCAATTCTCCTAAGCCCAATTTCGGGATGTTACAAATCTACCCTCCTTAAAGAAATTTCGTCCCCAAAATTTCCAACTATAGGTACAGTCACACATCCTAACCTACAACACTACGCTCACGCTGCGCACTCTGATCTTAATAAAACTAATATACTTTCCAACTAAATCTTGGAATCCTTCACATAACCAACTATCTAACACCGGAGCAAATAGATATTTTTCCCACATACATACAATTCCTATATTCAAGCATCACATCCACACATCGCAGAATAAATACAATCATTCAGCATATAATAAAATATAGTAAAAAGGAAACTTACGGATTTGGTGCCGGAGACTCGGGTGCCACACTTCCAGAAAACTTATATATATTTTTCTAAACCATCCTTTGAAAACATTTTTGAACCCAAACCCACAGCCGAGTTTTTGAACCTGGCTCTGATACCATAATTGTAACACCCCAAACCCGGCCTAAACGTTACGACCGAATCTGGCATGTCACATAAAAGGGTTGTTTAAAAACTGTGCGTTTGTTAAAAAGTTCGTATTCTTTTTGAAACTCTGCGTTTTGTGGTTTGTTTATAAAAGCCAATTCATTCAATGCCCACTTTACAAAGTTGTTATTAATTTGAATAAAATTGTATTTGTTGTGAAAATCGAGTTTAAGTAGTTTTGAATAAAAACGGTTTATTATCATTTCAGGAAAATCCCATATTGAACATTAAATAGTAAACAGTAACCAAATTGAAAGCTAAAACCAAATAAAATACCAAAGGCCTTATTACATATCAAAATCCCAAAATTAAAAGTAAGTTTAAATATAAGAAACGAGTTTACGAGAAAACATTGCAGGGCCACCACAAGTCTGCCTCGGCTCCCCAAATCCGCGGTCTAATGATTACCTGAAACATTTAAAAAGAGGGGGTGAGTTTACGAAAACTCAGTGTGTGTTTCCCCTTACGAGTGATAAATGGGCCTAAGCCCACAGAAGCAGATTGGGCCTTAGCCCTCACAATAACATAATTGGCCGAAGCCCACATAAATCGAATCGGGCCGTAGCCCTAACATCACAGTATAGCAGATAGCACATGCCAAATGATGCAAAACCCATTCCCTAGTCATATTCGGCCATAAGCCCAAAACATAGCATATCGAACCATAGCATATTAAATCACATGTACATATAAGAATGAAAATGCAATCCCGAACCCACCTAGGTATCCATCCTCTACACACCACCCGTACCTGCCAATCACAGCGTGGGGATTACTAAATCGACCCTCCATCCGCTACACACCATCGAAGGCAGTCGCTGCAGTCAACTGCACATCGCCCTTATAATCGTGGCATGGCCACCAGATAATGTGACAGAGTCACCGGAATCATAATATGTGACATAAGTCAACGGATACATAATATGTGACATAAGTCACCGGATAATGTGGTAAAAACCACCGGAACACTTCCCCTTTCATATCATATCACCCATATGCCCATGCAACATACATATTATTCAAATATATGCAATGTGTCATGTATGCAAGACTATATCAAATATAAGAATAACATGAGTTACCATCATAATCAGATAGACATAAAACAACAAAATCAAGGTAATCAACCTCTTAGGGTATAATCGTAATTTTACCTACCAAGGGTATTTTCGTAATTTACCCACCAAGGGTATTTTCGTAAATTCGCACCTGCAATGGCCTTTTCGAAGGCCTAATGTCGCCACTAGCGACTCAGCTACCATTTCCGGTCGTACCGGACAATTGGGCCTAAAACCCAATTTCGGCCCATTTGGGCCCACACGCTCGTGTGGCCTACCTAGCACAAATCTAGCCACATATATAAGTTCCACCTAGTCTAGTTCAACATATACTAAACAATCATACAATTTACTCATTTGGGCCCACGGGCCCATTGGGCCCACTTTGGCCCATCGTGGCCCAAGCAGCCCAACCCACAAGAATACTACTGATGGCCTCAACTATCGCGTCGAACCCCCACACATGTGCTCGCACGCTCGTGTGGCTACTATTGCCGTGACCGGCACTTCGGCTTTTGCCGCTCTACAACTATAGTAGAGAGAGTTACACACCTGATAGGACTCTGGTGCTAAACCGCGCTGCGACCACTCCTGTGCCCAAACGCCCACCAAGGTATCTTAACTCTCCTCCTGGAATGCTCTTTATATAGCTAGCTCTTCATCTTCACTCTTTGTGTCTTTCCGATGTGGGATCCCTTCGCCAGTATAGTTTAAATTCAACTGAAACTCTTGCTGACCAATCCGCAAAATAAATACTCCCTTGCTTCTCATGAGATTCAAACCCAGGCTCCCTTGTAGCATAATCCACGCCGCTAACCACTTGGCCACAAGCTCGTCTTGTGTCTTAAACCATGCGCAACTAAATATAAACTATGGCCCAAATTCTAAGATCCAAGTAAAAAGAAACCAAAATGCAAAAGCCAAGACTTGAACCTTGGACCTCCTTCCTTCCTTGTGGCGTCACTCCCTTGTCCCTTAAGTGGCGTCACTTTGTCACTACACCACAGACTCCACTTGTGTCATTTTCTCCATATTTTATTCTTAAGGCCAACCTGCCAACTTCCAGGGTTTTTTTCCGCCTAAAACCAAAATTTCCCCAAAGCTAATGTTCGATCCCGGGACTTCATAAAAGCCCTCTAACCTTCCAAAATCACTTACCTAATAAGTCTAACTTGTATTAATGCCGTTCTCAAAAATTTTAAACGCTACTACGCCTAAGGCCCATTGGGCTCAATTCTCCAAAGCCCAATTTCGGGATGTTACAGGCACCAAAAACTTGATGGAGCTCGAAACTAACTATTATTTCGACAAAGACAAGTGCACCTATCGAACAGTAGTATAGGTGTGGTGAGCCCAGAATATTGTATCCTCAAGGACCAAGAGTACTAGTATTAACTATCTTTTTATTATCTAGCCTAATAATTAAGGGAATTTAGTTTTTAATCTAAAATTAACTAACTACATTAATTAACTATGAAAGTGACGGAGAGCAAATCTGGGAAAATACTTTTGGACAACTTATATGAGATACGCAATACCTAAGGAAGAATCCACCTAGACTTCACTTATTACTTTTGATTCGTGCGATTTATTCACTTGGCTTAATCCGTAGAAATCCCTGAATTATATTAATACCTCTTTCGAGGCTACTAACGATTGACTCTAGGTTGATTAATTGAAATCTCTTTCTAATTAAAACCCCTATTGTCACATTAACTCGATCTATGGATTCGCTTATTAGGTTTGACCCTATTCCGGCAGATTTTCGTCGCCCTATTTCTAGGGTTGCAATCAACTCCACTTAATTGTGTTGATCTACTCTTAAATAGGGGCTTTTGCTCCACTGAATAAGCACATTCGCCTTGAATCAATAACCTGAATTATCAAAACAAGAATAAGAACTCACAATTAAGAATAAGCACAAGTATTTATCTCATAAATCAAATAATAATAAGATCTGTCTTAGGTTTCATCCCCTTAGGTATTTGAGGGATTTAGTTCATACTAAAAGAGGGAAATTGATAAACCGTAATATATACACATTTTAATACCACATTTAGCATACTTTTGGATGATTTAAGCTTTGAATTGTAGAATTTGGTGCTCTTAATCCTTTAATTTCATGTTTTATACTTAGGAAAGCACTGGAGGATGAAAAGAACGAGAAACGGGCTTAAAACAGAGTAAAGGGGCCAAATTATGAAATCAACACAGCCTGGGCCCAAGACCATATGACCATGCCTCCTTAACAGACCTGACCACGGCCTGGCCACGATTCACACAAGTGTGTGTAATGGGCGTGTCCCTGCCGTGACAAAGAGGAATTTTACTCGGATTAGGGTACTAAGAGTCAAAGAAAGCCGTTCCAAAAGCCTATATAAACACCCTAAAGGCCAACCTTCAGGGGGCGTCCAGTTAGGCCGAAGAGTCGAGCCAGAGAGGCCAGAATTGTGGGATTTACTCGAAGAAAGCCAGTTGATTCATCTCAAGAAGCCGGAGTTATACTCAAGACGGAGGATCTTCCCTTCAATTTCTTTCGGGGGGTTTTAGGGTTTTTCTTATGTTTTGTTTTATATTTTCTTCTGAGATGTATTCTTTTATGATTATGAACAGAAACCCTCAAATACCTGAGGGGGATGAAACCTAAGACGGATCTTGTTATTGTTTTCTGAACTATATGATAAATACTTGATTTGTTCTTAATTATGTGTTCTTAATTCTTGTTTTGATATTTCAGGATATTAATTCAAGTACTAATGTGATTAGGCAGAGGAGGAATAGACCCTGTCTAAGAGTAGATCTAGCATAATTAAGCGGAGTTGATCACAACCCTGGAGATAGGATGACGAAAATCTGTCAGATTAGGGTCAAACCTAATATGGGAGTCCATAGATCGAGTTAATGCAATTCTAGGGTTTTTAATTAGAAAGAGATTTCAATTAATCAACCTAGGGTTAGACGTTAGTAGCCTCGAGAGAGGTATTAATATAAATTAAGGAATCCTACGGATCAAGTCAAGTGAATAAATCGTCTGGTTCAGAGTCAGATAACAAGTGAAGTCTAGGTGGATTCTTCCTCGGGTATTGTCTTAATCAACTGGTTTTTCCCACAAGTATTTTCCCCAATTCATTCTCTTTGTCTTAGCATCTTTAGCTTAATAGTTAGTTAATTTTAGATTAAATAAACAATTCACTTTTATCTTAGGCTAAATAATAAAAAGAAAGTTAGTATTAGTACTTTTGGTTCCTTTGGGTTCGACAATCCGGTCTTGCCGCTAAACTATACTACTGTTCGATAGGTGCGCTTGCCTCAATCATTGTCATAGTTAGTTTCTAGGCTCGATCATTCTTTTTATAAATTTTTAAGACTTTGACACACGATCAAGTTTTTGGCGCCATTGCCGGGGAACTAAAATATTAAGAACGCTCAATTTTTATTACTTGAGCCATTTTATTTTTGCAATTTACTTTTATTTTTATTTTGCTTTTAACTTTACTAATTTTCCTTCTCTTATTTGTTCTTAGCAGGCACCTCTAGTTTATGACTAGAAGGAACCTAACAGGACCCCTAATTTACAACAGTGATATTGGAGGTACTGTTCGCAGAAATCGTAGAGAAATAAGGTGAAGCTTAAATTACATAGAAGAAGAGTAAGTAGTCGAAACCAATACCACCGAAGAGATGGTTGAGAATAATACGCCACCTTCAGAGGTGGCCAAAAATCATGCTCCTCGAACTATGTATGATTACGCTAAACCTAATTTAACAGGAATTGAGTCAAGTATTGTTAGGCCTGCTATTACTACAAATAATTTTGAACTGGAACCTAACACTATTCAAATGATACAATAATTTGTCCAGTTTGATGGTTTGCAGGATGAAGATCCAAATAATCACTTGGCGAATTTCCTAGAATTTTGCGATACTTTCAAAATAAATGAACTTCCTGATGATGCCATTCGTCTTCGGTTATTTCCCTTTTTTTTTAGGAATAAAGCTAAACAGTTGTTGAATTCTCTTCCACGAGGGTCAATCACTACATGGGAACAAATGACCGAAAAGTTTTTGTTAAAATATTTTCCGCTGGCTAAAACATCCAAGTTAAGGAATGATTCCTCTTCTTTCGTGCAGATGGATTTAGAAACACTATACGATGCATGGGAGAGATACAAAGATCTATTGAGAAGGTGTCCACACCATAGATTACCATTGTGGCTACAGGTCCAAACTTTTTACAACGGTGTGAACCCTTCAACTAGGCAATTGATTGATTCAGCTGCTGACAGAACATTGAACAACAAAACACCTGAGGCTGCCTATGAATTCATTGAAGAGATGTCACTGAATAACTATCAGTGGCAAGTCACAAGGATAAAGCCAACAAAAGCAGCCAGTGTTTTCAACCTCGACACAGTAACCATGCTATCAAACCAGGTAGAACTTTTAAATAAAAAGATTGATGGTTTATGTGATTCTTTGTAGGTACATCCAGTGATGCAGTGTAATACGAATGGAGGAGGGATGAGCAATACAGAATATCCACCTTACAACCTGAGCGCTGAGAACGAGCAAGTTCACTATATGGGTAACAATTTTAAATTTCAAAATAACCCTTATAGTAACACTTGTAATCCAGGTTGGAGGAACCACCCCAATTTCTCATGGGGTGGTCAAGGAAATCAGAGACAACAACCCCCTCCAAACTTCCAACAACAGCCCTACCCACAGGAAAAGAAGCCGAACCTTGAGGAGATGTTGACAACATTCATAGTGGTGTCAGAAACACGTTTCCAAAACACCGAAACAACACTTAAAAATCAACAAGCATCGATTCAAGGGATCAAGAACCAATTAGGGCAACTTGCTAAGCTGATCTCTAAACGACCACAAGGAAGCTTGCCAAGCAACACTGAGACTAACCCAAAGGAGCAACTTCAAGCCATAACAGCTTAGGATAGTGTAGGGTTAGATGAGCCTAAATTAAACCAAGAGAATTTGGTAGAGAAAGGTAAGGTCGAGGTAAGTCATGAGAAGCCAAAACTGGTAGTTAAAGAGTACCAACCTCGTATACCTTATCCTGATGCGATGAAGAAGGACAATTGTAACAGCCCGGTTTAGACCCCAGTCAGAACAGTGGTTTTGAGACCACAAATTCGAGGTCAGAATGTTAATCTAATATTACTTTTTGTGTGAAAACATATGTGATATAGCCTGTGTGAAAATTTCCGTGTGATAATTTGATCGTTTGTGTGTTGAATTAAGAGAAAGGATTTAATTGCATAAAGTGCAAATTGCTGTGTGCTGATTTATGAGTACTTAATTGTTGTTGGCTTTTTAAGGTGGAGGCCTTATGTTGTTATTAAGCCATTATTAAAGATAGGGGGTGGTTAAATGACTTATTAGCCTTAAAATATTTTGTTTTATATGACTTATAAAAGGGCAAAGTTGGTATTTGTTTAATAAGTTAATAGTAATTAAAACAAAACAAATTTGATGGCCATTTTCTCATCTTTCTTCCACCGAAAAATAGAAAAGAGAATAGCCATTGAAGCTTTTGAAATTTCGGCACTTGCTAAGCTTGATTGAGGTATGTTTTGAGCTCGGGTTTTAATAATTTCTACGTTTTTGTGATCGTTGCTTTGTGTTCTTTCAAACCCATGCTTTGATTTTAGAAATTGATGGTGATTTTGAGTTATGCCTGTAATATCCCGAAATTGGGCCTAGTAGGATTGGGCCGATTGGGCCGTGGGCTTTAGGAAAAATTTGTATGTCATCTAGTTATTTGTGTTAGCTCGGGTATGAATTTTTGTGTGTTTAGCATAGTCTTGTGAAGGCTTGATTTTATTAAGGAAGTTAGAATAATTTTTATATAGGTTTCATTTAATGAAGTGAATTAGGTGAGCTTGACACTTAAGTTAATTTAAGTGTTCAATTAAAGCATAGAGTAAGTGGCAAGTTGGTTAAGGAGCTTGAAAGGTGGCTTGAGGTTAGAGGTTCGAGTAACATGATTAGCATTTTGAAGACTTTATTTTTGTGTTCTAGCATTGATGGTCGGTCAAACCTTATTCATGATAGGTTGGACTATTTATTTTGGTAAGTTGAATATATGTTTAAGGAAAGCTTGATACTGGGGATAAGATTCTTAATGTTTTGGTATGATGAGGGGACAAAGGCATGGAATATGGAGGATGTTTTGGAAAGTAATCCTAGGCCTTTAGTGCATGTATGTAGACGGCATGGGTGTCTAGGGGGGTGGCCGAATGTTGTTAGGTGCTTTGGGGGGTATAGTTAGCCAACTTTTGCATTTGTACATCTTTTGGTATTGTTTTGCTTTCTCTCCAAAAACTCCCACCTTGGCCGAATGTCTATTGTGCATTTTGGTGTAATTTTGCCTTTGGTTTTAGCCTTAATTTGTTTGAACCAAATACCATTTTCTTTCTTTCATTTGCTCTTTTGAAACCGAAACTACAATTGAACTTTGTGCATTTTTGTGCACTTTCTTTTTGGCAAAGAAGTGTTTGGCCGAACCTCTCTCCCATATTTCTCTCTTTTCTTCTCTTGAGATTGGTTCATAATCACATTTTCTTTAATTCTCTCTTGGCCGAATTTCTTTCTTCTCCAAACTCCCTTTTCTTTTATCCATTGTTACTAAAATCGAACACTCTCTCTCTCTCTTTCATTCTCTTTTCTACTCACATACTTTCTCACTTTTGTACACATATCTTTCTTCTTTTATAACCATATTGCCGAAACTTCCCACTCTCTTTAAGTCTTTGTTTTGGCCGCATATTCAAGGGTAGATTCTCTTTGGTTTTTATTCAATCGGTTTTGAAAGATAGGCTCTTTGGGACTTTGGAAGCATTTGATTTAAGCACTATCTCTAGCAATCAAAGGTTGGTAAGTCAAGGGATAAGGATTCTTGTCGATTCGTTATTCTTTTGAAAAGACTAAAGTTTTTGGGATTAAAGTGTTGTGGTTTGGCCGAATGGCCTTTGTTTATAATTTTAGTATTGACCGACTGTAGGACAAAGTGATCTAGTGCGATAGATCGGATCTTTGGAAGATAATTCTTGCGTTGGTGAAAGGTGTGTATCTTACACACTTTATAACTTAGTTCATATTTGTATATATGTGTGTTAAATAACTTTTCATGTTGTTAAAGCCGAAATGATGAGATTTTGAGATGATACCATGATGGTATGAATGAGGATACGGGTAAGTCCGTTTCGATTTGTTGTCATTATATGTGGATTGAAATCATGATCTATGATTTATGAGATTTTGTTATATGATTCATATCAAAGTATATTGACATGATTTGTTTATATATTGCATTGGTATGGGCAACATGAGAGGAGGGGGAAGATTGTGACTTCGGTCACCAGTGATTTGGTATCACATTTGTGTCTTCGGACACCAGAGATTTGGTATCTCCAGTGATTTGGTATCACATTTGTGTCTTCGGACACCAGAGGTTTGGCACCTCATAGCGTCTCGTCCTTGTGGTTAATACCACCGTGGGTTGGCCCCACTTTTGAGATATGGGATCGACGCCAGTGATTTGGTATCACACGGTTTGGCACCACCAGTGGTTTGGTACCACACGGGGTAGAAAAGGAGTTATGGATGGCTAGGTTGGGTGCATTATACATATATATTGCTTTGTTATAATCTGTGTAAGTATGTGGTAATTACCCGGGAGAGGGAATATGCACTGAGTCTTGGTGACTCACCTTCTCCCTTAACATTTCAGGTGATTCGTGAGATCGCGGATATGGAGCCGGATGAACTCGAGGAGGCCATGCAATAAAAGTTGGTTTTATATGAACTTCCATTTGGGTACTTTACTTTAATTTGGTTTTCATATTTTATGGGTTTGTAATAAGGCCTCTTTAAATTGTTTTGGATTATTTTATGTTTTGATTATGTTTTAAATATGGTTATAAATTCTTGATTATTACAATAAATTGAGCACCAAGTTTTCTAAACTACACAACGCGATGTTTTTAAAACGTTACCATCGGGTAACATAAATCATTTGATAATTTTAACAACTTAAGTGTTTTCGATAATTTAAATGATTTTCAAATGTTAAGTTTCTACATTCAAATGCAAATGGTTTTCAAAGTAATAATTTGAGTTTTTTTAAAATGATATAAATGTTTTCTAACCTATGATTTATTCACTTATTTTAAAGTTTTACGTAATTTCAAAGTAAATTATTAGTTTTAACTTATTATACACCTGATTTCTACAAATATAGAATTTCAAAGGGTTTTTCACAAAATTTTAATCATTAATTCGTTTTTCTTCAAAACATTTTCCTCAGTGATGCACCAGATTCGGTCGTGGCGTATTGACCGGGTTTGGGGTGTTACAAATTGGTATCAGAGCTAAGTTCAAAAGCTTGGCTGTGGGCCCGAGGCCCAAAATGTTTTAAAGTATGATTTTTAATGTTTTTGTTGAAAATTATTTGATTCGAAAAGCATGGCACCGAGTCTCTGGCACCAATCCGTCCAGGTAAGTACCTCAAACTGTTGATTTTGATGGTACGATTATGATGATAATGGTATGATTGTATAGTAGTAGGAACTACTCTAGAGACCCAAAACTATAGGTTGGATGTACTCGCGAAACAATCTCTTATTAAATTATTCATAAAATTGTGCTTTAAGAAAGTGGAATAATGGCTAATTCATAAAACTTTTAACTTAGATAAGACGAGACGTTAGACATGAGTACTCGTGGTCGAGGTCGTGTTACTCGTGGACGTGGTCGAGGTAGGATGGTTGTGTCTGAGCCAGTGAGGTCGGGTCAGGGATCCGAGAATGAGGTACCACCAGTTCCACCACCAGCGGTTGGAGTTGAGCATCAGGACCAAACGGGAGATGACGCAGTATCTCAGGCGATGCTGCGAGTTCTTGAGAGGGTAGCTGGAGTAGGTAGAGGCGCGGGAGCTCGAAAATCTGTTCCTGAGCGACTCCGAGCCAACGGAGCCGAGGTATTTCAAGGTGTTTCGGGTGTAGCTCCCAGCTCAGCTGAATATTGGTTAGAGGCGACGGAGCGAATCATGGATGACCTGGATCTGAATGTCGAGGAAAAGCTGAAAGGGATTGTATCGCTTCTTCATGATGAGTCATATCAGTGGTGGCTCACGGTTCGGAATGGTGCTGCGGTGGAAGATCTCACTTGGGACTACTTTAAGGCAGCGTATCTGAAGAAGTATATCGGGTCTAGTTACGTTGATGCGCAGCGTAAGGCATTTCTGAGTTTGGTCCATGGGAGTAAGTCCGTATCAGAGTATGAGGCTGAGTTCTTAAGATTGAGCCGGTATGCTGGAGGTATTGTGGCTTCGGAGCACGAGCGATGTGTCCGATTCGAGGATGGTTTGAGAGATGAGCTGAGGTTGCTGATTGCTCCACATCAGGAGCGAGAATTTGCTGCGTTGGTTGAAAAGTCTAAGATAGCCGAAGGAATAATGGAATCTGGAAGACAGAGCTACGATCGGAATAAGCATAAGAGAGGTTTTGAATCATCTGGGTCGGACGAAGATTCTCAAAAAAGGGTTAGGCAGAATAGGCCGAATCAGTCTGGAAGGCCTGTTACTGCTAATCAGGGTCCAGCACAGTGTAATCGATGTGGGAAGTTTCATTGGGGCGAATGTTGGAGCGGAGGAAAAAGATGTTTCGAGTGTGGCTCGCTTGATCATCGTGTGAGGGACTGTCCACGTAAGCAAGCCAGGAATCAATCTGAAGGTCAAGATCATGCTCAGTTCAGAAAGGAGAGGCCGTCACTGCAGAGAGGTCGTGATAACAGTAGAGGAGGTAATGGTTCTGGTCGAGGTCGCGGAGCATCGGGCAGAGGTGCAGGCAACACTGAGGCAAGACAGCCTGGGTTGGTGTATGCTGCGAGGCGACGAGAGGAGGGCGACGCATCGGATGTCATCACCAGTATGTTCTTGATCATTGGATTTCCATATACTGCTTTGATTGATGTGGGTTGACGTATTCATATGTCGTTAGTAGTATAGTAGTGTTATTAAGATCAGAGTGCGCAGCAAGAGCGTAGTGCGGTGAGTTAGACTGTACGATTGATCGTTAGTAAGTAATTTCGTGGACGAAATTTCTTTAAGGAGGGTAGAATTGTAATATCCCCAAATTGGGCCTAGTAGGATTGGGCCGATTGGGCCGTGGGCTTTAGGAAAAATTTGTATGTCATCTAGTTATTTGTGTTAGCTCGGGTATGAATTTTTGTGTGTTTAGCATAGTCTTGTGAAGGCTTGATTTTATTAAGGAAGTTAGAATAATTTTTAGTATGGTTCATTTAATGAAGTGAATTAGGTGAGCTTGACACTTAAGTTAATTTAAGTGTTTAATTAAAGCATAAGAGGAGTAAGTGGCAAGTTGGTTAAGGAGCTTGAAAGGTGGCTTGAGGTTAGAGGTTCGAGTAACATGATTAGCATTTTGAAGACTTTATTTTTGTGTTCTAGCATTGATGGTCGGTCAAACCTTATTCATGATAGGTTGGACTATTTATTTTGGTAAGTTGAATATATGTTTAAGGAAAGCTTGATATTGGGAATAAGATTCTTAAGGTTTTGGTATGATGAGGGGACAAAGGCATGGAATATGGAGGATGTTTTGGAAAGTAATCCTAGGCCTTTAGTGCATGTATGTGGACGGCATGGGTGTCTAGGGGGTGGCCGGATGTTGTTAGGTGGTTTGGGGGGTATAGTTAGCCAACTTTTGCATTTGTACATCTTTTGGTATTGTTTTGCTTTCTCTCCAAAAACTCCCACCTTTGCCGAATATCTATTGTGCATTTTGGTGCAATTTTGCCTTTGATTTTAGCCTTATTTTGTTTGAACCAAATACCATTTTCTTTCTTTCATTTGCTCTTTTGAAACCGAAACTACAATTGAACTTTGTGCATTTTTGTGCACTTTCTTCTTGGCAAAGAAGTGTTTGGCCGAACCTCTCTCCCATATTTCTCTCTTTTCTTCTCTTGAGATTGGTTCATAATCACATTTTCTTTAATTCTCTCTTGGCCGAATTTCTTTCTTCTCCAAACTCCCTTTTCTTTTCTCCATTGTTACTAAAATCGAACACTCTCACTCTCTCTTTCATTCTCTTTTCTACTCACATACTTTCTCACTTTTATACACATATCTTTCTTCTTTTATAACCATATTGCCGAAACTTCCCACTCTCTTTAAGTCTTTGTTTTGGCCGAATATTCAAGGGTAGATTCTCTTTGGTTTCTATTCAATCGATTTTGAAAGATAGGCTCTTTGGGACTTTGGAAGCATTTGATTTAAGCACTATCTCTAGCAATCAAAGGTTGGTAAGTCAAGGGGCAAGGATTCTTGTCGATTCGTTATTCTTTTGAAAAGACTAAAGTTTTTGGGATTAAAGTGTTGTGGTTTGGCTGAATGGCCTTTGTTTATAATTTTAGTATTGACCGATTGAAGGACAAAATGATCTAGTGCGATAGATCGGATCTTTGGAAGATAATTCTTGCGTTGGTGAAAGGTGTGTATCTTACACACTTTATAACTTAGTTCATATTTCTATATATGTGTGTTAAATAACTTTTCATGTTGTTAAAGCCGAAATGATGAGATTTTGAGATGATACCATGATGGTATGAATGAGGATACGGGTAAGTCCGTTTTGATTTGTTGTCATTATATGTGGATTGAAATCATGATCTACGATTTATGAGATTTTGTTATATGATTCATATCAAAGTATATTGACATGATTTGTTTATATATTGCATTGGTATGGGCAACATGAGAGGAGGGAGAAGATTGTGACTTCGGTCACCAGTGATTTGGTATCACATTTGTGTCTTCGGACACCAGAGATTTGGTATCTCCAGTGATTTGGTATCACATTTGTGTCTTCGGACACCAGAGGTTTGGCACCTCATAGCGTCTCGTCCCTGTGGTTAATACCACCGTGGGTTGGCCCCACTTTTGAGATATGGGATCGACGCTAGTGATTTGGTATCACACGTGGGTTGGCCCCACAACTTGATGATTTTTGACTTTGGTCACCAGTGGTTTGGCACCACCAGTGGTTTGGCACCACCAGTGATTTGGTATCACATTAGTGTCTTCGGACACCAGAGGTTTGGCACCTCATAGCGACTTGTCCCTGTGGTTAACACCACCGTGGGTTGGCCCCACTTTTGAGATATGAGATCGTCTGCCAGTGATTTGGTATCACACGTGGGTTGGCCCCACAGATGGATTATTCGTGACTTCGGTCACCAGTGATTTGGTATCACATTTGTGTCTTTGGACACCAGTGGTTTGGCACCACCAGTGGTTTGGTACCACACGGGGTAGAAAAGGAGTTATGGATGGCTAGGTTGGGTGCATTATACATATATATTGCTTTGTTATAATCTGTGTAAGTATGTGGTAATTACCCGGGAGAGGGAATATGCACTGTGTCTTGGTGACTCACCTTCTCCCTTAACATTTTAGGTGATTCGTGAGATCGCGGATATGGAGCCGGATGAACTCGAGGAGGCCATGCAATAAAAGTTGGTTTTATATGAACTTCCATTTGGGTACTTTACTTTAATTTGGTTTTCATATTTTATGGGTTTGTAATAAGGCATCTTTAAATTATGTTTTGGATTATTTTTATGTTTTGATTATGTTTTAAATATGGTTATAAATTCTTGATTATTACAATAAATTGAGCACTAAGTTTTCTAAACTACACAACGCGATGGTTTTTAAAACGTTACCATCGGGTAACATAAATCATTTGATAATTTTAACAACTCAAGTGTTTTCGATAATTTAAATGATTTTCAAATGTTAAGTTTCTACATTCAAATGCAAATGGTTTTCAAAGTAATAATTCGAGTTTTCTTAAAATGATATAAATGTTTTCTAACCTATGATTTATTCACTTATTTTAAAGTTTTACGTAATTTCAAAGTAAATTATTAGTTTTAACTTATTATACACCTGATTTCTACAAATATAGAATTTCAAAGGGTTTTTCACAAAATTTTAATCATTAATTCTTTTTTCTTCAAAACGTTTTCCTCAGTGACGCACCAGATTCGGTCGTGGCATATTGACCGGGTTTGGGGTGTTACAATGCCATTGATGAATGCTTGAGCTTTGTGATAGTTGATGATGAATAATGAAATATATGTGTTTAATGAACATGTGTTGTTCTTGAATTTTTGATGAATTTAGCTAATTCGGGCTAAATTGTGAATATAGTAATTTGAAGGACTAAAATGTGAAATAAATGAAATGTGTGAGCTTGTATAAGCGTGAGGAGAATTCGGCTAGGCTTGAACCAAGTGAAATTATGTGAATTTGATGATTTTGTGAATAGGGACTAAAGTGTTGAAATGTGAAAATGTGAGGGCTATTGTGTAAAATGCCCTATATATGTGTGTTTGGATTAAAATGAATGATTTGGTAATTAAATGGATTGAATTTGAATGTGTATAGACCAAGAGAGGAAAGGTTCAGGTCGAGATCGAGGCAAAGATAAAGTGCTCGATTAATCGACCGTATCGATAGTCCGACGTCCGAGGTAAGTTCGGACATAATACATGTATTTAGCTATGTTTAATGTTATGAAATGATTTGGTATGATATTATTGAAATGAGAATGCTATATGACAGCTTGAGTTACGTGGCACTAAGTGTGCGTATTCAGAAATGTGACCAAGATGAATAGCACTATGTGTGCGATGTTATGAAAGCTTCGGTTATTTAACGTGGCACTGTGTGTGCGATACCGAGATAAGTCGGTTGAAAGATTAGGCACTAAGTGTGCAATGACTAATATGTATCGACCATGTATATGGCACTGAGTGTGCGGTTAAATTGAAAGAATATCAGAGGATGACCGATTTGTAATATCAAAAATTGAGTAGTTTGGAAATTAAATAACTATGTGTTAGCTAAAGTATGTATTGAACCTTTGTGGTTGATGAGTTTATAGATAAAGCAATGAATGGATGATTGAATAATTTTAGCTATGGATGATATGGTATGATTAGGAGAGAATTGATCTATGGTATGAGTGAATATGGTATGTGGTGCATATTTTGATATAGCATGATGGTAATTAATTAGCTTATAAATGGTGAGTTCAATGATGAATTAATGCCTTAGTGATTTAGTGAAGTTACGGATGATTTATACCTAGATTTACATGTAATTTGGTTGTGTTAAATGGCATGCTTAGAAATGAGATTATATGTGATGATATGATGATTATTGGACATGAAATTAGTTGCCAAATTGTGTGTATAAAGATTCTCAAATGTGCTTGTAGGATTGACCCATGTGGGTGGCATTTTGGCCTTGCAAATGGCCTATTTTTGCCACACGGTGATGGCACAGGGGCGTGCCTGGTGACCGTGGGCGTAAGTCAGTAGATGGCCTAAGAGCACACGGCCATGGCACATGGACGTGCCTGGTAGCCGTGTTGTTTTCAACAAGATTGACCACGGCCAAAGTACACGGGCGTGTTTGGTGGTCGTGGGAGCTAAGTCAGTTTCGACCACGGGGAGGACACAAGGGTGTGTCTAGCAGCCGTGGGAGGCACACGGCCTACCCACACGGGCGTGTATCCCCTGAAACTTAGAAAAGTTTTAAATTTTGGAGAAGTTTCTGTACGTGTTTCGGTTTAGTCCTGACCCCTCCCTAGCATGTGTTTAAGGTCTTGTACTCCTTAATAAGGGACTAATTGTTTATGTTTGATGTATTATGATGATGATTGACTTTGTGTCGTAATTGGGTTGTAAATAATCCTATTGTCCGGTAATGCCTCTTAACCCTATTCCGGCGACGGTTTCGGGTTAGGGGTGTTACAATAACACAGACGAACAATTCGGTAAATTTCTTAAACTCTTAAAGAAATTACATATTAACTTACCGTTTCTTGAAACTCTTTCGTAGATGCCAGATTCAATGAAATTTTTAAAAGAGCTTTTGACAAACAAGCGAAAGTTGGACGAGGAATCGCATGTGGAACTAAACGCAGTGTGCTCACCAATGTTGCAAAATAAACTACCACGAAAATTAAAAGATCTAGGGAGTTTTACAATTCCATGTTTAATTGGTAGTTTATCTGTTGATAATGCTTTAGCTGATTTAGGGGCAAGCATAAACGTTATGCCTTATAAAATATTTAAACAACTGGGTCTAAGGAAACCTAAACAAACTAGGATGAGCATTCAATTAGCTGATAAAACTGTTAGAATTCCTAGGGGTATAATTGAAGCTGTACTTGTAAAAATTGATAAATTCGTATTCCCAGTAGACTTCGTCATTTTAGACATGGATGAGGACAATAGTATCCCCTTAATTTTAGGAAGACCCCTTTTAGCAAACTGCCAGGACTAAAATTGATGTCAGTGCTGGTGAACTCATACTTTGTGTAGGTGACGAATCAATCAGTCTCCAGGCTCTTGACTCGGCTAGGACATCGAGTAATCAAGGTGAGAAAATTAATTTTATTAATGACCATTCGGTTAAACATTCTTTTCAGGAAGCACCATGGAATTGCACAACTGAGCCAAAACCTAGACCTCATAACAACAAAGAAATAACTCACGAGGAATGACGGCTTTAGATCGATGAACTAGACGAGTGGAAGCCACGCATTAAGGAGAAACCAAGAACACATGAAGTAGAACCAACGCCATTTCGTGGGAAAAACAAGTTTAAGATCGGAGATCAGGTATTGTTAAATAAGGCAGACCCTCAAATACCTCCTCCTACCCCTAATACAAATAAAGAAATCTCTTTTAGGGTACTCAAGGTTTTTCCATACGAAACAGTCGAGGTAAGTAATCCTATATTCGACACTTTTAAAGTAAACGCTACTTGAACTATATACTGATAATAAGGCTGATAGCATGAGAAACGACTTTCAACTCCTCAAACCACCATGATTATGCAAATGAGAGGTAAGTCTAGCTTAAGACTATAAACAAGCGCTTCTCGGGAGGCAACTCGAGCACTAACACCATTAATTTTTACATTATTATTTTTACTTTTATTTTTCCTTTTCAGTACCTAACTATAAACTAACCAAAGTGCAGATATCCATACCACATGGCCTTGCACACGGCCGTGGTCGTGGACGTGTGGATACTACGGATTCCCGTACTGACATGGCAGAGATAGTACGAAACAGAACGAAAAATATCTTCAGGCCACGGGCCCCGACTAAACATCACAGCCATGCGACGCGGCCGTGGTCGACACTGTTTTATCAATACTAGCGTAGCGACCTGCACATAGGCGTGGGAGAAACGAACGAAGCATAGCATGGCCTTACGACACGGCCATGTGACTCGACACACCCACAGTACACGGGCATGGGGATGTACCAGACTAGAAATCTCTATTTAAAACACCCCTCTCCCCTTCTCACCTACTCCCAACTCCTTTCTCTTCCACACTCCTTACATTCCCCTTCTTTTTCATTCTCATTTTTCTTCATTCCCCCTAACTATGGATCTAACCATATCCATGTCGAAGAAATGGAAGGATCCTAGCACAGTCTCCCTTTGTGAGACCGATCTACATAAGTTCATGCCGGCCGCCTCATTAACTCGACAGGAAAAGGACCTTTGAGTCCATTTAACTTTTCTTTTTATTTTCCCTTCTCCTGTATTTTCCTTTTCTTTAGTTTTCTTTTACTTAGTTTAATCTATTTTATTTCATTTTCTTTTATTTAGGTTCTACAGGCTGCTTGGGAATCACACACCACGGCCTTAGAAATCACACCCACCTCGCTAACCATCTAACAATAAGGACTCTTCGATCCATTAATCTCTTCTTTTAATTTTATTTTACTTTCTATTTTCATTCTCTTTATCTTTCTTGTCTTTAAATATATATTTAGTATATTTTGAATTATTATTAGTATTTCCTGGCTAATTCTTCACGAGCTTCCCAATTTCTTCATCTAGCGCAGAGATTGTCGGCGGCCACCACACCACGACACTCCCAACTAAGGAAGCCACCCAAATTCAGGAAGTTTCACCTCTCCCTATCTCTTAAATTTCATATATATATCTTTGTACATTGAGGGCAATGTACATCTTTAGCGTGGGGGTGAATATTTATTTCGAGAAAGTGCCTGACTTTCTGCATTATTCTCAAATCCCTGAATTATGCCTTGAATTATGCCTTGTTATTAAGTAATTTTCTCATATTATGATTAGAATAAATTTAATTTGAATCATGATTTTTATTGATATGTTTTGGATTAAGTCATTGATAATTGTGCAATGATGATTTAAATTTTAGGAGACTAGAGAATCAAGCATGATGAGTCTATTTTCAAAAAAAAAAAATTACAAATTTGATTAGGTTGTCTACCTAAATCTAATTATTATCTTGAGATTTGAAATTTACAAAGTTGATATCAAAAACCCATAATTTTTTGTGAGATTTTGAGCCTTTTAGAGCATACATCCTTTCGTGCTCACTTTTTGATTATGACTTTGTCAACATTGATTTGTTATTCTAGAACTTGCTTCGATTATACATGTCAAGACCACATTATTGATCTGATATACTGAAATAATAAAGGCACTTAGGATTTAACTCATTCACTCCACTAAAAGCTTACCCTCACAATTAGCCCATAGTGAACCCCTTTTGATCCTAACAACCCTTTTTATTGACCCACTAATATCACCCCAAAACCCACCTTGTATTTGTTATTACCATTCCTTGAATCCCTTTTTGTCGAGATTTGATTTGAGCAGTTGCCTAACTATGTTCTATTCTTCAGTTGTTTAAAGTTCTTTCTTATTATTGTAATGATTTATTCTTAAAAAAAACTCAAAGTATATTCATTATTAGTTTTATAATTAAGTGAGCTTATATGTTTAAATTCCACATCTTGAAGAAAAACAACGTATTACAAGTTTCTAAATTGATGAAATTATTCAGGATTAGTTCATTTTTATAGTTAGGTAAATTGTCAATTCAATTTTGATTCTAACCTTCTAATTCAGTCTTTATCCACACCTTTAATCCAAGCCCCATTACAACCCTTTTTAAAGACCTTTTGATCTGTGTATCATTTCATTTTATAGTGGTGGAGATTTGATTTTCAGGCAAGCCTATGGGATTAACTTTTCATGTTCGACTTTTGAGTGCTTAATTTTGAACCTTAAATACTTTGAGTGATTTGAGTGAATCTTTAGTGAGGATGTCAACTTTTGTCGATTTTGAATTAAAGGTGATTATTTAGGTAAGGGAAAACGCCTATATTTTTTGTGCTACAAAAACTATGACTTTGATTGTTTGAATCTTTAAGATCCTTTTACTTAAATTATCAATGTATGAATTATTTTTGAATTATGATGGAACATTATCTATGAATATTATGAATCAGGGAAGTTCATTTTAATTGTGAGTTGAGAATTTTGCTTGAGGACAAGCAAATGCTTAAGTGTGGGGGTATTTGATAAACCGTAATATATACATATTTTAATCCCACATTTAGCATACTTTTGGATGATTTAAGCCTTGAATTGTGGAATTTGGTGCTCTTAATCCTTTAATTTCATGTTTTATACTTAGGAAAGCATCGAAGGATGAAAAGAACGAGAAACGGGCTGAAAACGGAGTAAAGGGGCCAAATTACGAAATCGACATGGCATGGGCCCAAGACCACACGGCTGTGCCTCCTTAACAAACCCGACCACGGCCTGGCCACGATTCACACGGGCGTATGCCATGGGTGTGTCCCTACTGTGACAAAGAGGAATTTTACTCAAATTAGGGTACTTAGAGGCAAAGAAAGCCACTCCAAAAGCCTATATAAACACCCTAGAGGCCAACCTTCAGGGGGCGTCCAGTTAGGCCGAAGAGCCGAGCTAGAGAGGCCAGAATTGTGGGATTTACTCGAAGAAAGCCAGTTGATTCATCTCAAGAAGCCGGAGTTATACTCAAGACGGAGGATCTTCCCTTCAATTTCCTTCAGGGGGTTTTAGGGTTTTTCTTATGTTTTTTTTTATATTTTCTTCTAAGATGTATTCTTTTATGATTATGAACTAAAACCCTCAAATACCTAAGGGGGATGAAACCTAAGACGGATCTTGTTATTGTTTTCTGAACTATATGATAAATACTTGATTTGTTCTTAATTATGTGTTCTTAATTCTTGTTTTGATATTTCAGGATATTGATTCAAGCACTGATGTGCTTAGGCAGAGGAGGAATAGACCCTGTCTAAGAGTAGATCTAGCATAATTAAGCGGAGTTGATCGCAACCCTAGAGATAGGATGACGAAAATCTACCGAATTAGGGTCAAACCTAATATGGGAGTCCATAGATCGAGTTAATGCAATTCTAGGGGTTTTAATTAGAAAGAGATTTCAATTAATCAACCTAGGGTTAGACATTAGTAGCCTCGAGAGAGGTGTTAATATAAATTAGGGAATCCTACGGATCAAGTCAAGTGAATAAATCGTCTGGTTCAGAGTTAGATAACAGATGAAGTCTAGGTGGATTCTTCCTCGGGTATTGTCTTAATCAATTAGTTTTTCCCATAAGTATTTTCCCCAATTCATTCTCTTTGTCTTAGCACATTTAGCTTAATATTTAGTTAATTTTAGATTAAATAAACAATTCACTTTTATTTTAAGCTAAATAATAAAAAGAAAGTTAGTATTAGTACTTTTGGTTCATTTGGGTTCGACCTTTGGGTTCGACATTCCGGTCTTGCCGCTAAACTATACTACTGTTCGATAGGTGCGCTTGCATCAATCATTGTCATAGTTAGTTTCTAGGCTTGATCATTCGTTTTATAAATTTTTAAGACTTTGACACACGATCAGAAATATCATAAAAGAGGAAAAACAACAAAACATAAGAAAACCCAAAAACTTCTAAAGAACTTGATGGGAGATCCTCAGTCTTGATGGAGATCCTTCTCCTAAGCTGTTCTCGACGGCTGTCTTGGAGTATTTTCTCTTTCTACTTGGTGTCTATTCAACGTCCTGTCGAACTCCCCTTTTAAGTTGCCTCCTAGGGTGTTTATATAGGCTTCGAGATGCCTTTCTTGGTCCACAAGTATCCTATTCCGAATAGAATTCATCCTTATTTCCGCAGGGACAAGCCCGTGTGATACGCCCGTGGTGGATAGCCCAGGCCGTGTTCGATCTGACTTGCCACACACAATTATGCGGTCTACTCGTGTGCAGTGGTCCAGGCCGTGTAGGCCTATTTTGTCCCTTTTTGGGCCGTTTCTCATCCTTTTTGACTTCCTAAGTTCTCCTGAGTATATAAAACATGAAATTAAAAGATTAGGAGCATCGAATTCATCAAATTTAATGGAAAATCATCCAAAATTAAGCCAAGCATGGGGTTAAAATATGTGTAAATTATGGTTTATCATTTTGGCCAAAAGTATGTTGGCCCTTTATTAGGATAACTATTTTGTATATTGCCATGGTTGATGGCTCACCTTATCATTTATGAAAATATGAAATTATTCATGGAAGTTCATATTGCAATTATGAGTTGTTTATTGATATGTTGAATGGATCCATGAGATGTGAGCTAGAGGGGTGCAAAAAGCTTGGCAAATAGCCTTGTTCTTGTCCACATGGGTAGGCACAGAGCATGTGTCTAGGCCGTGTGTGACAAACGACCAGTAGGCACACCGGCGTGTGTCTAGGCTGTGTGTGAAAAACGGCTAGTTCATGGGTGTAACACCCTAAATTTAAGGGCTTGTGCATTTTATGTGGTGCTCGCTTAAAATGTTAATTTGAGACTTTGAGGTACAAAAAGGGGGCTCAGGTTTGGGCTGAAACCTGGGTTGGTTTTAAGAAAGAGCTATAGAAAATTATTTAAATAGATATTTGTCTTTAAATTGCATGGTGGGCTTGTGGCCCAAAAATTTGGAAGAGTTGTAAAGGGGAGCATGTAGGTGGCGTCATTAAGGGAAGGATTGGGCCAAGTGAGGGCTACTTAGAGCCCAAATTTTAAGACAAAAATTCGGCACTCCAAGGGGGGAAGGGTGGACGGCACACTTGCTAAAATTTAGGGGATTTAATTCTTTTATTTTAGTGATAAAGTGCTGATAATAGGAAGAGGGGATATAGGGCTATTTTTAAGGAGATAAAGGATTAAGATAACAAGAAAGATAAAGGCTATTAGGAGGAGGGAGAGTTGGCCGAAACTCCAACTCTGGGTGTGTGTATGATATGCCGAAATTTAGTAGCCAAGTGTTCATCTTTCTTTCAGTTTTTTTCTATTTTCTTCCTCACACTTTTTCTTAGTAAGCTGAAACTCTCTTCTCCCATTCTCTTTAGTTCTCTCCAAAACCGAAACTCCCTAGTTGATTCTTCTCTCCTCGAAAACTCTCTAAAAAGCCGAAATACACCTTGGGCATATCATCTTCTTCCCATAGCCGAATCTACAAGGGTGGATTTTTCCCGAAGGTGCACCATAAGCCGAATACTCCTCTTTAATCTGGTGAGTTTCGGGATTTTGGTTTCTTTGTGATTTCTCTAATTTTGTCAAGTTCTAAACTGAATCATTTATTCCAAGGGCCTGTCGACTTCACTCTTTGCCCTAGAAGCCGAATCCTGTCTTGCTTTATTCGGAAGTGCCGATTTGGTGGAACAGTAGAAGGTAGGTTCGGCCGAATGGCCTTTCTTGTTTTTCTCCTTTGGCCGAATGGGTTATGGTACTCAAGTGGTTGCGTTTAAAGAATTGGTTTAATATATGGGTATTGGCCGAATATAGGTGGGTTGGAGGTGACGTTCTCTTAGGGACTTTCGGGATTCGACAAATAAGGTAAGAGATCTATTAGTTTTAATATGTAGGTTGAGATTTACTAACCTTAGCCGAATGTTGAAGGGACTAAATCTTCGGGTGATTTTCCGGTTTTTGAGCAAGGCTCTACACTGAGGGTAGTAGATTTGGATATCGACTAAGGATAGTAGATTTTCGCGATAACAGGTGTGTAACACTTCCCCACCATCTAGATCTGATTATTAATGTATGTTCATAAGATTTATATATTATGATAAATGCCGAAGTCACGGTTTAATGATGAAATCCCAAAGAGGGTAAAAGCGGACCAACAGGTTAGTGAGTAATCTGATTAAATGTTATAAGTAAATTGCTTGTATGTGATTGCATGGGTTGGGTTGACAAAAGGAGGAAGTTATACGTTATACGTGTAGCAGTTTATACCGTGATCTGTTGTAGCAGCTAATGCCGTGATCTTCGGCCATGATATGTTGATGAGCAGCATGACTGCCATCTTGGCATGTAGTGGTGTGGGTTGATTGTAGAAATCCCCAATGGTGTGAACGGTTGGTACGGGGGCGTGTAGCAGATGGAAACCTAGGCAAATGGGTTGGGCCTTGCATATTAGTTGTTATTTATATAAATGAAATTATTATTATGTTTTATGGGTTAAGGCCCAAAATCTAGTGGTGCATGAGGGTTGCACACTGAGTCTCACGACTCACCCTTTTATTTTAACTATCTCAGGTGACACTTAGTGCAACAGACCGGGCCAGAGAGGAACGCGAGGTGGCCATGCATAAGAGCTATTGGATCCAACAAAGAGGCTTTTAATTTAATGGATTATATTTTTTTATTAATCAGTTTTAAATTCCGTTGTAATAAGGCCATGGGCCACTAGTTTTATTTCCTTTTACCATGGGTTTAAATTATTATTTTTTTAGTTATTGGAAACATTTATGTTAATTAAACTAAGGCATGTAATTAAGTTTGGATTTTATTTACAAAGGCATATTCTATATAAAATATATTTGGGCTTTTTCTGAAAATACGACATGTTTTACAAAATTTTTCTTAGTGACATACCAAATCCGGTTGTAGCGATTGGGCCGGGTTTGGGGTGTTACAAATTGGTATCAGAGCCTGGTTCAAAACTCGGCTCTGGGGTTTTTGGGCTCAAAATGTTTTCTGAAAATGGGCTTCTGAAACATATATGTTTTTAAAGGATTACAGGTTTGTTAGCTCAGCATGGCACCTACATCTTCGGCCCAAGTCCGCCAGGTAAGTACTCTGAACCATTGTGTGATCTTTATATATGTGGGCTTAATGGGCCTAGTGGGACGTAGATTAGTTAGAATTAGAACTTGATGGACTCTAGGCTTAGTACAAACCACTTCTTAACATTTCATAAAACTTAATTTCACTAAACAAACCCGTTAACGAGCCGCAAGACTAGGGTGTGGTAACCGTCATACGCATGTCTAGAAAGGATCCAGAAGAGCCTGGTATTTAAGCAGTCCTAGTGACTCACCTCCTCTTCGCTGGGATCCTACCTTGTGCGTAGTGACTGTTCACCTTAGCCAAGTTAGGGTGTGGCAATGGGCATACGCATGTCTAGGAGTGGATTCAGGGAGAGCTTGGTACTTAAGCAGTCCTAGTGACTCAGCTCCTCTTCACTGGAATCCTACCTGGTGCGTAGTGACTATTCACCCTAGTTACGAGGACTGGTTGATGGGCTAAACCCTATGACTAAAACTCGAAAGGGACCAACCACCCTATTTTTGAAAAAAAAAACCCAAGGTTTTGTAAAATTTTCAAAAGATATTTGATTTGTGAAAATTTCCAATCAACCATGAACTTATAAAATACCTATGTTTCGAAAATTTACCCGAAAATCTCACGTTTACAAGAATAACCCAAACCATGAAACTAGATTTTACCAAAAGTACCCCGGTTTAAAAAACATCAAAGTTTGAAAAATTACCAAACTACCCTTGTTTTGCAAAATGATCGAAATACCCCTAGTAGGTAAAATTACTAAAATACCCCCAAATTTCAAAATTACTGAAATACCCCCGGGATTGTAAAATTACCAAAATACCCCTATTTCACAAAATCACCAAGGACCCTATTTTGAAAAATTACGAAAATACCCCTGTAGGATAAAATTACGAAAATACCCCTGGGTAGTGGAAAACAACAACAACACCACCTTTCTGTAATTAACGTGAGTTCATGGATGTTGATGATTGAATGTATGAACTTGAGACTGTATTGTTAGTATGAATTCGAAAGAACTACTTTTTAAAACTATTATCCATAAAACTGTTCGCTATAAATCAGTGGAAAGAATTAATGATTCATAAAATTCTTAATCAGATAAACGCAAATTGGAAGAATGAGTACAACGGGTCGAGGACGTCCGCCGCGTGGACGCGGTAGGGGTAGGATGACCTTGTCTGAGCCAGTAGGGTCTGGCCACGGGTCAGGAAACGAACTGCCGGATCCTCCAGCTATGGAGGGAGAGTTACGAGATCATGCGACCGGAGATGATGCTGTATCTCAGGCGATGTTGCGAGTCCTTGAGAGAGTTACTGGAGTAGGCATGGGCACAGGAGCCCGGAAATCTGTGCCGGAGCGGCTTAAGGCCAATGGGGCAGAAGTGTTTAGGGGAGTTTCTGGTGTAGCCCCTAACATAGCTGAGTACTGGACGGAAGCGAGTGAGCGCATAATGGATGACTTAGACTTTACGGTAGAGGAAAAGTTGAAAGGGGTCGTGTCTCTCCTCCGAGACGAGGCTTACCAATGGTGGCTCTTGGTGAAAGAAGGTACTACTGTAGATTTGATTGACTGGGATTTCTTTAAGGAGTCATTCCAGGGAAAGTATGTTGGGGCCAACTATATTGATGCACAAAGGAAAGCATTCTTGAACCTGGTACAGGGAAGTAAGATTGTGGCTAAATATGAGGCAGAGTTTCTGTGTTTGAGCCGCTACGCTCGGGGAATGGTAGCAACGGAGTATGAACGCTGTGTTCGGTTTGAGGATGGGCTACGAAGTGAGTTAAGGGTTCTAATAGCGCCGCAGCAAGAGAGAATTTTTGCGGTTTTGGTAGATAAGGTTAAAATAGCTGAGGAAGTGAAATGGGTTGAGAGACAAGAAAGGGATAAGGATCAGGGTAAGAGTAAGAGGAGTTTTGGGCCATCAAGAGCATCTGAGAATTTTCAGAAGAGGCCTAGGACGGATGGGCCAGCTCGTGCTCCGACGAATCAGAATCAGGCATGTTCTACATGTGGGAGGACGCATTATGGAGAGTGCAGAATGAAAACAAGTGGATGCTTTAGGTGTGGATCCACAGAACATCTGATTAAGGACTGTCCTCAGATTGATCGGGTACAGCCAGCGGGTCGAGGTTCTGATCAGGCTAGGAGAGGTGATCAGCCTGGACCAAGGGGTCGTGGTGCAGCCAGAGGAGGAAATGGAAATAGTCGAGGTCGTGGAGCTCCTGGTAGAGTGCCGGTAATATAGACGCAAGGCAGCCGGGTTTAGTTTATGCAGTTCGTCGTCAGGAGGATGGTAACGCATCGGATGTCATCACCGGTACGTTTCTTATTGTTGATAGGCCTTTGCTTGCTTTGATTGATATTGGGTCAACCCACTCCTATGTTGCATGTTCGATATCTGAGACCTTAAGTATAGATTCTGAAACAACTACTAGAAAGATGACTGTGGTTAGTCCCTTAGGACAATCTAGAGTAGTGGACAAGCTATTTAAGGATGTACCGTTAGAGACTCAAGGGGTAGTGTTTCCGGCAGACTTAATGGAATTACCATTTGGAGAGTTCGATCTTATCCTAGGAATGGACTGGCTGACAAATCATCGTGCTAAGTTGGATTGTGGGTCTAAGCGTATGGTGTTAAGTACCCCGGAAGGCGGGGAGGTGGTTGTGTTAGGAGAAAGAATGAACTATTTGTCCAATGTAGTATCGACCTTGAAAGCTGTTAAGATGATTCAGAAGGGATGTAACGCCTTTTTAGCTTTTATCAGTGCTTTGGATGCTAAAGAGGTGGCTGTCAATGAGGTTCGAACAGTCAAGGATTTTGCGGATGTATTTTCGGAGGAGTTGCCAGGATTACCCCCTGATCACGAGGTGGAGTTTGGAATAGAACTACTCCCGGGTACGGCTCCGGTATCTATTGCCCCTTATCGAATGGCGCCGAAGGAACTAGTGGAGCTCAAAGCTCAGATTCAAGAACTGTTTGATCGTGGGTTTATTCGGCCAAGTGTGTCTCCATGGGGAGCGCCGGTCCTATTCGTGAAGAAGAAGGACGGATCCATGCGTATGTGCATGGACTATCGTCAATTGAATAAGTTGACGATAAAGAACAAGTATCCATTACTGAGAATCGACGATTTGTTCAATCAACTCAAATGAGCTTCGGTCTTTTCTAAAATTGATCTAAGGTCGGGATATCATCAGTTAAAGGTGAAGGAAGGAGACATTCATAAGACGAAATTTCAAACACGCTACGGTCATTATGAGTTCTTAGTGATGCCGTTCGGGTTGACAAACGCACCAGCCGCTTTTATGGATATGATGAATAGGGTATTTCAGCCATACCTTGATCGGTTCTTCGTAGTATTCATCGACGATATCCTGGTATATTCCAAGTCTAAAGAGGAGCATGATGCACATCTTTGTGTGGTGTTGCAAATTCTGAGGGAGAAGTAGCTGTACGCAAAGTTCAGTAAGTGTGAGTTCTGGCTGAAGGAAGTGACTTTCTTAGGGCATGTAGTTTCTGCAGAGGGAATTAGGGTGGACCCGCGGAAGATAGAAGCTGTTTTAGATTGGAAGTCGCCAAAGTCTGTGGCAGAAATACGAAGTTTCTTAGGATTAGCAGGGTATTATCGAAGGTTTGTTGAGGGGTTCTCTTCAATAGCGGCACCTTTAACTAAGTTGTTGAGGAAGGGAGTATCATTTGTGTGGACTGACAAATAACAGGAGAGCTTTGAGAAGCTGAAGAGGATTTTGACGGAAGCACCGGTGTTAATTCAGCCAGAGGTAGGAAAAGAATTTACCATTTACTGTGATGCGTCACACACAAGTTTAGGGTGTGTGTTGATGCAAGATGGAAAAGTGGTGGCATATGCGTCTCGACAGTTAAGGCCACATGAGCTAAACTATCTTACGCATGATCTAGAGTTGGCGGCAGTAGTGTTCGCCCTGAAGATTTGGAGACACTACTTGTATGGGGAAAAGTCAGTTATTTATACTGACCATAAAAGTCTGAAGTATCTCCTTACTCAGAAGGAGTTGAACCTAAGGCAGAGAAGGTGGATCGAGCTGTTAAAGGACTATGACTGCTCGATTGAGTACCACCCGGGCAAGGCTAATGTGGTGGCGGATGCGTTGAGTAGGAAGGCGATAACGGATTTAAGAGCAATGTTCGCACATCTTAGCCTGTATGAGGATGGTTGGTTGGTAGCTGAACTACAGGTAAGGCCTATGTGGACAAGTCAAATCAAGGAGAAGCAACTTGTGGATGATGTCTTAGGTACTCGAATCCAACAAGTGCAGAAAGGTGAAGTAGAGGACTACAGTTGGAACAATGATGGAGTTCTATGTTTCCGTGGAAAGGTTTGTATGCCAAAAGATGAGGGGTTAAGACAGATGATTCTTCAGGAATCGCATAATAACCTTTATGCTATGCATCTTGGAGGAGTTAAGATGTATTGGGATTTGCGAGAGCAGTTCTGGTGGCCAGGGTTGAAGCAAGAACTTACGGAATATGTGGGGAAGTGTTTGACGTGTCAGCAAGTCAAAGCTGAACACCAGTTGCCTTCAGGGTTGTTGCAACCGGTGAAGATTCCCCAATGGAAATGGGAAAGAATTACGATGGATTTCGTTAGTGGGTTACCCCTCACGCCCACTAAGAAAGATTCAATTTGGGTAATTGTGGATTGGCTGACGAAGTCTGCTCACTTCATACCGATTCGAGTGGATTTTTCTCTACAAAAGTTGGCTAAGTTGTACGTGGCTGAGGTTGTAAGATTACACGGTGTACCAGTATCGATCATATCGGATAGGGACCCAAGGTTCACGTCACGATTTTGGAAGGCTCTTCATCAAGCAATGGGAACAAGGTTAGACTTTAGTACCGCTTTTCACCCACAGACTGATGGTCAGTCTGAGAGGGTAATTCAAATTTTGGACGATATGCTAAGGGGTTGCATCATCGACTTTAGGGGCAGTTGGGAAGAGTATTTGCCCTTGGCAGAATTCGCATATAACAATAGTTATCAAGCTAGCTTTCAGATGGCGCCGTATGAACGTTATATGGGAGGAGATGTCGTACTGCAACTTGTTGGACAGAGTTGGGAGAACGTAAAGTGTTAGGTCCAGAATTAGTTTCGGAAATAGAGGAGAAAGTTAAGCTAATACGGGATAGGTTGAAAGAAGCGTCTGATCGACAGAAGTCGTATGCGGATCTAAAGCGAAAGAAAGTAGAATTTGAGGTAGGAGATCAAGTCTTCTTGAAGGTATCTCCGTGGAAAAAGGTGATGAGGTTTGGACGAAAGGGTAAGCTAAGTCAACGATTTATTAGGCCTTATCGGGTACGAGAACGTGTGGGCCCAATGGCTTATCGGTTGGAGTTGCCTTTGGAGTTGGAACAGATACATGATGTGTTCCATGTCTCAATGATGAGACGTTATCGATCTGATCCATCGCACATAGTGCCGGTAGAAGAGATTGAAGTAAGGTCAGACTTGTCTTTTGAGGAGGAGCCAGTCCAAATCTTGGATAGAGATGTAAAAGTGTTGAGAAGGAAATCCGTTCCTTAGGTCAAAATTCTGTGGCGAAATCACGGCATAGAAGAGGCGACATGGGAGCCAGAAGATGTTATGCGACAGCAATTTCCCCATCTCTTTTGATCAGGTAAATTTCGAGGACGAAATTTATTTTAAGGAGGGTAGAATTGTAACACCCTAAATTTAAGGGCTTGTGCATTTTATGTGGTGCTCGTTTAAAATGTTAATTTGAGACTTTGAGATACAAAAAGGGGGCTCAGGTTGGCTGAAACCTGGGTTGGTTTTAAGAAAGAGCTATTGAAAATTATTTAAATAGATATTTGTGTTTAAATTGCAAGGTGGGCTTGTGACCCAAAAATTTGGAAGAGTTGTAAAGGGGAGCATGTAGGTGGCGTCATTAAGGGAAGGATTGGGCCAAGTGAGGGCTACTTAGAGCCCAAATTTTAATACAAAAATTCGGCACTCCAAGGGGGGAAGGGTGGACGGCACGCTTGCTAAAATTTAGGGGATTTAATTCTTTTATTTTAGTGATAAAGTGCTGGTAATAGGAAGAGGGGATATAGGGCTATTTTTAAGGAGATAAGGGATTAAGATAACAAGAAAGATAAAGGCTATCAGGAGGAGGGAGAGTTGGCCGAAACTCCAACTCTGGGTGTGTGTATGATATGCCGAAATTTAGTAGCCAAGTGTTCATCTTTCTTTCATTTTTTTTTCTATTTTCTTCCTCACACTTTTTCTTAGTAAGCCGAAACTCTCTTCTCCCATTCTCTTTAGTTCTCTCCAAAATCAAAACTCCCTAGTTGATTCTCCTCTCCTTGAAAACTCTCTAAAAAGCCGAAATACACCTTGGGCATATCATCTTCTTCCCATAGCCGAATCTACAAGGGTGGATTTTTCCCGAAGGTGCACCATAAGCCGAATACTCCTCTTTAATCTGGTGAGTTTCGGGATTTTGGTTTCTTTGTGATTTCTCTATTTTTTGTCAAGTTCTAAACTGAATCATTTATTCCAAGGGCCTGTCGACTTCACTCTTTGCCCTAGAAGCCGAATCCTGTCTTGCTTTATTCGGAAGTGCCGATTTGGTGGAAAAGTAGAAGGTAGGTTCGGCCGAATGGCCTTTCTTGTTTTTCTCTTTTGGCCTAATGTGTTATGGTACTCAAGTGGTTGCGTTTAAAGAATTGGTTTAATATATGGGTATTGGCCGAATATAGGTGGGTTGGAGGTGACGTTCTCTTAGGGACTTTCGGGATTCGACAAATAAGGTAAGGGATCTATTAGTTTTAATGTGTAGGTTGAGATTTACTAACCTTAGCCGAATGCTGAAGGGACTAAATCTTCGGGTGATTTTCCGGTTTTTGAACAAGGCTCTACACTGAGGGTAGTAGATTTGGATATCGACTAAGGATAGTAGATTTTCGCGATAACAGGTGTGTAACACTTCCCCACCATCTAGATCTGATTATTAATGTATGTTCATAAGATTTATATGTTATGATAAATGCCGAAGTCACGGTTTAATGATGAAATCCCAAAGAAGGTAAAAGCGGACCACCAGGTTAGTGAGTAATCTGATTAAATGTTATAAGTAAATTGCTTGTATGTGATTGCATGGGTTGGGTTGACAAAAGGAGGAAGTTATACGTTATACGTGTAACGGTTTATACCGTGATCTGTTGTAGTGGCTAATGCTGTGATCTGTTATGAGGGCTTCGGCCATGATATGTTGATGCGCAGCATGACTGCCATCTTGGCTTGTAGCGGTGTGGGTTGATTGTAGAAATCCCCAATGGTGTGAACGGTTGGTACGGGGGCGTGTAGCGGACGGAAACCTAGGCAAATGGGTTGGGCCTTGCATATTAGTTGTTATTTATATAAGTGAAATTATTATTATGTTTTATGGGTTAAGGCCCAAAATCTAATGGTGCATGAGGGTTGCACACTGAGTCTCGCGACTCACCCTTTTATTTTAACTATCTCAGGTGACACTTAGTGCAACGGACCGGGCCAGAGTGGAACGCGAGGTGGCCATGCATAAGAGCTATTGGACCCAACAAAGAGGCTTTTAATTTAATGGATTATATTTTTTTATTAATGAGTTTTAAATTCCGCTGTAATAAGGCCATGGGCCACTAGTTTTATTTCCTTTTACCATGGGTTTAAATTTTTTTTTTTTAGTTATTGGAAACATTTATGTTAATTAAACTAAGGCATGTAATTAAGTTTGGGTTTTATTTACAAAGGCATATTCTATATAAAATATATTTGGGCTTTTTCTGAAAATACGACATGTTTTACAAAATTTTTCTTGGTGACATACCAGATCCGGTTGTAGCGATTGGGTCGGGTTTGGGGTGTTACAATGGGCGTATGCCCAGGCCGTGGGAAGTCTGCATCTTGAAATTGGAATTTGAATTGTCACACGGTTGAAGCACACGGGCGTGGCCAGGCCATGTGGATTAATTAGAGGCGACCACGGGCCAGCCATATGGGCGTGTGTCCTGGTCGTGTGATTCAAGTCAGTGTTGACCACGGGCGTGTGAGATGATACACGGGCATGTCATCTCCCCCCCCCCACGGGCGTGTAGCCCCTGTTTAGGAAAATTTTTCTTAAGTGTATAAAAGTTTCCAAATTATCCCGGAACCCTTTTAGAAGCATGTCTAGGGCCTTGTAGGTCCATTATAAGCATGATAGATACATGGATGGAGAAGTTTTAATTCGAAAAGAGTTTTATAGCCAAAAGTTGTAAAATCGTGCAAGTTAAGTATGGTAAGGCCTCATGCCCAATTCCGGTATAGAATACGGGTAAGGGGTGTTACAACATATGTATCCTAACTATTCCTATGGTTCGTACGGGGCTTTTCGGACGTCATCACATTATCGGAATTTTCCCAGATTTCACATATTCAACTCAAATAGCCATATATCATAATTCATTCACATATAAGAAATAATAATTCAATTCAAACACATTTATTTGTATATCGACTTACCTCGTACGAATTCGGATGGAAATATACGATTACTCGACAGCCTTAGATTTCCCCCGATCTAATTTTGTTTTTTTTTTTTTTTTTGTTCTTTATCTATACACATTCAAATTTAGCTTATTAATTCACCAAATCATTCAATTCAATCCATATACACATATTTAGGGCATTTTTCAAATTAGCCCTCACATTTTCACATTTTGCATTTTAGTCCCTATTTTATAAAATCACAAAATACATATAATTTACCAATATCATAGCTTGGTCGAATATTTCTTTAGCTCATATAAGCCCACATATTTCATTTTTTCACATTTTAGCCCCTCAATTTCTCATTTTCATAATTTAGCCCAAAATACTCAAATTCATCAAAAATCTCAATACAAAACATATTAATCCAACACATATCTTTCATAATTTATCAATTAACATCATTAAACTCATAAATTCATTAATGGCTTAACTCACAATCTTCATCAAAATCAAAAATTGAGGCATGGGCTTAATAAAATGCTAAGCAACAATCATAAAAACATAGAAATTGTCAAAAATGGATCAAAACACATACCTTAATCACCAAATATCAAAGTTGAACCCTAGATTAGTCTTTTTCTTTTCTTTTCTTGTTATTTTCGGCCAAAGGTGAACATAATGGCCTATTTTCATACTTTTGTTTTATTATTTCATCATTTAATTATCAATTTCCATTTTTAACCTTTATAATGTCATTTAAAATCCACTAAGTAATGTCCAACTTTGTCATTTAATGCATTCAATGGTTAAATAACCACATAAGGACCTCCTATTTATAACTACACATCAATTCGGCCATTTTTCACATAGAAGGACAATTTTACATTTTCTGCGATTTAGTCCTTTTTGCAAATTAAGCACACAAATGATCAAATTAAATTAGGAAAATTTCACACTTACCAATTCACATGTTGTGGACTCAAAAAATAATATTAAAATATTTTTAGACTCAGATTTGTGGTCCCGAAACCACTATTCTGACTAAGGTCTAAACCGAGCTGTTACAGAAAGTCCACAGCCATGACAAGAATACCATAAATTGTAAGACCTAGTCTAGGACTATGGCATCATGTGGGGACAAAAAGTCCATATAGTGTTAGACCTAGTCTCGGACTATGGCATTATATGGGGATATGAAGACCACATAGTGTAAGACCTAATCTGGGACTATGCGTCATGTGAGGAAAAAGATAAAGGATGATTGGGCGAGTACCAAGTGATAAGGGGCAAGCCTCAAAATGTTGAGTTTAAGCAAATCCTTATCGTTAAAAATGTCATTTACCGAAATATGGAAGCCTTTGTGACTGTTCTATGTTATATGTGATCCTTAGTGATGGAATCTGTTATATGTGGAAGCCTTTGTGTAATGACTCGAAAGTCAGTGTTGTCGGAAAGTACAATTTTGGGACCTTGTTTTGTAAACCAGACTCGTAAATATTTTTATTAAATATTTATGGAGTTATCTTAGAAGTGAATTAAATTTCGATTAGAAATTCTCGTTGAATTAGCTTTTAATTAAGGTACAAGGACTAAATTGCTTAAGTGGTGAAATGTGGTTATTATTAATTTTAAGCGAAAATGTAGCTGTAACATCCTAAAAATATGAGTATCGATATGTTGCATGTTTTTGGTGCTTAGCTTGTGAATGATTAAATTTGTGTGCTTAATATAGTCTTGAGAAGGCACGGGATTATTCGGAATTAGAATAATTTTTACAAATGAGTATTTTATTGAAGTGGATCAAGTGACCTTGATGTTCAAGGAAATTTAGTGTCAAAAACTAGCATAAGAGGAGCTAGTAGTAAAGTGGAGTTGGCGCCATAAGTGTTGCTTGGGGGGAGAGGTTCGAATCCCATGGAATGCATTTTGGTGACATTTATTTTTGCACCTTTATAGCATGTGTCGGTCAAGCCTTATTTATGGCAAGGTTGGACTACTTTACTTATGGCAAGGTGGCTAATAGTTAAATTAAGCATGGAACTTAAGGAAAAGAATCTTATGAAAAAGGCATTAAGGGTAGACACAAGGCTTAATGTAAGGTGAATGTTTTGGAAAGTTTTGTGTGGCAAAAACTTTGGCTTTGTGTCCATGTACTTGGACGGTTTTTGGGGCTAGGGGGTGGCCAAAATTTTGTAGGCATTTGGATGAATTAGGAGCTAGTTGTGCACATCTCTCTTTTAGTCATTTTGTGTTCTCTCAAAGCATTTCTCTCTAATTCTCCTCCTCTTAGCCGAATGTATATTGGACAAAAGGTAAACCATTTTCTTTTCTTTTGGTCATTTGAGTTTTGACCATTTCAGTTCTGAGTTGTTCTTTCTCCCCAAATTATTTCTTCTTTCTCTCCTCTTTGTGACCGAAAATACCAAAACATCAAAGACCATTTCTTCTCTTTTTCTCTCATTGCTGAATGTACATTGACTCAAAGTTCTCCTTTGAATCATCTTTTATCCTTGAGAACCGAAATCCAAACCTTCATTTCTAATCTCTTTTCTTCTTTACTTCTCTTAAAAGACTCTCAAACATCATTCTCTCCCTAATTCTTTACCATGGCCAAATGTTGATGGTAAAATCTTTAGCCGAATCTTTCTCTTAATTTATAATCTTTACTCTTTCCAACAAATCCTTCTTTCTTGGTAGTGATATAGCGGTGTGCCGATTATTTCTACATCAATTAGTCGACCTTAGCCATAATAAGATCGTGTGGAAAAGAAGTTCGTCGTTCAAAGTGAGGGATCAATTTCAAAAAGGGGTTTTATATTATTCTTTTAATTGATTAAGGATTGTTTTGATTAATCGATTCTGTTATAGGACTTTATTAATCAACTTTCACTCTTTGAACGAAAGAATCTTGTGGTAAGCCTATTTCGCCTTTAAAATCAATTGGTTGTAATAAGGGAATATTTGTTGGACTAACATTTAATTGTCAATGGAGGCAATCAAAATAGGGTCGAAAAGGGTTGTTAATAGCGTTTGGAATAGGGGTGGTTCCGCTATTCCCCCTAAATTCAAACGAAGGGCTGTTTCGGGAATTTGAGACTTTCATCGGGTTGTGGACTCTCATTCGAGGAGAATCGATTATTTGAAGTCGTGCGTAATTCGGAGCCATTGACTGTTCGTGGTTCTTTAACGGGTTATGAACCATCAATCGGGAAGAAACCACAAATAACTGTTGTTCGAAATTCCGAGGGTATCGAAGAGCGGGAAAGTATAGTTCTCACCGTAATCAGGTGTGTAATTTCACACTTATCTCATGGGTTATATTACCGTAAGCATTAGAATAAAAATCGTAAAGTCGGTAAAATTGGAAAATACGGTGTATTAGCACTTTTTGTGTGAATGCATGAAAATGGTATTAAAGTTGTGGAAAATTACGGATTTGCCCTTAATGGGCTATATTGTTAAAAAGTGATATTTTGGGCCATATGAATTATTTTGATAAATTGGCCAAGTGAGAAAATTGTGAAAAGGGCCTCATGTGTTTAATGGGCCAAATTTTTGCTAGATCGATAAATGGGCCAAATTTGCTAGATCGATAAATGGGCCAAATTTGCTAGATCGATAAATGGGCCAAATCTTGCTAGATCGAATAATGAGCCAAATTGCTAGATTGCTTAATGGGCCAACTTGTATTATGGGCCTTATGATGAAATTATTATATGAACATTGTTATGCTTGGTATATGGATACATGATTGCATGGGTTGGGATAAAATTGAAAAGAAGTACTGGTGGCTCTGCCACAATCTAGTTCGGTGACTCTGTCACAATCAAGTTCGGTGGCTCTGCCACAATATAGTTCGGTGACTCTGTCACAATCAAGTTCGGTGGCTCTGCCACAATCTAGTTCGGTGGCTCTACCACAAATATTTTAAATGGCTTTATGCCTGCGATTGGTGTGTTGGCGGGGTGGGTTGACTTGATCCCTACAGGTGTGCTGGTTGGTACGGGTGGTGTGTAGCGGATGGAAATTTAGGCTTGGTTGGGAATTGCATATCACATGCATTTTATATTTGATATATATATTGTACTTTTGTAAATGGGCTCAAGCCCAAATATATGCTTATATGGTTTTGGCCCAGTGGACACGGTAAGTGGGTTACACATTGAGTTCTAAGTAACTCACCCTGTTTTTCTTACCCTTCTCAGGTGATGACAATTGATGGAGGCTTGGGCCGAGAATGACTTCGTGGAGGCCATACTTTAAATGATGGTTTTTATGAACTTTAAACTACTCTTTAGTATTTTTGTTTAATTATTATTTTGGCGATGTAAAAAGGCCTCTAGTATTGTTTTAAGGATTTTATCTCGTGGATGGATTTTAATATGTTTTAGATACTTAAATGTGACTATTTTAATTTTTATAAAAGTTTTTCTTAAACTTACGTATAAAAAGGGGTTTTTCTTAAATATTGCTAACTTGTAAAATTTTCTGTAAAAACTCTTTTATCAATGTATTTCAATCAATTATTTCTCTGAAAATCAAATTACAAACCCTTACGTTTTAAAATCATGGATTTTAAATAAATCTTGATTTTTGAGAAACTCCATCACCAAAATCATTTTTTAAGTTTTGTTCTCTTAAAATCATTGATGACTAGATGTAAATTCGAATTGTGTGGCATGCCAAATCTGGACTTAACGCATAGGCCGGGTTTGGGATGTTACATTTTATGGTATTAGAGCCAGTTTCAAAACTCGACTGTGGTTTGGGTTCAACAATAACTTTCGTTTGAAATTATTTTGAATATATAGAATTGATGTTTTAAAGGTAGTATGGCACCACGAGCATCCGGCACCAAGTCAAGTATGTATTTATATATTAAATGTTTATTTTTGTGATATGATCATAGGAACACTCTAGAACTTTTAGTTTTAGGTGTTGAAAACGGTAGAGATCGAGACTATAGGATGTGATTGCGAAAACAACTCTATCTCTTATAACTCATAAAATATCGTTAATAAACACTAAAATAATATTCTGATTCATAAAACTTGTAATCAGATTAAACCGAATTAGTCATTATGAGCACTAGAGGACGTGGACATGGACGCGGTAGACGTGGCCATGGTAGAGGACGAGGTGCTAGGGGTGCAACTGAAGCACTGGGTCATATGCCGGAAATGGATGCACCTGCGTCACGCGAGAGTGAGACTGGATCACATGACCATACGAGAGAGGACAATGCTTTGACTCAAGCAATGTTGCGAGTCCTAGAGAGGGTTGCTAGGACTAGAACTGGTCCAGCAATTCGTGGATCTATATCGGAACGACTTAAATCAAGTGGTGCCGAGGTTTTTAGAGGTGTCTCTGGTGTAGCTCCGAATGTTGCAGAATATTGGCTCGAGGCTGTAGAGTGGATCATGGATGATTTGGAATGCACCATCGAGCAGAAGCTAAGAGGAGCCGTGTCCTTGTTAAGGGACGAGGCGTATCAATGGTGGCTTACTGTTCGAGAAGGCACCGAGGCTGCATTAATTACTTGGGATTTCTTCAAAGCTGCTTTCCAAGGGAAGTACGTCGGGACAAGTTATGTAGATGCCCGGAGGAAGGAATTCCTGAATTTGGTTCAAGGAAATAAGACGGTGGCAGCTTACGAGGCAGAATTTCTTTGCTTGAGCCGTTATGCTCGCACAATAGTGCCGACTGATCATGAGCGTTGTGTACGCTTTGAAGATGGGCTGAATGATGAGTTGCGGGTACTGATAGACCCACAACAAGTACAGACTTTTGCCTCGCTTGTAGAGAAAGCCAAGATAGCCGAAGAGGCTAAGAACTCAGAACGCCAGAACCGGGAAAGAGACAGAGGCAAGAGGGATTTTAAGTACTCGGGTTCTTCTAAAAGGTTCCAGAAGAGGCCTTGAAATGATGAGCCAACTCAAGTTAGAGCACCTGTGACTACCAATCAGAGTCGAGACTGTGCTGACTGTGGGAAGCGACACCCCAGGGAATGCTGGAGGAAAATTGGTGCCTGCTATAAATGTGGTTCCAAGGATCATCAGTATAAGAATTGTCCTTGACGGACTGATACGACTCAGGAAGCTCGTAACCCTGATGCTCAGCCAGCTAGAGGTACTCAGCAGCCACCGAGAGGCCTTGGACCAGGTCGTGGTGGTAATGGTGTTGGACGTGGTCAAGGTACACCAGGTCGAGGTAATGGCTTTAGAGGTAATGCGGAAGCAAGACAGCCGGGGTTGGTCTATGCGGTTAGGCATCGTGAAGATGGCGATGTACCTGATGTGATAACTGGTACGTTCTTCATCTTTGATGTACCAGTTACTGCTTTGATAGATATCGGGTCTACCCACCCGTATGTTGCTAGTGCCATATCTGGAAACCTGAATATTAGATCTGAGATTACCGATAGAGAGATGATAGTAATTAGTCCTTTAGGACAGTCTGTAATTGTGAATAAATTGTTTAGAGACGTGCCCTTGGAAATTCAAAGAGAAATATTTTTGGCGGACTTGATGGAATTGCCTTTCGGTGAGTTTGATCTTATTTTGGGCATGGATTGGTTGGTGAAGCACCGGGCGCAATTGGATTGTGCTGAAAAGCGGATGTCAATAAGGACTGTGGATGATGAGAAGGTAGTAATGATAGGCGAGCGAAGGAACTTTTTGGCAAATGTGGTATCTGCATTAAAGGCAGAGAAATTGGTACAGAAAGGGTATGGAGCATTCCTAGCCTTCATTAGTGCTTCGGATGCCAATGAATTATCGGTGGAAGGTGTAAGAATGGTGAAAGAATTTCCAGATGTCTTTCCTGAAAAACTTCTGGGTCTACCTCCAGATCGGGAAGTAGAGTTTGGCGTTGAGCTTTTACCCGGAACGGCTCCAGTGTCTATTGCTCCTTATAGAATGGCACCGAAGGAGTTAGCGGAGCTTAAAGCTCAAATTCAAGAATTGTTAGATCGGGGATTTATCCGACCGAGTGTGTCTCCGTGGGGAGCACCGGTTTTGTTTGTCAAGAAGAAGGATGGGTCGATGCGTAAGTGCATTGATTATAGGCAGTTGAATAAGTTGACGATCAAGAATAGGTATCCATTGCCAAGAATTGACGACCTGTTTGATCAATTGAGAGGAGCTTCAGTTTTCTCCAAGGTTGATTTGAAATCGGGTTATCATCAACTCATGGTTAAAGAGGCAAATATTCATAAGACGACATTCTGAACTCGTTATGGACATTATGAGTTTTTGGTGATGCCATTTGGTTTGACTAATGCACCAGCTGCATTTATGGACATGATGAATCGAGTCTTTCAACCCTATCTAGACTGTTTCGTAGTGGTGTTCATAGATGATATCTTGGTATATTTGAGGAATGAAGAAGAGCATGACTCTCACTTGCGCATTGTGTTGCAAATTTTGCGAGATAAGCAACTTTATGCCAAACTCAGTAAATGCGAATTTTGGCTAAGGAAGTGACTTTCTTGGGTCATGTAGTGTCAGCCGAAGGAATAAGAGTTGATCCTCGGAAGGTAGAGGCAGTGTTGGATTGAAAACCGCCGAAGTCAGTGGCTGAGATTCAGAGTTTCTTGGGTTTGGCTGGTTACTATAGACGCTTTGTTGAGGGGTTTTCGTTGATTGCTGCACCCCTAACTAAGTTGTTGCGAAAGGGAGTACCGTATGTGTGGACCGATAAACAACAAGAAAGTTTTGAGAAACTGAAGAAGATTCTGACGGAAGCGCCAGTATTGATTCAGCTTGAGGCTGGAAAAGAGTTTATCGTTTACTGTGATGCGTTACATACGGGTTTAGGATATGTACTGATGCAAAGTGGAAAGGTGGTAGCTTATGCTTCTCGACAGTTGAGGCCGCACGAAGTCAACTATCCTACTCATGACTTGGAGTTGGCTGCGGTGGTGTTTGCCTTAAAGATTTGGAGGCACTATCTCTATGGTGAGAAGTCAATCATTTATAAGGACCATAAGAGTCTTAAGTACCTTCTTACCTAAAAAGAGCTGAACTTGAGGCAACGGAGATGGGTGGAGTTGTTAAAGGATTATGACTTCTCAATCGAGTACCATCCTGGAAAGGCTAACGTGGTGGCAGACGCGTTGAGTCGTAAGGTAGTATCAGAGTTAAGAGCAATGTTTGCTCATCTCAGTTTGTTTGAGGATGGTAGTCTGCTAGCGGAACTTCAGGTGAAGCCTCTGTGGTTGGAGCAAATCAAGGAAAAGCAGTTATCAGATGAAAAGTTGGGTCCTTTAATGCAACAAGTTGAAAGTGGTATAATAGGGGACTTTGGAATGAACAAGGATGGCGTGCTGTGTTTTCGTGGAAGAGTTTGTATGCCCATGGATTCGGATTTGAGACAAATGATTCTACGAGAGGCGCATAGTAGCCCTTATGCTATGCACCCCGGAGGAAATAAGATGTATCGGGATCTCCGTGAGCAGTATTGGTGGCCAAGGTTAAAGCGGGAGGTTACTGATTTTGTGGGAAGGTGCTTGACGTGTCAACAAGTGAAGGCAGAACATCAATTACCATCGAGTTTATTGCAACCGATAAAGATTCCTCTATGGAAATGGGAGCGGATAACGATGGATTTTGTTAGTGGGTTACCCTTAACACCCACTAAGAAAGATTCTGTTTGGGTGGTAGTTGATCGATTAATGAAGACTGCTCATTTTCTACCAGTTTGTATGGATTACTCGCTGCAAAAGTTGGCTAAGCTGTATGTATCTGAGATCGTAAGGTTGCATGGGGTACCAGTGTCTATCATATCTGACAGGGATCCTAGGTTTACATCGCGGTTTTGGAAAGCTTTACATGAGGCTTTGGGAACAAAGTTAAACTTCAGTACGACTTTTCATCCTCAGTCAGATGGTCAGTCAGAAAGAGTAATTCAGATTTTGGAAGACATGTTACGGGGTTGTGTGATCGACTTCAGAGGTAGTTGGGAGGATTTTATACCGTTGGCTGAGTTCGCGTATAATAACAGTTACCAATCCAGTATCCAAATGGCGCCCTATGAAGCGTTATACGGTCGTAGGTGTCGTACCCCTACTTGTTGGACTGAATTGGGGGAACGACAGTTGCTGGGTCCTGAATTGATATCTGAGACGGAAGAAAAGGTAAAGGTGATTTGAGTGCGGTTAAAGGAAGCTTTGGATAGACAAAAGTCGTATGCGTATCTGAAGCATAAGGATATTGAGTTTGCAGTGGGAGATCAGGTCTTTCTGAAAGTTTCACCTTGGAAGAAGATTTTCAGATTTGGAAGGAAGGGCAAGTTGAGCCCTAGGTTCATTGGACCATACCGTGTGTTGAAGAGTGTAGGACCAGTGGTCTATCAGCTTGAATTACCTCCGGAGTTGAGTCAGATTCATAGTGTCTTCCATGTTTCTATGCTGAGGCGTTATAGAATTGTAACATCCTAAAAATATGAGTATCGATATGTTGCATGTTTTTTGTGCTTAGCTTGTGAATGATTAAATTTGTGTGCTTCATATAGTATTGAGAAGGCACGGGATTATTCGGAATTAGAATAATTTTTACAAATGAGTATTTTATTGAAGTGGATCAAGTGACCTTGATGTTCAAGGAAATTTAGTGTCAAAAACTAGCATAAGAGGAGCTAGTAGTAAAGTGGAGTTGGCGCCATAAGTGTTGCTTGGGGGGAGAGGTTCGAATCCCATGGAATGCATTTTGGTGACTTTTATTTTTGCACCTTTATAGCATGTGTCGGTCAAGCCTTATTTATGGCAAGGTTGGACTATTTTACTTATGGCAAGGTGGCTAATGGTTAAGGTAAGCATGGAACTTAAGGAAAAGAATCTTATGAAAAAGGCATTAAGGGTGGACACAAGGCTTAATGTAAGGTGAATGTTTTGGAAAGTTTTGTGTGGCAAAAACTTTGACTTTGTGTCCATGTACTTGGACGGTTTTTGGGGCTAGGGGGTGGCCGAAATTTTGTAGGCATTTGGATGAATTAGGAGCTAGTTGTGCACATCTCTCTTTTAGTCATTTTGTGTTCTCTCAAAGCATTTCTCTCTAATTCTCCTCCTCTTAGCCGAATGTATATTGGACAAAAGGTAAACCATTTTCTTTTCTTTTGGTCATTTGAGTTTTGACCATTTCGGTTCTGAGTTGTTCTTTCTCGCCAAATTATTTCTTCTTTCTCTCCTCTTTGTGACCGAAAATACCAAAACATCAAAGACCATTTCTTCTCTTTTTCTCTCATTGCCAAATGTACATTGACTCAAAGTTCTCCTTTGAATCATCTTTTATCCTTGAGAACCGAAATCCAAACCTTCATTTCTAATCTCTTTTCTTCTTTACTTCTCTTAAAAGACTCTCAAACATCATTCTCTCCCTAATTCTTTACCATGGCCGAATGTTGTGGTAAAATCTTTAGCCGAATCTTTCTCTTAATTTATATTCTTTACTCTTTCCAACAAATCCTTCTTTCTTGGTAGTGATATAGCGCTGTGCCGATTATTTCTACATCGATTAGTTGACCTTAGCCATAATAAGATCGTGTGGAAAAGAAGTTCGTCGTTCAAGGTGAGGGGTCAATTTCGAAAAGGGGTTTTATATTATTCTTTTAATTGATTAAGGATTGTTCTGATTAATCGATTCTGTTATAGGGACTTTATTAATCGACTTTCACTCTTTGAACGAAAGAATCCTGTGGTAAGCCTATTTCGCCTTTAAAATCAATTGGTTGTAATAAGGGAATATTTATTGGATTAACATTTAATTGTCAATGGAGGCAATCAAAATAGGGTCGAAAAGGGTTGTTAATAGCGTTTGGAAGAGGGGTGGTTCCGCTATTCCCCCTAAATTCAAACGAAGGGCTGTTTTGGGAATCCGAGACTTTCATCGGGTTGTAGACTCTCATCCGAGGAGAATCGATTATTTGAAGTCATTCGTACTTCGGAGCCATTGACTGTTCGTGGTTCTTCAACGGGTTATGAACCATCAATCGAGAAGAAACCATAAATAACTGTTGTTCGAAATTCCGAGGGTATCGACGAGCGGGAAAGTATAGTTCTCACCGTAATCAGGTGTGTAATTTCACACTTGTCTCATGTGTTATAATACCGTAAGCATTAGAATAAAAATCGTAAAGTCGATAAAATTGGAAAATACGGTGTATTAGCACTTTTTGTGTGAATGCATGAAAACGGTATTAAAGTTGTGGAAAATTACGAATTTTCCCTTAATGGGCTATATTGTTAAAAAGTGATATTTTGGGCCATATGAATTATTTTGATAAATTGGCCAAGTGAGAAAATTGTGAAAAGGGCCTCATGTGTTTAATGGGCCAAATTTTTGCTAGATCGATAAATGGGCCAAATTTGCTAGATCGATAAATGGGCTAAATCTTGCTAGATCGAATAATGAGCCAAATTGCTAGATTGCTTAATGGGCCAACTTGTATTGTGGGCCTTATGATGAAATTATTATATGAACATTGTTATGCTTGGTATATGCATACATGATTGCATGGGTTGGGATAAAATTGAAGAGAAGTGCTGGTGGCTCTGCCACAATCTAGTTCAGTGACTCTGTCACAATCAAGTTCGGTGGCTCTGCCACAATCTAGTTCGGTGACTCTGTCACAATCAAGTTCGGTGGCTCTGCCACAATCTAGTTCGGTGGCTCTGCCACAAATATTTTAAATGGCTTTATGCCTGCGATTGGTGTGTTGGCGGGGTGGGTTGACTTGATCCCCACAGGTGTGCTGGTTGGTACGGGTGGTGTGTAGCGGATGGAAATTTAGGCTTGGTTGGGAATTGCATATCACATGCATTTTATATTTGATATATATATTGTACTTTTGTAAATGGGCTCAAGCCCAAATATATGCTTATATGGTTTTGGCCCAATGGACACGGTAAGTGGATTACACATTGAGTTCTAAGTAACTCACCCTGTTTTTCTTACCCTTCTCAGGTGATGACAATTGATGGAGGCTTGGGCCGAGGATGACTTCGTGGAGGCCATACTTCAAATGATGGTTTTTATGAACTTTAAACTACTATTTAGTATTTTTGTTTAATTATTATTTTGGCGATGTAAAAAGGCCTCTAGTATTGTTTTAAGGATTTTATCTCGTGGATGGATTTTAATATGTTTTAGATACTTAAATGTGACTATTTTAATTTTTATAAAAGTTTTTCTTAAACTTACGTATAAAAAGGGGTTTTCTTAAATATCGCTAACTCATAAAATTTTCTGTAAAACCTCTTTTATGAATGTATTTCAATCAATTATTTCTCTGAAAATCAAATTACAAATCCTTACGTTTTAAAATCATGGATTTTAAATAAATCTTGATTTTTGATAAACTCCATCACCAAAATCATTTTTAAAGTTTTGTTCTCTTAAAATCATTGATGACTAGATGTAAATTCGAATTGTGTGGCATGCCAAATCTGGACTTAACGCATAGGCCGGGTTTAGGGTGTTACAGTAGCTAAGGGACTTGAAAGGAAAATATACCTTTGCTTTAAATTTGTAGTGGACTGTCATGATGAATATATTATATATATGTTATATATGTTATATTAACATTAATAGGTATTATAATAAAATAATAAAAACAAAATGGAAGAAAAGATTATAGGAAATAGAATGAAAGAGAAATTTTCATTCTCTTTTAATGCAACTTTCGAATGCTTAAGGGGGGAGAATAACCCACGAACGGCCATAGGAGTTTCGATGTTTTAAGCTTAAATTGGTTAGTCAATTTAGTTCATTTTCTTATAATTTTTATGTCTTTGGAATCCCGATACTATAAGCTAGCTAACCCATGTTCTACTTTTTGGTACTGCTTAAGATTTTAGATGTTACTATTGTTCAGTAGTTAAATCTTTAAGGACTTATTTGATTGATTTTTAGGTTTGAAGTGAAAAAGGACTAAATTATAAAGTTAATTTTTTATTTTAAGTAATAGGGACCAAATTATGAAAATTTTGACATTTAGGGGTATAAATGAGAATTAAGGGATTAAATTTAGCTTAGAATGAAAATTTTGGGACCAAATATTCAATGAGTAAATTATTATTTTGTTATTATTTTAATGTCTATGGTATTCTAGTAAGGTTGTAGTAAAATTTCGTTAAGAAATTTTGATGTTTGCATAATTAATTATGTAAGAAGGACTAAATCATAAAAAGTGTAAAAGTTAAGTTCTATTAATTAAAAAGGTCCAATAGCTATGAAATCTTAAACCAAGGGACCTGAATGGTAAATAAACCATTTAATGGATTAGTGGATCTGCATGGCATGGTTTTAATGAAATTTTGTTAGTTTTTAAAGGTTAATTAAGTAATTTGATAATTAATTGAAAATGTTAAAGAATTAAAAGATGAAAAAGCTATCATCTTTCTTATTTCCTTTATCCATAGCTAAAAATCACCACTAAAGGGGAAGACAAGTTTTTTCAAGCTATTTCCTTGCATGTAAGTGTATTCAAGTCCCTTTTTATTATGATTTTTATGTTTTTGAATCTGTTTTAGCTTAATTTAGCTAGCCCATGGATCAATTTGTAAACCTATTAAAGGTTGAGGTTATATCATGAATGTTCTTGAATGGTTTTTGATGTTAAATGGTAGATTATGAATCCTTGTTGAAAAATAAACAAGTTTTGTAAAGTGATTTTTGATGAATTTGGGAAATTAGAGACTAAATTGTTAAAGGTACAAATTCTAGGGTTTTAATGTGAAATGATGATAAACATGAGTTGTTTCAAGGTCCCTTGCATATTTTTTTTAACATGGATTGAGATTAAAATGGTTAGATTTTATGTTATAAGCTTAGGGACTAAATTGTGAAAAAGTAAAAATGTTAGGGGTAAAATGGTAATTCTACATATATATGAAATGTGGATTAAATTGAATACTACAAGCATTAAATGGATTGAAATTTTCTATTTAGATCAAGATAAACCATGTACGGACCTAGATTGAGGCAAAGTAAAAGCTTCGAATAGTTCGATTTAACTTCTACGCCCTAGTTGTCGAGGTAAGTTCGTATGAGCAGTTATCATATTAATGCTATTTAATTTGTATGTTGTTATGTTATTTATAATGTTAATTGAGTGATGTATAAAAAATCAATGTTATGACGGTTATCGAGTCCCGATTGAACCTTAGGAATTCATAGGACACAAATGAAATGTCATTAGGGTTTTCATGCTTCGAGTGTTGGTCTTGAATGTCCTACCGATGGCTGAGGTCTAGCATTTTTTGTGGATACTCCACAACTCATGTGAGCAACATCGTGTAGCTTACATTCCGACCCACAGCTTGTGTGAGAAATGGTGTAAAGTTAAGGTTACATTTATGTAAAAGCACACTTCGTGTGAGCTTTCCCGAGTATCCAATGAAATTCTAGATGGTTCAATGGGTATGAAACTGAAATGAAATGAAACGGTAAGTGTTCAAATGGAATGTATCATGAACTTATGAATAGGAATGGTGATTTAAATTATGTGAATACATGTGTAAATTACTTATTTATGGATGAATTCATTTGAACCATGTACAAAAGTACTAACTTGTGAATATGATGTTGTATAGGCATTATGCCAAGCTTATGGTTTTAGTTGGTATTACACTTACACTATATACATAATGTAAATGAAATGGTAAGTTTTGTTTAAGTTTATACGAGATTACTAAGCATTAGTTCCTTACGTAGTTCCTTTCCTATGTTTTATATATTATCAGAAGCTCGATTTGGTTAGAAGCTTGTCAGAGATCTATCACACTATCCAGCATAAATATCGATAGTTTTTAAGTGTTTTGGCCAAGGTTATAATGGCATGTGTAGGGTGAATTATAATGGCATTTTGTTGAATGTTTAGTTAGTGAATTGGCATGTTTAAGTTGTGTAAGTTAACTTTCTTAGTACCATTTGATGCCTTGCAAGATTGTGTCATTTGGCTATCTTATGATGCATGTTTTGAATTGGTATGATTATGGTCAAGTTATGGCATGTTTTGGAAACTATTTAACTAGATATTGATGCTTGAAATTTGGAAAAATTAACATGTTTAGGTAAGTGTTGATGAATGCATTTGAGGTGCCTTTGAATGGCATATTGGTTAGTTGTGTAACAACCCATTATCAATGAAACCAGAATAGTGATTTCGAGTAAATTTTTATTTTATTATTATTTTAATGTTTATGGAATATCTGTAAGGTCGTATTAAATTGTTTTAGGAAATTTTGATGTTTGCATGATTAATTAAGTGAAAAAGACTAAATTGTAAAAAGTGTAATAGTAGAGTTCCATTTTTTAAAAGGGTCTAATGGCTATGAAAATTTAAAGTGCATGGACTTAGATGGTAATTGTACCATTTTTAAGGTTAGTGGACAAATATGGACATAAATTAAGTGAATTTTTATGTTAATAACAAAGGTTAAACTAGTAATTTAAGAAATAAAAGTAAATTAAAACAAAGTAAATATAGTATCATCTTTCTAATTTGTAGCACCCCAAACCCGGCCTAAACGTTATGACCGGATCTGGTATGTCACATGGAAAGGTTGTTTTAAGGTCTTTTGAAATAGGAGAAATTTCGCGATATGTTAGCATTTGAAATTCAAATTCAGCTTTAAGACTTCCTTGTAAAATTTTTATTGAGTAATCTTAACAATCGAAAACAGGTTTGTATCGCGAAAACCGAAATTCGGGAATTTCATAAACGTGACATTTGAAAAGAATGTTTGTAGTTTTAAGGAAATTTCCGAATTAAATAGTTATTCGCTGGCCATCCTTTGTTAACACTTTGAAAAGAAAATGTTTGTTTATAATTTTATTTTAGAAAAGCTCCACATATGACATCTCATAAAATATGTAATAACAGCTTAAAGTCAAAACCCAAACTAAAGTTACGGAGGCCTTTTTACATAACAAAAACCCAAATTAAAATAAGTTTAAATAAAGGAAATGAATTTACGTAAGAAGTAATGCATGGCCACCTCGAAGTCCACCTCGGCTCCAAATCCACAACTAGAAGTTACCTGCAAAGTTAAGTAAAGGGGAGAGTCACCGAGACTCAGTGTGTAATTCCCCTTATAACGTAATCAGTCTTTAAGCCCACAGATGCACATTGGGCCTTAGCCCTCACAACATGGCATAGTAAAAATGTCTGCAATGGAACCCAGCGCAACCTAGTTTTCCATCCTTTACGTCACCTGAATCAGCCAAACACCCGTGGCATCAAGCCACTGTGGTTCCGAACCACTGTGGTCCCAGACCACTGTGACAATAGTCACTAATAAATATACGTGGGGCCAACCCACTGTGGTACCAAACCACTGTGACAATCACTGATAAACATATGCTTACGTGGTTCCAAACCACTGTGGTCCCAGACCACTGTGACAATAGTCACTGAATCACACTTCCCCTTTCAATCATATCCCAAAGCCCATGCAAACATATTAACAATATACAGCAGATAATCAAATCATACATAATCATGTTATACGAAAGGCAATCATATCGGTACTTACCTGGTATCTCCAACCTTACCCATTAGGGTATCTCGACTATCTGTACAGTCGTTTTGGCTTTCAACCAACACAGTTATTAATCGCAAAATAATAAAGAAAAGTGTGAGCGTTACACACCTGATTATGCGTAAAACTATACAATCTAGATCGTCGACACTCTCACTAGAAGAAACAACCGCGATTTATCTATCCCAGGCAGATGTCAGCTCTCTAACACAGCCTGGCGGAAAGTCTCGAACCGCCAACACAGCACGTCGCTTAAACTTAGGAGCAGAGACTACGGGTCCACTCCCCTCCTTAGATTGACTGGCACTTGCATCCATGAAGAGAGCCTTGATCAGTACTCAAAAATAAACACTGATTGGCTAATAAAGAAATTTGATTAAGGCAGACTGCAACGCAAAGGAAATAATAGCGGAAACCCGAAAAGAAATGACTCCTTACCTTGATGAGTGATGAATCACACAACAACTGATTTGTTCCCGAATCAGAGATGAGTCGTGAGAGAAGCAGAAGTTTGGCCTAGCAGTCAAAGGTTGCCCTTGAGTAATCGGCTTAAAAGAAACTTAGAGAAGGAAAAGGTATTGCACGAAGTTACCTTGCATTGATAATGGAGGTGAAAAGCCAAAATATATTTGGCAGAGAAAAATAGCCCTTCACGCCTTAGGCTATATGAGCAGCATCGATTCGAGATGAAAAAGAAACAGATATTCAGTTAGTGAAGAAGGAGATAGACAAGTAGAGAAGAAAAGAGAAAGAAGCCAAAAGAGATAGAAGGAGAAGAAGATTCGATTTTTATGAAAAGAGAGAAAAGAAGAACATTACCTTCAACAATCAAATAAACGAGGTGAAATCGATTCGCTTGGGACCAAAGGGATTATTCAGCTTAAGAGGAGCATAAAAGGATGACAATGAAGCTCCTTCAAGATTTCAGCTATGAGAAGAAAAGAGTGTAGAAGAGGAAGAGGATAGAAATAAAAAGGGAGATGATATCAGTGAGGTAAGGTTCGGTTATGGTGATAATTGAAAGAGAATGGTAAGAAGGTGGTTCGGCAAGGAGTGGCTTCAAGATAATTTGGCTTGTGAAGAATTGAAGAAAGGGATGAGGAAAAAAAATGACCAAAAGAAACCTGAAAGCACTTAAGAATAAAATGTAAAAAGAAGTAAAAGAACTAAGATGCACTTATGGACTTTTCGGCACTTACAAGGAATAGGTAAACCCGAAAATGGAAATTAAAAGAGCTCTCTCTCAAATTCGCCATCCCCCACATATGACCGAATGCCTCCTAAAACACCCCCTAGCCGAATTTCACCCTCCTCTTCCAAGTTCCCATTTTCGGCCAACTATCACCTCACTCCCCACTCCCACGATTTGCTCCTTGTTTCACTCTCCATCACCCATTTGAATTGGTTGACCAATTCAAACTCCTAGAGCACCTCTCCACCATCCAATTTGAACTTATTGACTCATTCAAACTCCTCTTAGAAGAGTCCCAGTCGAATGCCATCTTCTCTCCATCTTGGCGCCAAAAATAAAGCTCTATAATGTGGCATATGGGATTCGAACTCCTCTCCTTTTGCTCCTACAAGTGACGCCACCTCCACTTGGACACAAGCTCCTTTGTGTCAACAAGTATACACAAATAAACTTAAATCCTGCCTCTACTAGCTCTCCCCCCTAAAGTGCCCAAAAAGTGAAATTTTTCTAACGCTCTGGCTCGAACCCGAGCCTCCCCAGGACCCCCAAACACACTAAAATAACATGTTAAACAAGCCAAAAACATAGAATAGCATAAAATGCAGAACCCCTAATTCTAGGATGTTACATAATTGGTTTTATTCCACAAGAATATTGAGGAAAAACTACATTTTTGGTGCTTTGAAGGTTCGGCTAGCTTTGTTCTTTCATGTGGCCATTTTTTAGGTTAGTTTTTAATGATTTTTATGTTTTCGGGATCATTATAGCTTAATCTAGCTTGCCCGAGGTCAAATTGTAAAACTGTTAAAGATTAAGGGTTATGTCATGAATGTACTTGAATGATTTTTTATGTTAAATGATAGATTATGAACCTTTGTTGAAAACTAAATAAGTTTTGTTAAGTGATTTTTGATGAATTTTGGAATTAGGGATTAAATTGTTAAAGGCATAAATTATAGGGTTTTATTATGAAAATGTGATAAAAATGAGTAGTTTCAAGGTCCCTTGCATGTTTGGTTAACATGGAATTTGATAGAAATGGTTAGATTTTAAGTTATAAGCTTAAGGATTAAATTATGAAAAGTAAAACGTTAAGGGAAAATGGTAATTATGCATAAATTTGAGATATGGATTGAATTGAATGTTTGAGATTAAATGAAATACTTAATTGAATATAATTATTTATTTAGACCAAGACAAACCTCAACCAGATCTAAATTGAGGAAAGGCGAAAGCTACAGATTAGCTCGATCATATTTCTATGTCCTAGTCGCCAAGGTAAGTTCATAGTGTTTTAATTTGTAAACAAATTTCTATTTGTTTACTTATATTATGATGCTTTAATTATTATGTTTTTAGAAGATTCTTGTTGAATTACACATACATTCCCCTGTTTGTACTTCAGTACCCCTAAATTGCACATATGTGCCCCTTTTTGTACTTCGGTACTCCTGAATTGCACATACGTGCCCCTATTTGTACTTCAGTACCTCTAAAATGCATATATGTGCCCCTATTTGTTCTTCGGTACCCCTGAACTGCACATATGTGCCCCTATTTGTACTTCAGTATCCCTAAATGCACTTTTGTGCCTTGTTTAGACTTCGGTAACTCTGATTCGAATAATATATGAATCGTATTCAATTATTATTAGATTAAATGATATATTATGTCCTTACTAAGCTTTATAAGCTTATTCGTTCTTATGGATTGTTTTGTAGATCATCGTTGCTGACATTTTGAACAGATCAAACCTTCGGCTCACACTAAATATGTTGTTTTTGTATCTCCTGGGGTTGTGGCATGTATAAACTTATGTAGTTGAATTTATGGTTGGAATATATATAAGATGTTTTAAAGTGGTGATTGATGTATATGTAAATAATAACTAAATGTGTTTGTGTTTTGGTGTCATGTATGCATAATAGGTTATAATGCTTGCTTTAGAAAGTACTTTTGGTCACTTTTGATAATTGATTAGAATGGTTTATTAGTGTCATTTGATGGTTTGTGTCATTGAGCTACCTTAAGTTGTATGTTTAGTAAGTTTTTGGAACTAATAGTTGATGAATGGTAAGTGGTAAAATATGCATGTTTAGGTAGGTCTTGATTATTGCAATTGAGGTGCCTTGAATGGCATATTGGTTAGTTGAGTTAAGAATCTTGAATTGGTATTTATATGTATGTTTTGATAGGGTTTCATGCCTTAAATATGTGCAAAATTGGCCTAAAAAATCATACATGAATTGGTATTGGAAATGGCTTGATTTTAGGCAAATTCTAGGTCCACACGGTCTGAGACACGGGCATGTGACTCAACCGTGTGTAACATATGGCCTGGCGACACGGCCATGTGTCTCCTGTAAGTTCATTTGCATGCAAGTTAGTTAGTTACATGACCTAGCACACGGCCTAGCACATGGGCGTGTGGGGCTATTTCGAGAGTTACACGGCCTGAAACACGGGCGTGTGACACAGCCGTGTGATCTTACTCAGAGAGTTACTGTAACACCCCTATCCCGAGTCCATCGTCGGATTAGGGTTAGGAGCGTTATTGAACAGATCGAAAAGCATTTATAGAAATTCATACATTCATTCATCATTCACAAGCATAATGCCCCTTAAATGAGTCCTCGAGACCATAAGCATGCTTACAAAACGGGTCGGGACTAAACCGAAACACATATAAAATTTCATGGAAAATTTAAAACTTTTCTAAGTTTCAGGGCTTACACGCCCATGTGGGTAGGCTGTGTGCCTTCCACGGTTATCAGACACACCCATGTGTCTTCCTCGTGGTCTATCCTGACTATCCACCAAGCACGCCCGTGTGCCTTGGCCGTGGACTATACTGACTTGGCCCCCACGGTCACAAAGCACGCCCGTGTACCCTGACCGTGGTCGATCCTGCCAAAACCAACATGGTTATCCAGCACCCCCGTGCTAAGGCCGTTTACTACTAGGCCATATACTGACTTGCTCACACGGTCACTAGGCACGCCCGTGTGCCATGGCCGTGTGGCATTATAGGTCATTTTACCAGACTAAAATACCACCCATTTGGGTCTCACCTACAAGCAACAATTACCAGCACATTTCATACATATATAGCAACCAAAAACATACTAAAATAACCATTCAAACCATGCATTCAATACCAATTAAAACAATGACAAATTTCAAGACTAGAACTCATCTCTTCACAAACATAATTCATTCATTTACTTACCCTAAAACTAGACCATTTCATGAGCCTCAAACCATACCAAAACATACTTCACTTATCATGATCATAATGCATAATCTCAACTTATCTCTAGCCAAATTGCATGGCTAAATTCATATAACAACTTATACCAAAATACTAGTCTATACATCAACTTATACCAAAAACTACCCTACACATGCCATATCTAATTATACATTTTCAAAGTGTACCAAAATGAGTTTAGTAGTGTGATGACAATCCTTGATGGTCCCGAGCCTTCAGTAGCATTGACAACTAATAAAACCGAGAAAACGCACACAGAGTAAGCTTTCCAAAAGCTTAGTGAGTCAATATACAAACAAACTTAGCATAAAATGTTTATATTGCAATTAGATACATTGGTACATCCCAATCACTTAGCATAATATCAAAAATGTGCTTTGTTTCATATACTTATGGTCACATTTTGCCACATTCATCATTTTAAGATTCACTTCCTCACATTTAAGCATACATTTCTTCAAGTCAAAGTCATATAGGTACTGAACTTTTTATACACACTCGTGTATATACCATATGTACCTGAGGCAGACATTCATTCACTTATTTGATCATGGCTCAGATTTTCAATTCATATCACAGACTTGCCCGTTGAACCGTAAGGAATCTAGTAGGATACTCAAAAAGTCTAAATAGTTGTACAATGCCAACGTCCCAGACGAGGTCTTACATGCACTCGGATATCGATGCCACTGTCCCAGATAGGGTCTTACACGAATCAATACGATGCCGATGTCCCAGACATGGTCTTACATGCAAGGACATAACGATGCCAACGTCCTAGACGTGGTCTTACACGTAAAGCTCATATCGATACCAACGTCCCAAACATGGTCTTACACGAGTCTCAAATCAACGCCAACATTCCAGACGTGGTCTTACATGATAAAACAAAACAGATACCTATGTCATGACATAGCTAATCCTATCTATTCCTAGGTTCGTACGGGACTTCTCAGACTTAGTCACTATATCAAACTTATCTTGAAATTCATATGCATAATTCTCTCATAAGCATCCATTATCAACATTAGTCATATAAACAATTACAATTTCATACAAATACGTTTATTTGCATAGTGACTTACCTCGGATTCGATCTATCGGAATGAAAACGGCTACTCGTTTACTTTTGCTTTCCCGCGATCTAAGTTCGTTTCCCTCGGTTCTTGATCTAAACTTATTCAGAATTAACCCTTTTATTCACTAATTCATTCAATTCAATCCAAGGACACACATTTAGGGCTATTTGCAATTTAGCCCTCACATTTGCACATTTTATCAATTTAGTTCATTTTTCTCAAAACATCAAATTCACAAAATCAACACATACACATACTTAGCCGAATGCATATACATCACATACAAGCCCATATTTTCCATCATATTAGCAATTTAGTCCCTCAATTTACTATTTTCACAATTTAGCCCTATTTAGCTAAATTCATCAAAACTTCAAGAACAAAACATGTTCATCTAACTCAAATATTTCATTTAACAACTAAACTCATCTCAAAACTCAACATATCATCAATGGCATTTTTCACAAACAACATCAATTCTTCAAATTGAGACATGGGCTTGATAGTAGACTAAGCAACAATCTCAAAAACATAAAAATCATCAAAAACCAAGGTCAAAACATACGTTAATTAAGCCAAATAGGTGCCGAATTTCACAAAGCTCAAACCCTTCTTTTTCTTTCAAACTTTCGGTGGATGAACACTAAATTAAAGGCTTATTTTGAGCTTTGTTTCATTATAATCATATTAATCAATTTACCTATTTAGCCTTTTTAATAAACATTTTATAACATATCAATAAAGCCATCAATGTCTTTTAACCATCCACTATCTAAATATTGGCATAATTGCCATATAAGGCCTCCACCTTTACAAAGCCACAACACATAGGCACTTTAACAAATATCATGCAACTTTCACATTTTACGCAATTTAATCCTTTTGTCAAATTAAACACACAGACAGACAAATTAGCATACGAAACTTTACCACATGTTAAAACACATATCAACGGCATAGAAAATAATATTAAAATATTATTCAAACTCGGATTCGTGGTCCCAAAACCACTATTCTGACTAGGGTATAAACCGGACTATTACAGTTACATGGGCTGGGACACGATCGTGTGTCCCTAATTCAAAGGTTACACGGCCTGAGACAAGGGCATGTGTCTCACCCATGTGAGGCACACGACCTGGCCACACGGCCATGTGACCCTTGTAGTCAAATTTTTCTAATTTTTTCTTAAACTTTTTAAATGTTTCCAATTTGGTCTCGAATTATTTCTAAGGTGTTTTTAGGGCCTCTAGAGCTAGATTAAGGGACAATATATATGTGAATGAATTTATTATAAAATGTTTTCAATGTTGTATGAAATGTATGTTTTAATGTTCCGTTTGTATAGTAATGCTATGTAACCCTATTTTGGTGACGGATACGGGTTAGGGGTGTTACATTTAGTGGAATCAGAGCTACGATTTAGTCAGTTCTAGGACTAACGTAGCTGAGTAGAGTTTAGTATATACATGCCACGTATTCCCTGTGATAGTGTGATGCTTTTGATCAGTTCTAATATTTTATTTTCTTATAGATTCAATATGTCAGTTGAATCGATCTGAATATAGTTAATGAAGCTGAAAGTAGTGTTCAAACTTCGAATCTTGAAGCAAGTAATAGTGCGTCTATTCCACAATCCATTAGTGATGAGATGAAAAATGTATTTTCCTCGAAATGATGAACTAGTGGTTCAATGAGTTCAAGCAAGCAAATCTTGCAACTCCGCCACCTCCACCCCTGTTGTACCTCCTTCTGTCACCCCTAGATACTCTAAACCTTGTACGTGTAACGGCTGCCCGAGTATTAGTAGATAAAATTCAAAAATATGGAGCGGAAGAATTCAAAGGTAAGGTAGATGATGATCCTTCAAAAGCCGAGTATTGGCTAATGAATACAAAGAGAGTTTTTTGGAAATTAATATGCACTCCCAAAGATTGTTTAAGATGTGCGATATCGTTACTGAAAGATGAAGCGTATTTATGGTGGGATACTTTAAGCACGATGACAACGAATGATCATATTAATTGGGACTTCTTTCAGACTGAATTCAAGAAGAAGTATGTTAGCAGGTTGTTTATTGACAGGAAAAAGAAAGAATTTCTCGAGTTCAAACAAAGAAATTGTACTATAGCTGAGTATGAACGGGAATTTGTGCAGTTGAGCAAGTACACCCATAACATAGTATCCAATCAAGCGGAAATGTGTATTATAATTTAGGACAGGTTGAATGTTGATATCCGTATGTCTGTGCCAGTGTTGATGTTACGAGAATTTGTAGAACTTTCAGAACGGGCTCAAAAAGTTGGAGAAATTTGTAAAAGTAAACGACATTTAGATTCGAAATTTCGAGACTATAACAAAATAGGGTCATTCAAGCCTATTCAAACGTCTCTATCGAAGAAATTTAGAAATGACACAAGTCAATCAGCTGCCCCTTCAGAGTTTACAAGTAGAGAGAAACCGAGGCAAAGTAATTTTTAGTCAGTAAATTCTCTAGTGGCTAATGTTGGAAGTGTAAGAAATGTTGAGAGAAACGTCCTTGTTTGTGAGGAATGCTGTAACAACCCGTTTTTGGTCAAATCCAAACAGTGGTTTCGAGACCACAAATCCGAAGTTGAAATATTTATTTTATTATTATTTTATTATTTATAGCATGAATATATGATGGTGTGAAATTTTTGTTAAGAAATTTTAGCATTTGAATGCTCAATTAGGTAAAAAGGACTAAATCGCGTAAAGTGCAAAAGTAGTGTTCTATTAGCTAAAGGTGTTAAATAGCTATAGAACCTTAAAGTAAAGGCCCTTAAGTAGTAATTAACCCATTTGAGAGTTAATGGATGATAGTGGAGTGGTATTTGGTGTAGTTATTAAATATTTTTAAGGTTAAAATTGTAACGCCCCGAATTTGAGCCTAGTAGAATTGGACCTATTAAGTGAGTGATTTTGGAAGGTTAGGGAGCTTCTATGAAGTCCCGGGATCAAACCTGGGCTTTAGGAAAAATTTTGATTTTAGGTGAATAAAACCCTGGGAGTAAGTAAGTAGGCTTTAAGAATAAAATGTGGAGAAAAAAGTAGGCTTTAAGAATAAAATGTGGAGAAAAATGACACAAAAGGAGTTGTGGTCTAGTGGCAAATGGCACCACATGGGAGACAAGGAAGTGACGCCATAGAGGAAGCAAGTGATCCAAGGTTCAAGTCTTGGCGCTTGTATTTCATTTTGATTTCTTTTCAAATGAACTTAGACTTTGGTCCATAGGCTTATATTTAGTTGCGCATGTTTTAAGTCACAAAAGGAGCTTGTGTTGTGGTGGCATGTAGCGTCTGGAGCATAGAAGAGGGCAAGGGTTCGAATCCCATTGCAAGCAAAAAGGGATATTTATTTTGCTAAGTTGGGGCGACAGGTGGTTGTGTTGGAATTAAACTCTGCTGAAGGAGGATCCCACATCGGGAAGCTGGCATGAGAGTGGGCAAGAAGCTGGCTTTAAGTAGAGAAATCTATGAAGAGAGTAAGCATACCTTGGTTGGCGTTTGGGCATAGGAGTGTTCGGAGCACGGATTAGCTTCAGATTCCTATCAGGTGTATATTTCACACTACTCTAGCTGTAGAGCAGCAAATACCGAAATGCCAGCCACACGGCGATGGTAGCCACATGAGCGTGCGAGCGCACGTGTGGGAGCTTCGACGCAATAGTTGAGGCCAACATAAGTGTCTTGAGGGTTTAGGCTGTTTGGGCCAAGTGGGTCTAATGGGCCCATGGGCCCATATGAATAAATTGTATGATTATGTAGTAGATATTGGACTGGTCTATGTGAATCTCATATCTATGGCTAGATTTGGGCTAAATGGGCCACATAAGCGTGTGGGCCCATTTGGGCCGAGAATGGGCCCTAGGCCCATTCGCATCGTTATCTCTGTTTAGAATACCCTTGACTTGTAAAATTACCAAAGTACCCTCGATTTGTGAAAATACTGAAATATCCTCAGATTGTAAAATTACCGAAATACCCCTAATTCGTGAAATTACTGAAATACCCTCGACTTGCAAAATTACCGAAATACCCCGGTTTGTAAAATTACTGAAATACCCCAGTTTGTGAAATTACCAAAATACCCCTGAATTGTAAAATTACCAAAATACCCCTAATTTGTGAAATTACTAAAATACCCCCAATTTGTGAAATTACTAAAATACCCCTGATTTGCAAAATTACTAAAATACCCCCAGTTTGCAAAATTACCGAAATACCCCCACTTTATCGAAATACCCCTGATTTGTAAAATTACCAAAATACCCTCAATTTATAAAATTACCGAAATACCCTTGATTTGTAAATTTACCGAAATACCCCGATTTGTAAAATTACCAAAATACCCCTATAGGGTAGAATTACTGAATTACCCATGTAGGGTAGAATTACCGAAATACCCTTTGTAACACCCTAAACTCGGCCTAGAAGTTAGGCCCAAATTTGGCGTGTCACATTGAGGTGTTTCTCAAAAACCGCATTTTTTGTTGAAAACCCTTCTTGATAATTAAAAACTAAAGTCCCAGTTTGCGATTGTTATTATTATTCGACATTTATTAAGAAGTCATTACCTACAAAACCTTGTTCGTTGCGGAAGCTTAATTTAAAACAAGTGACTTATGAAAACGTGATATTTACAACTTAGTTGCGAAAGCGTAGTGTTTTGAAAACAGATATTGTTTTGGAAAATCGCGATTCAATGTTAAGCAGATTTAAAATAAAATAAACTAAAAATCCAAAACTAAAAACCGGAATTTAAGAGAGGCCTTATTACAAAATGTTAACCCAAAATAAAAAAATAGAATACGAAAATCCAAAACTGCTCGTAGTGTGGCCACCTCCTAGTCCTCCAGCACGTCGAACCGCCTACTGAGGATTACCTGAGAAAAATTAAAAAGAGGGGGTGAGTTTATGAAAACTCAGTGTGTACAACCCTCATCAGTAAGAACATGAATCACAACAATCCGGGCCAAAGCCCATTTCAGTAACGGTGGCAATTGGGCCCTAGCCCATAAAAGCCTTAGTTGGGCCTTAACCCATATCAAATGTCACATATCATATTTATTTGGGCCCAAGCCCATCTCAATATTAAAATCCATATATGCAATGCATTAATGCCCATACCAACCCTGCACTCCGTCTCCTGTCCAACCCTGCACTCCTGTGGGGATTTAATCAACCCACCCATCCCTACACTCCTTATGTAGCACCGGTTGTGGCACTAACTTTTCAGTGCAGCATGGCTGCTCGGTGGCTAAAAAGCCTTCGGTGGATCCACAGTCGTCAAGCGACCATACGAACCTATTAGCACTTCCTCCGTATTAATAATCCCATCCCTGTGCAACATAATAACACATGAATGCAACATAAAAAAATAATCATACAATAACAATCATAAATCGCATACAAGAATAACCATATAACATGTAGGGGCGTTTTCGTCATTTTGCCCTTCAGGGGCATATCGGTCATTTTACCCATCGAGGGTATTTCAGTAGTTCTATGACCTTTTCGAAGGTCTACAGTCACCTCGAGTGACGCAAATATCATTTTTAATCAAAACGATGTATTTGGGCCCGAAACCCAAAACTCGACCCAGGTGGGCCCACACTCTTGTATGGCCTATTCAGCCCAAAACTGCCTTTGGCCATGTGATCGCCATGGCCGACTCCTTATTTCCTATCTGTCCACAACATTTACTCACGTATGGCCCACGGACCCATTGGGCCCATTCGGCCCATTTTAGGATAACGAGGCCCAAAACTTCTTAAGCCCATGAGAACGCTCATGGTGGCCTCACGCATCTTGCGCCCATTTCCGTGGGCTCGGTTCACCTCACGTGCGTTCGCACGCCCATGTGGCATCATTTGCCAGTATTTCGACTTTTCGGCATTTGTCGATCTATAGTCAGATTTGTGTGAGTACACACCTGATTACGAGTGTGTCACAAATCCCCTAGCACCTGTAACATCCCGAAATTGGGCCTAGTAGAATTGGGCCGATTGGGCCATGGGCTTTAGGAAAAATTTGTGTGTCATCTAGTTACTTGTGTTAGCTCGGGTAGTATTGTTTGTGTGCTTAGCATAGTCTTATGAAGGTTTGATTTTATTTAGAGAGCTAGAATAAAATTTAGTATAGTTTATTTAATGAAGTGGATTAAGTGAGCTTAGCACTTAAGTTAATTTAAGTGTTAATTAAAGCACATGAGGAATTAGTGGCAAAGTGGTTATGGTGTTTGAACTTATAGCTTGAGGTTAGAGGTTCGAGTAGTATGTTTAGTTTTTTTTTTTTGAAAGTTTATTTTTGTGTTTTAGCATTAATGGCCGGTCAACCTATGTTTATGATAGGTTGGACTTCCATCTTTTGGTAAGTTGAAATTTGTTATGGAAAGCTTGAAGTTAGGGATAAGAATCTTGAGTTTATGGTATAATGAGGGGAGAAAGGCATGGAAGGTGGAGGAAGTTTTGGAAAGAAATCCTATGACTTAGTGCATGTATGTGGACGGCATGTAAGGCTAGGGGGAGTGGCCGAATTTTTGGTAGGTAGCTTGGGGGAATGTTAGCCAATCTTTTGTTTTGTACATCTTTTTGGTATTTGTTTTTCTCTCCAAAAACTATCATCTTTGGCCGAATGTCTAGGGTACTTTTGGTGCAAAATTTCTTTTGGTGACAACTTCATTTTGTTGGAAACAAAATACCACTTTCTTTCTCTCATTTGTCTTTTTGAACCAAACTACATTTTTGTATCTTGTACATTTTCTTCTTTGGTAAAGTTGTGTTGACCGAATACCATTTCTTCCATCTCTCTTTTTCTTCCTTTGATCAATTCTTTTTCATTCTCTTTTCAACCTTTATCAAAACCAAAAACCATTCTTTCTTTCTCTAAACTTTGGCCGAATCTTCTACACCATCATCTTTCATCTACTTCTTTTCTTTTCTTCTCAAAACCGAATCCCCTATTTCTCCTTTCTTCTCAATAATTTCTTTATTGGCCGAATATACTCTTTTGGGTGTGCCGAAACTCTCTTCTTCCATTTAGAAGTATCTTGGCCGAATATTGAAGGTGGTAAGGATTTATTTTAAAGGATTATTCTTTTGATTATTCAAAAGTCGAAGGCTATTATTATTAATGGTTGCCGATTGTAGGGAAGTGAAGCAGATTCGCGTACCGGTTACTGTAGTTAGTACTCGAAGGCGATTAGGTGAGATTTCGGGTTCATGTGATAACCCCGTAGAATTATGTGGTTTGGCCGAATAGTCCATGTCCCTAACTCTTGTGTTTGGCCGAATATAGGAGCAAGAAATCTAAGGTGGCCGAGTGACTTTTCGGGATTTAGGACTATCGTTGGTGACAGGTGTGTACATACACACCTTATAACTATTTAATGTGCTAAGTGTTATATGTATGCTTAATCGGATTGTGTAGATTCGGATATAATACCATCATGGTATAAACAAGGATTCGGGTAAGTCTTTGTTGTTAAGAGCTTTCTTATGATGCTTTTGGAAAGCATGGCATATTTGGTATATGCAGATTATAATATATGGCTCATGATATATATGTTGGATGTTGTTAAATAAATCTATTGGCATGAAATTTGTTAAATGCATATTATTGATTGATGTGGGATTAAATGAGTGGAGGGGGCAGTGATATTCGTGTCGACGGACACCAGTGTTTTGGTAACACATTGTGACTACGGTCACCAGAGGTTTGGTACCTCCAGAGGTTTGGCACCTCATAGCGTCTCGTCCCTGTGGCTTAGCACCACCGTGGGTTGGGCCCACTTTGAGATATGGGATTGACACCAGTGATTTGGTATCACACGATGGGTTGGCCCTATCATTCGATTTGTGTCTTCGGACACCAGAGATTTGGTATCTCCAGTGATTTGGTATCACATCTGTGACTTTGAGTCACCAGTGGTTTGGCACCACTAGTGGTTTGGTACCACACGGGGTAGAGAAAGGCGTTTGGATGGGTAGGTTGGGTGCATATTAAACTTGTGCATGTTAATTGGTTATGACTTGTGTATGTGTTGCACTAAACCGGGGAAGGGTTACACATTGAGTCTTGGTGACTCACCTTCTCCTTTAATTTTTCAGGTGACTCGTAGATCGCGAAAAAGGAGCCGGAAGAACTCGAGGTGGCCATGCAGTGAACATTTGGATTAAATGATTTATGAACTACTTTTATTTTATTGTTGGTTTATTTTGCTTAAATTGTAATAAGGCCTCCTAGGATTATATTTTGGTTATTTTATCTGTTTTGGATAATTTGTTTAACAACTTAATGACTTGAAAATGGATACACATGTTTTCTCAAAATCAAACGTGAAATGTTTTATTGTACCAGCGGGTACATCTGAAATCGGTAACAACATGACTTTATGTATTTTTAATCAACACTAAGTTTTTGTTTTCTTCATTACCAAAAATGTTTTCAACAAAAATTTTAAATCTGCTTAAAGGGATTTTACAAAAATAACTTTTCTCCGTGACATACCAAATTCGGTCGTAATGTTTGGGCCGGGTTTGGGGTGTTACAAATTGGTATCAGAGCCCAGTTCAAAGCTCGGCTGTGGAGGCCCAAGGCCCAAAATGTTTTTGTAGGCCTTTTTGAAATAATTTTGGTTTTGAACAGCATGGCACCGAGTCTCCGGCACCGAGCCGCCCAGGTAAGTATTTCTCATTTCTTTGTGAATTATTATTGGTAGAAGGGTAGGTATGGAACGTAGTTAGTGTGATAGGTGTTGAACCTTAGGACTAGATACCCCAAACAAAGACATAAGACTTTAAAAGCCTAATTAAACCAACCTACGACCAAGTCGCCGAGTTAGGGTGTGGTAACCTTAGTGCGCATGTCTAGGATTGGGTCCGGAAGAGCTTGGTACTTAAGCAGTCCTCGTGACTCACCTCCTCTTCGCGGGATTCCTACTTGGTGCGTAGCTTCTGTTCACCCTAACCAAAAGGACTCGGTCATAGGCTAAACACGTTAAATAAAACCCGCAAGGGATTAACCCTGTTTTATGAAATTTAAAAATCATTACGACACTCCTTTAAATAGTAGTAAAAATTTATTTCTAGAAAATTTTCAAATATTCTTGGCTTATCAAAATTACCAAAATGTCCCTAGTGGCAAAATTACGAAAATGCCCTTGGTTTCTAAAATTACCATATTACCCCGATTTTGATTAAATATTTACTTTGCAAAAGTACCCAAATTGTAGTATTTCAAAATAATACCCTGACTTCTGGAATTTACAAAATTACCCCCGATTGACAAAATTACCAAAATACCCCTGGTTTTCAAAATTTCGCTATACCTTTAAATTGAGAATTTCTCGAAAATACTCCTCAGTTTTAGAAATTACAAAATGTTTTGATTTATTAAAGTTTTCAAATTTCTTCGGTTTATTACAAAAATACCTTGTAGGAAAATGACGAAAATACCCCTGGGTTAGAAACGGACAGAAATGTCTGAAGAGTGAATAAGTATGAAAGGTATTAGGGAATGGATGTGTTTTTCTGTGTGAATTAGGATAGAGGACTTAAAACTTTGATTGATCGAAAGAATCTCTATTAAACTCTTCATAAAATTTCTTCGCGGATAACCAAGTGAAACATGTACTAATCCATAAAAATTTCCTAATCAGATTAAAACGCGATAGTTAGAATGAGCTATAGAGGACGTGGCTGTCGTGGACATGGTCGAGGCAGAATGGCTGTATCGGAACCCGTTAGGTCGGGTCAGGGATCGGAAAATGAGGTACCACTGCCGCCACCACCCCCAACTTTTGGAGCTGAGGAGCAGGATCAGACGGGTGATGACGCAGTGTCACAAGCAATGTTGCGGGTGCTGGAAAGGGTAGCTGGAATGGGTGGAGGTGGAGGAGCTCGGAAGTCGGTACCTGAGAGACTTCGAGCTAACGGAGCTGAATTTTTCTGAGGTGTGTCCGGTGTAGCACCCAATACAGTTGAGTATTGGCTGGAATCGACCGAAAGAATCATGGATGAGATAGATCTGACGAATGAGAAGAAACTGAAAGGGGCGGTGTCGCTTCTCAAGGATGAGTCATATCGATGGTGGCTCACGGTTTGGGATGGTGCTACGGCGGATGATCTTACTTGGGAGTATTTCAAAACTGCTTATCAGAAGAAGTATGTGGGCACAAGCTACATTGATGCACAGAGGAAAGCTTTTCTGGGGTTGGTACAAGGAAATAAGTCTGTGTCGGAGTATGAAGCGGAATTCTTGAGGCTGAGCCGCTATGCTCAGGGTATAGTGTCAACGGAGCATGATCGTTGTGTCCGCTTTGAAGACGGACTTAGGGATGAGTTAAGGTTGCTGACTGCTCCATAGCAAGAGCGTGAGTTTGCTGTCTTGGTAGAAAAGGCTAAGGTAGCCGATAGGGTCAAGGAGTCCGTGAGACAGAGTTACGACCGGAACAAGCATAAAAGAAGATATGGATCATCTGGGTCAGACGAAGATTCTCAAAAAACGGTTAGGCAGAGTGGGCCGAATCAGTCTGGGAGGCCTGTTACTGCTAATCAGGGTCCAGCACGGTGTAACCGATGTGGGAAGTTTCATTGGGGCGAATGTTGGACCGGAGAAAAAGGATGTTTCGAGTGTGGTTCGCTGGATCATCGTGTGAGAGACTGTCCATGTAAGCAAGCCAGGAATCAGCCTGAAGGTCAAGGTCGTGCTCAGTTCAGAAAGTAGGGACCGCCACCGCAGAAGGGTCGTGATAATGGTAGAGGTAGTAATGGCTCTGGTCGAGGTCGCGGAGCTGCTGGCAGAGGTGTTGGCAACACTGAGGCTAGGCAGCCTGGTTTGGTGTATGCTGCGAGGCGTCATGAGGAGGGTGACGCACCGGACGTCTTCACCAGTATGTTCTTGATCATTGGATTTCTATATACCGCTTTGATTGTTAGTAGTGTTATTAAAATCGGAGTGCGCAGCAAGAGCGTAGTGTGGTAAGTTAGACTGTACGATTGATCGTTAGTAAGTAATTTCGGGGACAAAATTATTTTTAAGGAGGGTACAACTGTAACATCCCGAAATTGGGCCTAGTAGAATTGGGCCGATTGTGCCATGGGCTTTAGGAAAAATTTGTGTGTCATCTAGTTACTTGTGTTAGCTCGGGGTAGTATTGTTTGTGTGCTTAGCATAGTCTTATGAAGGTTTGATTTTATTTAGAGAGCTAGAATAAATTTAGTATGGTTTATTTAATGAAGTGGATTAAGTGAGCTTAGTACTTAAGTTAATTTAAGTGTTCAATTAAAGCACATGAGGAATTATGGCAAAGTGGTTATGGTGTTTGAACTTATAGCTTGAGGTTAGGTTCGAGTAGTATGTTTAGTTTTTTTTGAAAGTTTATTTTTGTGTTTTAGCATTAATGGCCGGTCAACCTATGTTTATGATAGGTTGGACTTCCATCTTTTGGTAAGTTGAAAATTTGTTATGGAAAGCTTGAAGTTAGGATAAGAATCTTGAGTTTATGGTATAATGGGGGGACAAAGGCATGAAAGGTGGAGGAAGTTTGGAAAGAAATCCTATGCCTTAGTGCATGTATGTGGACGGCATGTAAGGCTAGGGGGAGTGGCCGAATTTTTTGGTAGGTAGCTTGGGGGGATGTTAGCCAATCTTTTGTTTTGTACATCTTTTTGGTATTTGTTTTTCTCTCCAAAAACTATCATTTGGCCGAATGTCTAGGGTACTTTTGGTGCAAAATTTCTTTGGTGACAACTTTATTTGTTTGAAACAAAATACCACTTTCTTTCTCTCATTTGTCCTTTTGAACCAAACTACATTTTTTTATCTTGTGCATTTCTTCTTGGTAAAGTGTGTTGACCGAATACCATTTCTTCCATCTCTCTTTTTCTTCCTTTGATCAATTCTTTTTCATTCTCTTTTAAACCTTTATCAAAACCAAAAACCATTCTTTCTTTCTCTAAACTTTGGCCGAATCTTCTACACCATCATCTTTCATCTACTTCTTTTCTTTTCTTCTCAAAACCGAATCCCCTATTTCTCCTTTCTTCCCAATAATTTCTTTATTGGCCGAATATACTCCTTTGGGTGTGCCGAAACTCTCTTCTTCCATTTAGAAGTATCTTGGCCGAATATTGAAGGTGGTAAGGATTTATTTTAAAGGATTATTCTTTTGATTATTCAAAAGCCGAAGGCTATTATTATTAATGGTTGCCGATTGTAAGGAAGTGAAGCAAATTTGCGTACCGATTACTGTAGTTAGTACTCGAAGGCGATTAGGTGAGGTTTCGGGTTCATGTGATAACCCCGTAGAATTATGTGGTTTGGCCGAATAGTCCATGTCCCTAACTCTTGTGTTTGGCCGAATATAGGAGCAAGAAAGCTAAGGTGGCCGAGTGACTTTTCGGGATTTAGGACTATCGTTGGTGACAGGTGTACATACACACCTTATAACTATTTAATGTGCTAAGTGTTATGTATGCTTAATCGGATTGTGTAGATTCGGATGTAATACCATCATGGTATAAACAAGGATTCGGGTAAGTCTTTGTGTTAATAGCTTTCTTATGATGCTTTTGGGAAGCATGGCATATTTGGTATATGCAGATTAATATATAGCTCATATATATGTTGGATGTTGTTAAATAAATCTATTGGCATGAAATTTGTTAAATGCATATTATTGATTGATGTGGGATTAAATGAGTGGAGGGGGCAGTGATATTCGTGTCGACGGACACCAGTGTTTTGGTAACACATTGTGACTACGGTCACTAGAGGTTTGGTACCTCCAGAGGTTTGGCACCTCATAGCGTCTCGTCCCGTGGCTTAGCACCACCGTGGGTTGGCCCCACTTTGAGATACGGGATTGAGCCAGTGATTTGGTATCATACGATGGGTTGGCCCCATCATTCGATTTGTGTCTTCGGACACCAGAGATTTGGTATCTCCAGTGATTTGGTATCACATCTGTGACTTTGAGTCACCAGTGGTTTGGCACCACCAGTGGTTTGGTACCACACGGGGTAGAGAAAGGCGTTTGGATGGCTAGGTTGGGTGCATATTAAACTTGTGCATGTTAATTGGTTATGACTTGTGTATGTGTTGCACTAAATCGGGGAAGGGTTACACATTGAGTCTTGGTGACTCACCTTCTCCTTTAATTTTCAGGTGACTCGTAGATCGTGGAAAAGGAGGCGGAAGAACTCGAGGTGGCCATGCAGTGAACATTTGGATTAAATGATTTATGAACTACTTTTATTTTATTGTTGGTTTATTTTGCTTAAATTATAATAAGGCTTCCTAGGATTATATTTTGGTTATTTTTTTTGTTTTGGATTTGTTTAACAACTTAATGACTTGAAAATGGATACACATGTTTTCTCAAATCAAACGTGAAATGTTTTAATGTACCAACGGGTACATCTGAAATCGGTAACAACATGACTTTATGTATTTTTAATCAACACTAAGTTTTTGTTTTCTTCATTACCAAAAATGTTTTCAACAAAAATTTTAAATCTGCTTAAAGGGATTTTACAAAAATAACTTTTCTCCGTGACATACCAAATTCAATCGTAATGTTTGGGCCAGGTTTGGGGTGTTACAAATTGGTATTAGAGCCCGGTTCAAAGCTCGGCTGTGGGGCCCAAGGCCCAAAATGTTTTGGTAGGCCTTTTTGAAATAATTTTGGTTTTGAACAGCATGGCACCGAGTCTCCGGCACCGATCCGCCCAGGTAAGTATTTCTCATTTCTTTGTGAATTATTATTGGTAGAAGGGTAGGTATGGAACGTAGTTAGTGTGATAGGTGTTGAACCTTAGGACTAGATACCCCAAACAAAGACATAAGACTTTAAAAGCCCTAAAAACTAACCTACGACCAAGTCGCCGAGTTAGTGTGTGGTAACCTTAGTGCGCATGTCTAGGATTGGATCCGGAAGAGCTTGGTACTTAAGCAGTCCTCGTGACTCACCTCCTCTTCGCGGGATTCCTACCTGGTGCGTAGCTTCGGTTCACCCTAACCAAAAGGACTCGGTCATAGGCTAAACACGTTAAATAAAACCCGTAAGGGATTAACCCTGTTTTATGTAAGCTCTAAGTTTTAAAAATCATTACGACACTCCTTTAAGTAGTAGTAAAAATTTATTTCTAGAAAATTTTCAAATATTCTTGGCTTATCAAAATTACCAAAATGTCCCTAGTGACAAAATTACGAAAATGCCCTTGGTTTCTAAAATTACCATATTACACCGATTTTGATTAAATATTTACTTTGCAAAAGTACCCAAATTGTTGTATTTCAAAATAATACCCTGACTTCTGGAATTTACAAAATTACCCCCGATTGACAAAATTACCAAAATACCCATGGTTTTCAAAATTTTACCATACCTTTAAATTGAGAATTTCTCGAAAATACTCCTCAGTTTTAGAAATTACAAAATGTTTTGATTTACTAAAGTTTTCAAATTTCTTCGGTTTATTACAAAAATACCCCTGTAGGAAAATGACGAAAATACCCCTGGGTTAGAAACGGACAGTAATGTCTGAAGAGTGAATAGGTATGAAAGGTATTAGGGAATGGATGTGTTTTTTTGTGTGAATTAGGATAGAGGACTTAAAACTTTGATTGATCAAAAGAATCTCTATTAAACTCTTCATAAAATTTCTTCGCGGATAACCAAGTGAAACATGTACTAATCCATAAAAATTTCCTAATCAGATTAAAACGCGATAGTTAGAATGAGCTATAGAGGACGTGGCCGTCGTGGACATGGTCGAGGCAGAATGGCTGTATCGGAACCCGTTAGGTCGGGTCAGGGATCGGAAAATGAGGTACCACCGCCGCCACCACCCCTAACTTTTGGAGCTGAGGAGCAGGATCAGACGGGTGATGACGCAGTGTCACAAGCGATGCTGCGGGTGCTGGAAAGGGTAGTTGGAAAGGGTGGAGGTGGAGGAGCTCGGAAGTCGGTACCTGAGAGACTTCGAGCTAACAGAGCTGAATTTTTCCGAGGTGTCCGGTGTAGCGCCCAATACGGCTGAGTATTGGCTGGAATCGACCGAAAGAATCATGGATGAGATAGATCTGACGAATGAGGAGAAACTGAAAGGGGCGGTGTCGCTTCTCAAGGATGAGTCATATCGATGGTGGCTCACGGTTCGGGATGGTGCTACGGCGGATGATCTTACTTGGGAGTATTTCAAAACTGCTTATCAGAAGAAGTATGTGGGCATAAGCTACATTGATGCAGAGGAAAGCTTTTCTGGGGTTGGTACAAGGAAATAAATCTGTGTAAGAGTATGAAGCGGAATTCTTGAGGCTGAGCCGCTATGCTCAGGGTATAGTGTCAACGGAGCATGATCGTTGCGTCCGCTTTGAAGACGGACTTAGGGATGAGTTAAGGTTGCTGATTGCTCCACAGTAGGAACGTGAGTTTGCTGTCTTGGTGGAAAAGGCTAAGGTAGCCGAAAGGGTCAAGGAGTCCGTGAGACAGAGTTACGACCGGAACAAGCATAAAAGAAGATATGGATCATCTGGGTCGGATGAAGATTCTCAAAAAAGGGTTAGGCAGAGTGGGCCGAATCAGTCTGGGAGGCCTGTTACTGCTAATCAGGGTCCAGCACGTGTAACCGATGTGGGAAGTTTCATTGGGGCGAATGTTGGACCGGAGAAAAAGGATGTTTCGAGTGTGGTTCGCTGGATCATCGTGTGAGAGACTGTCCACGTAAGCAAGCCAGGAATCAGTCTGAAGGTCAAGGTCGTGCTCAGTTCAGAAAGGAGGGACCGCCACCGCAGAAGGGTCGTGATAATGGTAGAGGCGGTAATGGCTCTGGGTCGAGGTCGCGGAGCAGCTGGCAGAGGTGTTGGCAACACTGAGGCTAGGCAGCCTGGTTTGGTGTATGCTGCGAGGCGTCATGAGGAGGGTGACGCACCGGACGTCATCACCAGTATGTTCTTGATTATTGGATTTCTATAACCGCTTTGATTGTTAGTAGTGTTATTAAGATCAGAGTGCGCAGCAAGAGCGTAGTATGGTGAGTTAGACTGTACAATTGATCGTTAGTAAGTAATTTCGGGGACGAAATTATTTTTAAGGAGGGTTAGAACTGTAACATCCCGAAATTGGGCCTAGTAGAATTGGGCCGATTGGGCCATGGACTTTAGGAAAAATTTGTGTGTCATCTAGTTACTTGTGTTAGCTCGGGTAGTATTGTTTGTGTGCTTAGCATAGTCTTATGAAGGTTTGATTTTATTTAGAGAGCTAGAATAAATTTTAGTATGGTTTATTTAATGAAGTGGATTAAGTGAGCTTAGTACTTAAGTTAATTTAAGTGTTCAATTAAAGCACAT